>CM061549.1:304232039-305438706 GCA_030864215.1 Capsicum pubescens | reverse complement strand
TAATTAATAATATGATTATTTTGTCATAGTATCCATATTAAATGGTGTTTACATTGTATCTTAAAATTAATTTGGAGAAAAAATAATTAATGCTAAGGTAAAATAGGAAAAAAGAAGTTTTCTCTTGATATGTCAAAAATGACAAGTAAAAATAAAAATAAAAATCTACTTAGGAAATTAGTGACAAATAAAAGCGAACGGAGGGAGTGCATTCCTCGTTCATACAGGTTTAAAGGCAGTGTCGTAAATTCAAAGAGTATGGAAATGTCAAAATTTTCTGTAATTAAGCTTTAAATTATCGGAATTTATGGTGTTTGCCCTTTGGTAATTGGATTATCAATAATCTAATTGGGTTTTTAGATGAAAAAAAGAATTATGGTTTATGAACTCTATTAAATAGGATCATTAGGAGGATAATGTATCAATTTTTTTTTTTTATATATATATTCTTAGACTATGATATTAATATGCTGTGTCTGCTTTGGCATAATTTAATATTGTCAATTCAAAGGAGGAGTTTTGTAGTTAAAATGTACGAGTTATCCAAAGGAGTTGAGGAGCGTCTTAGTGTGGTCCGTTTGGATGGGTGTGGCCATTTAGATGGTCAAACAGGTGAAACGCCACGAACGGGGTATTTTCGAGTCAAATCGGTGTGCTATAGCCTCCGGTTCTGGGATTGAGGCTGATTTCTGGGCATGTCGTGGGCCGAAAATCGACCAGGTAGTACAAGGGAGGTTGGGGAGCCTCCCAGTGTTGTCCGTTTGGGCGGGCGTGGCTATTTGGGTCATCAAACGGGAGAAACAGTGTGAACGGGGCATTTTTTAGCCAAATCGGTGTGCTATAGCCCATGGTTTCGGGGGTGGGCCCAAGGTCTGGGCGTGTCGTGGGTCAAAAATCGACTGGGCATGCCAGGGAGGTTGGGGAGCGACCCAGTGTGGTCCGTTTGGGTGGGCGTGGCCATTTGGGTGGTCAAGCGGGCTAAAGAACGAGAACAGAGTATTTTTGGGCCAAATCGGTGTGCTATAGCCCACGGTTCTAGGGGTGGACCTGGGGTCGAGGCATGCCGTGGAAAAAAATTGATCAGGGCATGCCAGGGAGTTGGGGAGAGTCCAGTGTGGTTCGTTCGGGTGGGCATGACTATTTGGGTGGTTAAACGGGCGAAACAGCATGAACAGAGCATTTTTGGGCAAAATCGGTGTGCTATAGCCTACGGTTCTGGGGGTGGGCCTGGGGTCGAGGCGTGCCGTGGGTGAAAAATCAATCGGAGCATGCCATGAAGGTTGGGGAGCGTCCCAGTGTGCTACATTTGGGTGGTCAAACAGTCAAAATGGCACGAACGAGGCATTTTTGGGTCAAATCGGTGTGCTATAGCCTACGGTTCCTGGGGTGGGCCCAGGTTCTGGGCGTGTCGTGGGTTGATAATTGACCGGGTCATACCAGGGATATTTGGGAGTGTCCCAATGTGGTTCGTTTGGGTGGGCATGTCCATTTGGGTAGTCAAATGGGAGAAATAACGCGAACGGGGCATTTTCGGACCAAATCAGTTTGCTATAGCCCACGGTTCTGGAGGTAGGCCCGGGGTCCCGCCTTGTGGTCCGTTTGGGTGGGAATGGCTATTTAAGTGGTCAAATGGGTGAAACAGCGGGAACAGAGCATTTTCGGGCCAAATCGGTGTGCTATAACCCACGATTTTGGGGGTGGGCCCGGGGTCCAGGTGTGTCGTTGATAAAAAATTGATTAGGGCATGCCAGGGAGGTTGGGGAGTATCCCAGTATGGTCCGTTTGGGTGGGCGTGCCCATTTGGGTGGTCGAACAGGCAAAATGGTACGAACGGGGCATTTTCGGGCCAAATCGGTGTGCTATAGCCCGCGGTTCTAGGGGTGGTCCCGGGGTTCGGACGTGGGATAAAAATTGATCGGAGCGTACCAGGAAGGTTAGGGAGCGTCCCAGTGTGGTCCGTTTGAGTGGGCGTGGCCATTTGGGAAGTAAAACGATCGAAACGGCCCGAGTGGGGCATTTTTAGGCCAAATCGGTGTGCTATAGCCCACACTTCTGGGAATGGGCTTAGGTTTAGAGTTTTTCATAGGCCAAAAATCGATCAGGTTATGCCAGGGAGGTTAGGGAGCGTCCTAGAGTGGTCCGTTTGGTTGGGTGTGGCCATTTGGGTGGTCAAACGGGCAAAACGGCGTGAATGAGGCATTTTCGGGCTAAATCGATGTGCTATAACCTACGATTTTGGGGGTGGGCATGGGAATCGGGCGTACAGTGGGCCAAAAATCGATTGGGGCGTGCAAGAGAGGTTGGGGAGCGTCCCAGTGGGGTCCGTTTAGGTGGGCGTGGTCATTTAGATGGTCAAACGGATGAAGCATGCCGTTGATCGAAAATCGATCGAGGCGCGACAAGGAGGTTTGAGAGCATCCCAGTGTGGTCCGTTTGGGTGGACGTGGCTATTTGGGTGGTCAAATGGGGGAAATAGCGCGAATGGGGCATTTTCAGGTCAAATCGATGTGCTATAGCCTGCGGTTTCAAGGGAGGGCTCGAGGTTCGGTATGCCGTAGGACAAAAATTGATCGGGGCATGCCATGAGGTTGGGGAGCATCCCAGCGTGGTTCGTTTGGGTGGGCGTGACCATTAAGGTGGTCAAACGGGCAAAACAACACGAATAGAGTATTTTCGGGTCGAATTAGTGTGCTATAGCCTAAGGTTCTAGGGGGTGAGCCTGAGGTCCGACTTGCCATTGGACGAAAATCAACCAGGGCATTCTAGGGAGGTTGGGGAGCGTCCCAGTGCGATCTCTTTGGGTGGGCGTATCCATTTGGCTGGTCAAATAGGCAAAATGGCGCGGACGGGGCATTTTTGGACAAAATCAGTTTGCTATAGCCCATAGTTCTGGGGGTGGTCCCGGGCGTGCTGTGGGTCAAAAATCAATCGAGGCGTGAAATGGAGGTTGGGGAGCATCCCAGTGTGGTTAGTTTGGATGGGCGTGGCCATTTGGGTGGTTAAACGAGCGAAACAGAGCGAACGGGGAATTTTTGGGCCAACTCAGTGTGCTATAGCCCACGATTTTGGCGGTGGGCCCAATGTCCGGCCTCGGAGCGTGCCAGGGAGGTTGGGAAGCATATCAGTGTGGTTTGTTTGGGTGGGTGTGGCCATTTTTTGAGTGGTTAAACGCGTGAAACAACGCAAATGAGGCATTTTCGGGCCAAATTGGGGTGCTATAGCCCACGCTTTCGGGAGTGGGCCCCAGGTTCAGGTGTGCCGTGGGCCAAAAATTGATCGATCCATGCCGGGAAGGTTTGAGAGAATCCTAGTGTGGTCCTTCTGGGTGGCCGTGGCTATTGGGCGGCCAAACGAGCGAAATAGTGCCAACGGGGCATTTTCAGGCCAAATCGGTGTGTTATAGCCCACGGTTTTGGGGGTGGGATTGGGGTCCGAGAATTTTGTGGACTAAAAATTGATCAGGGGGTGACACGGAGTTTGGGGAGTATCCCAGTATGGTCCGTTTGAGTGGGTGTAGCCATTTGGGTGGTCAAAAGGGCGAAACACAGCGGACGGGGCTTTTCCGGGTAAATCAATGTGTTATATCCCACAATTTTGGGGGTGGGCCTGGGGTACGGGTGTGTCGTGGGATGAAAATTGACTGGCGCACGACAGGGAGGTTGGGGAGCATCCCAATGTGGTCCGTTTGGGTGGATGTGGTTATTTGGGTGGTCAAACGGGCAAAACGGCTTGAACGGGACATTTTCAGGCAAAATTGATGTGTTATAGCCCACGGTTCCAGGGGTGGTCCCTGGTTCTGGGCGTGTCATAGGCCAAAAATTGATCGGGGCATACTACTAAGGTTAGTAAGTGTGTCCCAGTGTGGTCCATTTGGGTGGGTGTGGCCATTTGGATGGTCAAATGAGCAAAATGGCGCGAACAAAACATTTTCAGGCCAAATCGATGTGCTAGGGGTGGGCCTAGGTTTCGGGCGTACTGTACGCCGAAAATTGACCTAGGCATGCTCGGATGGTTGGGGATCGGCCCAGTGTGGTATGTTCTAATATTCGTGGCCATTTGGGTGGACAAACGGGCAAAATGGGGTGAATGGGGCATTTTTAGGTGCCATAGTCCACGATTTTAGGGTGGGCGGGCCCGGGGTTCAGGCGTGCTGTGGGCTAAAAATCGATCGGGGCATGCCGAGGAGGTTGGGTATCGTCCTAGTATGGTCTGTTTCAATATTTGTGGCCATTTGGGAGGACAAACGATAGAAACAGTGCGAACGAGGCATTTTTGGGTCAAATCGGTATGCTATAGCCCATGGTTCCCAGGGTGGGCCCAGGGTCCGAGCGTGATGTGGGATAAAAATAGATTGGAGTATGCCATAGAGGTTGGGGATCATCCCAGTATGGTCCATTTTAATATTCGTGGCCATTTGGAAGGACAAATGGGCAAATCGGTGCGAATGGGGCATTTTTGGGCTAAATCGGTGTGCTACAGCCTACGGTTCTAGGGGTGGGCCCTGGGTTCGAGCGTACTGTGGGCCGAAACTGACCGAACTATGCCAGGGAGGTTGAGTATTATCCCAGTGTGGTGTGTTTCAATATTCCTGGCCACTTGAGTGGACAAACGAGCAAAACGACGTTAACGGGGCATTTTTGGGCTAAATTGATGTGCTATAGTCCATGGTTTGGGGGGTGGGCCCGAGGTTTGGGTGTACTGTGGGCCAAAAATTGATCGGGACGTGCTAGGGAGGTTGGGAATCATCCCAATATGGTTTGTTCTAATATTCGTGGCTATTTGGGTAAAAAAAGACGAAACAACGCAAACGGGGCATTTTCAAGCCAAATAAGTGTGCTACAGCCCACAATTCTGGGGGTGGGTCCAGGCGTGCTTTCGGTCGAAAATCAATCGAGGTGTGCCAAGGAGGTTAGAGATCATCCCAGACAAACGGGCGAAACGGCGCGAACGAAATATTTTTTAGCCAAATCGATGTGGTATAGCCCACGGTTTTGGGGGAGGGTCCGGGGTTCAGGCGTACTATAGGCCAAAAATCGACGGAGGCGTACTAAGAAGGTTGGGGATCGTCCCAGTGTGGTCAGTTTTAATTTTCATGGCCATTTGGGTGGACAAACGGGCAAACACAACGTGAACGGGGCATTTTCGGGCCAAATCGGTGTGCTATAGCCATGGTTTCGGGGGCAGGCCTGGGGTCCAGGCGTGTTGTGGGCCAAAAATCAACGGGGGCATGCCAGGGAGGTTGGGGATCGTCCTAGTGTGGTCCGTTTAAATTTTTGTGGCCATTTGGGTGGACAAACGGGCGAAACGACGCGAATGGGGCATTTTCGGGCCAAATCAGAGTGCTATAGCCCACAGTTTTGGGGGCGAGCCAGGGGTCCCGACGTGCTTTGGGCCGAAAATCGACGGGGGCGTGCCAGGGAGGTTGGGGATCATCCCAGTGTGGTCCTTTTAAATTTTTGTGGCCATTTGGGTGGACAAACGGGAGAAACGACGCGAGCGGGGCATTTTTAGGCCAAAATCGATGTGCTATAGCCCACGGTTTTGGGGGTGAGCTCGGGGTCCGGACGTGTTGTAGGCTGAAAATCGATGGGGGCGTGGAAGGGAGGTGAGGGATCGTCCCAATATCGCTCGTTTAAATATTCGTGGCCATTTGGGTTGACAAACGGATGAAACAGCGCGAATGGGGCATCTTCGGGATAAATTGGTGTGCTATAGCCCACGGTTTTGGGGGTGGACCCGGGATCCAAGTGTGCTGTGGGCCTAAAATTGATGGGGGGTGTGCCAGGGAGGTTGGGGATCATTCTAGTGTGGTCCGTTTAAATTTTCGTTGCCATTAGGGTGGATAAACGAGAAAAACGACGCGAACGGGGCATTTTTGGGCCAAATCGGAGTGCTATAACCCACGGTTTAGGGGCCGGGCCCGGGGTTCAGGCGTGCTGTGGGCCAAAAATCAATGGAGGCGTGCCAGAGAGGTTGGGGATCGTCTCAATATGGTCCATTTAAATTTTCGTGGCTATTTGGGTGAACAAATAGGCAAAACAACGCGAATGGGGCATTTTCGAACCAAATCGGTGTGCTATAGCCCACGATTTCAGGGGAGGGACCAGGGTTCGGGCGTGCTGTGGGTCAAAAATCGACGGGGGCATGCCAGGGAGGTTGGGGATCGTCCCAGTGTAGTCCGTTTAAATTTTTGTGGCCATTTGGGTGGACAAACAGGCAAAACGGCACAAACGAGGCATTTTCGGGCTAAATCAACATGCTATAGCGCACGGTTTCGGGGGCGGGTTCGGGGTCCGGGCGTGCCGTAGGCCAAAAATTAACGGGGACTGATAACGCTCAAACTACAGCTCTCGTAAGAGTGTAAGCGGTCGTTGTCAAATATAGAACCCAACTGGGTTGGGTGTCGAATCCCACAGGGAATACTTGGTCACTAAGTATGCAACGATTAGTAGACTGTTGATCGAAAATTCTATGAAAAAGGGGGGATTTAATTGTAGCGTGAATTAAGAGTATCAAAGTAACAAAGAAAAACGGAATGTTTAGTAGGTTTTAATCAATGAGAATTGTAATTTAGGGTTATGTCCACCTTATGAGTTTTACGTATCTATTGGGTATGAGTTATGCGGAATTCAGACATGCATGCGCTTATAGAGATTCGTATTCTATGGTAAATCCTAGTGTCTTTCGACCATCAAGGATTATATCACTTTAACTCTTTCGAGCTTAAATCGTATACTAATGGTACGAATTCTCCAAGAGGTTAATCCAGTTACGACACTAACTTTTAAACAGGGGTTGGTAGCCCTATTTCCTTGTCATTCTCTCTTTTCCAGACATGTAACTTTTCTTTCGAACAAGTTAATGCTATACTGGCGTATTCTATATGTTTGCAACCACAAGAATTCAATTAAGATGAAGAGAGTAATGATATAAGCAGCATACGTATCAAGAATTCACAAACTCATAGCAATAGATAGTATCTCATAAGGCTTCCATAACCCTAACAGAGAAGTTTAGCTACTCATGAGCGCAACGGAGATCACAATAAACATCATCATCATATCAAAACTAGAATGATCTCACGTTGGAGAGGAGTGTGGCGTCACAACAAGGTTGACGTTTTTCCTCTTGGTGTTTCCCACGAGTTAGCGTTTTTCTCTGTTAACAATTGTAACGTGAATTAGGAGCGGAAGTTGAATGAAAAAGAATTGAATTAATGAATGAGTGAATAATAAAAAGCTTGCTGAAAAATTCAGCAAATAGGGTTTTTATAACATTCTTGTCCTAGTCCTACTGAAATAGGGTTTTTATCCTTGTCCTAGTCCTACTGGGTTACTGCTTACTTGTCCTAATCCTACGAAGTTACTGCTGATCCCCCAAGTCTTTAGAAATACTGTTTTTGCCCGGGACAAGTTCTCCATGCATCACTTTCAGTCCACAAGCTTCCAGAAGCTGCCTTCCTTCTTACGTGAAGTTTCCTTTGGCGTCCAACAGTCCATAAAATGCTGAAATCTTCATCATTTATACCTGAAAACTTGCTAATCACGTTGGTTAGCTCACTTACAGGAAAAAGGACTAAAAGTGTAGGAATTATATATTTTGTCCTCAAAACTTAGCTAAAATATGGGTACATTAAGGTGCTTTAGGCGTGTAAATATGCCTAACATCAACACCCCACACTTAAAGCTTTGTTCGTCCTCGAACAAAATATCATGTTCATATAAACATCTACTTAGGGTTTTACAGTAACAACACAAACTATTCATCAAGACTGGCACGAAAATTATTAACACAGAGTAGTTTTCTGATCACTACTAGAAACAATTCAACCTCTAATATAGACTCGTGATGATGGTTAATTCGTATCCACAAGTTAAGGCACAAAGAATCATACAAGACTACCCAAAACTCATCAACCATGTGTGTCTCACAATATATCACCCATAATTACTCACAAGTATTTCATTTTTCAAAACATGGGTATAAGATTATCCTTGCTCTCACTCTAACAAAGAATTCATATGTTGCAACTGATGACCATAGGATTGCCCTTAGTGTAATGCTCTACTAATATCAGAATGTTAAGCTTAGGATCAAATAGGTCTTTACAGGTTGTAATGTAGGCTAAGGGACGGGTAGGACTATTTTGGCCAGAAATAGTGACTAAGTTCCCTAAGCGCTTTAATACATCACATTATGCCATTTACACTTTCTTTCAAACGACCTTTCTACTTTCTTTTAATCTACCACCCCTTCTCACCTCTTTTGTTATTCAATTTTAAATAGAATCAACTTTCTATTTTTCTTTTTCATTTCATTTTTCATTTTTTTTTATAACACACCTCTATAATAGCCATTCTTTTTCATAACAAATTCAAGTACCAATTCACTTTAAGGCATCACTCTTACCCAATTTCCTTTTATTTTGTCACATGATTTTACAATTTAAAGCGCTTAGGAATTTGGATCAAATTATGGTCTTAAAAAAATGGATTAGGCTACATATGTGGCTGTCAAAGAAAATGGCTTAAAGGCTCAAAAGGGTTGACTAGGATAATGTCCACGGGTAGGTAAAAAGAAGGTACACAATCACAGGCTGCCAAAGAAATGCTTAAATAATCTCCTAAACTCACACTCTTTATTTCGCTTTACACACACACCAGGCAAGTTCTAGCATCAGTCACAACACAGAATATACTATATCCTCACACACACAAGGCACATGGTCAACTTTATTGGGAGCAGTATAGACTCTTGACCCAACAGATGAATGAATTAAACCCCATAATTATCACACAGTGAGTCACATGTAGAGCCTAAATGTCTCAATAGTAATGATTTAGCATAAACTCTTGTTATACTACCATGCCGTCTATCAGAACAATTTCATGCAAAATCTAAAAAATTTAAAATTAAACTAACTAATTACGACTAATTAAAACAAACAAGAACTAGAATAAATGTAAATGCAGATAAAGAAGTGTAGCATACAAATACCAGCACTCCATACTTAGACGGGACACACTGCCCTCAGTGGAAAATAAATAAGAAGAACCTGGTTAGTCGGACTCCTCCTCTATGTCTGGGGTCATATCCCCTTGATGATAGGCGTATTTACACGCCTAAAGTACTATAATTTACCCATATTTTATCTAAGTTTTGAGGACAAAATATATAATTCATGCACTTTTAGTCCTTTTTTCTGTAAGTGAGCTAACAAACGTGATTAGCAAGTTTTCAGGTATAAATGATGAAGATTTCAGCATTTTATGGATAACTTGATGCCCAAGGAAGCTTCACGAAAGAAGGAAAGGAGAGCTTGGACGCCTAGGGACTAAAAGTGACGCATGGAAAACCTGTCCCGGGCAAAAACAACAATTCTAAAGACTTTGGGGATCAGCAGTAACTTATTAGGATTAGGATAAGTACGCAGTATCCTAGTAGGATTAGGATAAGTACACAGTAGCCTAGTAGGAATAGGATATGGGTGTTATAAATACCCTATTGTGCTGAACTTTTTATTCATTCACTCATTAATTCATTCAACCCTTACAATTCAACTCATTTATCCTATTTTCTATTCAATTCTATTTTCTTCGACATTTAGTACTATTCACGTTACTTTCTGACAGAGAAAGCACGGCCCTTGTGACCAACGTGAGATCATGATGATGTTTATTGTGATCTCCGTTGCAATCATAAGTAGCTAAACTTCTCTGTTGGGGTTATGGAAGCCTTATGAGATACTATCTATTGCTATGAGTTTGTGAATTCGTGACACGTATGCTGCTTATATCATTACTCTCTTCATCTTAATCTAAATTTTAGTGGTTTCAAACATATAGAATACGCCAGTATAGCATTAACTTGTTCGAAAGAAAATTTATATGTCTGGAAAAGAGATAATGTCAAGGTAATAGGACACCAACCCCTGTTAAAAAGTTAGTGCCGTAACTGGATTAACCTCTTGGAGAATTTGTACTGTTAGATACGCTTTAAGCTCGAAAGAGTTAAAGTAAAATAACCCTTGATGGTCGAAAGACGCCTGGATTTACCATAGAATACAATTCTCTATAAGCACATGCATGTCTGAATTCCGCATAACTCATAGCCAATAGAGATGTATAACTCATAAGGTGGATATAACCCCAACT
Organism: Capsicum pubescens; assembly: GCA_030864215.1. Taxonomy (NCBI): domain Eukaryota; kingdom Viridiplantae; phylum Streptophyta; class Magnoliopsida; order Solanales; family Solanaceae; genus Capsicum; species Capsicum pubescens. The sequence continues at coordinate 305,428,552 of CM061549.1, read as the reverse complement.
CTCAATTCTCATTGATTAGAATCTTACTAAACATTCTTTCTTTTTACTTTGCTATTTTCCGTTTTCACTTTGTTACATTATTGCACGTTACAATCCCCCCTTTTACGAAACTTTCACCAAAAGTCTACTAATCTTTGCTTACTTAGTGACCAAGTATTCTCTGTGGGATTCGACACCCAACCCAGTTGGGTTCTATAGTTGACAACGACCGCTTACACTCTTACGAGAGCTGTAGTTTGAGTGTTATCAAATTTTGGCGCCGTTGCCGGGGAATACGGTTGTCAACTAAGTTTGTGATAGTTACTAGACCCTTTGGTCAAAGATTCTCGTACTTTACTTTTAGTTGTTGTTTTTGTTTTCTGGAGATTTTTATTCAGTTCATGCCCCATACTCGAAGTTCTGGTCAACCGTTATTACCTATCAATTCTGAACCACATTGTATTGGTAGAATGGAAGCACAACAGGAAATTAAAAGAAGGGCTGCTCAACAGGAGCAGGATAGACTAGCTGCTTTGGCCGCCGCCCAAGTACATCAATAGAATATTGATAACCCTGGGCGAGCAACAAATCCTGACGATAAACCCTAGGCGTGATGCTGAGGTGGCGACACCTGCTAATAGAATAGATCGTCAAATCAGGTTTAGACTTGAACGCCGAGCTATACAGATACCGTTTGATGATGATGATGACGATCTGGATGGAGCTGGTGCCACAGGAGCTATTATTCCTCCGCCCTTGGCATCCGGAGCCAAGTTCAATATCACTAGCACCATGATTCAGTTATTGCAACTCAAGGGATTATTTGGTGGACTTGCAGGCGATGATCCGAATATGCATCTGATTAATTTTATCTCAACGTGCAAGGCATTTGACAATCCAGGAGTTGGACAGAATACATTTTGGCTGCGCTTATTTCCATTGTATCTATCTGGGGAGGCAACTCTATGGTTGAATGGGCTAACTCCTGATTCTATTACTAATTGGAGGCAACTGAAAGACGCTTTCCTAGAAAGATTCTTTCCGCCATCCAAGAGAGCACAATTGAGAGATGAGATCAGCAATTTTCAACAGCTTCCAACTGAAGCTCTCCACGAAACATGGGAGAGGTTCAAGAAGAAGCTTATGCGGTGCCCAAATCATCAGATGACCAACATCCACTTGATGGAGATATTATATAGGGCTTTGAACTCAGTGACTAAGCTAGTGGTTGATAATGCTACAGACGGGTCATTCATGGACCTTACTTTTCTTGAGGCAAGTGATATGCTATATCGTATGACAAAGCAGAGTAGAGCTTGGCATACCAGGGATTCTGAGGTAACAAGCTCTACCGTATCTGTTGGCATGACTGCAAAGCAGAGGCGTAGACAAGAGGAACATGATCAAGATATGACGCACATGAAAACGCAGATGGATCTTCTTACCAAACATTTATTATCAGGGAAGACCGAAAAAGTTAAAGCAGTTGCGTCAAAAGGAAGAGATGAATTCGATTCTGAGGAAGAAGCTAACTACTTGAATAATCAGGGGGGTTTCCGAGGCAATGCCCAAGGAAACCAAGGTCGGAATTATTATGATAAATCTGGATACAAGGACCGCGATCAAGGTGGTTGGAAGAATAAGACTGATAGGAGTGGTTTGTATATTCCTCCTGGAAACCGTGAGGCTGTGGCATCTGGCTCTGGAAATATGTCCATGGAAGATATGATGGCTAAGCTGCTGAAAGAAGTAGAGGCAACCAGCACAGGAGTAACTGAGGTAATAAATGATCTGTCCTCAATGAAGCAATTGGTTGACTCGCATTCCACTTCAATAAAATAGCTGGAGCAACAATTGAGTCAACTTTCAGCGGCATTCAATCAAAGAAAGGCTGGCACCTTACCTAGCGACACTGTGCAAAACCCAAGGAATGATGGATCGTGTATGGCTATTACTACCCGAAGTGGTAAAGTGTTGGAAAATCCATCTAAAGGCAAGCAGGTAGTTGATGAAATAACGGATAATGTTATTGATGCAGAATGTGAAGAGGCCGAAGAAGCTGAAGAGTGTGTTCATGACGTCACCCCTAGACGTCTGTAGCCTGAAAATATTGATAGTTGGAAGCAAGGTAAAAAGAAAGTGGTGGAGAAAACTATTCCTCTTCCACCACCACCTTTTCCTCAGAGACTAAAGAAGAAGGTTGATGACACTCCTGAAAATATTAATAATCGGAAGCAAGATAAAGAGGAAGTGGTGGAGAAAACAATTCCTCTTCCACCACCACCTTTTCCGTAGAGACTGAAGAAGAAAGCTGATGATACCAGGTTCAGTAAATTCATGGCCATGTTGAAGCAGCTGACTATTAATGTTCCGTTGGTGGAGGCGCTGGAACAGATGCCTGGGTATGCTAAATTCATAAAGGACCTTTTGACAAAGAAGCGGGCAGTAAGCTATGAGCCGGCAGATAATATTCATCATTGCAGTGCAATTGCCACAAGGTCCTTAGTACAGAAGAAGGCAGACCCTGGTGCTTTTACTATTCCTTGCACGGTTGGATCTATGAATTTTGCTAAGGCATTGTGCGATTTGGGAGCTAGCATCAATTTGATGCCACTATCCGTCTACAGAAAGTTGGGGTTGGGCGACCCTACACCAACCAATATGCGGCTCGTAATGGAAGATAGGTCGGTAAAACGACCTGTGGGTATCTTGAATGATGTGTTGGTGAAGGTGTCTACCTTAATTTTTCCAGCAGACTTTGTGATTTTGGATTGCGAGGTGGATTCTGATGTTCCCATAATCTTGGGACGTCCTTTCCTTGCAACAGGAAGTGTGCTTATTGACATGAGAGCTAATGAGCTTTTATTTCGGTTGAATGACGAAGTGGTCTGCTTTGATATATGCAAAACAATGAAGCAGCCTAGCGATATGAATGTGTTCTCCGTAGCTGATGTTCATTATGAGGATAAGAAAGCATTATCTGTAGAGAAATAACTTACTGTTGAGCCATTGTCTGCTGCGCTGCTGAATGTTGAGCATGAGGACGATGAAGATTATAAAGAAACTATGTGTGCTCTAACAGAAATAGAGTCCTACTCTCATACTCCTAAGCAGCCGGACCTTGATCTTAAGAATCAACCGTCACCAACAGCGAAGACTTCCATTGAAGAGCCCTAAGTGCTAGAATTGAAAGAGCTCCCCAATTATCTAAGGTATGCGTTCTTGGGAAATGGAAATACACTTTTGGTGAGTGTGGCGGATGATTTAAGTGAACAACACGTAGAGGCTCTTATCTCTGCTCTGAAGAGATACAAGAGAGCTATGGGTTGGACTATTGATGATATAATTGGTATCCCTCCTGGGATATGTATGCACAAGAGTCATATCAAAGAAGATTGCATGCCTACAAGTAAGCATCAGCGTCGTCTGAATCCATTCAGAAAACGATGCCCCATCTATCTCGATGAAGTCTAAGTAATCGAGATAGCTATGTCGTGCCGCGACAATAAATCAAGCGCTTGGTGGGAGGCAAACCATCATTTTTAATTGTTTTGTTTTCTTAAGATTTTGTCGAGCCACGACCAAAACTAAGGCGCTTGATGGGAGGCAACCCATCGTTCTAATCGTTTTTGTTGTTTTTGAGTAAATGTAGGTGCAAGAGGTGTAAAGGAGGAGATTGGTTTCAAATTTTGATTTGGAAGTATTGCATGTTGAAGGTGGTAAGTTAGGAATGAAGAAGCAAAAGGCTATGGGTTAGGCATTGCCTATGAAAATATAGGCAAAGAACAAGGCAAGGCCTATGTAAATATAGGCCACGAACAAGGCATGGCCTATGCTATGGCCTAAGCTCTCAGATTCTAGAGTGCCATAGCATAGGCGCCGCCTATGCTCAACAATGCCATAGCATAGGCGCCGCCTATGCAAAAACATTCTGTCTCTGAATCTAGTATGCCATGGCATAGGCGCCGTCTATGCCTAACAATGCCATAGCATAGGCGCCGCCTATGCTAAAAAATGCCATAGCATAGGCGCCGCCTATGCCAAGCATAGGCAAAGCATTAGGCGCCGCCTATGGTCACTTTTGGTCTCCAAATCCGATTCCAAATGGGTCAAAAACCGACCCAAGCTTGTACTATAAATAGAACCTTAGTCTTAGAACAAAAATACATTGCAACATCACCCTAGGCGCCGCCTACCTCTCTAAAATCTCTCAAAAATTTTTCTTTTGCTCTTTTACTTTGCAAGAACATCTTCCGAGGCCATCAACCAAGTAAGTACTTCTTTGTTCTTCTTTTATATTCCGTAAGTACTACACTACTACGCCTATAATGAATTGTTAAATCTTGAAGTAGTATTGGTGATTTGAATGTGGTTAATTTGTTGTGATATATCTCGTTGAGTGAAAGAATACGTGTGGGTGTTCTTGATTTTGTTCCGACTTGTATTTGATTGTTATACACTGTCATACTTTTGCGGAGTCGACATGGTGAAGTTAATTGCATAATCTTCAAAATTGAATTCTTGAATGTTTGAATGACTCGTTCATCGAGATAAAGATCATGATTGAATACAAGCATGAGACGTTGTGATTATTTCTATGCCATAACTTGATACGATCTCTATGAAGTAGTCTTGTTCAAAAAGTGCATTAGTCCAAACATGAAAGTATGATCAAGATTACATGAAATAGAGTTGGAAAAGATAGTTAAGACGATATGAAAGTATGACTGTGCTGAACATATGGTTGGAACATATCGCCCAAATGTATGACGAGGAAGTCTGAGTAGTCGACATCACTCACTTAATTAGTCTGTACCAATAACATAAGTGTGGGGTGGTATCACCACTGTTTGTCTGTCGATTGTATCTACCAAGATGAAGCTGACATGACTATTATTTTAATCGCAGGTACAATGGCACCAAAAGCACGCCAAGCAAAAGACAAAGCAACCACCTCACAGAAAGGCCAGAAAAGGAGACGAAAAGAGCAAGCTGAATCCTCCTCGCTGCGAATACCTCGCCGCATGTTCGGGATAAAATGGGTCCTAGAGGAGGAAGTAAAGGAGTGGTACAAGAACAATAAAATAAACAAATATGTTCATGTGGAGTTGATACAAAAGGAGAGCCTAGAAAAGAAAGAACCTCGCATCTTGGCTAAACTCATGGCGCTACATCTTGACTTCATTTTCCGAGATATGGGAGAATTTAATCTTGATCTAACGCGTGAGTTTTATGCCAATTGGTCCCCAAAGACTACAGGGAGTGAAGTAAAGATTCGGGGACAAGTTTTGCAACTGAACGCGGAATTCTTCAATTCTTTTCTAGGCTTGCCAACTGTAGATCCATCACCACTCAAGGAGCTTTATCGCATACCTCCATACAGGGCAATCAGACACACACTATGCGGAATAAGATCAATGGCACGGTAGAGTCGTCACAAGGATACCGGTCGGCACAATACCTTCCCGTATGCCTTCTTGAACAAAGAAGCTTGGATATGGTTGCGGATAGTCAATTTTTGCCTGATTCCAGGCTCACAGTACACAAAGATCACACGAGATAGAGTGTGCTTTGTGTACGCATTGATGACGAATGTCCCTATCAACATTGGGGCGATTATTCGATCTTCAATGCGTAAGGCCAGGCTGCACAAGAGGTCCCACTTCAGCTTTGGAAATCTGTTGACTGCGATATTGAGGAAGGAGGACATTGAAGAGGAACCTGCAGATCATAAGCTTCCACACAACCCGAAGAAGGTTGACCTCACAAAGGTTAAAGATGTTGAATCCATACATGGCGTCAACCTGACCACTGCAGAACGATATGCTAGGGATGAAAGCTTCTTCCGCCATTTATATGGCATGATGAGGTTTACCATGATGAGCGGGGGTCGTGTTCAAACTGCTTTAGAGCTCCAACAGTTGGATTATGACTACCCAATGAATGAGCATGCGAGGGCGATGTGTGGAGTAGGTGTATATTTTGAGGAATCTCTTGATGATGACATGCCAACCGATGATGATCGACGAATGCCAGACTCCGACGTGGAGGAGAACTCTGATGACGACGACTCTGATGATGATTCTGATGCAGGGGGTATGACCCCAGACATAGAGGATGAGTCCGACTAATCAGGTTCTTCTAATTTATTTTCCACTGAGGGCAGTGTGTCCCGTCTAAGTGTGGGGTGCTGGTATTTGTATGCTAAACTTCTTTGTCTGCATTTGCATTTATTCTAGTTCTTGTTTGTTTTAATTAGTCGTAATTAGTTAGTTTAAATTTTAAATTTTTTAGATTTTGCATGAAATTGTTCTGATAGACGGCATGGTAGTATAACAAGAGTTTGTGCTAAATCATTACTATTGAGACATTTAGGCTCTACATGTGACTCACTGTGTGATAATTGTGTGGTTTAATTCATTCATCTATTGGGTCAAGAGTCTATACTGCTCCCAATAAAGTTGACCATGTGCCTTGTGTGTGTGAGGATATAGTATATTCTGTGTTGTGACTGATGCTAGAACTTGCCTAGTGTGTGTGTAAAGAGAAATAAAGAGTGTGAGTTTAGGAGATGATTTAGGCATTTCTTTGGCAGCCTGTGATTGTTTACTTACTTTTTACCTACCCATGGACATTATCTTAGTTAACCCCCTTTGAGCCTTTAGCCATTTTCTTTGACAGCCTCATATGTAAGCCGAATCCATTTTTTTTCAAGACCATAATTTGATCCAAATTCCTAAGTGCTTTAAGTTGTGAAGTCATGTGACAAAATAAGAGGAAATTGGGTGAGAGTGATGCCTTAAAGTGAATTGGTACTTGAATTTGTTATGAAAAAAAAGAGTGGCTATCATAGAGGTGTGTTATAAAAAAAAAGAGAAAAGAAAAGAAAAAGAAATAGAAAAACAAAAAGATAAATTGTGTTTATGATTAAATAAAAAGATAGTTATGCTTGAATGGCAAAATAGGTGAAAAGGGGTGATAGATGAAAGAAAGGTAGCAGGGTTGATTAAAAGAGAGTGTTAATGGCATAATGTGATGTATTAAAGCGCTTAGGAACATAGTCACTATTTCTGGCCAAAATAGTCCTACCCGTCCCTTAGCCTACATTACAACCTGTAAAAGACCTAATTGATCCTAAGCTTAACATTCTGATATTAGTAGAGCATTACACTAAGGGCAAGCCTATGGTCATCAGTTGCAACATATGAATTCTTTGTGAGAGTGAGAGCAAGGATAATCTTATACCCATGTTCTGAAAAATGCAATATTTGAGAGTGATTATGGGTAATATCTTATGTGAGACACACTTGGTTGATGAGTTTTGGGTAGTATTGTATGATTCTTTGTGGCTTAACTTTTGAATACGAATTAGCCATCATCACTAGTCTATGTTAGAGGTTAAATTGTTTCTAGTAGTGATCAGAAAACTACTCTTTGTTAATAATTGTTGTGCCTGTCTTGATGAATATTTTGTGCTGTTACTGTGAAACCCTAAGTAGATGTTTAGATGGACATGATATTTTGTTCGAGGATGAACAAAGCTTTAAGTGTGGGGTGTTGATGATAGGCGTATTTACACGCCTAAAGTACTATAATTTACCCATATTTTAGCTAAGTTTTGAGGACAAAATATATAATTCATGCACTTTTAGTCCTTTTTCCTGTAAGTGAGCTAACAAACGTGATTAGCAAGTTTTCAGGTATAAATGATGAAGATTTCAGCATTTTATGGATAACTTGACGCCCAAGGAAGCTTCACGAAAGAAGGAAAGGAGAGCTTGGACGCCTAGGGACTAAAAGTGACGCATGGAAAACCTGTCCCGGGCAAAAACAGCAATTCTAAAGACTTTGGGGATCAGCAGTAACTTATTAGGATTAGGATAAGTACGCAGTATCCTAGTAGGATTAGGATAAGTACGCAGTAGCCTAGTAGGAATAGAATATGGGTGTTATAAATACCCTATTGTGCTGAACTTTTTATTCATTCAACCCTTACAATTCAACTCATTCATCCTATTTTCTATTCAATTCTATTTTCTTCGACATTTAGTACTATTCACGTTACTTTCTGACAGAGAAAGCACGACCCTTGTGACCAACGTGAGATCATGATGATGTTTATTGTGATCTCCGTTGCAATCATGAGTAGCTAAACTTCTCTGTTGGGGTTATGGAAGCCTTATGAGATACTATCTCTTTCTATGAGTTTGTGAATTCATGACACGTATGCTGCTTATATCATTACTCTCTTCATCTTAATCTAAATTCTAGTGGTTGCAAACATATAGAATACGCCAGTATAGCATTAACTTGTTCGAAAGAAAAGTTATATGTCTGGAAAAGAGATAATGTCAAGGTAATAGGGAACCAACCCCTGTTAAAAAGTTAGTGCCGTAACTGGATTAACCTCTTGGAGAATTTGTACTGTTAGATACGCTTTAAGCTCGAAAGAGTTAAAGTAAAATAATCCTTGATGGTCGAAAGACGCCTGGATTTACCATAGAATACAATTCTCTATAAGCACATGCATGTCTGAATTCCGCATAACTCATAGCCAATAGAGATGTATAACTCATAAGGTGGACATAACCCCAACTCTCAATTCTCATTGATTAGAATCTTACTAAACATTCTTTCTTTTTACTTTGCTATTTTCCGTTTTCACTTTGTTACATTATTGCACGTTACAATCCCCCCTTTTACGAAACTTTCACCAAAAGTCTACTAATCTTTGCTTACTTAGTGACCAAGTATTCTCTGTGGGATTCGACACCCAACCCAGTTGGGTTTTATATTTGACAACGACCGCTTACACTCTTACGAGATCTGTAGTTTGAGCGTTATCAAATGCATCGGAATCATCATCAGAGTCGTCGTCATCAGAGTTTTCCTCCACGTCGGAGTCTGGCATTCGTCGATCATCATCGGTTGGCATGTCGTCATCAAGAGGTTTCTCAAAATATACTCCTACTCCACACATAGCCCTCGCATGCTCATCCATTGGGTAGTCATAATCCAACTGTTGGAGCTCTGCAGTAGTTGGAACACGACCCCCGCTCATCATGGTAAACCTCGTCATGCCATATAAATGGCGGAAGAAGCTTTCATCCCTAGCATATCGTTCTGCAGTGGTCAGGTTGACGCCATGCATGGATTCAACATCTTTAACCTTTGTGAGGTCAACCTTCTTCGGGTTGTGTGGAAGCTAATGATCTGCAGGTTTCTCTTCGATGTCTTCCTTCCTCAATATCGCAGTCAACTGATTGCCAAAGCTGTAGTGGGACCTCTTGTGCAGCCTAGCCTTACCCATTGAAGATCGAATAATTGCCCCAATATTGATAGGGACGTTCGTCATCAATGCGTACACCAAGCACACTATATCTCGTGTTATCTTTGTGTACTGTGTCCCTGGAATCAGGAAAGAGTTGACCATCCACAACCATATCCGAGCTTCTCTGTTCAAAGAAGCATATGGGAAGGTATTATGCCGACCGGTATCCTTGTGACGACTCCAACGTGCCATTGATCTTGTTCCGCACAGTGTGTGTCTGATTGCCCTGTACGAAGGTCTGTTATAAAGCTCCTTGAGTGGTGATGGATCAACAGATGGCAAACCCAGAAAAGAGTTGAAGAACTCCGCATTTAGCTGCAATACTTGGCCCCGAATTTTTACTTCACTCCCTGTGGTCTTCGGGGACCAGTTGGCATAGAATTCTCGCGTTAGATCGAGATTGCACTCTTCTATATCTCGGAAGATGAAATCAAGATGTAACACCATTATCTTAGCCAAAATGCGGGGTTCTTTCTTTGCTAGGCTCTCCTTTTGTATCAACTCCACATGAACATATTTTTTTACTTTATTGTTCTTGTACCACTCCTTTCCTTCTTCCTCTAGGACCCATTTTATCCCGTACATGCGTCGAGGTATTTGCAGCGAGGAGGATTTAGCTTGCTCTTTTCTTCCCTTTTCTGGCCTTTCTGTGAAGTGGTTGTTTTTTCTTTTCCTTGTCTTGCTTTTGGTGCCATTGTACCTGAGATTAAAATAATAGTCATGTTAGGTTCATCTCGGTGGATACAATCAACAAACAAGCAGTAGAGGCACCACCCCACACTTAATTTGTTGGCACAAACTAGTGAAGTGAACGATGTCGATCACTCAGACTTCATCGATATACGTTTAGATGTTATGTTCCAACAATATAATCAGTGCAGTCATACTTTTCTTGTCATCTTAACTATCCTTTTTGATTCTATTTCATGAAATCTTGGCAATACTTTCATGTTTGGATTGATGTACCTTTTGAGCAAGACTACTACATAGAGATTGAATCAAGTTATGGCATTATAAATAATCACAACATCGTATGTTTGTAGTCAACCATGATTTTCATCTCGATGAACAAGTCATTCCAACATGTAGGCTTTCTAGTTACAAGATTATGCAATTTTCTTGACCATGTCAATTCCACAAAAGTATGACAGTGTATCCAAATCAAATACAAGTTGGAAACAAGTCAAGAGCATCCTTACGTATTCTTTCACTCACTTAGTTGTATCACAACAAATCAACCATATTCAAATCACCAACACTACTTCAAGATTTAACAATTTATTATAGGCGTAGTAGTGTAGTACTTTATGGAATATAAAAGAAGAGCAAAGAATTACTTACTTGGTTGATGGCCTCGGAAGATGTTCTTGCAAAGTTAAAAGAGCAAAAGGAAAATTTTTGAGAGATTTTGGAGAGGTAGGCGGCGCTTAGGTTGAATTTGCAATGCATTTTTGTTCTAAGACTAAGGTTCTATTTATAGGACAAGCTTGGGTCGGGTTTTGACCCATTTGGAATCGGATTAGGAGACAAAAAAGTGAGCATAGGAGGTGCCTTTTCTATGGCATTGTTAGGCATAGGCGGCGCCTATGCCATGACATTCTAGATTCAGAGACAAAAGGCTTTTTCATAAGCGGCGCCTATGCTATGGCATTGTTAGGCTTAGGCGGCGCCTATGCCATGGCATTCTAGATTCAGAGACAAAAGGCTTTTGCATAGGCGGTGCCTATGCGATGGCATTGTTAGGCATAGGCGGCGCCTATGCTATGGCATTCTAGATTCAGAGAGCTTAGGCCATAGCATAGGCCTTGCCTTGTTCGTTGCCTAGATTTTCATAGGCAATGCCTAACTCATAGCCTTTTGCTTCTTCATTCCCAACTTACCACCTTCAACATGCAATACTTCCAAATCAAAATTTGAAACCAATCTCCTCCTTTACACCTCTTTCACCTACACTTATTCAAAAACAACAAAAATAATTAGAAAGATGGGTTGCCTCCCATCAAGCGCCTTAGTTTTGGTCGTGGCTCGACAAAATCCTAGGAAAATAAAAACAACAAAAACAATTAATAACGATGGGTTGCCTCCCACCAAGCGCTGGATTTATTGTCGCGGCATGACATAGTTATCTCGATTACTTAGACTTCATCGAGATATTTGGTGCATCGTTTTCTGAATGGATTTAGACGACGCTGATGCTTAATTATGGGCATGCAATCTTCTTCGAGATGCATCTTGTGCATACATATCCCAGGTGGGATACCAATTATATCATCAATAGACCAACCAATGGCTCTCTTGTACATCTTCAGAGCAGAGATGAGAGCCTCTACGTGTTGTTCACCTAAATCAGCCGCAACACTCACCGGAAGTGTATTTCCACTTCCCAAAAATGCATACCTTAGGTGACGGGGGAGCTCTTTCGGTTCTAGCACTGGTGGCTCTTCAATGGAAGTCTTTGCTGTTGGTGAAGGTCGATTCTTAAGATCAAGGTCCAGATTCTTAAGAGCATGAGAATAGGACATTATTCCTGTTAGAGCACAAACGGTTTCTTCATATTCTTCAACCTCCTCACGCTCAAAATTCAATAGCACAGCAGACAATGGCTCAACAGTAAGCTGCTTCTCTACAGATAATTCTTTCTCATCCTCATAGTAAACATCAACTACAGAGAACACATCCATATCTCTAGGCTGGTTTATCGATTTACATACATCAAAATGGACTACTTCGTCATTCAGCCGAAATAAAAGCTCATTAGCTCTTAAATCAATTAGCACACTTCCAGTTGCGAGGAAAGGACGCCCCAAGATTATGGGAACTTCAGAATCCACCTCGCAATCCAAAATAACAAAGTCTGCAGGAAAGATGAAGGTGGAAACCTTCACCAACACATCATATAAGATACCAACAGGCTGTTTTACCGACCTATCTGCCATCACGAGCCGCATATTGGTTGGTGTAGGATCACCCAACCCCAACTTTCTGTAAATGGATAACGACATCAAATTGATGCTAACCCCCAGATCGCACAACGCCTTAGCAAAATCCAACGATCCAATCGTGCAAGGAATAGTGAAAGCACCAGGATCTGCCTTCTTCTGTACTAAAGACCTCGTGGCAATTGCACTGCAATGATAAACATTATCTGCCAGCTCATAACTTGCTGCCCGCTTCTTTGTCAATAGGTCCTTCATGAATTTAGCATACCCAGGCATCTGTTCCAGCGCCTCCACCAACGGAACATTAATAGTCAGCTGCTTCAACATGGTCATGAATTTACTGAACCTGGTGTCATCAGCTTTCTTCTTCAGTCTCTGCGGAAAAGGTGGTGGTGGAAAGGGAATCGTTTTCTCCACCACTTCCTCTTTATCTTGCTTCCGATTATCAACCTTTACAGGAGTGTCATCATCCTTCTTCTTCAGTCTCTGAGGAAAAGGTGGTGGTGGAAGAGGAATCATTTTCTCCACCACTTCTTTTTTATCTTGCTTCCGATTATCACTCTTTTCAGGCTGGTGACGTCTAGGGGTAACGTCAGGAACACTATCTTCAACTTTTACGACATCTTCACATTCTGCATCAATAACATTATCTGATATATCATCAACCACCTGCTTGCCTTTGGATGGATTTTCCAACACTTTACCACTCCTGGTAGTAATAGCCATACATGATCCATTATTCCTTGGGTTTTGCACAGTGTCGCTAGGTAAGGTGCCAACCTTTCTTTGATTGAATGCCGCCGATAGTTGACTCAATTGTTGCTCCAGCTATTTTATCGCGGTAGAATACGAATCAACCAATTGATTTATTGATGACAAATCATTCTTTACCTGAGTAACGCCTATATTGGTTGCCTCCACTCCTTTCAACAACTTAGCCATCATATCTTCCATGGACATCTTCCCAGAGCTAGACGCCACAGCCTCACGATTTCCAGGAGGAATGTACAAACCACTCCTGTCGGTCTTATTCTTCCAACCACCTTGATCGCGGCCCTTGTATCCAGATTTATCATAATAGTTCCGACCTTAGTTTCCTTGGGCATTGCCTCGGAAACCCCCCTGATTATTCAAGTAGTTCGCTTCTTCCTCATAGTTGGATTCATCTCTTCCCTGTGATACAACGGCCTTAACCTTTTCGGTCTTCCCTAATAATAAGTGCTTGGTAAGAAGATCCATCTGCGTTTTCATGTGAGCCATATCTTGGTCACGTTTCTGTTGTCTACGCCTCTGCTCTGCAGTCAAGCCAATAGATACGGTAGAGCTTGCTACCTCAGAATCCCTGGTATGCCAAGCAATACTCTGCTTAGTCATACGATCTAGCATATCACTTGCTTCAAGAAAAGTAAGGTCCATGAATGACCCCACCTGCAGCATTATCAACCACTGGCTTAGTCACTGAGTTTAAAGCCCTGTATAATGTCTCCATCAAGTGGATGTTGGTCATCTGATGATTTGGGCACCGCATAAGCTTCTTCTTGAACCTCTCCCATGTTTCGTAGAGAGCTTCAGTTGGAAGCTGTCGGAAATTGCTGATCTCATCTCTCAACTGTGCTCTCTTGGATGGCGGAAAGAATCTTTCTAGGAAAACATCTTTCAGTTGTCTCCAATTAGTAATAGAATCAGGAGTTAGCCCGTTCTGCCATAAAGTTGCCTCCCCAGATAGAGACAATGGAAATAAGCGCAGTCGAATTGCATTCTGTCCAACGTCAGGATTGTCGAATGACTTGCATGTAGAAATAAAGTTGATCAGATGCATATTCGGATCATCACCTGCAAGTCCACCAAATAACCCCTTGAGTTGCAGTAACTGAATCATGGTGCTAGTGATATTGAACTTGGCTCCGGGTACCAAGGGTGAAGGAATAATAGCCCCTGTGGAACCAGCTCCATCCAGATCATCATCATCATCAAAAGGAGCCTGCACAGCTTGGCGGTCAGGTCTCATTCTAGCTTGACGTTCCCTCCTATGCATAGGTGCCGCCACCTCATCAGTACGCCTAGGATTCAGTAACTCATCGTCACCCAGGTCCTCATCATCAGGATTTGTTGCTCGCCCTGGGTTATCAATATTCTGTTGATGTACTTGAGCAGCTGCCAGTGCAGCTAATCTAGCCTGCTCCTGTTGAGCCGCCCTTCTGTCGATGTCACGCTGTGCATCTATTCTGCCAATAAGTTGAGGTTCAGGATTTATGGGTAATAACGGTTGACCTGAACTTCGAGGGTTTGGCATGCACTCAAACAAACCTGAATAAAACAAAAACAACAACTAAAAGTAAAATCTGAGAATTTTTGACCAAAGGGTCTAGTAACTATCGCAAACTTAGTTGACAACCGTATTCCCCGGCAACGACGCCAAAATTTGATAACGCTCAACCTACAGCTTTGGTAAGAGTGTAAGCGGTCGTTGTCAAATATAGAACCCAACTGGGTTGGGTGTCGAATCCCACAGGGAATACTTGGTCACTAAGTATGCAACGATTAGTAGACTGTTGATCGAAAATTCTACAAAAAAGGGGGGATTTAATTGTAGCGTGAATTAAGAGTATCAAAGGAACAAAGAAAAACAGAATGTTAAGTAGGTTTTAATCAATGAGAATTGTAAGCTAGGGTTATGTCCACCTTATGAGTTTTACGTATCTATTGGCTATGAGTTATGCGGAATGTAGACATGCATGCGCTTATAGAGATTCGTATTCTATGGTAAATCCTAGTGTCTTTCAACCATCAAGGATTATATCATTTTAACTCTTTCGAGCTTAAAGCGTATACTAATGGTACGAATTCTCCAAGAGGTTAATCCAGTTACGGCACTAACTTTTAAACAGGGGTTGGTAGCCCTATTTCCTTGTCATTCTCTCTTTTTCAGACATGTAACTTTTCTTTTGAACAAGTTAATGCTATACTGGCGTATTCTATATGTTTGCAACCACAAGAATTCAATTAAGATGAAGAGAGTAATGATATAAGCAGCATACGTATCAAGAATTCACAAACTCATAGCAATAGATAGTATCTCATAAGGCTTCCATAACCCTAACAGAGAAGTTTAGCTACTCATGAGCGCAACGGAGATCACAATAAACATCATCATCATATCAAAACTAGAATGATCTCACGTTGGAGAGGAGTGTGGTGTCACAACAAGGTTGACGTTTTTCCTCTTGGTGTTTCCCACGAGTTAGCATTTTTCTGTGTTATCAATTGTAACGTGAATTAGGAGCGGAAGTTGAATGAAAAAGAATTGAATTAATGAATGAGTGAATAATAAAAATCTTGCTGAAAAATTCAGCAAATAGGGTTTTTATAACATCCTTGTCCTAGTCCTACTGAAATAGGGTTTTTATCCTTGTCCTAGTCCTACTGGGTTACTGCATACTTGTCCTAATCCTACTAAGTTACTGATGATCCCCCATGTCTTTAGAAATACTATTTTTGCCCGGGACAAGTCTCCATGCATCACTTTCAGTCCACAAGCTGCCTTCCTTCTTACGTGAAGTTTCCTTTGGCGTCCAACAATCCATAAAATGCTGAAATCTTCATCATTTATACCTGAAAACTTGCTAATCACGTTGGTTAGCTCACTTACAGGAAAAAGGACTAAAAGTGTAGGAACTATATATTTTGTCCTCAAAACTTAGGTAAAATATGGGTACATTAAGGTGCTTTAGGCGTGTAAATACGCCTAACATCAGGGACATGCCAGGGAGGTTGGGGATCGTCCCAATGTGGCCCGTTTAAATTTTCGTGGCCATTTGGGTGGACAAACGGGCAAAACGAAATGAACGGGGCATTTTTGGGCCAAATCGGTGTGTTATAGCCCACAGTTTTGGGGGCGGGCCCGGGGTCCGGGCGTGATGTGGGCTGAAAATCGACGGAGGCGTGCCAAGGAGGTTGGAGATCGTCCCAGTGTGGTCCATTTAAATTTTTGTGACCATTTGGGTGGACAAACGGGCTAAACGGCGCGAACGAGATATTTAAGGCCAATTATGTGTGCTATAGCCCACAATTTTAGGGGCGGACCCGGGGTCCGGGCGTGCTGTGGGTCGAAACTCGACGGGAACGCGCCAGGGAGGTTGGGGATCATCCCAGTGTGGTCAGTTTAAATTTTCGTGGCCATTTGGGCGGACAAATGGGTGAAACGGTGTGAATGGGGCATTTTTGGGCTAAATCGGTATGCTATAGCCCACAGTTTTAGGGGCGAGCTCGGGGTCCGGGCGTGCTGTGGGCCAAACCTTGACGGGGGCATGCCATGGAGGTTAGAGGTCATCCCAGTGTGGTCCGTTTAAATTTTTGTGGCATTTTGGGTGGTCAAACGGGCGAAACAGCGCGAACGGGGCATTTTCGGGCCAAATTGGTGTGCTACAACCAACGATTTCGGGGGCGGGCCCAGGGTTTGGGCATGCTGTGGGCCGAAAATCGACGGGGGCGTGCCATAGAGGTTGGGGATCATTCCAGTGTGGTCCGTTTAAATTTTCGTGGCTATTTGGGCGGACAAACGGGGAAAACGACGCGAATGGGGTATTTTCGGGCCAAATTGGTGTGCTACTTCCCATGGTTTTAGGGGAGGGCCCGAGGTCCGGGCGTGCTGTGGGTCGAAAATTAATGGGGGCATGCCAGGTAGGTTGGAGATCGTTCCTGTGTGGTCCGTTTAAATTTTCGTGGCCATTTGGGTAGACAAACGGGCAAAACGGTGCGTACGGAGTGTTTTTGGGCTACATCGGTGTGCTATAGCCCACGATTTTAGGGGAGGTCCCAGGGTACGGGCGTACTGTGGGCCAAAAATCGACGGGGGCGTGCCTGGAAAGTTGGGGATCGTCCCAGTGTGATCCGTTTACATTTTCATGGCCATATGGGTGGACAAACGGGCGAAACAGCGCGAACGGGCCATTTTTGAGCCAAATCAGTGTGCTATAGCCCACGATTTCGAGGGAGGGCCTGGGGTCCGGGCGTGTTGTGGGCCAAAAATTGATGGGGGCGTGCCAGGGATACTGGGTATCGTACCAGGGTGGTTCATTTAAATTTTCGTGGCCATTTGGGTGCACAAACCGGCGAAACGGTGCGAATGGGTTTTGTTTTGGGCCAAATCGGTGTGCTATAACCCATGGGTTTGGGGGCGGGCCAGGGGGTCCCGGCGTGCTGTGGGCCAAAAAATGAAGGAGGTGTGCCAAGGAGGTTGGGGATCATCCCAGTGTGGTCCATTTAAATTTTCATGGCCATTTGGGTGGACAAACAGGAGAAACGAGGTGAGCGGGGCATTTTAGGACCAAATTGGTGTGCTATAGCCACGGTTTCGGGGGTAGGCCCAGGGTCTGGGCGTGTTGTGGGCCAAAAATCAACAGGGGTTTGCCAGGGAGGTTGGGGATCGTCCCAGTGTGGTCCGTTTAAATTATCGTGTCTATTTGGGTGGATAAACGGGCGATACGGCGAGATCGGGGCATTTTCAGGGTCAAATCGATGTGCTATAGCCCATGGTTTTGGGGGCGAGCCCGAGGTCCAGGCGTACTGTGGGCCAAAAGTTGACGGGGGCATGCCAGGGAGGTTGGGGATCATCCCAGTGTGGTCCGTTTAAATTTTCATGGTTATTTAGGTGGACAAACGGGCAAAATGACGCACTTTTGGACTAAATCGGTATGCTATATCGCACGGTTTCAGGGGCGGCCCCGGGGGCCGGCGTTCTGTGGGTTGAAAATCGATGGGGGCGTGCCAGGGAGGTTGGGGATCTTCCCAATGTGGTTCGTTTAAATTTTGGAGTCCATTTAGGTGGATAAACGGGCGAAATGCCGCGAACGGGGCATTTTCGGGCCAAATCGACGTCCTATTGCCCCCGGTTTTGGAGGAGGGCTCGGGGTTTGGCCGTTCTGTATTCAAAAAAATAATGGGGTGATACCAGGGAGGTTGGGGATCGTCCCAGTGTGGTCCGATTAAATTTTCGTGGCCATTTGGATGGACAAACGGGCGAAACGGCACGAATAGGATATTTTCGGGCCAAATCGGTGTGCTATATCCCACAGTTTCGGGGGCGGGCTCGGGGTCCGGGTGTGCTGAGGGCCAAAAATCAATGGGGGCGTGCCAGGAAGGATGGGGATCATCCCAGTGTGGTCTGTTTAAATTTTCGTGGACATTTGGGTGGACAAACGTGCGAAACGGAACAAATGAGGTGTTTTCGGGCTAAATCGGCGTGCTATAGCCCACGATTTTAGTGGCGATCCCGGGGTCTAGGCGTGATCTGGGCCAAAAATCAACGGAGGCATGCCAGGGAAGTTGGGGATCGTCCCAGTATGGTCCGTTTAAATTTTTGTGGCCATTTAGATGGACAAACGGGTGAAACAGCGCCAACAGGGCGTTTTCGGGCCAAATCGGAGTGCTATAGCCCATGGTTTTGGGGGCGGGCAGGGGGTCCCTACGTGCTGTGGGCCAAAAATCGATAGAGGCATGCCAAGGTGGTTGGGGATCATCCCAATATGGTCCGTTTAAATTTTCGTGGCCATTTGGGTGGACAAACAGGCAAAACGGCACAAACGGGGCATTTTCGGACCAAAATGGTGTGCTATAGCCCACGGTTTCGGGGGCAGGCCCAGGGTCCGGGCGTGCTGTGGGCATAAAAATGACTGGGGCATGCCATAGAGGTTGGGGATCATGCTAGTGTGGCCCGTTTAATTTTTCGTGGCTATTTGGGTAGACAAATGGGCTAAACAGCGCGAATAGGGCATTTTTGGGCCAAATTGGTGTGCTATAACCCACGGTTTTGGGGGCGAACTCGGGGTACGGGCGTGATGTAGGCCAAAAATCGATGGGGGTATGCCAGGGAGGTTGAAGATCGTCCCAATGTGGCCAGTTTAAATTTTTTTGGCCATTTGAGTGGACAAACAGGCGAAACGGCACGAACGGAGTGTTTTTGGGCCAAATCGGTGTGCTATAGCCCACGGTTTTGTAGGAGGGCTTGGGGTCCGGGTGTACTGTGGGCCGAAAATCGATGTGGGCATGCCAGGAATGTTGGGGATCATCCTAGTGTGGTCCGTTTAAATTTTCGTGTCCATTTCTGTGGACAAACGAGAGAAAAGGCATAAACAGGGTGTTTTCGGGCTCAATCGATGTGCTATAGCCTACGATTTTGGGGGTGGGCCTGGGGTCCAAGCTTGATCTGGGCTGAAAATCGACGGGGGCATACCAGAGAGGTTGGGGATCATCCCAGTGTGGTACGTTTAAATTTTCGTGGCCATTTAGGTAGAGAAACGGGTGAAACGACGCCAACGGGGCATTTTTGGGCCAAATCGGTGTGCTATAGGCCACGGTTTCGGGGGCGGTCCAGGGGTGCCGGCGTGCTGTGGGCCAAAAATCGACGGAGGAGGGCTAGGGAGGTTCAGGATCGTCCCAGTATGGTCCGTTTAAATTTTCGTGGCCTTTTGTGTGGACAAACGGGCGAAACAGCGCGAACGGGACTTTTTTGGGATAAATCTGTGTGCTATAGCCTACGGTTTTGGGGGCAGGCCCAGGGTCCGGGCATGCTGTGGGTAGAAAATCGATAGGGGCATGCCAGGGAGGTTGGGAATCGTTCCAGTGTGGCCTGTTCAAATTTTCATGGCAATTTGGGTGGACAAACGGGCAAAACGGCGTGAATGTGGCATTTTTGGGCCAAATCTGTGTGCTATAGCCCACAGTTTTGGGGGCGGGATTGAGTTCCGGGCGTGCTGTTGGCCAAAAATCGACAGGGGCATGCCAGGGAGGTTGGGGATTGTCCCAGTATAGTCCGTTTAAATTTTCGTGGCCATTTGGATAGACAAACGGGCGAAACAGTGCGAACTGGGAATTTTTGGGCCAAATCGTTGTGCTATAGCAAATAATTTTCGGGGCGGGCCTGGGGTCCTGGCATACTGTGGGCCAAAAATCAATGGAGGCGTTCCAGGGAGGTTGGGGATCGTCACAGTATGGTCCGTTTAAATTTTTGTGGCCTTTTGGGTGGACAAACGGGCGAAGCGGCATGAACTGGGCATTTTCGGGTCAAATCGGTGTGCAATAGGCCACGATTTCGGGGGCGGGCCTGGGGTCCGGGCGTGTGTAGGCCAAAAATTGACGGAGGCATGCCAGGGAGGTTGGGGATCATCCCAGTGTGGTCTTTTTAAATTTTCGTGGCCATTTGGGTGGACAAGCGGGCGAAACGACCTGAACGGGGCATTTTCGGGCCAAATCGGTGTGCGATAGCCTACGGTTTTGGGGGCGGGCCAGGGGTCCTGGCGTGCTGTGGGCAAAAAATCGATGAGGGCATACCAGGGAAGTTGAGGATTGTCCTAGTGTGGTCCGTTTAAATTTTATTGGCTATTTGGCAGGACAAACGAGCAAAACGGCATGAACGGGGCATTTTTTGGCCAAGTCAGTGTGCTACCACGGTTGTGGGAGCGGACCTGGGGTCTGGGCGTGCTGTGGGCCAAAAATTGATGAAGGTATGGTCGGGAGGTTTGGGATCGTCCCAGTGCAGTCCTTTTAAATTTTCGTGGCCATTTGGGAGGACAAACGGGCGAAACGACACAAACAGGGCATTTTCGGGCTAAATCGGTGTGCTATAGCCTACTGTTCGGGGCCGAGCATGGGGTCGGGGCATGCTGTAGGCCAAAAATCGACGGGGGCGTGCGAGGGAGGTTGGGGATAGCCCTAGTTTGGTCTGTTTAAATTTTCGTGGCCATTTGGGTGGACAAACTGGTGGAACGATGCGAACGGGGCATTTTTGAGTTAAATTGGTTTGATATAGCCCACAGTTTTGGGGGCGAGGCTGGGATCCGAGCGTGCTGTAGGCCGATAATCGATGGGGGCATGCCAGGGAGGTTGGGGATCGTCCCAGTGTGGTCCGTTTAAATTTCGTGTCCATTTGGGTGGAAAAATAGATAAAACAGCACGAACGGGGCATTTTCGGGCCAAATCGGTGTGTTATATCCCAAGGTTTAGGGGGCGAGCCTGGGGTCCGGGTGTGCTGTGGGCCAAAAATTGATGGGGGTGTGCTAGGGAGGTAGAAGATCGTCCCTGTGTAGTTCGTTTAAATTTTCGTGTCTATTTGGGTGGACAAACGGGCGAAACAACGTGAATGGGGTATTTTTGAGCCAAATCGGTGTGCTATTGCCCGTGGTTTTGGGGAGGGCCAAGGGTTCGGGTGTGCTATGGGCCAAAAATTGATGGAGTCATGCCAGGGAGGTTGGGGATTGTCCCAGTCTAGTCCGTTTAAATTTCTGTGGCTATTTGGGTAGACAAACGAGCGAAACTAAGAAAACGGGGCATTTTTGGGCCAAATCAGTGTGCTATAGCCCACGGTTTTAGGGCGGGCTCGAGGTCTGGGGGTACTATGGGCCAAAAATCGATGGGGGCATTTCAGGGAGGTTGGGGATCTTCCCAGTGTGGTCCGTTTAAATTTTTATGGCCATTTAATTGGACAAACGGGTGAAACAAAGCGAATGGGGCATTTCCAGGCCAAATAGGTGTGCAATAGGCCACGGTTTTGGGGGCGGGCTCGGGGTCCCAGCGTGTTGTGGGTCGAAAATCTATGAGGCCGTGCCAGGGCGGTTGGTGATCATTTCAGTGTGGTTCGTTTAAATTTTCATGGCCATTTGGGTGGACAAACGGGCGAACCGGTGCGAACGGGGAATTTTTGGGTGGGCTAAATCAGTGTGGTATAACCCAAGGTTTTGGGGGCGGGCCAGGGGTCCAGGCGTGCTGTGGGCCAAAAATCGACGGGGGTGTGCTAGGGAGGTTGGGGATCGTCCCAATATGGTCTGTTTAAATTTTCGTGGCCATTTGGGTGGATAAACGAGCGAAATGATGCAAATGGTGCATTTTCTAGCAAAATCGGTGTGCTATAGCCAATAATTTTGGGGGCAGGCCCGGGGTCTAGGCGTGCTGTGGGCCGAAAATTAATGGGGGCGTGCTAGGGAGGTTTGGGATCATCCCAATGTGGTCCGTATAAATTTTTGTGGCCATTTGGGTGGGCAAACGGGCGTAATGAGGCATTTTCACCCCAAAACTGTGTGCTATAGCCCACGGTTTCGGGGACGGGCCCGGGGTCCGAGCGTGCTGTGGGACGAAAATAGATGGGGCCGGGCCATGGAGTATGGGAATCATTCAGTGTAGTCCGTTTAAATTTTCGTGGCAATTTGGGTTGATAAACAGACAAAACGGCGCAAATGGGGTGTTTTCGGGTCAAATCGGTGTGCTATAGCACACGGTTTTGGGGGCGTACCCGAGGTCCGGGCTTGCTGCGGGTGAAAATCGATGGGGGCATGCCGGGGAGGTTGGGGATTGTCCCAGCGTGGTCCGTTTAAATTTTCGTAGCCATTTGGGTGGACAAACGAGCGTAACGGCACAAATGAGGCATTTTTGGGCCAAATCGATGTGCTATAGCCCACGGTTTCGGAGGCGGGCCCGGGGTCCGGGCGTACTGCGGGCCTAAAATTGATGGGGGCGTGTCAAGGAGGTTGGGGATCGTCCCAGTGTGGTTCGTTTAAAGTTTCGTGGCTATATAGGTGGACAAACGAGCGAAACGGCAAGAACAGGGCATTTTCGGGGCAAATCGGTGTGCTATAGGCCACGGTTTTGGGGGCAGGCCCAGGGCCCTAGAGTGTTCTAGGCCAAAAATCGACGGAAGGTGTGCCATGGAGGTTGGGGATCGTCCCAGTATGGTCCGTTTAAATTTTCGTGGCAATTTGGGTGGACAAACAGGCGAAACGGTGCTAACAAGGCATTTTTGGGCTAAACCAGTGTGCTATATCCCACGGTTTTGAGGGAAGGCCCGGGTTCCGGGAATGCTGTGGGCCAAAAATCAGCGTAGACGTGCCAGGGAGGTTGGGGATCGTCCCAGTGTAGTCCGTTTAAATTTTTGGGGTCATTTGGGTGGACAAACGGGCGAATCGATGCGAACGGGGTATTTTCAAATCAAATTGGTGTGCTATAGCCCACGGTTTTGGGGGCGGGCCATGGGGTCCGAGCGTGCTGTGGGTCAAAAATCGATGGGGGCGTGCTAGGGAGGTTGGGGATCATCCCATTGTTGTCAGTTTAAATTTTTGTGGCCATTTGGGTGGACAAACAAGCGAAACGGCGCTAACGGGGCATTTTTGGACTAAATCGATGTGCTATAGGCCACGGTTTCCTGGGCGGGCTTGGGTTTCGGGCATGCTGTGGGCCAAAAATCGATGGGGGCAAGCCAGAGAGGTTGGGGATCATCCCAATATGGTCTGTTTAAATTTTCGTGGCTATTTGGGTGGACAAATGGGCAAAATGGTGTGAACGGGGAATTTTAGGGCCAAATCGATGTGCTATAGGCCACGGTTTTGGGGGCGGGCCCGGGGTCTGGGAGTGCTGTTGGCCAAAAATTGATGTGGGTGTGCCAGAGAGGTTGGGGATCGTCCCAATGTGATCCGTTTAAATTTTCGTGGCCATTTGAGTGGACAAACGGGTGAACTGACGCAAACTGGGCTTTTTCGAGCTAAATCGGTGTGCTATAGCCCACGGTTTTTGGGGCGGGCCCGGGGTTCGAGCGTGTTGTGGGCCAAAAATCGATGGAGGCATGCCAGGGAGGTTGGGGATCATCCCAGTGTGGTCCATTTAATTTTTTATGGCCATTTGGGTGGACAAACGGGTGAAACGATGCGAACGGGGCATTTTCGGGCCAAATTGGTGTGCTATAACCCACGATTTCGGGGGCGGGCTCGGGGTCCGGGCGTGCTCTGGGCCAAAAATCGACGGGGGCATGCCAAGGAGGTTGGGGATCATCCCAGTGTGGTTCGTTGAAATTTTCATGGCCATTTGGGTTGACAAACGGGCGAAATGGCGCAAACGGGGCATTTTCGGGCCAAATAGATGTGCTATATCCCACTGTTTCGGGGACGGGCCTGGGGTCCGGGCGTGCTGTGGGACAAAAATAATCGGGGGCATGCCTGAGATATTGAGTATCATCTCAGTGTGATCCGTTTAAATTTTCGTGGCTATTTGAGTGGATAAACTGGCGAAATGCGCGTGAATGCAGTATTTTCGAGCCAAATCAGTGCTCTATAGCCCACGATTTTAGGGGAGGGCACGGGATCCGGGGGTACTGTGGGCCGAAAATCGATGGGGGCATGCCAGGAAGGTTGGGGATCGGCCCAGTATGGTCCGTTTAAATTTTCATGGCTATTTGGATGGACAAACGAGCGAAACGGCATGAACGGGATATTTTCGGGCCAAATGGGTGTGCTATAGCCCATAGTTTTGGGGGTGGGCCAGGGGTCCGGGTGTGTTGTGGGCCGAAATAGAATTGGGGCGTGCTAGGGAGGTTGGGGATCATCCTAGTGTAGTCCGTTTAAATTTTTGTGGCCATTTGGATGGACAAACGGGCGAAATGGCGCAAACAGGGCATTTTTAGGCTAAATCGGTGTGCTATAGCCCACGGTTTTGGGGGCGGGCCAGGGGTCCCGGCGTGTTGTGCGCTGAAAATCAACGGGGGCGTGCCTGTGAGGTTGGGGATCATCCTAGTGTGGTTCGTTTAAATTTTCGTGGCTATTTGGATGGACAAACGGGAGAACCAACGCGAATAGGCATTTTTGGGCTAAATCGGTGTGCTATAGCCCACAGTTTTGGAGGCGAGCCCGGGGTCCGGACATGCTGTGGGCCAAAAATTGATGGGGGCGTGCCAGGGAGGTGAAGAATTATCCCAGTGTGGTCCGTTTAAATTTTGTGGCCATTTGGGTGGACAAACGAGGAAATCGGCGCGAACGGGGCATTTTCGGGATAAATTGGTGTGCTATAGCCCACTACTTTGGGGGCGGGCCTGGGGTTCGAGCGTGATACCGACCAAAAATCGATGGGGGCGTGCCAAGGAGGTTGAGGATCATCCCAGTGTGGTCCGATTAACTTTTCGTTGCTATTTGGGTAGATAAACGGGCAAAACGTCGCAAACGGGGCATTTTCAGGCCAAATCGACGTTCTATAGCGCACAGTTTCAGGGATAGGCTCAGGGTCCGGGCGTGTTGTGGGCCAAAAATCGATGAGGGTATGCCAGGGAGGTTAGGGATCACCCCAGTGTGGTTCGTTTAAATTTTTGTGGCCATTTGGGTGGACAAAGGGGCGAAACGACACGAACCGGGCATTTTCTGCCCAATTGGTGTGCTATAGCCCACGGTTTTGGGGGCGGGCTAGGGGTCCGTGCGTGCTGTGTGCGGAAAATTGATGGGGGCGTGCCAAGGAAGTTGGGGATTATCCTAGTATGGTCCGTTTAAGTTTTCCTGGCTATTTGGGTGGACAAATGGGCGAAACGGCACGAACGGGGCATTTTTGGGCTAAGTCGGTGTGCTATAGCCTACGATTTCGGGGGCGAGCCCGGGGTCTGGGCGTGCTGTTGGCCAAAAATCGATGGGGGCGTGCCAGGGAGGTTTGGGATCATCCCAGTGTCGTCCTTTTAAATTTTCGTGGCCATTTAGGTGGACAAATAGGCAAAACTGCACGAACGGGGTATTTTCGTGCTAAATCGGTGTGCTATAGCCTACTGTTTCGGGGACGGGCTTGGGGTCCGGGCGTGCTGTGGGCCAAAAATCGACGGGGCGTGCCAGGGAGGTTGGGGATCATCCCAGTGTGGTCCGTTTAAATATTCGTGGTCATTTGGGTGGACAAACGGGCGAAACGGTGCGAACGGGGCATTTTCGGGCCAAATCGGTGTGTTATAGCCCAAGGTTTAGGGGGCGAGCCTGGGGTCCGGGCGTGCTGTGGGCAAAAAATTGACGGGGGTGTGCCAGGGAGTTTGGGGATCATCCCAGTGTGGTCCGTTTAAATTTTCATGGCCATTTGGGTGGACAAACGGGCGAAACGGCGCGAACGGGGCATTTTTGGGCTAAATCGGTGTGCTATATCCATGATTTCGGGGGAGAGCCCGGGGTCCGGGTATGCTTGTCACGCCTCAAATCCTATTGGGGCGGACAAGTACCTGCAGCCCGGAAGGCCCGAGAGAACCAACCCATAACCTTGGAATTCACATGCATGCAACTAGAATAGGCAAAGGTTTTGCCATTTACAGATATAATGCCTTAATAAAAAAAATATAAGCGACAAGCCTCAAAACTATATACATAATAGACTTGGCCGTTGCGGCCATAACATCTATAAGATAGCACACTACCATGCTTAACTTTACATTGGTCTACAAAGACTCTAGACGATACATAGAACTTAGCTAAGGTCGGGACAAAGCCCCGCCATACTATTAACTTTTATCCACTTCTCGTTCAGGAGGCAAACCTGGAAGGTCTTCAGGAAATACATCAGGAAATTCATTTATGACCGGAATAGTTTGAAGAGTTGGTGGCTCCGCATCTGTATCCTTCACTCTAAATAGATGATATATGTAACCTTTGGAAATCATTCTTTTTGCCTTAAAATAAGAAATAAATTTACCTCTTGGCGCACCAATATTACCTCTCCATTCAAGGACTGCCTCCTTGGGAAAATAGAAATATACCCTTTTAGTTTGGCAATCTACTGTGGCATAACAAGACGCCAACCAGTCCATATCTATTATAATATAAAAATCTAACATTTCCAACTCAACAAGATCAGCCATCGTATCGCGACCGCAAATAGTTATAATACAATTTCGATAAACCCTTCTAGCTATAATAGATTCCCCAACCAGCGTAGATACTTCCAATGGCTTAGCTAGCAATTCTGGTGTTCTTTTGAGCTTTCTAGCAACCAATGGAGTGATATATGATAATGTAGAACTGGGATCAATTAATGCATATACATCAAGTGAAAATATAGACAGTGTACCTATAACCACATCTGGAGAAACGTCTAAATTTTGTCGATCCGCTAAAGCATACGTACGATTCTAAACTCCACTAGAACTATTTGCTCCTTTATCACTCCTAAAACAACCCATAGGTTATGTACCCCTACCTGAATAAGGTACCGATGATGAGGATGCAACGACTGATCCAGTAGGTCGTGCCATACCACCTATGCCCTTTTATGGGCATTCTCTCATTATATGCCCCGACATACCACACCAAAAGCAAGCATTTGTCCCAAATCGACATGCACCTAGATGAAGCTTTCCACATTGTTTGCATGGCTGTCGAGGAGGTTTTAATTGGTTCATACTTCCTTGCCCTTGACACCTCACTATTCGTGAACTCTGACTCTCACTTCTTTGCCCAAATTGATTACTTTTGGACCCTTGAAACTGTGGTGGAGCACTAGCTGCAGAATAAGAAGATAATTTCCTAGGTGGTCTATTAGAAAATCGAGGCCTAAAATCTCGTTGGGATGCCATAAACTGCCCCATAGATCTGGCCCTCTTGGAATATCCTCTTTCTAATTATTATGTTCTTCTCCTTTGCCTCCGATCCTCTATTTTTTGTGCAAAAGCTTGTATCCTTGCTATGTCTATGTCTTTGTTCAAAGCAGTAATAGTACAATCTCTAACCAAATATGGATATAATCTATCCACATATCGATGGACTCTATCATCCATAGTAGCTACAACATTAGGAGCATACCTAGATAAGGAGTTAAATCGGAGGTTTTACTCCCTCACGCTCATATTACCCTGGTGAAGATTCAAGAACTGATCTGCACGGGACTGTCGAATCTCGAATGGAAGGTAATGATCAAGAAATGCCTCTTTGAACTCTTTCCAAGTAGTTGAAGGTGCATCGATACCTCTAGATCGTTTCCAATCTTCATACCAAAATATAGCCTCCCCTTTGAATCTATATGCTGCTAACTCAACTGTCTATTTACCTGATATATGCATAACATCTAAGGCCCTTTGGATTTGATTAATGAAGTCCTGTGGGTTTTTATTAATATCTGATCCGGTGAAGATGGGAGGATCCAATTTAAGAAAGTCTTACGTCCGGAGGCTAGCTGCCCTATCTGCACCACTAGAACCTCTAGTAGGAATGGCTTGCCCTTGAGCTTGTCAAGTAACTATACGAGCCAAAAGTTGTACCGTATTTCTAAGATCTTGATCAGTAGCATTAATAGATGGCTCTGAGGATGTGGTTCTTCTCTTTCTTAGCTCTTCTGGAGTGGAAGAAGTTTTTGATACATACTCAGCTTGAGCCTCACTTTGATTAGCTTGTATGGGTGGTGACTTGCTAGTCCCTTCTCTGGCAGCCACATCTACTCGCTTACCTGTATTCTTACTCCTTCTTGTAACTGGCATCCTTACTATAATAAGAGAAACAAATAGATTCAATGGTTAAATATAACTTCATCTACAATATGGGCTCTATTGCACGATCTAAGATAAGAAGAAAAAAAGACAACCCCTAAATGTCCCATAGCCTCCTGCTTATAGATGTGGTGCACAACACACCCATAAACAAGAATCTACGTAGACACGGCTTTGTAGACTCCCTAGGACGACCCGCTCTGATATCACTTTTGTCATGCCTCAAATCTTATTGGGGCGAACAGGCACCCATAGCCGTGAAGGCCCGAGAGAACCAACCCATAACCTTGGAATTCACATGCATGCAACTAGAATAGGCAAAGGTTTTGCCATATACGGATATAATGCCTTAATAAAAAAAAATATAAGCGACAAGCCCTAAAACTATATACATAATAGACTTGGCCGTTGGGGCCATAACATCTATAAGATAACACACTACCATGCTTAACTTTACATTGGTCTACAAAGCCTCTAGACGATACATAGAACTTAGCTAAGGTCGGGACAAACCCCCTACATACTATTAACTTTTATACATTACCAAAAATATATGGAATCGACTCGAAAAGCCCCGAAGCAAACTGGAGCTCACCAATTGCAGATGGATATCCTGGGCTCCTACTGAGGAGGCTTGTTTACCGAAGCACCTGTGCCTGTAGCATGAAATATAGGTCCCTCATAAGGGGAGTCAGTACGAAAATATGTATTGAGTATGCAAGGCGGAAAAGTAACAATACAAGATACAAAGGTTCAATAAAAATCTGGAGCAAATATAAAAATAGTGCTAGAGACCACCTTTACATTTACTTGTGGAATAGGGTACACTACATTACCAGCTGATCAGTGGTAAATAAAAAATTAGGATCGGCCCATACTAGGCTTATGCCCCTGAGCTGCCACCTGTAAATAAACATTGGGATCAGCCCATGCTAGGCTTATGTCCCTGAGCTGCCACCCACATATAAAGTATTGGGATCGGCCCATGCCCCTGCTGCCACCCGTTTTACAGATTTCAGTTACTTAGTTTAATTAGCCTTTGAGATTGTTACTTTGGTGGTCATAAAATTATGGTACCTTGAAACAATGATCTATCAATAAAAGACATGTAAATAGGCAATCAATGCAATAACAGTGAAGTAAGGTGTTGTTGGCACGCTAATGAAGTGTTTAGGAGCTAAAAATAACACATGGGTCTTATTTGAGTAACCGGAGAAATTTTGAAATTTACTAGTGAAAATAGGCATGTAGGATAGGTAGCAAACATGTATCGAGGTGGTTTAACACATTAGAGAGTGGGATATCAGTGCAATTATGTAGCACGTGTTTTTGGATGACCTTAGAAGCTTACTCAATGGAACAAGTATCCGTTTTCACGCTAAGAGTGCAAAATAAAGTATGCCTTACATACCTGGTTGTAAAACTCCAATACCATCCAAACTCGACTTCCCGCCCTTTTAGATTATTTATCTACAATGAAATATATGGCAAGCTAATATTAGCAACAAAACGTCACATTTTGGCTATTTAACTTCACCAAACTAGTGGCCGGGAAGTAAGCCCTTAATTTATCAATAAAGGGTGTCACTTTAACCCTCTTATACTCTAATTACATCCACATACCATACATATTCATATAATAGCCCCCCCCCCCACAACCTCGGCTTCATTTCACCTTCCAATCAACACACACAAAACGAAATGAGCAATAGACATACACAATCATAAATTCAGTGGTGTATCACCACATCCATCTTCTATAATTCAATACAAACTAATCACACCTTTTACCAATAGCAACCGGGCAGCCCACAACACAAACACACAAAACAGTCCGCAACAACACCCCAATCGTCCTTTAATAGCAACCAAATATGTGCAATCCTCTATCAACACATGTATATGGAAAAAGGACAGAAGTGGACAGCAACCATACCTTGATTTCCTTGGTATTTTAGTCTCTTAATGTGTATTTCCTCAATAGCTTAATCCCTTCACACATAAATCAAAAGAGAAAAGAGAAAAGAGAAATCCCTTAATAACTAAGTACAATGGACTGCCCAAACTTATAGAGAGGGCTGTCCGGAAATTAATCTTAAAGAACACATAGTTTCCATGGTACAAGCTCATGAATTTTTCACTTACCTTTAGCTTGGAAGGAAGGTCAATCCCAAGAACCCTTGTGGAATTATAAGGTTGCTTCATATCCAAGAGAGAACAAGAGAGAAAAATCTAGAAAAGTGGAAATTTTTTCTAAGTTAAAATGAGAAAAAATTGCTGATTTCAATCCATAAATAGGAGCTGCTCTTGGACGAATTTATTGACTACTTTTGGGACATATTTTGTCAAGTAATTGATGTATATACTTTCCCAATATATTGTGCCTTTGTGGATAAAAAACTATTGGGCCTTAGCTACCAATTTTTCCTCCTTTTCTTCTCTTTAAGTTGGGCCTTGGCAGATTTGAGTATTGGGTCCTTTTCTCTATTTTCTTTCTCTTTTGCTTAATTTGGGATCAAATGAGTACATTAATATAAGGCATAATCTGATACAGGGTCTTGATACCATTAACTTGGTCCAAATAGCTCAAGTAAGTAACCCACCAACTAGCTTAATTAGGTCAAGCAAGCACCTTAACAAAATACTCCATTACTAGTTCTTAATCTCTTTAATCTAACTTGAAATTTGTATATACTTGGTCACATTAAACAATATGGTAAGTATTTAGAACTCCATATACACCAAAAAGATATATCAAGTTCCATATAAATAGAACAAGAACACACAAAAAAATATGGGGTATTACATCCTTCCCCCCTTTAGAACATTCGTCCTCGAATGTTAATATAATTGTCCAACCGAAACAAGTTCAAGCCTAAGGTTAATATTCCTATCATCACACAGTACTTATATATATATATATAAACTTACTTGTTATTTCTCTAATTCAGCATCTTGGACTTTCTCTTCGTATTTGAATAGATGAGGGTATTTGGATTTCATTGCTTCCTCAGCTTCCCATATGATCTTCTCTACTTGCTGATTTCTCCAAAGTACTTTTACAGATGCTATTTCTTTATTCCTTATCTTCTTAACTTGTCGATCTAGAATGGCAATAGGTATTTCCTCATAGGTGAGGTCTTTCGTAAGTTGTACGTCTTCAGTAGGAGTGATATGTGATGGATCTCCGATGCATTTTCGAAGCATTGAGACATAAAATATCGGATGAACAACTGAGAGATCTTGGGGTAGCTCTAACTCATATGCGACCTGGCCAAACCTTAGAATAATCTTATACGGGCCTATATAACATGGACTTAATTTCTTTTTCTTACTAAATCTCATCACCCCTTTCATTGGTGATACCTTCAAGAATACCCAATCACCGATAGAAAACTCTAGCCCTCTTCTTCTAATATCTGCATATGACTTGTGTCGACTTTGGGATATTTCCAGCTACTGTTAAATTACTTTAACCTTTTCCATAGCTTGATAAACAAGATATGGCCCGAACAAGGCAGTTTCACCCAATTCAAACCATCCAATTGGTGATCTACACTTTCTTCCATACAAAGATTCATATGATGCCATTTTGATACTTGAATGATAGCTATTGTTGTAGGCAAACTCGATAAGTGGCAAATGATCATCCCAGCTACTCTTAAAGTTTAATACACAAGCTCGTAACATATCTTCAAGTATTTGCATGGTACGTTCTGCTTGTCCATCTGTTTGAGGGTGAAAAGATGTACTAAGATTCACTTGTGCTCCCAAATTCCTCTGAAAAGACTTCCAAAAATTTGTAGTAAATTAGGCTCCCCGATCTGATATAATATAGAATGGTACTTCGTGTAGTTGAACTATCTCTTTAATATACAATTTTGCATACTCTTCAACTGTGTAAGTGGTCTTAACTGGTAGAAAGTGCGTGGATTTAGTAAGCCTCTCAACTATCACCCATATGGAATCAAACTTTTGAGATGTACGAGGCAAACCAGTGACGAAATCCATGTTAATCATGTCCCACTTCCAGATTGGAAGATCAAAGCATTGCATATAACCCTCGGGCTTCTGGTGCTCTACTTTAACTCTTTGACAATTTGGACATTCAGCTACAAATTCGGGGGAAGGGCTTCGGGGGAAGGGCCTGGGGTCCGGGCGTGCTATGGGCCAAAAATCGATGGGGGCGTGCCAGGGAGGTTGGGGATCATCCCAATGTGGTCTGTTTAATTTTTTGTGGATATTTGGGTGGACAAACGGGAAAAACGGTGAGAACAAGACATTTTTGGGCTAAGTCGATGTGCTATAGCCCACGGTTTTAGGGGCGGGCCCGGGTTTTAGGCGTGTTGTGGTTCGAAAATCGATGGGGGCATCCAGAGAGGTTGGGGATCATTCCAGTGTGGTCCATTTAAATTTTTGTGCCTATTTGGGTGGACAAACGATCAAAAAGGAATAAATGGGGAATTTTAGAGACAAATCGGTGTGCTATAACCCACGGTTTTGGGGGCGGGCCTGGGGTTTGGGAGTGTTGTATGCTAAAAATCGATGGGAGCATGCCAGGGAGGTTGGAGATTGTCCTAATATGGTCCGTTTAAATTTTTGTAGACATTTGGGTGGACAAACGGGAGAAACAGCGCGAACGGGGCATTTTTGGGCCAAAACAGTGTGCTATAGCCCACGATTTTGGGGGCGGACCCAGGGTTCGATCGTGCTGTGGGACGAAAATTGATGGAGGCATGCCAGAGAAGTTGGGGATAGTCCCAGTGTGGTTCGTTTAAACTTTTGTGGCTATTTGGGTGGACAAACGGGCAAAATGGCACAAACGGGGCATTTTTGGGCTAAATCGGTGTGCTATAGCCCACAGTTTTGGGGGCGAGCCCGAGTTTTGGGCTTGCTGTGGGCCAAAAATTGATATAGGTGTGACAGGGAGGTTGGGGATCGTCCTAGATTGGTCCGTTTAAATTTTTGTGTCCATTTGGATGGACAAACGGGCAAAACGGCGAGAACGGAGTGTTTTCAGGCCAAATCAGTGTGCTTTAGCCCATGATTTCTAGGGAGGGCATGGGGTCTGGGCGTACTGTGAGCCAAAAATTGACGTGGGCATGCCAGGAAGGTTGGGATTCATCCCAGTGTGGTCCGTTTAAATTTTCATGGCTATTTGGTTGTTCAAACGGGCAAAACGGCGCGAACGGTGCATTTTCGGGCTAAATCGGTGTGCTATAACCCATAGTTTTAAGGGCAAGCTAGGGGTCCAAGCGTGTTGTGGGCCAAAAATTGATGGGGGCATGACAGGGAGGTTGGGGATCGTCCCAGTGTGGTTCGTTAAAATTTTTGTGGCCATTTGGGTGGACAAACGGGCGAAATGGCGCAAATGGTGTATTTTCAAGTTAAATCGATTTGCTATAGACCTTGGTTTTGAGGGCAGGCCAGGGGTCCCGGCGTGCTGTGGGCCAAAAATCAATGGGGGCGTGTCAGGGAGGTTGGGGATCATCCCAGTGTGGTCCGTTTAAATTTTTGTGGCCATTTGGGTGGACAAACATGAGAAACAACGCGAAATGGGCATTTTTGGGCCAAATCGGGGTGCTATATCCCACAGTTTTGGGGGCGGGCCTGGGGTCTGGATGTGTTGTGGGCCGAAATTTGAGGGAGGCATGCCAGGGAGGTGAAGGATCATCCCAGTGGGGTTCGTTTAAATTTTTGTGGCCATTTGGGTGGACAAATGGGAGAAATGGTGCGAATGTGGCATTTTTGAGATAGATCAGTGTGCTATAGCTCACGGTTTTGGGGGCGGACCTACGGTGCGGGAGTACTGTAGGCCGAAAATCAATGGAGGTATGACAGGGAGGTTGGGGATCATCTCAGTTGTGTCCATTTAAATTTTTGTGGCCATTTGGGTGGACAAATGGGCGAAAGGGCACGAACCAGATGTTTTCGGGGCAAATCGGTGTGCTATAGCCCACGATTTTGGTGGAGGGCCCGGTGTTCGGGCTTGCTGTGGGCCGAAAATTGATGGGGGTGCGCCAGGGAGGTTGGGGATCATCTTAATATTGTCCGTTTAAATTTTCGTGGCCATTTGGGTGGACAAACGGGCGAAACGGCGCGAACGGGGCATTTTCGGGCTAAATCGATGTGCTATAGCTCACGATTTTGGGGGCGGGCCAGGGTTCGAGTGAGTTGTGGTCCAAAAATCATCGGGGGCATGCCAGGGAGGTTGGGGATCATTCCAGTGTGGTCCGTTTAAATTTTTGTGCCTATTTGGGTGGACAAACAGGCGAAACGACGCATTTTAGAGACAAATCGGTGTGCTATAGCCCACGGTTTTAGGGGCGGGCCCGGGATTCGGGAGTGTTGTGGGTAAAAAATTGATAGGGGTATGCCAGGGAGGTTAGGGATCATCCCAGTGTGGTCCGTTTAAATTTTTGTGGCCATTTATGTGGACAAACGGGTGAAATGGCACGAACGGGGTGTTTTCGGGCTAAATCAGTGTGTTATTGCCCACGGTTTCGGTGGCAGACCTAGGGTACGGTCGTGCTGTGGTTCGAAAATCGATGGAGGCGTGCTAGGGTGGTTGAGGATCAGCCCAGTGTGGTTTGTTTAAATTTTTGCGGTAATTTAGGTGGACAAACGTGAGAATTGGCACGAACGGGGCATTTTTGGGCCAAATCGGTGTGCTATAGCCTATGGTTTCGGGGACGAGCCCGGGGTCCGGGCCTGCTGTGGGCCGAAAATCGATGGGGATGTGCCATGGAGGTGGGGGATCATCCCAGTGTGGTCCGTTTAAATTTTCGTGGCTATTTGGGTTGACAAACGGGCGAAAAGGCACGAACAGTGCATTTTCGGGCCAAATCGGTGTGCTAGCCCACGATTTCGGGGGAGGGCCCGGGGTCCGGGCATGCTGTGGGTCAAAAATCTATGAAGGCCCACCAAGAAGGTTGGGGATCGTCCCAGTGTGGTTCGTGTAAATTTTCGTTGCCATTTGGGTGGACAAACGGGCGAAACGGCACGAACGAGGCATTTTTGGGCAAAATTAGTGTGCTATATCCCACGGTTTCAGGGGCGAGCTCGAGGTCCGGGCGTTCTATGTGCCAAAAGTCGATGGAGACGTGTCAAGGAGTTTGGGGATCATCCCAGTGTGGTCCGTTTAAATTTTCGTGGCCATTTAGGTGTACAAACGGGCGAAACTGCGTGAACGGGGCATTTTTGGGCCAAATTAGTGTGTTATAGCCCACGGTTTCGGGGGCGAGCCCAGGGTTCGGGCGTGCTGTGGGCTGAAAATCAATGGGGGCATGCCAGGGAGGTTGGGGATCGTCCCAGTGTGGTCCGTTTAAATTTTCGTGGTCATTTGGGTGGACAAACAGGCCAAATAATGTGAACAGGGAATTTTTAGGCCAAATTGGTGTGCTATAGCCCACGGTTTCAGGGTCGGGCTCGGGGTTCGGGCGTGCTGTGGGCTGAAAATCGATGGGGGCATGCCAGGGAGGTTGAGGATCATTCCAGTGTAGTTCGTTTAAATTTTCGTGGCCAGTTGGGTGGATAAACGGGCGAAACGGCGTGAATGGGGCATTTTTGAGCCAAATTGGTGTGCTATATCCCACGGTTTTAGGGGAGAGCGCGGGGTCCGGGCATGTTGTGGGCTGAAAATCGATGGGGGCATGCCAGGGAGGTTGGGGATCATCCCAATGTGGTTCATTTAAATTTTCGTGGTCATTTGGGTGGACAAACGGGCAAAACGATGCGAACGAGGCATGTTTGGGCTAAATTAGTGTGCTATAGCCCACGGTTTTGGGGGCGAGCCCAGGGTCCGGGCGTGCTGTGGGCCGAAAATCAATGGGGGCATGCCAGGGAGGTTGGGGATCATCCCAATACGGTCCGTTTAAATTTTTGTGGCCATTTGGGTGGACAAACGGGCGAAACGGCGGAAACAGGGCATTTTTAGGCAAAATCGATGTGTTATAGCATACGGTTTTTGGGGCGGGCCCCAGATCCAGGCGTGTTGCAGGTCAAAAATTGATGGAGGCATGCCAGGGAGGTTAGGGATCATCCCAGTGTAGTTCGTTTATATTTTCGTGGTTATTTGGGTAGCAAACGAGCGAAATGGTGTGAACGTGGTATTTTTGGGCCAAATTGATGTGCTATAGCCCACGATTTTGGGGGTGGGCATAGGGTTCGAGTGTGTTGTGGGTCAAAAATCGATGGTGGCATGCCAGGGAAGTTGGGGATCATCCTAGTGTGGTCCGTTTAAATTTTCGTGGCTATTTGGGTGGACAAACGGGAGAAATCACGCGAACGAGGCATTTTTGGGCCAAATCGGTTTGCTATAGCCCACGATTTCAGGGGCGAGCCTGGGGTCCGGGCGTACTGTTGGTCAAAAATTAATGGGGGCGTGATGGGGGGGTTGGAGATCATCCCAATATAGTCCGTTTAAATTTTTATGCCCATTTGGGTAGACAAACGGGCGAAACAGCGCGAACGAGGTGTTTTCGGGCCAAATTTGTCTGCTATAGCACATGATTTTGGGGGCGTGCTCGGGATCCAGGCGTGCTGTGGGACGAAATCGACAGAGGCATGCTAGGGAGGTTGGGGATCCTTCCAATATGGTCCGTTTATATTTTCATGGCTATTTGGGTAGACAAACGGGTGTAGCGGCACGAACGGGGTATTCTCGAGCCTAATTGGTGTGCTATAGCACATGATTTTGGGGGCGGGCTTGGGGTGCAGGCATTTTGTGGGCCGAAAATCGATGGGGGCATGCCCGAGAGGTTGGGGATTGTCCCAGTGTGATTCGTTAAAGTTTTCATGGCCATTTGGGCGGACAAACGGGCGAAACGATGCAAACAAGGAATTTTCGGGCCAAATAGATGAGCTATATCCCACTGTTTCGGCGCCGGGCCTGGGGTCCGGTCGTGCTCTGGGTCGAAAATCGACAGGGGCGTAACTGGGATGTTGAGTATCATCCCAGTGTGGTCCGTTTAAATTTTCTTGGCTACTTGAGTGGATAAACGGACGAAACACGCGCGAACGGAGTGTTTTTGGGCTAAATCAGTGCTCTATAGCCCACGATTTTGGGGGAGGGCACGGGCTCTGGGCGTACTGTGGGCCAAAAATCGACGGGGGCATGCCAGGAAGGTTGGGGATCGTCCCAGTGTGGTCCGTTTAAATTTTCATGGCTATTTGGGTGGACAAACGGGAGAAACTGCGCGAATCGAGCATTTTTGGGCCAAATCGGTGTGCTATAGCCCAAAGTTTTGGGGGCAAGCCAGAGGTCCAGGCGTGTTGTGGGTCAAAAATTGATGGGGGCGTGCCAGGGAGTTTGGGAATCATCCCAGTGTGGTCCGTTTAAATTTTTGTGGTCTTTCGAGTGGACAAATGGGCAAAACAGCACGAACGGGGCATTTTCGGGCAAAATCGGAGTGCTTTAGACCACGGTTTTGGGGGCGGGCCAGGGGTCCCGACGTGCTGTGGGTCAAAAATCGACGGGGGCATGTCAGGGAGGTTGGGGATCATCCCAATATGATCCGTTTAAATTTTCGTGGATATTTGGGTGGACAAACGGGAGAAATGACGCGAATAGGGTATTTTTGGGCCAAATCAGTGTGCTATAGCCCACAGTTTCGGGGGCGGGCCTAGGGTCCGGACGTGCTGTAGGCGAAAAATCAATTGGGGCGTGCCATGGAGGTTAGGGATCATCCCAGTGTAGTTCGTTTAAATTTTCGTGGCCATTTGGGTGGACAAACGGGCGAAAAGGCGCGAACGGGGCATTTTCGGGCTAAATCGGTGTGCTAGCCAACGATTTCGGGGGAGGGCCCGGGGTCTGGGTGTGCTATGGGCCAAAAATCTATGGGGCCCTGCCAAGAAGTTTGGGGATCGTCCCAGTGTGGTCCGTTTAAATTTTTGTTGCCATTTTGGTGGACAAACGGGCGAAACGGCACGAACGAGGCATTTTTGGGTCAAATTAGTGTGCTATATCCCACGGTTTCGGGGTTGAGCCCGAGTTTCGGGAGTTCTATGTGCCAAAAATTGATGGGGATGTGTGAAGGAGTTTGGGGATCATCCCAGTGTGGTCCGTTTAAATTTTCATGGCCATTTAGGTGTATAAACGGGCGAAACCGTGTGAACGGGGCATTTTTGGGCAAAATTGGTGTGCTATAGCCCACGGTTTCAGGGGCGGGCCGAGGGTCCAGGCGTGCCATGGGCCGAAAATCGATAGGGGTATGCCAGGGAGGTTGGAGATCGTCCAAGTGTGGTTCGTTTAAATTTTCGTGGTCATTTGGGTGGACAAACGAGCCAAATGGTGCGAACGGGGAATTTTTAGGCTAAATTGGTGTGCTATAGCCCACGGTTTCAGGGTCGGGCTCGGGGTTCGGGCGTGCTGTGGGCCGAAAATTGATGGTGGCATGCCATGGAGGTTGGGGATCATTCCAGTGTGGTTCGTTTAAATTTTCGTGGCCATTTGGGTGGACAAATGGGCGAAACAACGCGAACGGGGCATTTTTGAGCCAAATTGGTGTGCTATATCCCACGGTTTCAGGGGAGAGCACGGGGTCCGGGCATGCTGTGGGCTGAAAATTGATGGGGGCGTGCCAGGGAGGTTGGGGATTGTCCCAGTGTGGTTCATTTAAACTTTCGTGGTCATTTGGGTGGACAAACGGGCAAAACGGTGTGAACGAGGCATTTTTGTTCTAAATTAGTGTGCTATAGCCCACGGTTTTGGGGGCGAGCCTGGGGTCCGGGCGTGCTGTGGGCCGAAAATCAATGGGGGCATGCCAGGGAGGTTGGGGATCGTCCCAATGCGGTCCGTTTAATTTTTCGTGGCTATTTGGGTGGACAAACGGGCGAAACGGCGCGAACAGGGCATTTTTAGGCAAAATCGGTGTGCTATAGCCCACGGTTTTGGGGGTGGGCCCGAGGTTCGGGTGTTCTGCAGGTCAAAAATTGATGGAGGCGTGCCAGGGAGGTTGGGAATCATCCCAGTGTAGTCCGTTTATATTTTCGTGGCCATTTGAGTACCAAACGGGCGAAACGGTGCGAACGTGGCATTTTTGGGCTAAATTGATGTGCTATAGCCCACGATTTCGGGGGCGGGCATAGGGTTCGGGCGTGTTGTGGGCCAAAAATTGATGGTGGCATGCCAGGGAGGTTGGGGATCGTCCCAGTATGGTCCTTTTAAATTTTCATGCCTATGTGGGTGGACAAACGGGAGAAATCACGCGAACGAGTCATGTTCGGGCCAAATCGGTGTGCTATAGCCTACGATTTCAGGGGCGAGCCCGGGGTCCGGGCGTACTGTAGGTCAAAAATTGATGGGGGCGTGCTGGGGGGTGGGTGGGGATCATCTCAATATGGTTCGTTTAAATTTTTGTGGACATTTGGGTAGACAAACAGGTGAAACAGCGCGAACGGGGTATTTTTGGGCTAAATTAGTGTGCTATAGCCCACAATTTTAGGGGCGGGCTCGGGATCCAGGCGTGCTGTGGGACAAAAATCGACGGAGGCATGCTAGGAAGGTTGGGGATCCTCCCAATGTGGTCCGTTTAAATTTTTATGGCCATTTGGGTAGACAAACGGGCGAAACGGTACGAACGGGGCATTCTCGACCCAAATTGGTGTGCTATAGCCCATGATTTTGGGGGCATGCCCGGGAGGTTGGGGATTGTCCCAGTGTGGTCCGTTGAAGTTTTCATGGCCATTTGGGCAGACAAACGGGCGAAACGATGCAAACGAGGAATTTTTGGGCCAAATAGATGAGCTACATCCCACTGTTTCGACGTCGGGCCTGGGGTCCGGTCGTGCTCTGATAACGCTCAAACTACAGCTCTCGTAAGAGTGTAAGCGGCCGTTGTGAAATATAGAACCCAACTGGGTTGGGTGTCGAATCCCACAGGGAATACTTGGTCACTAAGTATGCAACGATTAGTAGACTGTTGATCGAAAATTCTACGAAAAAGGGGGGATTTAATTGTAGCGTGAATTAAGAGTATCAAAGTAACAAAGAAAAACGGAATGTTTAGTAGGTTTTTAATCAATGAGAATTGTAAGTTAGGGTTATGTCCACCTTATGAGTTTTACGTATCTATTGGCTATGAGTTATGCGGAATTCAGACATGCATGCGCTTATAGAGATTCGTATTCTATGGTAAATCCCATTGTCTTTCGACCATCAAGGATTATATCACTTTAACTCTTTCGAGCTTAAAGCGTATACTAATGGTACGAATTCTCCAAGAGGTTAATACAGTTACGGCACTAGCTTTTAAACAGGGGTTGGTAGCCCTATTTCCTTGTCATTCTCTCTTTTCCAGACATGTAACTTTTCTTTCGAACAAGTTAATGCTATACTGGCGTATTCTATATGTTTGCAACCACAAGAATTCAATTAAGATGAAGAGAGTAATGATATAAGCAGCATACGTATCAAGAATTCACAAACTCATAGCAATAGATAGTATCTCATAAGGCTTCCATAACCTTAACAGAGAAGTTTAGCTACTCATAATTGTGAAGGAAAACCACGAGGATATCATCATACCAAAGCAATAACAATTTCACGATAAGGAAGTATTGGCGTCACTTGTGGCGTGAATTCCTTGCTAGTAGCATTTCTCTTGTTGTGAAAATTAAAAGTCGAATAGATGAAGAATAATGTCAACAACGAATTTAAGAATAGAAGAGAATAAGAATGAATTGAAAGAGAATGAGTGAGAATAATAAAAAGCTTGCTGAAAAATTCAGCAAATAGGGTTTTTATAACATCCTTGTCCTAGTCCTACTGAAATAGGGTTTTTATCCTTGTCCTAGTCCTACTGAGTTACTGCATACTTGTCCTAATCCTACTAAGTTACTGCTGATCCCCCAAGTCTTTAGAAATGCTGTTTTTGCCCGGGACAAGTTCTTCATGCATCACTTTCAGTCCACAAGCTTCCAGAAGCTGCCTTCCTCCTTACGTGAAGTTTCCTTTGGCGTCCAACAGTCCATAAAATGCTGAAATCTTCATCATTTATTCCTGAAAACTTGCTAATCACCTTGGTTAGCTCACTTACAAGAAAAAGGACTAAAAGTGCAAGAATTATATACTTTGTCCTTTAAAACTTAGCTAAAATATGGGTAAATTAAGGTGCTTTAGGCGTGTAAATACGCCTAACATCATGCTCTGGGTCAAAAATTGACAGGGGCGTGATTGGGATGTTTAGGATCATCCCAGTGTGATCCGTTAAAATTTTCGTGGCCATGTGGGTGGATAAACAGGCGAAACGCGCGCGAACGGAGTGTTTTTGGGCCAAATCAGTGCTCTATAGCCCACGATTTCGGGGGAGGGCACGGGGTCTGGGCATAATGTGGGACGAAAATCGACGGAGGTATGCCAGGAAGGTTGGAGATCGTCCTAGTGTAGTCCATTTAAATTTTCATGTCTATTTGGGTGGACAAACTAGCGAAACGGCACGAACGGGGCATTTTCGGGCCAAATCGGTGTGCTATAGCCCATAGTTTTGGGGGCAAGCCAGGGGACCAGGCCTGTTGTGGGTCAAAAATGGATGGGGGCGTGCCAGTGAGTTTGGGGATCGTCCCAGTGTGGTCCGTTTAAATTTTCGTGGCCTTTCGGGTGGACAAACGGGCAAAACGGCATGCACGGGGTTTTTTCGAGCGAAATTGGAGTGCTATAGCCCTCGGTTTTGGGGGCGAGACAGGGGTCCTAGTGTGCTGTGGTTCAAAAATTGATGGGGGCGTGTCAGGGAGGTTGGGGATCATCCCAATGTGGTCTGTTTAAATTTTCGTGAATATTTGGGTGGACAAACGGGAGAAACGACTCGAACAGGTTATTTTTGGGCCAAATCAGTGTGCTATAGCCCAACGTTTCGGGGGCGGGCCTAGAATCCGAGTGTGCTATGGGCAAAAAATCAACTGGGGCGTGCCAGGGAGGTGAGAGATCGTCCCAGTGTAGTCCATTTAAAGTTTCGTGGCCATTTGGGTGGACAAACGGGAGAAACGACATGAACGGGGCATTTTCGGGATAAATCTGTGTGCTATAGCCAGCGGTTTTGGGGGCGAGCCTGGGTTTCGGGTATGCTGTGTGCCAAAAATTAATGAGGGCATGTCAGGGAGGTTGGGGATCATCCCAGTGTGGTCCGTTTTAATTTTCGTGGCCATTTGGTCGGATAAACAGGAGAAACAGTGCGAACGGAGCATTTTTGTGCCAAATCGGTGTGATATAGCCCACGGTTTTGGGGGCGGGATCGGGGTTTGGGTGTGTTGTGGTTGAAAATCGATGGGGGTATGCCAGGAAGGTTAGGATCGTCCCAGTATGGTTCGTTTAAATTTTCGTGACCATTTAGGTAGACAAACGGGTGAAATGGTGCGAACGGGGCATTTTTGGGTAAATCGACGTGCTATAGCGCACGATTTTGGGGACAGGCTCGGGATCTGGGAGCGTTGTGGGCCAAAAATTGATGGGGGAGTGCTAGGGAGGTTAGGGATTATCCCAGTATGGTACGTTTAAATTTTTGTGGCTATTTGGGTGGAAAATCAGGTGAAAAGACGCAAACGGGGCATTTTCAGGCCCAATCGGTGTGCTAGAGCCAATGCTTTTGGGGGCGGCCAGGGGTCCGGGC
This sequence comes from Capsicum pubescens, assembly GCA_030864215.1. Classification (NCBI taxonomy): domain Eukaryota; kingdom Viridiplantae; phylum Streptophyta; class Magnoliopsida; order Solanales; family Solanaceae; genus Capsicum; species Capsicum pubescens. Next base: position 305,385,454 of record CM061549.1, on the reverse strand, counting down.
ATGCTGTGTGCGAAAAATTGACGAGGGCGTGCCAGGGAGGTTGGGGATCGTTCTAGTGTGGTCCGTTTAAATTTTCTTGGTCATTTGGGTGGATAAACGGTCGAAACAGCACGAATGAGGCATTTTTGGGCCAAGTCCGTGTGCTATAGCCCACAGTTTCGGGGGCGAGCCCGCGGTCTCGGCGTGTTGTGGGCCGAAAATCAATGGGGGCGGGCCAGGGAGGTTTGGGATCATCCCAGTGTGGTCCTTTTAAATTTTCTTGGCCATTTGGGTGGACAAACGGGCGAAACAACGCGAACGGGACATTTTTGGGCTAAATCGGTGTGTTATAGCCTACGGTTTCGAGGCTGGCCCGGGGTCCGGACGTGCTGTGTGCTAAAAATTGACAGGGGCGTGCCAGGGAGGTTGGGTATCATCCTAGTGTGGTCCTCTTAAATTTACGTGGCCATTTGGGTGGACAAACAGGCAGAACGACACGAGTGGGGCATTTTCAGGCTAAATTTGTGTGCTATAGCCCATGGATTCGGGAGCGTGGCCGGGATCCTGGCGTGCTGTGGGCTAAAAATCGATGGGGGCATGTCAGAGAGGTTGGGGATCATCCGAGTGTGGTTCGTTTAAATTTTTGTGGCCATTTTGGTGTTCAAACGGGAGAAACGGCGTGAACGGGGAATTTTTAGGCCAAATTGGTGTGCTATAGCCCACAGTTTCGGGGGCGGGCTCGGGGTCCGGGCGTGCTGTGGGTCGAAAATCAATGGGGGCATGCCAGGGAGGTTAAGATCATCCCAGTGTGGTCCGTTTAAATTTTCATGGCCATTTGGGTAGACAAACGGGTGAAACGGCACAAACGGGGAATTTTCATGCCAAATTGGTGTGCTATAGCCCACGGTTTCGGGGGTGAGCCAGAAGTTGATGATAGGCGTATTTACACGCCTAAAGCACCTTAATTTACCCATATTTTAGCTAAGTTTTGAGAACAAAATATATAATTCATGCACTTTTAGTCCTTTTTCCTGTAAGTGATCTAACAAACGTGATTATCAAGTTTTCAGGTATAAACGATGAAGATTCCAGCACTTTATGGATAACTTGACGCCCAAGGAAGCTTCACGAAAGAAGGAAAGCAGCGTTTGGACGCCTATGGACTGAAAGTGATGCATGGATAACTTGTCCCGGGCAAAAACAGCATTTCTAAAGACTTTGGGGATCAGCAGTAACTTAGTAGGATTAGGATAAGGATGCAGTAACCTAGTAGGATTAGGATAAGTACGCAGTAGCCAAGTAGGAATAGGATATGGGTGTTATAAATACCCTATGTTGCTGAAGTTTTTATTATTATCTCTCTCCATTCATACAATTTATTCAACTCACTCATTCTCTTTCAATTAATTCTTCTTCCCTTCTCTTCATCTATTCGACTTTTTAATTTTCATTACAAGAGAAATGCTATTTGCAAGGAATTCACGCCACAAGCACTACCAAAGCATACTTCACGTTAGACTCTTATTTTAGTATAATGATAATGTCTATTGTGATTTCCGTTGCACTCATGAATAGCTAAACTTCTCTGTTAGGGTTATGGAAGCCTTATGAGATACTATCTATTGCTATGAGTTTGTGAATTCTCGACACGTATGCTGCTTATATCATTACTCTCTTCATCTTAATTTAAATTCTTGTGGTTGCAAACATATAGAATACGCCAGTATAGCATTAACTTGTTCGAAAGAAAAGTTACATGTCTGGAAAAGAGAGAATGTCAAGGAAATAGGTCTACTAAACCCTGTTTAAAAGTTAGTGCCGTAACTGAATTAACCTCTTGGAGAATTCGTACCATTAGATACGCTTTAAGATAGAAAGAGTTAAAGTGAAATAATCCTTGATGGTCGAAAGACGCCTGGATTTACCATAGAATACGAATCTCTATAAGCACATGCATGTCTAAATTCCGCATAACTCATAGCCAATAGATACGTAGAAATCATAAGGTGGGACATAACCCTAAATCTCAATTCTCATTGATTAAAACCTACCAAGTATTCCGTTTTTACTCTACTATTTTGTTTACATTATTTGTACGCACAAAATCCCCCCTTTATTCGCAGAACTTCCATCAAAAGTCTAATAATCGTTGCTTACTTAGTGACCAAGTATTCCCTGTGGGATTCGACACCGAACCCAGTTGGGTTCTATATTTGACAACGACCGCTTACACTCTTACGAGAGCTGTAGTTTGAGCGTTATCAAATTTTAGCGCCGTTGCCGGGGAATACAGTTGTCAACTAAGTTTTTGATAGTTACTAGACCCTTTGGTCAAAGATTCTCGTACTTTACTTTTAGTTGTTGTTTTTGTTTTCTGCAGGGTTTGTTCAGTGCATGCCAAATACTCGAAGTTCTGGTGAAGCATTATTACCCATAAACCCTGAACCGCAACTTATTGGCAGAATGGATGCACAACGTGACATTGACAGAAGGGCGTCTCAATAGGAGCAGGCTAGACTAGCTACACTGGCAGCTGCTCAAGTGCATCAACAGAATATTGATAACCCAGGTCATGCAACAATTCCTGATGATGAGGACCTGGGTGATGAGGAGCTACTGAATCCTAGGTGTACTGATGAAGTGGCGACACCTATGCATAGGAGAGATCGTCAAGCTAGAATGAGACCTGACCGCCGAGCTGTGCAGGCTCCTTTTGATGATGATGATGACGATCTGGATGGAGCTGGTGCTACAGGAGCTATTATTCCTCCACCCTTGGCTCCCGGAGCCAAGTTCAATATCACTAGCACCATGATTCAGCTATTGCAGCTCAAAGGTTTATTTGGTGGACTTACAGGCGATGATCCGAATATGCATCTGATCAACTTCATCTCTACATGCAAGTCATTCGACAATCCAGGCGTTGGACAGAATGCAATTCGGCTGCGCTTATTTCCATTGTCTCTGTCTGGGGAGGCAACTCTATGGTTGAACGGGCTAACTCCTGATTCTATTACTAATTGGAGGCAACTGAAAGATGCTTTCCTAGAAAGATTCTTTCCGCCATCCAAGAGAGCCCAATTAAGGGATAAGATCAGCAATTTTCGACAGCTTTCAACTGAAGCTCTCCACGAAACATGGGAGAGGTTCAAGAAGAAGCTTATGCGGTGCCCAAATCATCAGATGACCAACATCCACTTGATGGAGATATTATACAGGGCTTTGAACTCAGTAACTAAGCCAGTGGTTGATAATGCTGCAGGTGGGTCATTCATGGACCTTACTTTTCTCGAGGTAAGTGAGATGCTAGATCGTATGACAAAGCAGAGTAGAGCTTGGCATACCAGGGATTCTGAGGTAGCAAGCACTACCGTATCTGTTGGCATGACTGCAGAGCAGAGGCGTAGACAAGAGGAACGCGATCAAGATATGACGCACATGAAAACACAGATGGATCTTCTTACAAAGCATCTATTATCAGGAAAGACCGAAAAAGTCAAAGCAGTTGCATCACAGGGAAGAAATGAGTCAGATTCTTAGGGGGAAGCAAAATACTTGAATAATCAGGGGGGTTTCCGAGGCAATGCCCAAGGAAACCAAGGTCGGAACTATTATGATAAAGCTGGATACAAGGACCTCGATCAAGGTGGTTGGAAGAATAAGACTGACAGGAGTGGTTTGTATATTCCTCCTGGAAACCATGAGGCTGTGGCGTCTGGCTCTGGGAAGATGTCTATGGAAGATATGATGGCAAAGCTGTTGAAAGGAGTAGAGGCAACTAATACGGGAGTGAATGAGGTGAAGAACGATTTGTCTTCAATAAATCAGTTGGTTGACTCGCATTCTACTGCAATAAAGCAACTAGAGCAGCAATTGAGTCAACTTTCAGCGGCATTAAATCAAAGAAAAGCTGGAACACTACCTAGCGACACAGTGCAAAATCCAAGGAATGACGGATCATGTATGGCTATTACTACCCGGAGTGGTAAAGTGTTAGAAAATCCATCCAAAGGCAAGCAGGTAGTTGATGATATGGCAGATAATGAGATCATTGCAGAACCAAAATATGCCGAAGCAGCTGATGAGGTTGTTCGTGACGTCACCTCTCAACGTCCACAGCCTGAAAAGATCACCGAACTGAAGTAAGATAAAAAAGAAGCGGTGAAGAAAACTATTCCCCTTCCACCACCACCTTTTCCTCAGAGATTGAAGAAGAAAGCTGACGATACCAGGTTCAATAAGTTTATGACTATGTTGAAGCAGCTAAATATTAATGTTCCTTTGGTCGAGGCACTGGAACAAATGCCTGGATACGCAAAATTTATGAAGGATCTTTTGACAAAGAAGCGGGCAACAAGTTATGAGTTGACGGATACTGTTCATTATTGCAGTGCAATCGCTACCAGATCACTAGTTCAGAAGAAGGCTGACCCCGGTGCCTTCACTATTCCTTGCATTATCGGATCTTTGAATTTTGCCAAAGCATTATGCGATTTAAGAGCCAGCATCAATTTGATGCCGCTATCTATTTACAGAAAGTTGGGGTTGGGTGACCCTACTCCAACCAATATGAGGCTCGTGATGGAAGATAGGCCGGTAAAATGACCTGTTGGTATTTTATATGATGTACTGGTAAAGGTTTCTTCATTCATCTTTCCGGCAGACTTCCTTATTCTGGACTGTGAGGTGGACTCTGAAGTTCCCATAATCTTGGGGCGCCCTTTCCTTGCAACAGGGAGTGTGCTTATTGATTTAAGAGCGAATGAGCTTTGATGAATGACGAAGTAGTTTGCTTTGATGTATGCAAATCAATGAAGCAACCCAAAGATCTGAACGTGTTCTAGGTAGCTGATGTTTATTTTGATGATGAGAAAAAATTATCCGTAGAGGAGCAGCTTATTATTGATCCATTGGCGGCTGTGCTTATGAATATTGAGCGTGAGGATACTGAAAATTATGGAGAAACTATTTGTGCTCTAACAGGAATAGGGTCGTATCTTTATGCTCCCAAGAAGCTGGACCTCGATCTAAAAAATTGGCCTGCACCACCAGCTAAACCATCCATTGAAGAGCCACCAATGCTAGAATTGAAGGAACTACCCAGTCATCTAAAGTACGCATTCTTGGGAAGTGGAAACACCCTCCCGGTTATTATGGCAGCTGACTTAGGTGAGCAGCAAGTTGCAGCTCTCATCGCTGTTCTATGGAAATACATAAGAGCCATCGGTTGGACCATCGCTGATATTATTGGTATTCGGCCTGGGATATGTATGCACAAGATTCAGCTTGAAGAGAATTGCATACCCACTATTGAGCATCAAAGACGTTTGAATCCACCTATGCAAGAGGTAGTGAAGAAAGAAATTATTAAGTGGTTAGATGCAGGGGTAGTGTATCCAATCTCTGACAGTAAATGGGTGAGTCCGATACAGTGTGTGCCCAAGAAAGGGGGCATGATGGTAGTTGCAAATGAAAGGAATGAGCTAATTCCACTCAGACCTGTCACAGAGTGGAGAGTATGCATGGACTACCGAAAGCTGAATTCATGGACGCTTAAGGATCACTTCCCAATGCCATTCATGGACCAAATGCTTGATCGATTGGCAGGGAAAGGATGGTTTTGCTTCTTAGATGGTTATTCCGGCTATAATCAGATCTGTATTGCTCCCGAAGACCAAGAAAAGACCACGTTTACATGCCCATATGGTACGTTTGCCTTCAAACGTATGCCATTTGGGCTATGTAATGCACTCGCCACTTTTCAGCGTTGTATGATGTCCATTTTTTCTGATATGGTTGAAGACACCTTGGAGGTATTCATGGACGATTTTTCAGTTGTGGGTGAGTCGTTCAAATCGTGCTTGGCGAATCTAAGTATGGCGTTACAAAGATGTGTTGAATTCAACTTAGTGCTAAACTGGGAGAAGTGCCACTTTATGGTTAAACAAGGTATTGTTCTTGGGCATAAAATTTCTGAAAGAGGAATTGAGGTGGATCGAGCTAAAATTGAAGTCATTGAGAAACTACCACCTCCAATCTCTGTAAAAGGAGTTCGTAGTTTCCTCGGGCATGCAGGTTTTTATCGAAGGTTCATTAAAGACTTTTCCAAGATTGCTAGTCCGTTATGCAAGCTTTTAGAGAAGGATGCAAAGTTCGACTTCGGTGAAGATTGCGTGAAGGCATTCGAATGCCTCAAAGGGAAGCTAATTGAAGCTCCTATCATTGTAGCACCTGATTGGTCCCTACCATTTGAAGTTATGTGTGATGCAAGCAGAGTAGCTTTGGGTGCTGTACTTGTCCAGAGAAGAGAAAAGTTATTTCATCCAATCTACTACGCGAGCAAGGTCTTGAACGGATCCCAGAAGAACTATACTGTCACGGAACAAGAGCTTCTAGCAATTGTTTACGCTTTTGAAAAGTTTCGTGCTTACCTGTTGGGGACTAAAGTGGTGGTTCATACTGATCATGCAGCCCTGAGATATCTAATGACGAAGAAGGATGCAAAGCCGAGGCTAATTCGATGGGTGTTATTGCTGCAAGAATTTGATTTCGAGGTAAAAGATAGAAGAGGTTGCGAAAACCAAGTGGATGATCACCTATCTAGACTTGAGAATGAGCATATAGCGCAACCCGATCTTGAGATTGATGATGCATTCCCCGATGAAGAGATCCTAGCCACAATGATGGAAGAGTTACCATGGTACGCAGACTTTGCGAACTTCGTGGTAAGTAATGTGATGCCTGCGAATCTATATTTTCATAAAAAGAGTAAGTTCATGCATGATGTAAAACACTATTTCTGGTATGAGCCATATTTGTTTCGACGATGTGCGGATGGTGTTATCAGGCGATGCATATCTCATGTGGAAGTGCCTAGTATATTGAAAGCAAGTCATGCTTCCCAAGTTGGGGGACACCATGCAGGTGGTCGAACAGCAAGGAAGGTATTGCAAAGCGGCTATTATTGGCCTTCGATATTTAGAGATGCCTACGAATTTGTGAGAAGATGTGACCAATGTCAGAGACAAGGCACAATTTCGAAGCACCATGAGATGCCTATGTCAAAAATTCTTGAAATAGAGCTGTTTGATGTGTGGGGTATTGATTTCATGGGCCCATTCGTAAATTCCTTTGGGATGAAATATATCCTAGTTGCTATCGACTATGTATCCAAATGGGTTGAAGCAGTAGCGCTGGCCGACAATGAAGGAAAGCGTGTTGTGGCATTCTTGAAGAGAAATATCTTCTCTTGTTTTGGGGTACCACGTACCATTATAAGCGATGGAGGATCACACTTTTGCAACAAGCTGTTCAAATCCGTGTTGGTGAAATATGGGGTCAAGCAACATAAGGTAGCCACACCTTATCACCCACAAACTAGTGGACAAGTAGAGGTTTCTAATCGAGAGATCAAGCAGATCCTCGCTAAGACTGTAAACGCTAATAGAAAGGATTGGTCTCTTAAGCTGGACGATGCACTATGGGCTTATAGGACTACATTCAAAACGCCAATTGGCATGTCCCCGTACCAACTAGTTTATGGGAAGGCTTGTCACTTGCCCATTGAGCTCGAGCATAAAGCATTATGGGCGTTGAAGCGACTGAATTTGAATTGGGATGATGCCATGAATATGAGATTGGAGCAGCTAAACGAGATGGATGAATTCTGTCTATATGCGTATGAAAGATCAGACTTATACAAGGAGCGGATGAAAAAGTATCATGATCAACGAATTGTTCAACGAAACTTTCAAAAAGGTGATATGGTACTTTTTTTCAACTCCAGACTGAAGATATTCCCAGGTAAGTTAAGGTCCAAATGGTCTGGTCCGTACAAAATTAGCCAAGTCTACTCGTCGGGAGTAGTTGAGCTAGAAGAAAATAATGGTGTTATCTTTAAGGTGAATGGCCAATGGGTAAAACCATATATCGGTCCTCTTGACTCGATAAAATGCATGGCCACCATCTATCTCGATGAAATCTAAGTACTCGAGGTAACTATGTCGTGCCGCGACAATAAATCAAGCGCTAGATGGGAGGCAACCCATCGTTTTTCATTTTTTGTTTTGCTAAGAGTTTGTTTTTGTTAAATAAAAATCCAAAAAGAAGAGTCGAGCCACGACCAAAACAAAGGCGCTTGGTGGGAGGCAACCCATCGTTCTAATCGTTTTTGTTATTTTTGAGTAAGTGTAGGTGCAAGAGGTATAAAGGAGGAGATTGGTTTCAAATGTTGAGTTGGAAGTATTGCATGTTGAAGGTGGTAAGTTAGGAATGAAGAAGCAAAAGGCTATGGGTTAGGCATTGCCTATGAAAATATAGGCAAAGAACAAGGGAAGGCCTATGTAAATCTAGGCCACGAACAAGGCACGACCTATGCTATGGCCTAAGCACTCAGATTCTAGAGTGCCATAGCATAGGCGCCGCCTATGCTCAACAATGCCATAGCATAGGCGCCGCCTATGCAAAAGCATTTTGTCTCTGAATCTAGTATGCCATGGCATAGGCGCCGCCTATGCCTAACAATGCCATAGCATAGGCGCCGCCTATGCTCAACAATGCCATAGCATAGGCGCCGCCTATGCCAAGAATCGGCACAGCATTAGGCGCCGCCTATGGTCACTTTTGGTCTCCAAATCCGATTCCAAATGGGTCAAAACCCGACCCAAGCTTGTCCTACAAATAGAACCTTAGTCTTAGAACAAAAATGCATTGCAATTTCAACCTAGGCGCCGCCTATCTCTCCAAAATCTCTCAAAAATTTTCCTTTTGCTCTTTTACTTTGCAAGAACATCTTCCGAGGCCATCAACCAAGTAAGTACTTCTTTGTTCTTCTTTTATATTCCGTAAGTACTACACTACTAAGCCTATAACAAATTGTTAAATCTTGAAGTAGTATTGGTGACTTGAATATGGTTGATTTGTTGTGATACAACTAAGTGAGTGAAAAAATACGTGTGGGTGTTCTTGATTTTGTTCCGACTTGTATTTGATTGTTATACACTGTCATACTTTTGCGGAGTCGACATGGGGAAGTTAATTGCATAATCTTCAAAATTGAATGCTTGAATTCTTAAATGACTCGTTCATCGAGATAAAGATCATGATTGAATACAAGCATGAGATGTTGTGATTATTTCTATGCCATAACTTGTTACGATCTCTATGAAGTAATCTTGTTCAAAAAGTGCATTAATCCAAACATGAAAGTATGATCAATATTACATAAAATAGAGTTGGAAAAGATAGTTAAGACGACATGAAAGTATGACTGTGCTGAACATATTGTTGGAACATATCGCCTAAATATATGACGATGAAGTCTGAGTAGTCGACATCACTCACTTAATTAGTCTGTGCCAACAACTTAAGTGTGGGGCGGTATCACCACTGTTTGTCTGTCGATTGTATCTACCAAGATGAAGCTAACATGACTATTATTTTAATCGCAGGTACAATGGCACCAAAAGCACGCCAAGGAAAAGACAAAGCAACCACCTCACAGAAAGGCCAGAAAAGGGGATGAAAAGAGCAAGGTGAATCCTCCTCGCTGCGAATACCTCGCCGTATGTTCGAGATAAAATGGGTCCTAGAGGAGGAATCGAAGGAGTGGTACAAGAACAATAAAGTAAACAAATATGTTCATGTGGAGTTGATACAAAAGGAGAGCCTAGAAAAGAAAGAACCTCGCATCTTGGCTAAACTCATGACGCTACATCTTGACTTCATTTTCCGAGATATGGGAGAATATAATCTTGATCTAGCACGTGAGTTCTATGCCAATTGGTCCCCAAAGACTAGAGGGAGTGAAGAAAAGATTCGGGGACAAGTTTTGCAACTAAACGCGGAATTCTTCAACTTTTTTCTAGGCTAGCCAGCTGTAGATCCATTACCACTCAAGGAGCTGTATCGCAGACCTCCATACAGGGCAATCAGACACACACTATGCGGAACAATATCATTGGCACGGTGGAGTCGTCACAAGGATACCGATCGGCACAATACCTTCCCGTATGCCTCCTTGAATAGAGAAGCTCGAATATGGTTGCGGATAGTCAATTTTTGCCTGATTCCAGGGTCACAGTACACTAAGATCACACGAGATAGAGTGTGCTTGGTGTACGCATTGATGACGAATGTCCCTATCAACATTGGGGCAATTATTCGATCCACATTGCGTAAGGCTAGGCTGTACAAGAGGTCCCACTTCAGCTTTGGCAATCTGTTGACTGCAATATTGAGGTAGGAGGACATCGAAGAGGAACCGGCTGATCATAAGCTTCCACACAACCCGAAGAAGGTTGACCTCACAAAGGTTAAAGATGCTGAATCCACGCATGGCGTCAACCTTACCACTGCAGAATGACATGCTCGCGACGAAAGCTTCTTCCTCCATTTATATGGCATGACGAGGTTTACCATGATGAGCGGGGGTCGTGTTCCAACTGCTGCAGAGCTCAACCAGCTGGATTATGACTACCCAATGAATGAGCATGCAAGGGCGATGTGTGGAGTAGGTGTATATTTTGAGGAACCTCTTGATGACGACATACCAACCGATGATGATCGACGAATGCCAGACTCCGATGTGGAGGAGAACTCTGATGACGACGACTCTGATGATGATTCCGATGTAGGGGGTATGGCCCCAGACATAGAGGATGAGTCCGACTAATCAGGTTATTCTTATTCACTTTCCACTGAGGGCAGTGTGTCCCGTCTAAGTGTGGGGTGAGGGTATTTGTATGCTATACTTCTTTATTTGTATTTGCATTTATTTATGTTTGTTTGTTTGATTTAGTTAGTAGAATTTTTTTATTTTGCAGCAAATTGTTCTGATAGGCGGCATGGTGTTATGACAAGAGTTTGTGCTAGAATCATTACTATTGAGACATTTAGGCTCTAAGTGTGACTCACTGTGTGATAATTGTGTGGTTTAATTCATTCATCTGTTGGGTCAAGATTCTATAATACTCCCAATAAAGTTGACTATGTGCCTTGTGTGTGTGAGATGATAGTATATTGGTGCTTGAATTTGTTATGGAAAAGAGTGGCTATCATAAGAGGTGTGCTATAGAGAAGAAAAAAAACAGAAAAATAAAAAGATAAATTGTGTCTATGATTAAATAAAAATATAGTTATGTTTGAATGGAAAAATAGGTGAAAAGGGGTGAGAGATGAAAGAAAGGTAGCAAGGTTGATTAAATGAGAGTGTTAATGGCATAATGTGATGTATTAAAGCACTTAGGAACATAGTCACTATTTCTGGCCAAAATAGTCCTACCAGTCCCTTAGCCTACATTACAACCTGTAAAGACCTATTTGATCCTAAGCTTAACATTCTGATATTAGTAGAGCATTACACTAAGGGCAAGCCTATGGTCATCAGTTGCAACATATGAATTCTTTGTGAGAGTGAGAGCTAGGATAATCTTATACCCATGTTCTGAAAAATGCAATACTTGTGAGTGATTATGGGTAATATCTTATGTGAGACACACATGGTTGATGAGTTTTGGGTAGTCTTGTATGATTCTTTGTGCCTTAACTTTTGAATACGAATTAACCATCATCACGAGTCTATGTTGGAGGTTGAATTGTTTCTAGAAGTGATTAGAAAACTGCTCTTTGTAGATAATTGTTGTGCCTGTCTTGATGAATATTTTTTGCTGTTACTGTGAAACCCTAAGTAGATGTTTATATGGACATGATATATTTTTCGAGGACGAACAAAGCTTTAAGTGTGAGGTGTTGATGATAGGCGTATTTACACGCCTAAAGCACCTTAATTTACCCATATTTTACCTAAGTTTTGAGAACAAAATATATAATTCATGCACTTTTAGTCCCTTTTCCTGTAAGTGAGCTAACAAACGTGATTAGCAAGTTTTCAGGTATAAACGATGAAGATTCCAGCACTTTATGGATAACTTGACGCCCAAGGAAGCTTTACGAAAGAAGAAAAGCAGCGTTTGGAAGCCTATGGACTGAAAGTGATGCGTGGATAACTTGTCCCGGGCAAAAATAGCATTTCTAAAGACTTTGGGGATCAGCAGTAACTTAGTAGGATTAGGATAAGGATGCAGTAACCTAGTAGGATTAGGATAAGTACGTAGTAGCCTAGTAGGAATAGGATATGGGTGTTATAAATACCCTATGTTGCTGAAGTTTTTATTATTATCTCTCTCCATTCATACAATTCATTCAACTCACTCATTCTCTTTCAATTAATTCTTCTTCCCTTCTCTTCATCTATTCGACTTTTTAATTTTCATTACAAGAAAAACTCTATTTGCAAGGAATTCACGCCACAAGCACTACCAAAGCATACTTCACGTTAGACTCTTATTTTGGTATAATGATAATGTCTATTGTGATTTCCGTTACACTTATGAATAGCTAAACTTCTCTGTTAGGGTTATGGAAGCCTTATGAGATACTATCTATTGCTATGAGTTTGTGAATTCTCGACACGTATGCTGCTTATATCATTACTCTCTTCATCTTAATTTAAATTCTTGTGGTTGCAAACATATAGAATACGCCAGTATAGCATTAACTTGTTCGAAAGAAAAGTTACATGTCTGGAAAAGAGAGAATGTCAAGGAAATAGGTCTACTAAACCCTGTTTAAAAGTTAGTGCCGTAACTGGATTAACCTCTTGGAGAATTCGTACCATTAGATACGCTTTAAGCTCGAAAAAGTTAAAGTGAAATAATCCTTGATGGTCGAAAGACGCCTGGATTTACCATAGAATGCGAATCTCTATAAGCACATGCATGTCTGAATTCCGCATAACTCATAGCCAATAGATACGTAGAACTCATAAGGTGGACATAACCCTAACTCTCAATTCTCATTGATTAAAACCTACCAAGTATTCCGTTTTTACTCTACTATTTTGTTTACATTATTTGCACGCACAAAATCCCCCCTTTATTCGCAGAACTTCCATTAAAAGTCTAATAATCGTCGCTTACTTAGTGACCAAGTATTCCCTGTGGGATTCGACACCCAACCCAGTTGGGTTCTATATTTGACAACGACCGCTTACACTCTTACGAGAGCTGTAGTTTGAGCGTTATCAGAAGTCCGGGCGTGTTGCAGGTCAAAAATTGCTAAAGGTGTGCCAGGAAGGTTGAGGATCATCCCAGTGTGGTCCGTTTATATTTTCGTGGCCATTTGGTTTGCAAATGGGCGAAACGGTGTGAACGTGACATTTTTGGGCCAAATTGGTGTGCTATAGCCCACAATTTTTGGGGCGTACCTAGGGTTCGAGCGTGTTGGGGGCCAAAAATTGATGGAGGCGTGCCAGGGAGGTTGGGGATCATCCCAGTATGGTCCGTTTAAATTTTCATGGTCATTTGGGTAGACAAATGGGAGAAATGATGCGAACAGGGCATTTTGGGCCAAATCGGTGTGCTATAGCCCACGGTTTTAGGGGCGAGCTCGGGGTCTGGGCGTACTGCATGTCAAAAATTGATGAGGGCATGCTGGGGAGGTTGGGGATCATCCTAATGTGGTCCCATTAAATTTTTGTGGCCATTTGGGTTGTCAAACGGGCAAACCGGCGCGAACGGGGTGCTTTCGGGCTAAATTGGTGTGCTAAAGCCCACGATTTTGGGGGCGAGCTCGGGGTCTAAGCGTGCTGTAGGCCAAAAATTGATGGGGGCATGCTAGGGAGGTTGGGGATCGTCCCAGTGTGGTTCGTTTAAAATTTTGTGGCCGTTTGGGTAGATAAACGTGCAAAATGGTGCAAAAAGGGCATTTTCGGGCCAAATCGGTGTGCTGTAGCCTACGATTTTAGGGGCGGGCCTGGGGTCCGGGCATGCTGTGGGCCAAAAATCGATGGGGGCGTACTAGGGAGGTTGGGATCGTCCCATTGTGGTCTGTTTAAATTTTTATGGCCATTTGGGTGGACAAACGGGCAGAACAACGCAAACGGGGCATTTTCAAACCAAATCGGTGTGCTGTAGCCCACAATTTTGGGTGTGGGCCCGGGGTCCGGGCGTGCTGTGGGTATAAAATCGATGGGGGCGGGCCTAGGATTTGGGTGGACAAACAGGCAAAATAACGCGAACAGTGCATTTTTAGGCCAAATCGGAGTGCTATAGCCCATGATTTTGGGGGCGAGCTTTGGGTTCGGGCGTGCTGTGGGCCAAAAATTGATGGGCGTGGGCTAGGGAGGTTGGGGATCGTCCCAATGTGGTTCGTTTAAATTTTTGTGGCCAATTGGGTGGACAAACGGGCGAAACGGCACGAACGGGGCATTTTTGGCCAATATTGGTGTGATAAAGCCCACGACTTCGGGGGCGGGCCAGGGTCTAGGGCGTGCTGTGGGCTGAAAAACGATGGGGATGTGCCAGGGTGGTTGGGGATCATTCTAGTGTTGTCCGTTTTAATCTTTGTAGCCATTTGAGTGGACAAACGGGCGAAATGGCGCAAATGGGGCATTTTTGGGCCAAATTAGTGTGCTATAGCCCACGGTTTCGAGGGAGGCCCGAGGGTCCAGGTGTGCTGTGGGCCTAAAATCAATGGGGGTGTGCCATGGAGGTTGGGGATCATCCCAGTGTGGTCCGTTTAAATTTTTGTGGCCATTTGGGTTGACAAACGGATGAAATGACGCGAATTGAGTGTTTTTGGGCCAAATCGGTGTGCTATAGGCCACGGTTTCACGGGAGGGCCCGAGGTCAGGGCGTACTGTGGGCCAAAAAACCATGGGGGTGTGCCAGGAAGGTTTGGAATCATCCCAGTGGGGTCCATTTAAATTATTGTGGCTATTTAGATGGATAAACGGGCAAAACGGTGTGCTATAACACACGGTTTTGGGGGCGGGCAAGGGGTCCCGGTGTGCTGTGGGACGAAAATCAATGGGGGCACGCAAGGGAGGTTAGGGATCATCCCAGTGTGCTCCATTTAAATTTTCGTAGCCATTTGGGTGGACAAACAGGAGAAACGACCCGAATGGGGTATTTTTGGGAAAAATCGGTGTGCTATAACCCACGGTTTTGGGGCTGGCCCGGGGTCCGGGCGTGCAGTGGCCCAAACATTGATGAGGGCGTGCCAGGGAGGTTGGGGATCGTCCCAGTGTGGTCCGTTTAAATATTCGTGGCTATTTGGTTGGACAAACGGTCGAAATGGCATGAACGGGGCATTTTATGGCCAAATCGGTGTGCTATAGCCCATGGTTTCGGGGGCGAGTTCGGGGTTCGGGCGTGCTGTGGGGCAAAAATTGATGAGGGGGTGCTAGGGAGGTTGGGAATCATCCCAGTGTGGTCCGTTTAAATTTTTGTGGCTATTTGGGTGGACAAACAGGCAAAACGGCGCGAACGGGGTCTTTTTGGGCTAAATCGATGTGCTATAGCCCCTGGTTTCGGTGGCGGGATCGGGATCCGGGCATGGTGTGTGCCAAAAATCGATGGACGCGTGCCAGGGAGGTTGGGGATCGTCCCAGTGTGGTCCATTTTAATTTTTGTGGCTATTTGGGTGGACAAATGGGTGAAACAGCGCGAACAGAGTGTTTTTGGGCTAAATCAGTGTGCTATAACACACGGTTTCTAGGGAGGGCCCGGGGTTCGGGCGTACTTTTGGCTGAAAATTGATGGGGGCATGCCAGAAAAGTTGGGGATCATTCCAGTGTGGTCCGTTCAAATTTCCATGGCCATTTGGGTGGAAAAATGGGTGAAACGGCACGAATGGGGCATTTTCGGGCCAAATCGGTGTGCTATAGCCCACGATTTTGGGGGTAGGCTCGGGGTCCGGGTGTGCTGTAGGTCAAAAATCGATGAGGGCGTGCCAGGGAGGTAGGGGATTAACCCAGTGTGGTCTGTTTAAATTTTTGTGGCTATTTGGGTGGACAGAGGGGCAAATCGGCGCGAACGGGGCTTTTTTGGGTCAAATCGGTGTGCTATAGCAAACGATTTTGGGGGCGGCCTTAGGGTCCGGGCGTGCTGTGGGCCAAAAATCGACGGGGGCGTGCTAGGGAGATTGGGGATCGTCCCAGTGTGGTTCGTTTAAAGTTTTGTGGCCATTTGGGTGGACAAACAGGCGAAACGACACGAACGAGGTATTTTTGGGCCAAATTGGTGTGATAAAGCCCACGGTTTCCAGGGCGGGCCTAGGGTCCGGGAGTGCTGTGGGCCCAAAATCAATGGGGGCGTTCCATGGAGGTTGGGGATCGTCCCAGAGTAGTCCGTTTAAATTTTCGTGGCCATTTGGGTGGACAAACGGGCGTAACGGTGCGATCGGGGAATTTTCGAGCCAAATCGGTGTGCTATAGCCCACGGTTTTGGGTGAGGGCCCGGTGTCCGGGCGTGCTGTGGGCCAAAAATCAACGGGGGCATGCCAGAAAGGTTGGGAATCGTTCCAGTGTGGTCCGTTTAAACCTTTTTGGCCATTTGGGTAGACAAACATGCAAAACGGCGTGAACGGGGCATTTTTGGGCCAAATCGATGTGCTATAGCCCACGATTTTGGGGGTGAGCCCGAGGTCAGGATGTACTATGTGCCAAAAATCGACGATGGTGTGCGAAGGAGGTTGGGGATCATCCTAGTGTGGTTTATTTAAATTTTCCTGGCCATTTGGGTGGAAAAACGGGTGAAAAAGCGCGAACGGGGCATTTTAAGGCCAAATTGGTGTGCTACATAGCCCATTATTTTGGGGGCGTACCGGGTTCCTAGCATGCTGTGGGCCAAAAATTGATGTAGGCGTGGCAGATAGGTTGGGGATCGTCCTAGTGTGGTGCATTTAAATGGCCATTTGGGTGGATAAAAGGGAAATACGGTATGAATAGGGCATTTTCAAGCAAAATTGGTGTACTATAGCCCACGGTTTTGGGGGCGAGCCCAGGGTCCGGGCGTGCTGTGGGCCAAAAATTAACGGGGGCATTCCAGGGAGGTTATGGATCGTGCTAGTGTGGTCCGTTTAAATTTTCGTGGCCATTTGGGTGGACAAACGGGAGAAATGATGCAAACGGGGCATTTTCGAGCCAAATCGGTCTGCTATAGCCCACGGTTTCAGGGGTGGGCCCGGGGTCTGGGCGTACAGTAGGCCGAAAATCAATGGGGGCGTGCCGGAGAGGTTGGGGATCATTCCAGTGTGGTCCGTTTAAATTTTTGTTGCCATTTGGGTTGACAAACGGGCGAAATGACGCGAATGGGACATTTTTGGGCTAAATTGGTGTGCTTATAGCCCACTATTTTGGGGGCGGGCCCGGGGTTCGGGCGTGCTGTGGGCCAAAAATAGATGGGGGCGTGCCAGGGAATTTGGGGATCGTCCCAATGTGGTCCGTTTAAATTTTCATGGCTATTTGGGTAGATAAACGGGCGAAACAGCGTGAAAAGGGCATTTTTGGGCCAAATCGGTGAGCTATAGCCCACGGTTTTGGGGGTGAGCCTGGGGTCCGAGCTTGCTGTGGGCTGAAAATTGATGGGGGCGTATTAGGGAGGTTGGGGATCATCCCAGTGTGGTCTGTTTAAATTTTTGTGGCCATTTGGGTGGACAAATGGGTGAAACGACGTGAAAGGGGCAATTTCGGGCTAAAATGGTGTGCTATAGCTCACGGTTTTGGGGGCGGGCCAGGGATCCAGGCGTTCTGTGGGCTGAAAATCAACGAGGGCATGCCAGGGAGGTTTGGGATCATCCCAATGTGGTCCGTTTAAATTTTCGTGGCCATTTGGGTGGACAAACGGGAGAAACGATCCGAACGACGCATTTTTGGGCCAAATCGGTGTGCTATAGACCATGGTTTCGGGGGCTGGCCTGGGGTCCGGGCATGCTGTGGGCCAAAAATCGTCGAGGGCGGGCCAGGGAAGCTGGGGATCGTCCCAGTGTGATCCGTTTAAATTTTTGTGGCCATTTGGGTGGACAAACGAGCGAAAAGGCGTGAACGGGGCATTTTTGGGCCAAATCGGTGTGCCCATGGTTTCGGGGGCGGGCTTGGGGTTCGGGTGAGATGTAGGGAAAAAATCAATGGGCGCGTGCTAGGGAGGTTAGGGATCATCCCAGTGTGGTCTTTTTAAATTTTTGTGGCCATTTGGGTGGACAAACGGACGAAACGGGGCGAATGGGGTATTTTCGAGCCAAATCGGTGTGCTATAGCCCCTGGTTTAGGGGGAGGGATCGATATCCGGGCATGGTGTGGGCTGAAAATCAATGGGGGCATGCCAATCACGTTGGAGATCATCCCAGTGTGTTTTGAGCCAAATCAGTGTGCTATAGCCTACGGTTTCTGGGGAGGGCCTGGGTTTCGGGCGTTCTGTGGGCCGAAAATCGACGGGGGCATGCCAGGAAAGTTGGGGATTGTCCTAATATGGTTCGTTTAAATTTTTGTGGCCAATTGGGTGGACAAACGGGCGAAACGGCAAGAACGGGGCATTTTTGGGCCAAATTAATGTGATATAGCCCACGACTTTGGGGGCGGGCCCGGGGTCCACGCGTGTTGTAGGCCCAAAATCAATGGGGGCGCTCCATGGAGGTTGGAGATCATCCCAGTATTGTTCGTTTAAATTTTTGGAGACATTTGGGTGGACAAAGGGGCAAAACGACGCGAACGGGGCATTTTTGGGCCTAATCGGTGTGCTATAGCCCACGATTTCGGGGGCGGGCTTCGGGTCCGGGCGTGCTGTGGGCCAAAAATTGATGGGGGCGTGCTAGGGAGGTTGAGGATCATCCCAATGTGGTTCGTTTAAATTTTCGTGGCCAATTGGTTAGACAAACGGGCGAAACGACACGAATGGGGTATTTTTGGGCCTAATTGGTGTGATATAGCCCACCACTTCGGGGGCGGGCCCGGGGTCAGGTCATGCTGTGGGCCAAAAATCGATGGGTACGTGCCAGGGTGGTTGGGGATCATCCAACTGTGGTCCGTTTAAATTTTCTGGCCATTTGGGTGGACAAACGGGCAAAATGGTGCGAATGGGGCATTTTGTGGCCAAATTAGTGTGCTATAGCCCACGATTTTTAGGGAGGGCCTAGGGTACGGGTGTGCTGTGGGCCAAAATCAACGGGAGCATGCCATTGAGGTTGGGGATCATCCCATTGTGGTCAGTTTAAATTTTCGTGGCCATTTGGATGGACAAACGGGCGTAACGATGCGAATGAGGCATTTTTGGGCCAAAAAGGTATGCTATAGCCCACAGTTTTGGGGGAGGGCTCAGGGTTCGGGCGTGCTGTGGGCCGAAAATCGATGGGGGCGTGCTAGGAAGGTTGGGGATCATAAAGTGCGGTCCGTTTAAATTTTTGTGGCCATTTGGGTGGACAAACGGGTGAAATGGCGCGAACGGGGCATTTTTGGGTCAAATCGGTGTGCTATAGCCCACGATTTCGGGGGCGAGCCCGAGGTCAGGACGTACTATGTGCCAAAAATTGACGAGGGCATGCGAAGGAGGTTGGGGATCGTCCTAGTGTTGTCCGTTTAAATTTTTCTGGACATTTGGGTGGACAAACGGGCGAAACAACGCGAACGGGGCATTTTCAGGCCAAACGGTGTGCTACATACCCCACGATTTTGGGGGAGGACCGGGTTCCTAGCGTGCAGTGGGCCAAAAATTGACAGGGGCGTACCAGGTAGGTTGAGGATAGTCCCAGTGTGGTGCGTTTAAATTTTCGTGGCTATTTGGGTTGACAAAAGGACAAAACGGCACAAATCGGGCATTTTCAGGCAAAATCAATGTACTATTAGCCCACGGTTTTGGGGGCGGGCCGAAGGTCCGGGCGTGCTGTGGGCCGAAAATTGAAGGGGGTGTGCGAAAGAGGTTGGGGATCATCCCAGTGTGGTCCGTTTAGATTTTTGAGGCAATTTGGGTGGACAAACGGGAGAAACGATGCGAACGGGGCATTTTCGGGCCAAATCGGTGTGCTATAGCCCACGGTTTCGGGGGCAGGCTAGGTGTTCGGGTGTGCTGTAGGCCGAAAATCAATCGGGGCGTGCCGGAGAGGTTGAGGATCATCCCAGTGTGGTCCATTTAAATTTGTGTTGCCATTTAGGTTGATAAACGGGCGAAATAGCGCGAATGGGGCATTTTTGGACCAAATTGGTGTGCTATAGCCCTCGGTTTTAGAGGCGGGCCCGGGGTCCGGGCGTGCTGTGGGTCGAAAATGGACGGGGGCGTGCCAGAGAGGTTAGGAAAAGTCTCAGTGTGGTCCGTTTAAATTTTCATGGCCTTTTGTGTGGATAAACGGGCGAAACGGCGTGAATGGGGCATTTTCGGGCCAAATCGGTGTTCTATAGCCCACGGTTACGAGGGCGAGCCTAGGGTCCGAGCGTGCTGTGGGCCGAAAATCGGCGGGGGCATGCCAGGGAGGTTGTGATCGTCCCAATGTGGTCCGTTTAAATTTTTATGGCCATTTAGGTAGACAAATGGGCAAAACGATGCGAACGGGACATTTTCGAACCAAATTGATGTGCTATAGCCGACGATTTTGGGGGTGGGCCCGGGGTACGGGTGTGCTGTGGATCAAAAATTTATGGGGGGCGTGCCAGTGTTGTTTGGAATCGTCTCAGTGTGGTCCGTGTAAATTTTTATGGTAATTTGGGTGGACAAACGGGCGAAACGGCGCGAATTAGTCATTTTTGAGCCAAATCGACGTGCTATAGCCCACGGTTTTGGGGGCGGGCTAGGGGTTCGGGCGTGCTGTGGGATAAAAATTGACGGGGCGTGCCAGGGAGCTTTGGGATCGTCCCAGTGTGATCCGTTTAAATTATTGTGGCCATTTGGGCGGACAAACAGGCAAAACGGCGCGAACGGGGCATTTTTGGGCTAAATCGGTGAGCTATAGCCCACGGTTTTGGGGGCGGGACCGGGGTTCGAGCGTGCTTTAGGCTGATAATCAAAGGGGGAGTGCCAGGGAGGTTGGGGATTATCACAGTATGGTCCGTTTAAATTTTTGTGGCTATTTGGGTGGAAAAACTGGCGAAACGGTGCGAATGGGATATTTTTGGGCCAAATCAGTGTGAAATAGCCCACGGTTTTAGGGGTGGACCCGAGGTTCGGGCGTGTTGTGGGACGAAAATCGACGGAGGCGTGCCATGGAGGTTGAGGATCGTCCTAGTGTGGTTCGTTTAAATTTTCATGGGCATTTGGGTGGACAAATGGGCGAAACGGCGCGAACGAGGAATTATCGGGATAAATCAGTGTGCTATAACCCACAGTTTTGGGGGTGAGCCCGGGGTTCGGGCGTGCTGTGGGCCAAAAATCAATGAAGGCGTGCCAGGGAGGTTGAGGATCGTCACAGCGTGGTCCGTTTAAATTTTTGTGGCTATTTGAGTGGATAAACGAGCGAAATGGCGCGATCGGGGCATTTTCGGGCCAAATCGGTGTGCTATAGCCCACGGTTTTGGGGGCGGGCTCAGGGTCCGAGCGTTCTGTAGGGAAATAATTGATGGGGGCATGCTAAGGAGGTTGGGGATTATCCCAGTGTGGTTCGTTTAAATTTTCGTGGCCATTTGGGTGGACAAACGGGCGAAACAGCGCGAATTGGGCATTTTTGGGCCAAATCGGTGTGCTATATTATAGGATCTAAAGGTGGTCCGTTTAAATTTCCGTGGCAATTTGGGTGGACAAACGGTTGAAACAGCGCGAACGGGGTGTTTTTGGAACAAATCGGTGTGCTATTGGCCACGGTTTAAGGGGAGGGCCCGAGGTCCGAGCGTACTGTTGGTCGAAAATCGACGGTGGTGTGCCAGGAAGGTAGCGGATCATCCGAGTGGGGTCGATTTAAATTTTTATGGACATTTGGGTGGACAAACGGGCAAAACGGCGTGAACGAGGAATTTTTAGGAAAAATTGGTGTGCTATAGCGATCCCGGGGTCTGGGCGTGTTGTGGGCCAAAAATTAATGGGGCGTGCCAGGGAGGTTGGGGATTGTACCAGTGTGGTCCGATTAAATTTTTGTGACAATTTGGGTGGACAAAACGGAGAAATAACACGAACGGGGCATTTTTTTGGCTAAATCCGTGTGCTGTAGCCCACGATTTGGGGGTGGGATAGGGGTCCCACCGTACTATAGGCCAAAAATCAATGGAGGCGTGCCAGGGAGGTTGGGATCATCCCAGTGTAGTCTGTTTAAATTTTCATGGCCATTTGGGTGGACAAACGGGAGAAACGACGCGAACGTGGTATTTTTCGGCCAAATCGGTGTAATATATAGCCCACGGTTTTAGGGGAGGGATCGGGGTCAGGGCGTGCTTTAGCCTAAAAATGAACGGGGGCATTCCAGGGAGGTTGGGGATCGTCCCAGTGTGGTCCGTTTAAATTTTTGTGGCCATTTGAGTTGATAGTCCACCGTTTTGGGCATTTTCAGGCCAAATCAGTGTGTTATAGCCCACCGTTTTGGGGGTGGGCCTGGGGACCAGGCGTGCTGTGTGCTAAAAATCGATGAAGGCGTGCCAGGGAGGTTGGGGATCGTCACAATGTGGTCCTATTAATTTTTTGTGTTCATTTAGGTGGAAAAACGGGCGAAATGATGCGAACGTGGCATTTTCGGACTAAATTGGTGTGCTATAGCCCACGGTTTCGAGAGTGGGCCTGGGGTCCAAACGTGTTGTGGGGAAAAAACTGATGGGGGCATGCCAGGGAGGTTGGGGATCATCCCAGTGTGGTCCGTTTAAATTTTTGAGGCCATTTGGGTGGACAAACGGGCGAAACGGCGCGAATAGGACATTTTTGGGCTTAATTGGTGTGCTATAGCCCACGGTTTTGGGGGAGAGCCTGGGGTCCAAGCGTTCTGTGGGTCGAAAATCGATGGGGGCGTGCCAGGGAGATTGGGATCCTCCCAGTGTGGTCTGTTTAAATTTTCATGGCCATTTGGGTGGACAAACGGGCAAAACGGCGTAAACGGGGCATTTTTGAGCCAAATTGGTGTGCTATAGCCCCTAATTTTGGAGGCGAGCCCAGGGTCCGGGCGTGCTGTGGGTCAAAAATTGATGGGGGCATGCCAGCGAGGTTGGGGATTGTCCCATTTTGATCCGTTTAAATTTTTGTGGCCATTTGGGTGGACAAACGAGTGAAACGACCTAAAATAAGTGTTTTCGGGCCAAATCGGTGTGCTATAGCCCACGGGTTTGGGGGAAGGACAGGGGTCCAGGCGTTCTGAGGGACAAAAATCGACGGAGGCCCGCCAGGAAGGTTGGGGATCATCCCAGTGTGGTCTGTTTAAATTTTCGTGGCCATTTAGGTGGAAAAACGGGCGAAACGACACGAACGGTGCATTTTCTGGCCAAATCGGTGTGCCATAACCTACGATTTCGGGGGCGCGCCTAGGGTCCGACTAAATCGACACGAACGGTGCATTTTCTGGCCAAATCGACTCTTCTTTTTGGATTTTTATTTAACAAAAACAAACTCTTAGTAAAACAAAACGATTAAAAAAGATGGGTTGCCTCCCATCTAGCGCTTGATTTATTGTCGCGGCATGACATAGTTATCTCAATTACTTTGACTTCGTCGAGATAGATGGTGTCCATGCATTTTATCGAGTCCAGAGGACCGATGTATGGCTTCACTCGTTGGCCATTCACTTTATAGACACTACCATCAATGCCTTCTAACTCTACTACTCCAGACGAGTAGACTTGGCTAATTCTGAACGGACCAGACCATTTAGACTTTAACTTACCTGGAAATAGCTTTAGTCTGGAGTTGAAAAGAAGTACCATATCACCCTTCTGAAAGTTTCGTTGGATAATCCGCCGATCATGGTACTTTTTCATCCGTTCTTTGTAGAGGTCTGCCCTTTCATACGCATGTAGACAGAATTCATCCATCTCATTCAGCTGCTCCAATCTCAGATTAATTGCATCATCCCAAGTTAGGTTAAGCCTCTTCAACGCCCACAATGCTTTATGTTCGAGCTCAATCGGCAAGTGAAAAGCCTTCCCATAAAATAGTTGGTATGGGGACATGCCAACTGGTGTCTTTAATGCAGTCCTATAAGCCCATAAGGCATCATCCAGCTTGCGGGACCAATCCTTCCTACTAGCATTTACAGTCTTAGCAAGGATCAGCTTGATCTCCCAATTAGAAACCTCTACCTGCCCACTAGTTTGTGGGTGGTAAGGTGTAGCTACCTTATGTTGCTTGACCCCATATTTCACCAATACGGCTCTGAACAGCTTGTTGCAAAAGTGTGATCCTCCATCGCTTATGATGGTACGTGGTACCCCAAAACGAGAGAAGATATTTCTCTTTAAAAATGCTACAACACGCTTACCTTCATTATCAGCCAGCGCTACTGCTTCGACCCATTTGGATACATAATCCACAACAACTAGGATATATTTCATCCCAAACGAACTCACAAATGGGCCCATGAAATCAATACCCCATACATCAAATAGCTCCACTTCAAGAATTTTAGACATGGGCATCTCATGGTGCTTAAAGATAGAGCCTTGCCTCTGACACTAATCACATCTTCTCACAAAATCGTAAGCATCCTTGAATAATGAAGGCCAATAATAGCCGCTTTGCAATACCTTCCTGGCTGTCCGATTACCTGCATGGTGACCCCCAACTTGGGAAGCATGACTTGCTTCCAAGATGCTAGGCACCTCCACATCAACGATTCATCGCCTAATAACACCATCAGCACATCGTCGAAAAAGATACGGTTCATCCCAGAAGTAGTGTTTCACATCATGCATGAACTTTCTCTTTTGATGAAAGGAGAGATTCTCAGGCATCACTTTACTTACCACGTAGTTCGCGAAGTCCGCATACCACGGTAAGTCTTCCACCATAGCGGCTAGGATCTCTTCGTCGGGAAATGCATCATCAATCTAAAGGTCGGGTTGCGCTATGTGCGCACTCTCAAGTCTAGATAGATGATCAACTACTTGATTTTCGCAACCTTTTCTATCCTTTACCTCGAAATCAAATTCTTGAAGCAATAACACCCACCGAATTAGCCTTGGCTTAGCATCCTTCTTTGCCATTAAATATCTCAGAGCCGCATGATCTGTATGAACCACCACTTTGGTTCCCAAAAAGTAAGCACGAAACTTTTCCAAAGCATAAACAACTACTAGAAGCTCTTGTTCCGTGACGGTATAGTTCTTCTGGGCTCCATTCAAGGCCTTGCTCGCTTAGTATATTGGATGAAATAGCCTTTCTCTTTTCTGATCAAGTACAGCACCCAAAGCTACCCCACTTGCATCACACATCACTTCAAACAGTAGAGACCAATCGGGTGCTACAATAATAGGAGCGTCAACTAGCTTCCCTTTGAGGCATTCAAATGCCTTCAAGCAATCTTCACTAAAGTCAAACTTTGCATCCTTCTCCAAGAGTTTGCATAACGGACTAGCAATCTTGGAGAAGTCTTTGATAAATCTTCGATAAAAACCTGTATGACCGAGGAAACTACGAACTCCCTTTACAGAAATTGGAGGTGGTAGTTTCTCGATAACTTCAATTTTGGATCGATCAACTTCAATTCCTCTTTCGGAGACTTTGTGCCCAAGAACAATGCCTTCCTTAACCATAAAATGACACTTCTCCCAGTTTAGCACCAAGTTGAACTCAACACATCTCTGTAACACCATACTCAGATTCGCCAAGCACGATTCAAACGATTCACCCACGACTGAAAAATTGTCCATGAACACCTCCAAGGTGTCTTCAAACATATAAAAAAAAATGGACATCATACAACGCTGAAAAGTGGCAGGTGCGTTACATAACCCAAATGGCATATGTTTGAAGGAAAACGTACCATATGGGCATGTAAAAGTGGTCTTCTCTTGATCCTCAGGAGCAATACAAATTTTATTATAACCGGAATAACCATCTAAGAAACAAAACCATCCCTTCCCTGCCAATCGATCAAGCATTTGGTCCATGAATGGCATTGGGAAGTGATTCTTAAGCGTCCACAAATTCAGCTTCCGGTAGTCCATACACACTCTCTACCCTGTGACAGGTCTAAGTGGAGTCAGCTCATTCTTTTCATTCGCAACTACCGTCATGCCCCCTTTCTTGGGCACACACTGTGCCGGACTTACCCACCTACTGTCGGAGATTGGATACACTACCCCAGCATCTTAGCACTTAATAATTTCTTTCTTCACCACCTCCTGTATGGGTGGATTCAAACGTCGTTGATGCTCAATGGTAGGTACACAATTTTCCTCGAGCTGAATCTTGTGCATACATATCCCAGGAGGGATACCAATAATATTAGCAATAGTCCACCCGATGGCTCTCTTGTATCTCCTCAGAACAGAAATAAGAGCCGTAACCTGCTGCTCACCTAAATCAGCCGCAACAATAACCGGAAGTGTATCACCACTTCCCAAAAATGCATATTTCAAGTGACTGGGCAGCTCCTTCAATTCTAGCACTGGTGGTTCTTCAATGGATGGCTTTGCTGGTGGTGAAGGGCGATTTTTAAGATCCAGATCCAGCTTCTTAGGAGCATGAGAATAGGAGCCAATTCCTGTTAGAGCACAAATAGTGTCTTCATACTCTTCAACACCCTCACGCTCAAAATTCATAAGCACAGCAGCTAATGGATCAACAATAAGATGCTTCTCCACAGATAATTCTTTCTCATCATCATAATAAACATCAGCTACAGAGAACACATTCATATCTTTGGGCTGCTTCATTGATTTGCATACATCAAAATGGACCACTTCGTCATTCATCCAAAATAAAAGCTCATTAGCTCTTAGATCAATAAGCACACTTCCTGTTGCAAGGAAAGGACGTCCCAAGATTATGGGAACTTCAGAATCTACCTCGCAATCTAAAATAACAAAGTCTGCAGGAAAGATGAAGGTGGAAACCTTCATCAACACATCATATAGGATACCAACAGGCCATTTTACCGACCTATCTGCCATCACGAACCGCATATTGGTTGGTGTAGGATCACCCAACCCCAACTTTCTGTAAATAGATAGTGGCATCAAATTGATGCTAGCTCCCAAATCGCACAATGCCTTAGCATAATCCAAATATCCAACAGTGCAAGGAATAGTGAAAGCACCAGGATCTGCCTTCTTCTGAACTAGCGATCTTGTAGAGATTGCACTGCAATGATGAACATTATCTGCCAGCTCATAGCTTGCTGCCCGCTTCTTTGTCAAAATGTCCTTCATGAATTTAGCGTATCCGGGCATCTGCTCTAGCGCCTCCACCAAAGGAAAATTAATAGTCAGCTGCTTCAACATAGTCATGAATTTACTGAACCTGGTGTCATCAGCTTTCTTCTTCAGTCTCTGCAGAAAAGGTGGTGGTGGAAGGGGAATAGTTTTCTCTGCCACTTCCTTTTTATCTTGCTTCCGATTGTCGATCTTTTTAGGTTGCAGACGTCTAGGGGTAACATCAGGAACGCTATCTTCAGCTTCTACGACATCTTCACATTCTGCATCAATAACATTATCTGCTATATCCTCAACCACCTGCTTGCCTTTGGATGGATTTTCCAAGGCTTTACCACACCGGGTAGTAATATCCATACACGATCCGTCATTCCTTGGGTTTTGCACAGTGTCATTGGGTAGCGTGCCAGCCTTTCTTTGGTTGAATGCCCCTGATAATTGACTCAATTGTTGCTCCAACTATTTTATTGCAGTAGAATGCGAGTCAACCAATTGATTTATGGATGCCAAATCATTTATTACCTCAGTAACACCTATATTGGTTGCCTCCACCCCTTTCAACAGCTTAGCCATCATATCGTCCATGGACATCTTTCCAGAGCCAGACGCCACAGCCTCACGGTTTCCAGGAGGAACATACAAACTACTCCTGTCAGTCTTATTTTTCCAACCACCTTGATCGCGGTCCTTGTATCCAGATTTATCATAATAGTTCCAACCTTGGTTTCCTTGGGCATTGCCTCGGAAACCCCCCTGATTATTCAAGTAGTTCGCTTCTTCCTCAGAGTCGGATTCATCTCTTCCCTGTGATACAACGGCCTTAACCTTTTCGGTCTTCCCTGATAATAAGTGCTTGGTAAGAAGATCCATCTGCGTTTTCATGTGAACCATATCTTGGTCACGTTTCTCTTGTCTACGCCTCTGCTCTGCAGTCAAGCCAATAGATGTGGTAGATCTTGCTACCTCAGAATCCCTGGTATGCCAAGATCTACTCTGCTTTGTCATACGATCTAGCATATCACTTGCCTCAAGAAAAGTAAGGTCCATGAATGACCCACCTACAGCATTATCAACCACTGGCTTAGTCACTGAGTTCAAAGCCCTGTATAATATCTCCATCAAGTGGATGTTGGTCATCTGATGATTTGGGCACCGCATAAACTTCTTCTTGAACCTCTCCTATGTTTCGTGGAGATCTTCAGTTGGAAGCTGTCGAAAATTGCTGATCTCATCCCGTAATTGGGCTCTCTTGGATGGCGGAAAGAATCTTTCTAGGAAAGCGTCTTTCAGTTGCCTCCAATTAGTAATAGAATCAGGAGTTAGCCCGTTCAACCATAGAGTTGCCTCCCCAGACAGAGACAATGGAAATAAGCGCAGCCGAATTGCATTCTGCCCAACTCCTGGATTGTCAAACGACTTGCATGTTGAAATAAAGTTGATCAGATGCATATTCGGATCATCGCCTGCGAGTCCACCAAAAAAACCTTTGAGCTGCAATAGCTGAATCATGGTGCTAGTGATATTGAACTTGGCTCCAGATGCCAAGGGCGGAGGAATAATAGCCCCTGTGGCACCATCTCCATCAAGATCGTCATCATCATTATCAAAAGGAGCCTGCACAGCTCGGCGGTCAGGTCTCATTCTAGCTTGACGATCTCTCCTGTGCATAGGTGCCGCCACCTCATCAGTACGCCTGGGATTCAGTAAATCATCATCACCCAGGTCCTCATCATCAGGATTTGTTGCTCGCCCTAGGTTATCAATATTTTGTTGATGTACTTGAGCAGCTACCAGTGCAGCTAGTCTAGCCTGCTCCTGTTGAGCCGCCCTTCGGTCAATGTTACGCTGTGCATCCATTCTGCCAATAAGTTGAGGTTCAGGATTTTTGGGTAATAATGGCTGACCAGAACTACGAGTATTTGGCATGCACTCAACAGAACCTGAATAAAACAAAAACAACAACTAAAAGTAAAATTCGAGAATCTTTGACCAAAGGGTCTAGTAACTATCACAAACTTAGTTGACAACCGTATTCCCCGGCAACGGCGCCAAAATTTGATAACGCCCAAACTACAGCTCTCGTAAGAGTGTAAGCGGTCGCTGTCAAATATAGAACCCAACTGGGTTGGGTGTCGAATCCCACAGGGAATACTTGGTCACTAAGTGTTGCAATTGTTGACAGACTGTTGGTCGAAAATTCTACAGAAAGGGGGGATGGTTTAGGTGTGAATCAAAAGTATCAAAATAGCCAAGTAAAAGCGGAATGCTTTGTTTAGTAAGATTTTAATCAATGAAAATTGTAAGTTAGGGTTATGTCCACCTTATGAGTTCTACGTATCTATTAACTATGAGTAATGCGGGATTCAGACATGCATGCACTTATAGAGATTCGTATTCTAATGGTAAATCCTAGTGTCTCTCGACTATCAAGGATTATCTCACTTTAACTCTCTCGAGCTTAAAGTGTATAACTAATGGTACGAACTCTCCAAGAGGTTAATCCAGTTACGACACTAACGTGTAAATAGGGGTTGGTAGCCCTATTTCCTTGTCACACTCTCTTTTCCAAGCATGTAACTTTTCTCTCGAACAAATTAATGCTATAATGTCTTATTCTATATGTTTGCAACCACAAGAATTTAATTAAGATGAAGAGAGTAATGATATAAGTAGCATATGTATCAAGAATTCACAAACTCATAGTAATAGATAGTATATCAAAAGGCTTCCATAACCCTAACAGAGAAGTTTAGCTACTCATGATTACAACGAAGATCACAATAGACATCATCATCATACCAAAGCTCGAATAATCTCACGGTGGGGATGAGATTGGCGTCAAAAGGGATTGATGATTTTGCTCCCTTCGTTGCTCACAAGTTAGCGTTTTTCTCTGTATAAACTTACAGAATCTGTAAACTGAATAGTACTAAAAAGTGGCGACTGAATTCTTGCATGAATGAATGCATCAATGCATGCTGAAAAATTCAGCAAAATAGGGTTTTTATAACATCCTTGTCCTATTCCTACTAAGTTACTGCTGATCCCCAAGTCTTTAGAAATACTGTTTTTGCCCGGGACAAGTTCTCCATGCATCACTTTCAGTCCATAAGCTTCCAAAAGCTGCCTTCCCTCTTATGTGAAGTTTCCCTTGCTACCAAAAGGTCCACAAAGTGCTGAAATCTTCATCATTAATACCTGAAAACATGCTAATCACGTTGGTTAGCTCACTTACAGGAAAATGGACTAAAAATACAGGAATTATATATTTTGTCCTTAAAACTTAGCTAAAATATGGGTAAATTATGGTGCTTTAGGCGTGTAAATACGCCTATCATCAACACCCCACACTTAAAGCTTTGTTCGTCCTCGAACAAAATATTACGTCCATGCAATCATCTACTTAGAATATCACAGCAACAACATAAAATGTTCAACAAGACAGACTCGACAATTATTAACAAAGAGTAGTTTTCTTGTTCACTACCAGAAACAATTCAACCTCCAACATAGACTCGTGATGATGGTTAATTCGTATCCACAAGTTAAGGCACCAAGAATCATACAAAACTACCCAACAATCATCAACCATGTGTGTCTCACACAAGATATCACCCATAATCACTCACAAGTTTTACATTTTTCGAAACATGGGTATAAGATTCTCCTTGCTCTCACTCTCACAAAGAATTCTTATGTTGCAACTGACGACCATAGGCTTGCCTTTAGTGTAATGCTCTACTAATATCAGAATGCTAAGCTTAGGATCAAATAGGTCTTTACAGGTTGTAATGTAGGCTAAGGGACATGTAGGACTATTTTGGCCAGAAATAGTGACTATGTTCCCTAAGCTCTTTAATACATCACATTATGCCATTAACACTCTCTTTTAAACAACCCTTCTACCTTTCTTTTCATCTAACACCCCTTTTTACCTATTTTGTTATTCAATTATAAACACAAAGATGAGAATATACAACTTTTTTTTTTTTTTTTTTTTATAAAACACCTCTTTGATAGCCACTCTTATTCACAACAATTCCAAGTACCAATACACTCTGAGGCATCACTCTCACCCAATTTCCTTTTATTTTGTCACATGACTCTACAATTTAAAGCGCTTAGGAATTTGGATCAAATTATGGTCTTGAAAAAAATGGATTAGGCTACATATGAGGCTTGTCAAAGAAAATAGCTAAAGGCTCAAAGGGGGTTAACTAGGAAAATATCCACGGGTAGGTAAAAAGAAGGTAAACAATCACAGGCTGCCAAAGAAATGCCTAAATCATCTCCTAAACTCACACTCTTTATTTCGCTTTACACACACACCAGGCAAGTTCTAGCATCAGTCACAACACAGAATATACTATGTCCTCACACACACAAGGCACATGGTCAACTTTATTGGGAGCAGTATAGACTCTTGACCCAACAGATGAATGAATTAAACCACACAATTATCATACAGTGAGTCACACGTAGAGCCTAAATATCTCAATAGTAATGATTTAGCACAAACTCTTGTTATACTACCATGCCGTCTATCAGAACAATTTCATGCAAAATCTAAATTTTTTTTTCTAGGATTTAAACTAACTAATTACGACTAATTAAAACAATCAAGAACTAGAATAAATGTAAATGCAGACAAAGAAGTGTAGCATACAAATACCAGCACCCCACACTTAGACGGGACACACTGCCCTCAGTGGAAAATAATTAAGAAAAACCTGATTAGTCGGACTCCTCCGCTATGTCTGGGATCATACCCCCTGCATCAGAATCATCATCAGAGTTGTCGTCATCAGAGTTCTCCTCCACGTCTGAGTCTGGCATTACGCGATTGTCGTCGGTTGGCACGTCATCATTAAGAGGTTCCTCAAAATATACACCTATTCCGCACATAGCCCTCGCATGATCATTCATTGGGTAGTCATAATCCAACTGTTGGAGCTCTGTAGCAGTTGGATCACGACCCTCGCTCATCATGGTGAACCTCGTCATGCCATATAAATAGCGGAAAAAGCTTTCGTCGTGAGCATGTCTTTCTACAGTGGTCAGGTTGACGCCATGCATAGATTCATTATCTTTTACCTTTGTGAGGTGAACTTCCTTTGGGTTGTGTGGAAGCTTATGATCTGAAGGTTCCTCTTCGATGTCCTCCTTCCTCAATATCACAGTCAACAGATTGCCAAAGCTAAAGTGGGACCTCTTGTGCAGCCTGGCCTTACGCATTGAAGATCGAATAATCGCCCCAATGTTGATGGGGATGTTCGTCATCAAAGCGTACACCAAGCACACTCTATCACGTGTGATATTTTTGTACTGTGACCCTGGAATTAGGCAAGCGTTGACTATCCGCAACCATATCCGAGCTTCTCTGTTCAAGGAGGCATACAGGAAGGTATTGTACCGACCAGTGACCTTGTGACGACTCCACCGTGCCATTGATCTTGTTCTGCATAGTGTGTGTCTGATTGCCCTGTATGGAGGTCTGTGATAAAGCTCCTTGAGCGGTGATGGATCCACAAATGGAAGACCCAGAAAAGAGTTGAAGAACTCCGCATTCAGTTGCAAGACTTGGCCCCGAATCTTCACTTCACTTCCGGTAGTCTTTGGGGACCAATTGGCATAGAATTCTCGCGTTAGATCAAGATTGCATTCTCCCATATCTTGGAAAATGAAATCAAGATGTAGCGCCATGATTTTAGCCAAAATGCGAGGTTCTCTCTTCGCTAGACTCTCCTTTTGTATCAACTCCATGTGAACATATTTTTTCACTTTGTTGTTCTTGTACCACTCCTTTCCTTCCTCCTCTAGGACCCATTTTATCTCGAACATGCGGCGAGGTATTTGCAGTGAGGAGGATTTAGCTTGCTCTTTTCTTCCCTTTTTTCTGACCTTTCTGTGAGGTGGACGCTTTTTCTTTTCCTGGTCGACCTTTTGGTGCCATTTTACCTGAGATTAAAATAAAGTCATGTTAGCTTATCTCGAAAGATTTGATCGACAAACAAACAATAATGGCACCACCCCACACTTAATTTGTTGGCACCGACTAATTATGTGGATGATATCGATTACTCAGACTTCATCGACATACATGCAGGCGATATGTTCCAACAATATATTCAACACAATCATACTTTCATGGAACCTTAACTATCCTTTTCAGCTCTATGTCGTGTAATCTTGACCATACTTTTATGGTTTGGATTAATGCACTTTTTGAACAAGACTACTACGTAGAGATCGAATCAAGTTATGGCATAGAAATAATCACAACATCTCATGCTGTATTCAATCATGATCTTTATCTCGATGAACGAGTCATTAAAACATTCCAACTTTCAACTTACAAGACTATGTAATTAACTTTACCATTTCGATTCCGCAAAAAGATGACAGTGTATAACAATCAAATACAAATCGGAACAAAGTCAAGAACACCCATACATATTCTTTCACTCAACTAGATGTATCATAACAAACCATCCACATTCAAATCATCAACACCACTTCAAGATTTAACAACTCATTATAGGCGTAGTATTGTAATAACTACGGAATATAAAAGAAGAACTTACTTGGTGATGAACTTGGAAGATGATCTTGCAAGGTTAGAAGAGCAAAAAGAAAATTTTTGAGAGATTTGGAGAGTAAAGGAGGCGCCTAGGTTGAGCAAATAAGTGTGTTTTGTTCTAATGTTGAAGTTTTATTTATAGGACAACGCTTGGGTCGGGTTTGACCTATTTAAAATCGGATCAGGAGACCAAAAAGTAAGCATAGGCGGCGCCTAATGCTTTGCCTATGCTTAGCATAGGCGGCGCCTTTTGCAAAGCCTAGTTGAGCATAGGCGGCGCCTAATGCTTTGCCTATACTATGGCATTGTTAGGCATAGGCGGCGCCTATGCTATGGCATTGTAGATTCAGAGAGTAAAGGCAATGGCATAGGCGGCGCCTATGCTATGGCATTGTTGGGCATATGCGGCGCCTATGCTATGACATTGTAGATTCAGAGAGCAAAGACAATGGCATAGGCGGCACCGATGCTATGGCATTGTTGGGCATAGGCGGCGCCTATGCTATGATATTGTAGATTCAGAGAGCTTAGGCCATAGCATAGGCCTTGCCTTGTTCGTTGCCTAGATTTGCATAGGCCATGCCTATCCAATATCCTTTGTTTCTTCATTCCAAACTTACCACCTTCAACATGACTGAATAAACGACTGAATTCTTGCATGAATGAATGCATCAATGCATGCTGAAAAATTCAGCAAAATAGGGTTTTTATAACATCCTTGTCCTATTCCTACTAAGTTACTGCTGATCCCCAAGTCTTTAGAAATATTGTTTTTGCCCGGGACAAGTTCTCCATGCATCACTTTCAGTCCATAAGCTTCCAAAAGCTGCCTTCCCTCTTATGTGAAGTTTCCCTTGCTACCAAAAGGTCCACAAAGTGCTGAAATCTTCATCATTAATACCTGAAAACATGTTAATCACGTTGGTTAGCTCACTTACAGGAAAATGGACTAAAAATGCAGGAATTATATATTTTGTCCTTAAAACTTAGCTAAAATATGGGTAAATTATGGTGCTTTAGGCTTGTAAATACGCCTCTCATCAACAAACGGGAGAAATAACGCGAATGGGGCATTTTCGAGCCAAACCAGTGTGCAATAGCCCACAGTTTCAGGGGCGGGCTTGGGGTCCGGACGTGCTGTGGGTAGAAAATCGATGGAGGCATGCCAGGGAGGTGAGGGATTGTCCCAGTGTGGTCCGTTTAAATTTTCGTGGCCATTTGGGTGGACAAACGGGTGAAACGGGGCAAACAGGGCATTTTCTAGATAAATCTGTGTGCTATAGCCTGCGGTTTTTTAGGCGGGCCTGGGTTTCGGGCGTGCTGTGGGTCGAAAATCGATTGGGGCATGCCAGGGAGGTTGGGAATCTTCCCAGTGTGGTCCGTTTAAATTTTTGTGGCTATTTGGGTGGATAAACGAGCGAAACGGCGCGAACAGGTTATTTTTGGGCCAAATCGATGTGCTATAGCCCATGATTTTGGGGGCAGGATCGGGGTCCAGGCGTGCTGTGGGTCAAAAATTGATGGGGGTATGCCCGGGAGGTTAGGATCGTCCCAATGTGGTCTGTTTAAAATTTTGTGGCCATTTGGGAAGACAAACAGGCGAAACGGCGGGAATGGGGCATTTTCGGGCCAAATCGACGTGCTATAGCGCACGGTTTTAGGGACAGGCTCGGGATATGGGCGTGTTGTGGGCCAAAAATCGATGGGGGAGTTCCAGGGAGGTTAGGGATCGTCCTAGTGTGGTACGTTTAAATATTCGTGGCTATTTGGGTGGAAACACGGGCGAAAAGGTGCGAACGGGGCATTTTCAGGCCAAATTGGTATGCTATATAGCCCATGGTTTTGGGGGTGGGCCAGCGGTCCGAGCATGCTGTGGGCAAAAAATCGACGGAGGCGTGCCATGGAGGTTGGGGATCGTCCTAGTGTGGTCCGTTTAAATTTTCTTGGCCATTTGGGTAGACAAACGAGCGAAACAGTACGAATGGGGAATTTTTAGGCCAGGTCGGTGTGCTATAGCCCACGGTTTTGGGGGCGAGCCTAGGGTCTGGGTGTGTTGTGGGCCAAAAATCGATAGGGCCGTGCCAGGGAGGTTTGGGTTAGTCCCAGTGTGGTCCTTTTAAATTTTCTTGGCCATTTGGGTGGACAAACGGGCGAAACGGCGCGAATGGGGCATTTTCGGGCTAAACTGGTGTGCTATAGCCCACGATTTTGGGGGCTGGCCTGGGGTCGGGGAGTGCTATAGGCCAAAAATCAATGGGGGCATGCCAGGGAGGTTGGGGATCGTCCTAGTGTGGTCCGCCTAAATTTTCGTGGCCATTTGGGTGGACAAACAGGCGGAACGACACAAACGGGGCATTTTTAGGCAAAATTGGTGTGCTATAGCCTACGGTTTCGGGAGCGAGGCTGGGATCCTGGCGTGCTGTGGGCTAAAATTGATGAGGGCATGCCAGAGAGGTTGGGGATCATCCTAGTATGGTCCATTTAAATTATCGTGGCCATTTGTTTGTTCAAACGGGAGAAACGATGTGAACGGAGAATTATTGGGCCAAATCGGTGTGGTATAGCCCACAGTTTTGGGGGCGGGCTCGGGGTCTAGGCGTGCTGTAGGTCAAAAATCGATGGGGGTATGCCAGGGAGGTTAGGATCATCCCAGTGTGGTCCGTTTAAATTTTCGTGGCCATTTGGGTAAACAAACAGGCGAAACAGCGCAAACGGGGAATTTTCAAGCTAAATCGGTCTACTATAGCCCACAGTTTCAGGGGAGGGCAAAAAGTCCAGGCGTGTAGAGGGTAAAAAATTGACGGAGGCGTGCCAGGGAGGTTGAGGATCATCCCAGTGTGGTCCGTTTATATTTTCGTGGCCATTTGGGTTGCAAACGGGCGAAACGGTGTAAACGTGGAATTTTCGGGCCAGATTGGTGTGCTATAGCCCACGATTTTGGGGGCGTACCTAGGGTTCGGGCGTGTTGTGGGCCGAAAATCGATGGGGGCATGCCAGGTAGATTGGGGATCGTCCCAGTGTGGTCCGTTTAAATTTTCATGGCCATTTGGGTCGACAAACGGGAGAAATGACGCGAACGGGGCATTTTCGAGCCAAATTGGTGTGCTATAGCCCACGGTTTCAGGGGCGAGCCCGGGGTCTGGGTGTGCTGCATGTCAAAAATTGATGGGGGAATGCTGGGGAGGTTGGGGATCATCCCAATGTGGTCCGTTTAAATTTTCGTGGCCATTTGGGTAGACAAATGGGTGTAACGGCGCAAACGGGGTGTTTTCGGGCCAAATTGGTGTGCTATAGTCCACGGTTTTGGGGGCAAGCTCGGGGTCCAGGCATGCTGTAGGCCAAAAATCGATGGGGGCATGCTAGAGAGGTTGGGGATCGTCCCAGCATGGTCCATTTAAAATTTCGTGGCCGTTTGGGTAGATAAACGGGCAAAACGGTGCAAAGAGGGCATTTCGGGCCAAATCGATGTGCTATAGCCCACGGTTTTGGGGGCGGGCCTGGTGTCCGGGCATGCTGTTGGTAAAAAATTGATGGGGGCAAGCTAGGGAGGTTGGGGATCGTCCCATTGTGGTCCGTTTAAATTTTCGTGTCCATTTGGATGGACAAACGGGCAAAACAACTTGAACGGGGCATTTTCGGACCAAATCGGTGTGCTATAGCCCACGGTTTTAGGGGTGGGCCCGGGGTCCGGGCGTGCTGTGAGTTTAAAATCGATGGGGGCGTGCCAAGGAAGTTGAGGATCGTCCCAGTATGGTCCGTTTAAATTTTCATGGCCATTTGGGTGGACAAACGGGCGAAACGACGCGAACGGGGTGTTTTGGGCCAAATCAGTGTGCTATAGCCCACGATTACTGGGGAGGGCTCAGGGTTCAAGCGTACTGTGGGTCGAAAATCAATGGGGGCATGCCAGGAAAGTTGGGGATCGTCCCAGTGTGGTCCGTTCAAATTTCCATGACCATTTGGGTTGTAAAACAAGCAAAACGGCGCAAACAGGGCATTTTCGGGCCAAATCGGTGTGCTATAGCCCACGATTTTGGAGGCAGGCTCGGGGTCCGGGTGTGCTGTGGGACAAAAATTGACGAGGGCGTGCCAAGGAGGTTGGGGATCATCCCAGTGTGGTCCGTTTAAATTTTTGTGGCCATTTGGGTGGATTAAGGGTCAAAACGGCGCGAACTGGGATTTTTTGGGCCAAATCGGTGTGCTTTAGCCCTTGATTTCGGGGGCGGGCTTGGGGTCCGGGCGGGCTGTGGGCCAAAAATCCACGGGAGCATTCTAGGGAGGTTGGGATCATCCTAATGTGGTTCGTTTAAATTTTTGTGGTTAATTGGTTGGACAAACGGGTGAAACGGCACGAACGGGGCATTTTTGGGCAAAATTGGTGTGATATAGCCCACGACTTCGGGGGTGGGCTCGGGGTCAGGTTGTGCTGTAGTCCGAAAAACAACGGGGACGTGCCAGGGTCTTTGGGGATCATCCCAGTGTGGTTCATTTAAATTTCCATGGCCATTTGGGTGGAAAAACGAGCAAAACGGCGCGAATGGGGAATTTTCGGGCCAAATCGGTGTTCTATAGCCCACGATTTTGGGGGCAGGCTCGGGGTCCGGGCGTGCTGTGGGACAAAAATCGATGAGGGCGTGCCAGGGAGGTTGGGGTTCATCCCAGTATGGTCCGTTTAAATTTTTGAGGCTGTTTGGGTGGACAAAGGGGCAAAACAGCGCGAACGGGGCATTTTTTGGACAAATCGGTGTGCTATACCCCATGATTTCGGGGGCGGGCTTGGGGTCTGGGCGTGCTGTGGGCCAAAAATCGACGGGGGTATGCTAAGAAGGTTGGGGATCATTCCAATGTGGTTCGTTTAAATTTTCGTGGCCAATTGGTTGGACAAACGGGTGAAACCGCATGAACGGGGCATTTTTGGGCCAAATTGGTGTGATATAGCCCACGACTTTAGGGGTGGACCAGGGGTCAGGTGGTGCTATAGGCCGAAAATCAACGGGGATGTGCCAGGGTGGTTGGGGATTATCCCAATGTGGCCCGTTTAAATTTTTATGGCCATTTGGGTGTTCAAACAGGCAAAATGGCGCGAACGGGGCATTGTTGGGCCAAATTGGTCTGCTATAGCCCATGGTTTCGAGGGCGGGCCATGGGTACGGACGTGCTGTGGGCCTAAAATCAATGAGGGCGTGCCATGGAGGTTGGGGATCTTCCCAGTATGGTCCGTTTAAATTTCGTGGCCATTTGGATGGACAAACGGGCGTAACGGTGCACACGGGGCATTTTCGGGCCAAAAAGGTGTGCTATAGCCCACGATTTTGGGGGAGGGCTCGGGGTCCGGGCGTGCTGTGGGCTGAAAATTGATGGGGGCATGCCAGGAAGGTTGGGGATCGTTCCAGTGTGGTCCATTTTAATTTTTGTGACCATTTCGGTGGACAAACGGGAGAAACGGTGCGAACGGGGCATTTTTGGGCCAAATCGGTGTGCTATAGCCCATGATTTCGAGGGCAAACCCGAGGTCAGGACGTACTATGTGCCGAAACTCGACGGGCGCGTGCGAAGGAGGTTGGGGATCGTCCTAGTGTGGTCCGTTTAAATTTTCCTTGCCATTTGGGTGTGTAAACGGGCGAAACAGCGCGAACGGGGCATTTTCAGGCCAAATCGGTGTGCTACATAACCCACGATTTTGGGGGTGGACCGGGTTCCTAGTATGCAGTGGGCCAAAAATTGATGGGGGCGTGCCAGGTAGGTTGGGGATCGTCCCAGTGTGGTGCATTTAAATTTTCATCATTTGGGTGGAAAAAAGGGCAAAACGGCCCGAATGGGGCATTTTCGGGCAAAATTGATGTACTATAGCCCACGGTTTTGGGGGCGGGTCCAGGGTCCAGGCGTGTTGTGGGTTGAAAATCGACGGGGGCATGCCAGAGAGGTTGGGGATCGTCCCAATGTAGTCCGTTTAAATTTTCGTAGCCATTTGGGTGGACAAACGGGAGAAACGACGTGAACAGGGCATTTTCGGGCCAAATCGGTGTGCAATAGCCCACGGTTTCGGGGGCGGGCCTGAGGTTCGGCGTGCTGTAGGCCAAAAATCAATAGGGGCATGTCGGAGAGGTTGGGGATCATCCTATTGTGGTCTATTTAAGTTTTTGTTGCCATTTGGGTTGATAAACGGGCGAAATAGCGCAAATGGGGTATTTTTTGATCAAATTGGTGTGCTATAGCCTACGGTTTTGGAGGAGGGCCCGGGGTTCTGGCGTGCTGTGGGACGAAAATGGACGAGGGCGTGCCAGAGAGGTTGGGGATCATCCCAGTATGGTACTTATAAATTTTCATGGCCATTTGGGTGGATAAACGGGTGAAACGGCGCGAATGGGGCATTTTCGGGCCAAATCGGTGTGCTATAGCCCATGGTTATGGGGGCGAGCCTGGGGTCCGAACGTGCTGTGGGCTGAAAATCGATGGGGGCGTGCCAGGGAGGTTGGGGATTGTCCCGATGTAGCCCGTTTAAATTTTCGTGGACATTTAGGTGGAAAAACAGGCGAAACAACGCGAACGGGATATTTTCAAACCAAATTGATGTGCTATTGCCCATAATTTTAGCGGTGGGCCCGGGGTCCGGGCATGCTGTTGGTTGAAAAACGATGAGGGCGTGCCAGGGTGGTTGGGGATCATCCTAGTGTGGTCCGTTTAAATTTTTGTGGGCATTTGGGTGGACAAACGGGCAAAACGGCGCGAATGGGGCATTTTCGGGCCAAATCGACGTGCTATAGCCCACATTTTTGGGGGCGAGCTCGGGGTCGGGGCATGCTGTGGGACAAAAATTAACGGGGGCGTGCCAGAGAGGTTGGGGATCATCCAAGTGTGGTCCATTTAAAATTTTGTGGCCATTTGAGAGGACAAACGGGCCAAACAGCGCGAATGGGGCATTTTTGGGCCAAATCAGTGAGCTATAGCCCACGGTTTCGGGGGCGGGACCGGGGTTCGGGCATGCTGTGGGTCGATAATCGATGAGGGCGTGCCAGGGAGTTTGGGGATCATACCAGTATGGTCTATTTAAATTTTTGTGGACATATGGGTGGACAAACTAGCAAAACGGTGCGAATGGGGCATTTTTAGGCCAAATCAGTGTGAAATAGCCCACGGTTTTGGGGGTGGGCCTGGGGTTCGAGCGTGTGTTGGGCCAAAAATCGATTGAGGCATGCCATGGAGGTTGGGGATCATCCCAGTGTGGTTCGTTTAAATTTTCGTAGCCATTTGAGTGGACAAGTAGGCAAAACGGCGCAAATGAGGAATTTTTGGGATAAATCAGTGTGCTATAACCCATAGTTTTGGAGGTGAGTCCGGGGTCCGGGCGTGCTATGTGCCAAAAATTGACTAGGGCGTGCCAGGGAGGTTGGGGATCATCCCAGTGTGGTTCGTTTAAATTCTTGTGGCCATTTGGGTGGACAAACGAGTGAATCTGCACGAACGAGGCATTTTCGGGCCAAATCGGTGTGCTATAGCCCACGATTTCGGGGGCGGGCTCAGGGTCCGAGCGTGATGATACACTACTAACTTGGAGCGTATCAAATCTGCCACCAAATCAGTCCAAACACACTACAATTCCGAGAGCTTGAAGATAACAACTCCAATATGTGAAGACAACAACAATCACGAAATTTTGAAGGAATACCAACACCAAAACAGTAGCTACACAAGGAGAACAAGAAGATAACAATAACATTAAAAAATGGTTCAACAACACAAGATGATAGATTACA
The DNA here is from genome assembly GCA_030864215.1 of Capsicum pubescens. Lineage (NCBI taxonomy): Eukaryota > Viridiplantae > Streptophyta > Magnoliopsida > Solanales > Solanaceae > Capsicum > Capsicum pubescens. Next base: position 305,344,038 of record CM061549.1, on the reverse strand, counting down.
ATGAGTACAATGTTAACAACAAGAACAACAAATGGTAGTAACTATAGTGAATCGAAAATCAGCCCCACACGGCTTCACTAAGTTACTACAAAGTTTCAAGAGTACAAAATGAAAGATAGTAACTTGACACAAAGATATCTTAGAATCTATGAACCCTAACTTGAAGATAGGACCCTAAGACCAAAATATTTCAGTACCAAGTTCTTACTTAGACCAAGAGGAACTCATGAACCTCAAGATCTCAAGTTTCTAGCCAAGAAACAACACAAGTGTAACTACACTTGTTGGACAGATTTCAGGTTCTACTCTCAAGAACAAGAGAGAGAGAAATATTCAATGTTACAAGACTTGTTGTTGTGAAATATGAAGAATGAACTAAGTGCTGAAAATAACCCTAATAGCATCTATTTATATTACACACAAAATGAAGGACAAATGACCTTCCTACCCTTCAGTCATAGGGTGCCCTTAGAGTGTAATTTATTACACTTCAAGGCTCATTTTCACACTTAAAAATGTTGAAGCTCTTTGGTGGATCAAGTACCAACTCACACGCAGCCATTTGCATGAACATGGCTTGTAGTTTTTGTAACTCCCGAGCTTGGCTTCGTGTGAATGGTCGAGAACGTATTGGACAGCTTTGTACACCCGTATCATCCTCTCCATCTTGAGTGGAATTTGACCTCAAATTTAGCATTTGGTCATCCTCAACTGCATCCACTAGAGAAAGATCACACACGTTGAAAGTGTTGTGCACTTGGTATTCCGGGGGAAGGTCAATCTTGTTGGCATTATCATTGATCCGTTCAAGTACTTGGAATGGACCATCACCTCTTGGCATCAATTTGGAATTTCTTTGAGATGGAAACCTATCCTTTCTAAGGTGAACCCACACCCAATCTCCCGGTTCAAGAATGAGTTTCTTTCTCCCCTTGTTGACTCTCCTTGCAATGTCTTGATTTTTCTTCTCAAGTCGAAGCCGCACCTTCTAAAGTAACTTCTTCATCGAATTTTCCCGCTTGCTTCCATCTAAGCTAATCATAACATCACTAGGCAAAGGAGTTAAATCCAAAGGAGTAAGGGGGTTGAGGCCATATATGCACTCAAAGGGAGTCATTCCCGTACATGAGTGTATGACACGGTTATATGAAAACTCAATCAATGCTAGGTGTTCCTCTCAAGAAGTCAATTTTCCTTTTACCATGGAACGTAGCATAGCACCCAAAGTCCTATTTTTTACTTCCGTTTGACCATCAGTTTGTGGGTGGCAAGATGTAGAGAATAACAACTTGGTTCCAAGCCTACCCCACATGGATTTCCAAAAGTGACTTAGGAACTTAGAGTCCCTATCACTCACAATGGTCCTCGGAACACCATGAAACTTGACAACATTATCAACAAACAAAGAGGCCACACTAGGTGCATCATCATATTTAAATCATGGAATAAAGTATGCCATCTTAGAAAACCGATCGACCACAACAAAGATACTTTCCCGACCTCCTCTAGTCCTAGGCAACCCTAACGCGAAATCCATAGATATGTCAAGCCAAGGGCGTAAAGGAGTGGGCAACGGGGTGTACAACCCATGAGGTAGGAGCCGCGATTTGGTTCCTTTGCAATCTATGCATTGGGCACAAATCTTGGCCACATCCTTGTGCATTTTTGGCCAATAGAATTGCTCCTCCAATATTCCAAGGGTCTTTTCGATCCCAAAGTGACCCATTAGACCGCCATTGTGTGCTTCCCTCACAAATAACTCTCTCCAAGAACTGGAGGGTACACATAATGGTCTACCTTTAAACAAGTATCCATCAAACTTAGCATAGGGATTTGAACCCCTAGACGAATCCCACTTATCCCTACCCATTTCTTCACATTCCCTAAAGATAGGAGCAAAGTGAGGGTCCTCGGGATACAATTCTTTCAAACTCTTAAAACCCATTAATTTTGAAGATAATGTTGACACAAGAACATGTTTTCTAGACAAAGCATCGGCTACTACGTTGTCCTTACCCTTTTTGTATTGAATAACATAAGGGAAGGTTTCAAGAAACTCAATCCATTTTGCATGCCGCTTGTTAAGCTTGTCTTGTGCCCGAAGATGCTTCAAGGATTCATGGTCCGTTCGGATCACGAACTCCTTAGGCCACAAATAGTGCTGCCAAGTGGCCAAAGCTCAAATCAAGGCATACAACTCTAGATCATACGTGGAGTAGTTTAGAGTTGCTCCTTTGAGCTTTTCACTAAAATAAGCAATGGGTTTTAAATCTTGCATCAAAACAGCCCCTATACCCACTTTACTAGCATCACACTCAACTTCGAATGTCTTATCAAAGTTGGGCAATTGTAATAAAGGCACGGAAATGAGCATAGCTTTCAAGGTTTCAAAAGCCTTAGCTTGCTCTTCACCCCACTTGAAGGGTTGGTCTTTTCGAATGATCGCGGTCAAAGGAGCGGCTATGGTGCTGAATCCTTGGACAAACCTTCTATAAAAACTAGCAAACCCGTGGAAGCTTCTTACTTTGCTAATGGTTTGCGGGGTTGGACAATTTTTGATAGCATCTATCTTGGATTCATCCACTTCGACCCCTCTTGAACTAACAACAAAACCCAAGAAAACAACTTCATTAACACCCAAAGAGCACTTCTCCAGATTTGCATACAACCTTTCCTTTCTAAGGACATCAAACACACATTGTAGATACATCACATGCTCATCAATTGACTTACTATAGACCAAGACATCATCAAAGTAAACAACAACAAACTTTCCAATAAATGGCTTCATCACATGATTCATTAGCCTCATGAAAGTACTTGGAGCATTTGTTAGGCCGAATGGCATAACCATCCATTCATAGAGATCAAATTTAGTCTTGAAGGCGGTTTTCCATTCATCACCGGGTTGAATTCTTATTTGGTGATAGCCACTCCTTAAATCAATCTTGGAAAATAAACATGAACCATTCAATTCATCAAGCATATCATCTAACCTAGGGATAGGGTGACAATATTTTACCGTAATCTTATTGATGGCTCGGCAGTCCACACACATACGCCATGTTCCATCTTTCTTAGGTACCAGTAGCACCGAAACCGAGCACGGACTCATGCTCTCCTTGATATACCCTTTGTTGAGGAGTTCCTCAACTTGACGCTGCAATTCTTTGGTGTCCGTAGGGTTGCTTCTGTAAGCCGGCTTATTTGGCAATTGTGAGCCCGACACAAAGTCAATTTGATGCTCAATTCCCCGAAGCGGGGGTAATCCTTGCGGAAGTTCTTTGGGAAGTACATCTTCATAATCCTACAACACACTAGAAATCAAAGGAGAAATAGAAGAATTAGTTGGGTTAGTATTAAAACAATGAGCCAAAAGAAGCATAGGCATGTCCACATCATAATCCAAGAAGAGTTCCTTCTTCCTAGCCAACATCACCATGTTTTCTTACCCATTTGACGTTGAGGCAGTCCCGGAAATCCCTACTGCCCCACCCACGGTTTTCCCTTCCTTTTCACCATTTTTGGGTTTCTTTCCCTTCTCCTTCAACTCCCTCATCTTTTGATGTAATTCATTCACTTGTGATGGCAAATGAGGATAAAGAGTGACCTTTCGACCATCCTTCTCAAGTGAATATCGGTTGGTCCTCCCATCATGTTTGGTAGACCTATCATATTGCCAAGGTCTACCTAACAATAAATGACATGCTTGCATTGGTATCACATCACAAAGAACTTCGTCTTGGTAGTTCCCTACCTTAAACCGTATCACACATTGCCTCATGACCTTCAATTCACCGCATTCGTTCAACCATTACAACCTGTAAGGGCTAGTATAAAGTGTAGTTGGTAATTTCAAAAAGTTCACCATAGCGACACTAACGACATTCGCACAACTACCACTATCAATCACCAAAGTGCACACATTCCCCTTTACAAGGCATTTAGTATGGAATAGATTTTCCCTTTGGCTAGGGTCGTCTATTGCCTTACTAATCATAACGCGTCTAACTACAAAGTTTGGAACAACACACTCCCCTTCTTGTGGTTAAATAACTTCACCATCATCATCATCATCTTCAAATGGCCTATTTCCAGTTTCCTCTCCATCTTGAGGCTCGGCCTCATCCTCTTCTTTTTCAAGACCCATCTCCTCACCAAGGTAATACAATCTCCCTTCCCATAGTATCACATTGCGTCGATTTGGACATTCATTGGATTTATGTCCCCAACCTTGGCACTTGAAACATTGGAATCCTTTTGGGTTTGGATACTTGTGAACTTCTTGTTTTAGAGGAATTTTGTGGACTGTTTTGGGCTCGGGCAGCCTTGTAGTGGCGGGTTGGTCCTTGTTTCTGGGCCACCCCAAAGAGGATTGAACCACGTCCTTGCTTCTAGGCCAACCCAAGATGGATTGTCCCCTTACCTTGAGAGACGACCTCTCTTTAAGCTCCCTTTCAATCTCAAGAGCCGCTTCGAAAATACCTTCAACGGTATCAAATTTGTGAAGTGTCAGATGAGTGGAGATCTCTTTGTTCAACCCACACTTGAATCGGATGATGTCATGACTGATTTGTTCCCCACGATGATCAAGCTTCAGCATGATTTGTTGAAACTCATCATAATATGCCATCACACTTTTATTACCTTGACGCAAGTTGTACAATCTAGCAAGCAATTCATGGCGATAACTCTCGGGAAGGTACCATTGCCTCATCAAGTACCTTAACCAAAACCAAGGTGGTGGCTGCCCATCAACTAATTCATCACCAAAACGCTTGACGTACTCCCACCAAGTGTTGGCATAACCCTCAAAATGAGCTATGGCATAACAACTTTTCTTTTCTTCCGAGATATCATTAACTTGAAAAACTTTGTCACAAGCTGATTCCCATGCTAAGTAGGCCTCGGGGTCACTTTCACCCTTAAAGATAGGTAAGCTTAATTTGATGGTATTGATGCCTACGTCTCTTTCTTGGTGTCGATTTCCCCTTTCTCCATACCCTCAGTACCTCCTTGGATCAACACAGCCCCTTTTTAGCTCCTCCTCTCTCATGTAAGCATCATCAAAGGCTTTATATCCATCATACTCCTCTCTACCATGTTCCTCAAAGTGAGCTGGTCGGTTTTGGTGATTTGGAATCTGATTTGGAGGCATTGGGATTTGTGAAGGTGGTGGTCTTTGATTTGGTGGAGTTTGGTAAGGTACGTTTAGATTTTGTGGAGGTAATGGACGGCTACATCCTTCTTGTGGAATTGGAGGAGTTTGGGAATGGTGTGGTCTATTCGCTTCTTGGTTTGGAGGGAAAGTAGTGGTATGATTTGTGGCATTTAGTGGGGCTAGAGGTGGATTCATTATTTGGTGCAATGTTTCTGGTGAGATAGTTGTGGATGAAGTTCTTTCATGCCCACTTGAAGGAATATGATGAGGAGTGGATGGACGAGAGTTCCTTTGACTCTCCACTTGCTCCAATCTCCCACTTATCGTAGTTAAATCTCCCCTCATTGCCCCAATTTCCGTGTTCAACCTCTCTAAACTTCTGGTAATGGCCTCAAGTGTGGCCTTCATAGTGTCTTGTTCAGTAGTACCCCCACTTTGGGATGTGCTTCCTTCCATTTCAAGGTGTTACCTACATAATCAGCAAACAAGTTAGCGTTAAACCTCTCCTCACTCACACTCTCTCGGTTCACTCACACTTGAGCTCCACAAATATTGTAGATTGGCTAGTAACCGTGAATCCTTAAGATATGAGTAAAGCTCTTGTCCGGAGTGGATTCTTGTTTGAAACTCAAAGAATTCTCGACGGACTGGAGTTAAGAAGTTACAACATATTCAAACGAATAAAAGCACCCAACAAAACGTGGACACGAACAAGAGAATTCAAAAGGACTAATTGACAACCTAGTAGGAGTGTACTAGCATGTTAATTAGTTCTAGAACCAAGTAATGAAACTAATAATCAACAATTAGAAACTAGAAAACCTAAATTTGAGCTTATTAATGACGTGAACAGTAGCCAATGGGTGACGTGAACAGTAGCAAATGGGTGACGTGGCAGCATGCAATTGGTCTTGGTCCCACACAATTTAAGCACCAATTCTGAAATTTAAATCTTTACACAATTTGGAAAGGATGACAATTGGTCTTGGAGGGAAAACATAGATCTTGAAATAAGAAAAGTACCTTGTCCCACAACACTAGGTTCTTGAAATAAGAAAAAGTACTTGTCCCACAACACAAGGTTCTTGAAATAAGAAAAGGTATCTTGTCACACAACACTAGGTTCTTGAAATAAGAAAAAGGTATCTTGTCACACAACACTAGGTTCTTGAAATAAGAAAAAGTTGCTAAAAAGTATAAGCTTAGTCTAAGAAATGATGGGTTCAAGGCTTCTCACAACATGCTTTACAATTTTCAGCTTCAACTCTTGAATTTATAGAACACTTTTTGGTTGTCTAAAGTTGTAAGAAAAGATGAAGAACTTGATCAACACCACAATAACCTTCAAGAACTCAACAACAACTTCTTCAAAAACACAACACAACACCACCATTGTCAACAACAAGTAACAACAAATAGCCAGCCACAAGGCACCACAACTATAGTCAATATTATAAGCTCAATATTTAGATCTTGACACCTTTAGTGTTGGTGAGAAAGAAACTGTAACACCCCGTAAATTTTTTCGTACACTTATCGCGATTATATGGAGTCCTAAAGGCTTGCGTATGGGTTAAATTAAGTTTATGGTGTTCGGAAGTATCCCGTCAATAGTTGTATGTGTAGGTATTGGAATAAGCTTTCCAACGATATAAAGTTTGCCCAAAACAGAGGAGTATTTCATATAAGCGAGCACATTCGAAATTTCAAAACGGTGGCCGGGAAGCCTGTGAACAGTAAATCTGCAGGAAAATTACTGTAGCTAGGCAATTTTCTTTGGATCAACTTTAGACGATCATAATTCCTTGTACAAAAAGAACTGTGTGAGCTTCTATATATCGACAAAAATCTACGAGAGTATTCTTTCCGATGAAATTGGTTTCATCCAAATCCAATGTCTGAGTAAGGAGCTATACCCGTTTTACTACAAACTATCAAAAAAAAAACAGAATTTTGGGACAGATTTTTGGGTCAACTTTAAACGACCATAACTCCTTGTACAGGAAGAACTGGGTGGTATACTTTATATGGAAATACAATCCCTTTGAATTATATTTCCAATGCAATTGGTTTCACCCAAATCCGATACTGGAGCAAAGAGTTATGATCGATTTACTTCAGCCTGTCAAAACTGTCCGCTGTGGACAGATTCGGATTTATTTAAATTTTTAGGGCAAAATGGTCATTTTCTATTGCCTCTTGGACGAAAATTGGTCTTTATAAACATACAATTAGCCTCATATATATCATATATCATCCAATTATTAAGATAAGGTGAAACCCTAGCCTAATTTCAACTTCAAATATTTTGTGATTCAACTGTAGAAAATTCGAATTGGTTCCGTAGTTGTGTTCACCATCTCGAAAGCTTCGAGAAGCACCCCATGGTTATGTAAGGAGGATTCTAAATACAAGAGTTCATTGTTAAGGTATGAATATTGTTTATTCTTGATTCTTATCCTTGAATAAGTATTGATAAAGGATTATGAGTATTGTCTTGATGTTGGAAGATAACTAGAAACATAGTTATGAATTGTTTTGTATAAATTGTTGTAGTAAATTATGGAAGTTGTTGTATTGGATTATGGAGGATGAATTGTGGTGATATATCATTATATTAGTGGTTATGTATGCCTAGTGATCATGTTGGTATTGGATGGTGATTAAGAGGGGAAATAAAGGCTAAGAGTGATGTTGATGTGAATGTAATAAGAGTATAAGAGGATGTATGTAGCACTCTTATTGATGAGTTAAAGAATTACTTCCTAGACATTATTTGGTGAAGTTAATACCTAAATGGTAAGGTTTGGTTGCTAATACTAGTTTTCCACAAATGACTTATTGTAGATAAGTGTTCGAAGAGTACGGGAAGTCAAGTTGGACTTGTATTGAAGTGGTTATATCAAGGTATGTAAGACATACTCTATCTATACTTTGGCATGAATAATGACCCATGGCACTCTCAAGTAAGCTTCCAACATTGTCCTACGACACATGACACATAATAACATCATTTGATCTTCGACACCACCAATTGAACTTGTTTTCACTTTTAAGATGTCCGGCTAGTCAAAAAAATGTCCATATACTATTGTTGACTCCGAAATGGTTTAATGAGGTATCCATGATTCTCTACTTCATTTTCATGATATTGATTACCTATTTACATGTTTTTCCTATTGAGGTATCATGGTTTCAAGTTCCATAAGGTGTGACCACAAAGTAACCAATCTCAAAGATTAATTGAATTAAGAAATGGAATGTCTTTATTTTAAATTGATGATATGATGTATTGTATTAGTACCACTGATCAGTTGGCCATTGTATTATAAAGATTATGTATATATGATATTCCAGGGGTGGTCCCTGATGTATTGTATTAGTACCACTGATCAGTTGGCCATTGTATGACATATGTTATGTATTAATAAGGAATACGGGAAGTAATGATATGAAAGTAATGTGCGGGTATCCCATCAGCTCTTTTAAGTGTGGTCTACTCATACTGTTTATTCACTGGTATCTGGGTTCTGTTGATCTTTTGTATCTCATCTTGATACTCACTGCCTTACATACTCAGTACATATTTCCGTACTGACGTCCCTCACGGGGGACCTGTATTCATGCCTGCAGGAATGGGTACTTCAGGTCGTACACCTCCGCAGTAAGAGCCAGGACATTCTGTTGATAGTGGTGAGCTCCAGTTGTTTCGGGGCATCCCAAGTCGTTTCTATATGTACTTTTGGTATTTGTATAAAAGTCTTTTGTGGGCGGGAGTTTTTCCCGACCCTACCTCAGTTGTGTATCTATGTAGAGGCTTTTGTAGACATATTGTACAGCCATAGGAGTGTTTGGTTGATAGACGTGATGGCTCTGACGGCCAATTACTGTTTATATATATATATATGCGTGTCTGCTGGGCTGATACAGGTACTATTTTCTTCTATTTACAACGAAGTGCTGCCCAAATTTCTAATTTTCATAAGTAATGTAAGTGTGAAAGTATAGGTTTTGAACGGGTTCTCCCGGGCCTCCTCGGCTACGGGTGCCAGTCCGCTCCAATGGGATTTGGGGCGTGACAAAAGTGGTATTAGAGAGGTTCGTCCTAGTGAGTCTACAAAGCCGTGTCTACGTAGAGTCTTGTTTATCGGTGTGTTGTGCACCACATCTATAAACAGGAGGCTATGGACATTTAGGAATTGTTTCTTTTCTTCATGTCTTAGATCATGCGATAGAGCTTATATTGTATATGAAGTCGTAGTTGACCACTGAATCCATTTGTTTCTCTTATTATAGTAATGATGCCGATTACCAGAAGCAAGAATACCGGTAAGCAAGTAGATGTGGCTGCCGGAGAGGGGACTAGTAAGTCACCCACTATACCAGCTAATCAAAGTGAGGCTCCAGCTGAGCATGCATCAGAAACTTCCCCCAGTCTGGAAGAAATAAGGTGGAGGAGAACTATATCCCCAGAGCCACCTATTAATGTTGTTGATCAAGATCTTAGAAATGCAGTGCAACTTTTGACTCGTATAGTTGCTGGGCAAGTCCAAGGGCAAGCCATTCCTGCCACGGGTTCTAGCGGTACTGATAGGGCGGCTAGTCTTCGGACACAAGATTTTCTTAAGATGGATCCGCCTACTTTTACCGGATCCGATCTTAATGAAGATCCGCAGGACTTTATTAATCAGATCCAAAGGTCCCTAGAGGTGATGCATGTATCGGGCAGAGAGACAGTGGAGTTAGCCGCGTATAGATTCAAAGGTGAGGCTATATATTGGTATGAAGACTGGAAACGGTCAAGGGGCATTGATGCACCCCCAGCTACTTGGAAAGAGTTCAAAGAGGCATTTATTGATCATTATCTTCCATATGAGACTCGTCAGGCCCGTGCGGATCAGTTCTTAAATCTTCGACAAGGTCATATAAGTGTGAGGGAGTATAGTCTTCGATTTAATTCCTTGTCCAGATATGCTCCTAATGTTATAGCTACTATGGATGACAGAGTTCATCGGTATGTGAATGGATTGGATCCGTATTTGGTTAGGGATTGTACTATTGTTGCACTAAATAAAGACATGGATATAGCTAGGATCCAAGCATTTGCACAGAAAATGGAATATCAGAGGCAAAGAAGAAGAACACAGGAATTTGAAAGCGGGTCTTCTAAGAGGGCCAAATCTACAGGGCAGTTTATGGCGCCACAGGGAGGTTTTAGACCTCAATTTTCTGCTAGACCACCTAGGCCGTTATTTTCTTATTCTGCAGCTAGTGCTCCACCCCAGCATCAGGGGTTCAGAGGCAGTCAATTTGGGCAAAGAAGTGAGGGTCATAGTTCGCAATCAGTGGGTTATCATGGGCAAGGGAACATGAGCCAATCGAGACCTTCTCGAGAGATATGTAATCGATGCGGAAAGCATCATATGAGCATATGTCGAATGGGAACAAATGTTTGTTATTGGTGCGGTATGATGGGGCATATGATGAGAGAATGCCCACGAAGGGGCGCAGGTGGCGTAGCACGACTTTCGGGATCAGCTGTTGCATAATCGTCACCGGTATCTTATTCTGGTAGGGGCGCACGACCTGCGGGTCACGCTAGAAATGAAACAAGAGTCGCCAGTTCCAGCGGGACTCAGAATCGCACTTATGCTTTAGCGGATCGACAGAATCTAGAGGCTTCCCCAGATGTGGTTACGGGTACGTTGTCCATATTTTCATTTGATGTATATGCTCTAATTGATCCCGGTTCTACATTATCATATGTTACTCCCTTGGTTGCTGGAAAGTTCAAAAGGACCCCCGAATTGTTAGATAAACCGTTGGAAGTGCCTACCCCGGTTAGGGAATCTATTATTGCTAGAAGAGTTTATAAAGATTGTGTAGTAAATGTGTGTGGTCGAGACACGATGGACAATCTTGTGGAACTAGAAATGGTAGATTTTGATGTTATAATGGGTATGGATTGGTTGGCGTCTTGTTATGCCAAAATTGACTGTTGTACGAAAAAGATGTATTTATATTTTCCTGATGAAGCAGTTATTGAATGGCAAGGTAAGATTGGCGCACCAAGAGGTAGATTTATTTCTTATTTCAAAGCGAGAAAAATGATTTCCAAGGGCTACATATGTCATTTAGTTAGAGTAAAGAATACGGAATCAGAATCACCGGATCTTCACACTGTACCAGTGGTAAATGAATTTCCTGATGTATTCCCTAAAGATCTTCCAGGCTTACCTCCTGAACGAGAAGTAGAGTTGGGTATTGATGTAATACCAGGCACCCAACCAATCTCCATTCCTCCATATAGAATGGCCCCAGCAGAATTGCGAGAATTGAAAGAGCAATTGAAAGATTTGCTAGAGAAGGGATTCATAAGGCCTAGTATGTCCCCTTGGGGAGCACCAGTATTGTTTGTGCGTAAGAAAGATGGTTCGCTGAGGATGTGTATTGACTATCGGCAATTGAATAAGGTGACTATCAAGAATAAATACCCTCTTCCCCGAATTGATGATTTATTTGACCAGTTGCAGGGTGCCCAGTGTTTTTGCAAGATTGACTTGAGATCTGGCTATCATCAAGTGAGAGTCAAGGATAAAGATATACCCAAGACAGCTTTCCGAACACGGTATGGTCATTATGAATTCCTGGTTATGTCATTCGGGCTGACAAATGCACCCGCAGTTTTTATGGATCTGATGAATAGGTTGTTTAAGCCGTTTCTAGATGTGTTCGTGATAGTTTTCATAGATGATATTCTGGTCTACTCTAGATCAGAAGAGGATCATGTTAATCACTTAAGGCAGGCGTTGCAGATTCTTCGTGATCGTAAGCTGTATGCGAAGTTTTCTAAATGTGAGTTTTGGCTCAAGTCAGTGGCATTTTTGGGCCATATTGTATCCAGTGAAGGCATAAAAGTTGACACTCAGAAGATTGAGGCTGTGAAGAATTGGCCAAGACCCACGACGCCTACGAAGATTCGTAGTTTCCTCGGGTTGGCAGGTTATTATAGAAGGTTTGTTGAAGGTTTTTCTTCTATTTCTGCACCCTTGACTAAGTTGACGCATAAAGCCTCAAGTTTCAATGGAATGATGCCTGTGAAAAGAGTTTCCAAGATCTGAAGAGCAAGTTGACTTCTACACCGGTATTGGTGCTTCCTGAAGGCACAGAAGGGTATGCAGTGTACTGTGATGCTTCGAGAATTGGCTTAGGATGCGTATTAATGCAACATGGTAGAGTAATAGCCTATGGCTCTAGACAGTTGCGACCACATGAGAGGAATTATCCCACACATGATCTTGAGATAGCTGCAGTTGTATTTGCTTTAAAGATATGGCGCCACTACTTATATGGGGTTCATGTTGACATATATACCGATCATAAGAGCCTGCAATATATCTTCAGTCAGAAAGATCTAAACTTGAGGCAGCGGAGATGGCTTGAATTGTTGAACGATTACGATGTTGATATCTTGTATCATCCAGGGAAAGCGAATGTGGTAGCGGATGCACTGAGTCGTAAGTCTAAAATAGCATCTATAGGAAAGCAGGGGATGATTAAGGATCTTCACCAACTAGATAATTTGGGAGTTCGACTTCTCAAAACTCCAGATGAAGAGGTTATTGTACGTAATGCAGTGGAATCTTCATTGATAGCTGAAGTGAAAGAGAAGCAGTATGCAGATCCAATTTTATTGCAGCTTATGGAGGATGTGCAGAGTGGCACGACAAAGGCATTTGAGCTTACGCGAGAAGGAGTGCTTCAGTGTCAGAGTCGTTTATGTGTACCTGATGTAGTCGAGCTAAGAAAGAGAATTATGACAGAAGCACACTGTTCAAGGTATTCCATCCATCCAGGGTCGACTAAGATGTATCAAGATTTGAAAGCAATATATTGGTGGAATGACATGAAGAAGAATATTGCCGAATTTGTAGCTGAATGTCCGAATTGTCAAAGAGTCAAAGTAGAACACCAGAAACCCGGTGGTTACATGCAATGTATAGATCTTCCCGTCTGGAAGTGGGACAAGATCAATATGGATTTCATCACGGGTTTGCCTCGTACATTTTGGAAGTTTGATTCCATATGGGTGATCATTGATAGGCTTACCAAATCCGCGCACTTCTTACCAGTTAAGACAACTTATACGGCGGAAGAGTATGCGAAGTTGTATATTAAGGAGATCGTTCGGTTACATGGAGTTCCAATTTCCATTATATCTGATCGAGGAGCCCAATTTACCGTGAATTTCTGGAAGTCTTTTCAAAGGAGTTTGGGGACACAAGTAAATCTAAGTACGGCTTTTCATCCTCAGACGGACGGACAAGTGGAACGTACCATCCAGACACTTGAAGATATGCTACGAGCATGTGTATTAGATTTCAAAGGCAACTAGGATGATCACCTACCTCTTATCGAGTTTGCCTACAATAATAGCTATCATTCAAGTATCAAAATGGCACCATATGAAGCATTGTATGGAAGAAAGTGTAGATCGCCAATAGGATGGTTTGAAGCAGGTGATGCGGTCTTGTTTGGACCGGATCTTGTTTATCAAGCAATGGAGAAGGTTAAAGTGATCCAACAACGGCTTGAAACAGCTCAAGGTCGACACAAATCTTATGCGGATGTTAGAAGAAGAGGACTTGAGTTTTCTATCGACGATTGGGTATTCTTGAAGGTATCACCAATGAAAGGAGTGATGAGGTTTGGCAAGAAAGGAAAGTTAAGTCCACGATACATAGGTCCGTACAAGATCATTCAAAGATTTGGACAAGTTGCTTATGAGTTAGAGCTACCTCAAGAGCTCTCAGCAGTTCATCCCATATTTCATGTTTCGATGCTTCGCAAGTACATCGGAGATCCATCGCACATCACTACTATGGAAGATGTACAAGTTACAGAAGATCTCACTTTTGAAGAAATGCCTATTGCTATTCTTGATCGCCAAATTAAAAAGATAAGGAATAAAGAGATAGCATCGGTAAAAGTACTTTGGAGGAATCAACAAGTTGAGAAGATCACATGGGAAGCCGAGGAAGCGATGAAGATTAAGTACCCTTACCTATTCAACGATGAGGAGGAAGTTCATGAGACGGAAGAAGAACAATAACAAGTAAGTGTTTATTTTTATGCAAGTATGTTATGATGATGAATATGTTAATTGTAAGCTTGGACATGTCTTAATTGAGTAACTATGCTAAAATTCGAGGACGAATGTTCTTAAGGGGGGGAGAATGTAACACCCCGTAAATTTTTTCGTACACTTATCGCGATTATATGGAGTCCTAAAGGCTTGCGTATGGGTTAAATTAAGTTTATGGTGTTCGGAAGTATCCCGTCAATAGTTGTATGTGTAGGTACTGGAATAAGCTTTCCAATGATATAAAGTTTGCCCAAACCAGAGGAGTATTTCATATAAGCGAGCACATTCGAAATTTCAAAACGGTGGCCGGGAAGCCTGTGAACAGTAAATCTGCAGGAAAATTACTGCAGCTAGGCAATTTTCTTTGGATCAACTTTAGACGATCATAACTCCTTGTACAAAAAGAACTGTGTGAGCTTCTATATATCGACGAAAATCTACAAGAGTCTTATTTCCGATGAAATTGGTTTCATCCAAATCCAATGTCTGAGTAAGGAGCTATACCCGTTTTACTACAGCCTATCAAAAACAAAACAGAATTTTGGGACAGATTTTTGGGTCAACTTTAAACGACCATAACTCCTTGTACAGGAAGAACTGGGTGGTATACTTTATATGGAAATGAAATCCGTTTGAATTATATTTCCAATGCAATTGGTTTCACCCAAATCCGATACTGGAGCAAAGAGTTATGATCGATTTACTTCAGCCTGTCAAAACTGTCCGCTGGGGACAGATTCGGATTTATTTAAATTTTTAGGGCAAAATGGTCATTTTTTATTGCCTCTTGGACGAAAATTGGTCTTTATAAACATATAATTAGCCTCATATATATCATATATCATCCAATTATTAAGATAAGGTGAAACCCTAGCCTAATTTCAACTTCAAATATTTTGTGATTCAACCGTAGAAAATTCGAATTGGTTCCGTAGTTGTGTTCACCATCTCGAAAGCTTCGAGAAGCACCCCATGGTTATGTAAGGAGGATTCTAAATACAAGAGTTCATTGTTAAGGTATGAATATTGTTTATTCTTGATTCTTATCCATGAATAAGTATTGATAAAGGATTATGAGTATTGTCTTGATGTTGGAAGATAACTAGAAACATAGTTATGAATTGTTTTGTATAAATTGTTAGTAGTAAATTATGGAAGTTGTTGTATTGGATTATGGAGGATGAATTGTGGTGATATATCATTATATTAGTGGTTATGTATGCCTAGTGATCATGTTGGTATTGGATGGTGATTAAGAGGGGAAATAAAGGCTAAGAGTGATGTTGAGGGATATTGCATGAAAATGCATGATATGTGAATGTAATAAGAGTATAAGAGGATGTATGTAGCACTCTTATTGATGAGTTAAAGGATTACTTCCTAGACATTATTTGGTGAAGTTAATACCTAAATGGTAAGGTTTGGTTGCTAATACTAGTTTTCCACAAATGACTTATTGTAGATAAGTGTTCGAAGAGTACGGGAAGTCAAGTTGGACTTGTATTGAAGTGGTTATATCAAGGTATGTAAGACATACTCTATCTATACTTTGGCATGAATAATGACCCATGGCACTCTCAAGTAAGCTTCCAACATTGTCCTACGACACATGACACATAATAACATCATTTGATCTTCGACACCACCAATTGAACTTGTTTTCACTTTTAAGATGTCCGGCTAGTCAAAAAAATGTCCATATACTATTGTTGACTCCAAAATGGTTTAATAAGGTATCCATGATTCTCTACTTCATTTTCATGATATTGATTACCTATTTACATGTTTTTCCTATTGAGGTATCATGGTTTCAAGTTCCATAAGGTGTGACCACTAAGTAACCAATCTCAAAGATTAATTGAATTAAGAAATGGAATGTCTTTATTTTAAATTGATGATATGATGTATTGTATTAGTACCACTGATCAGTTGGCCATTGCATTATAAAGATTATGTATATATGATATTCCAGGGGTGGTCCCTGATGTATTGTATTAGTACCACTGATCAGTTGGCCATTGTATGACATATGTTATGTATTAATAAGGAATACGGGAAGTAATGATATGAAAGTAATGTGCGGGTATCCCATCAGCTCTTTTAAGTGTGGTCTACTCATACTGTTTATTCACTGGTATCTGGGTTCTGTTGATCTTTTGTATCTCATCTTGATACTCACTGCCTTACATACTCAGTACATATTTCCGTACTGACGTCCCTCACGGGGGACCTGTATTCATGCCTGCAGGAATGGGTACTTCAGGTCGTACACCTCCGCAGTAAGAGCCAGGACATTCTGTTGATAGTGGTGATGGCTCTGACGGCCAATTACTGTTTATAAATATATATATGCCTGTCTGCTAGGCTGATACAGGTACTGTTTTCTTCTATTTACAACGAAGTTCTGCCCAAATTTCTAATTTTCATAAGTAATGTAAGTGTGAAAGTATAGGTTATGAACGGGTTCTCCCGGGCCTCCTCGGCTACGGGTGCCAGTCCGCTCCAATGGGATTTGGGGCGTGACAGAAACCAACACTAGAAACACTCTATACAAGAAAAATACTACAAGATCTAGTCAAAAAAATAAGAAAATCTCGGCCCATACAACAACACATCACACATTTTAGCCAAGAACACAAAGGTAGCAGATTTGACTATTTCTGGAATTTTCAGATTTCAGTTTTTTTTTTTGTAGTTTTCAAGTCTCAAGCCCAAGATTGATCTTGTTAGAACAAAATCAAAGATGGCTTTGATACCAAATGATACACTACTAACTTGGAGCGTATCAAATCTGCCACAAAATCAGTCCAAACACACTACAATTCCGAGAGCTTGAAGATAACAACTCCAATATGTGAAGACAACAACAATCACGAAATTTTGAAGGAATACCAACACCAAAACAGTAGCTACACAAGGAGAACAAGAAGATAACAATAACATTAAAAAATGGTTCAACAACACAAGATGATAGATTACAATGAGTACAATGTTAACAACAAGAACAACAAATGGTAGTAACTATAGTGAATCGAAAATCAGCCCCACACGGCTTCACTAAGTTACTACAAAGTTTCAAGAGTACAAAATGAAAGATAGTAACTTGACACAAAGATATCTTAGAATCTATGAACCCTAACTTGAAGATAGGACCCTAAGACCAAAATATTTCAGTACCAAGTTCTTACTTAGACCAAGAGGAACTCATGAACCTCAAGATCTCAAGTTTCTAGCCAAGAAACAACACAAGTGTAACTACACTTGTTGGACAGATTTCAGGTTCTACTCTCAAGAACAAGAGAGAGAGAAATATTCAATGTTACAAGACTTGTTGTTGTGAAATATGAAGAATGAACTAAGTGCTGAAAATAACCCTAATAGCATCTATTTATATTACACACAAAATGAAGGACAAATGACCTTCCTACCCTTCAGTCATGGGGTGCCCTTAGAGTGTAATTTATTACACTTCAAGGCTCATTTTCACACTTAAAAATGTTGAAGCTCTTTGGCAGATCAAGTACCAACTCACATGCAGCCATTTGCATGAACATGGCTTGTAGTTTTTGTAACTCCCGAGCTTGGCTTCGTGTGAATGGTCGAGAACGTATTGGACAGCTTTGTACACCCTTATCACGTGATGTAGGGCAAAAATTGATGGGGGCACGCTAAGGAGGTTGGGGATCATCCCAGTGTGGTTCGTTTAAATTTTTGTGGCCATTTGGGCGGATAAACAGTCGAAACGGCGTGAACGGGGCATTTTTGGGACAAATCGGTGTGCTATAGCCCCTGGTTACGGGGGCGGGACGGGGATCCGAGCATGCTGTGGGGCGAAAATTGATGGGGGCGTGCTATGGATGTTGGGATCGTCCTAGTGTGGTCTGTTTAAATTTTTATGTCCATTTGGGTGGACAAACGGATGAAATGACCCGAACTGAGTATTTTCGGGCCAAATCGGTGTGCTCTAGGCCACGGTTTAAGGGGAGGGCCCCAGGTACGGGCGTACTGTAGGCCAAAAATCGACGGTGGTGTGCCAGAAAGGTGGGGGATCATCCCAGGGTGTCCATTTAAATTTTTGGGGACATTTGTGTGGATAAAAGGGCAAAATGGCGTGAACGGGGCATTTTCGGGAAAAATTGGTGTGCTATAGCTGTCCTGGGGTCCGTGCGTGTTGTGGGCCAAAAATTGACAGGGGCGTGCCTGGGAGGTTGGGGATCGTACCAGTGTGGTCCGTTTAAATTTTTGTGACCATTTGGATGGATAAACGGGCGAGATAACACAAACGGGGCATTTTTGGTCTAAATCGGTGTGCTATAGCCCACGGTTCTGGGGGCGAGCCAGGGGTCCCGACGTGCTGTGGGCCAAAAATCGAAGAAGGTGTGCCAGGGAGGTTGGGGATCATCCCATTGTGGTCCGTTTATATTTTAATGGCCATTTGGGTGGACAAACGGGAGAAACGACGCGAACGTGGTATGTTTTGGCCAAATCAGTGTGCTATAGCCCACGGTTTTGGGGGCGGGATCAGGGTACGGGCGTGCTGATACCCAAAAATCAACAGGGGTGTGCCAGGGAGGTTGGGGATCGTCCCAGTGTGGTTCGTTTAAATTTGTGGCCATTCGAGTCGATAAACGGGCAAAACGGCGCGAATGAGGCATTTTCTGGCCAAATTAGTGTGTTATTGCCCACCGTTTTGGGGGCGGCCCCAGGGACGGGGTGTGCTGTGGGTCGAAAATCGACCAGGGCGTGCCAGGGAGGTTGGGGATCATCACAAAGTTGTTCATTTAAATTTTTATGGCCATTTGGGTGGACAAACAGGCGAAACGATGCGAACGTGGCATTTTTGAACCAAAATGGTGTGCTATAGCCCACGGTTTTGGGAGCGGGCTTGGGGTCCAGACGTGTTGTGGGTCAAAAATTGACGGGGGCGTGCCAAGGATGTTGGGGATTGTCCCAGTGTGGTCCGTTTAAATTTTTGAGGCCATTTGGGTGGACAAACGAGCGAAATGGCGCCAACGGGGCATTTTTGGAACAAATCGACGCGCTATAGCCCACGCTTTTGGGGGCGGGTTCGGAGTCCGGGCGTTCTATGGGCCAAAAATTGATAGGGCATGCCAGGGAGGTTGGGGATCTTCTCAGGGTGGTCCGTTTAAATTTTTGTGGCTATTTGGGTGGACAAACGGGCAAAACGGCGCGTACGGGGCCTTTTCGGGCCAAATCAGTGTGCTATAGCGCACGGTTTTGGGGGCGGGCCTAGGGTTCGGGCGTTATGTGGGCCGAAAATTGATGGTGGTGTGCTAGGGAGGTTGGGGATCCTCCCAGTGTGGTCTGTTTAAATTTTTGTGGCTATTTGGATGGACATACGGGGAAAACAGCGCGAACGGGGCATTTTTTAGCTAAATTAATGTGCTATAGCCCCCAATTTCGAGGGAGGGACCAGGGTCCGGGCGTGCCGTGGGCCGAAAATTGACGAGGGTGTGCCAGGGAGGTTGGGGATCGTCCAAGTGTGGTCCATTTAAATTTTCATGGCCATTTGGATGGGCAAACGGGCGTAACGGCTCGAATGGGGTGTTTTTGGGCTAAATCGGTGTGCAATAGCCCACAGTTTTTGGGGCAGGCCCAGAGTCCGGACGTGCTGTGGGCCAAAAATCAATGGGGGCGTGCCAGAGAGGTTGAGGATCGTCTCAGTGTGGTCCGTTAAATTTTTTGTGATTATTTGGGAGGACAAACGGGCGAAACGGTGCGAACGGTGCATTTTCGGGCCAAAGCGATGTGCTATAGCCCACGATTTCTGGGGCGGGCCTAGGGTCAAGGCGTGCTGTAGGCCAAATATCGATGGCGGCGTGCCAGGGTGGTTAGGGATCATCCTAGTGTGGTCCGTTTAAATATTCGTGGCTATTTGGGTCGATAAACAGGCGAAATAATGCAAACGGGGCATTTTCGGGCCAAATCGGTGTGCTATATCCCACGATTTTGGGGGCGGGCCCGGGGTCCGGGTATTTTAAGGGCCAAAAATTGACAAGGGCGTGCCAGGAAGGTTGGGGATCATCCCAGTGTGCTCCGTTTAAATTTTTGTGGCCTTTTGGGTGGACACACGAGCGAAACAACGCGAACGGGGCATTTTCGGGCAAAATCGGTGTGCCATAGCCCACAATTTTGGGGGCATGCCCAGGGTACGGGTGTGTTGTGGGTCGAAAATCGATGGAGGTGTGCCAGGGAGGTTGGGTATCATCCCAGTGTGGTTCGTTTAAATTTTTGTGACTATTTGGGTCAATAAACGAGCGAAACGACACGAACGGGGCATTTTTGTGCCAAATCGGTGTGCTATAACCCTCGATTTAGGGGGCGGGCTAGGGTTCCCAGCGTGCTATGGGTCAAAAATCAATGAGGGCATGCCAGGGAGGTTAGGGATCATCCTAGTGCGGTCCGTTTAAATTTTTGTGGCCATTTGGATGGACAAACAAAAGTAACGGTGCGAATGGGGCATTTTTGGGCCAAAAAGGTGTGCTATAACCCATGATTTTGGGGGAGGGCCCGGGTTCCGGGCGTGCTGTGGGCCGAAAATAGACGGAGGCGTGCCAGTAAGGTTGGGGATCGTTTTAGTGTGGTCCGTTTAAATTTTTGTAGTCATTTGGGTGGACAAACGGGCGAAACGACGCAAACGGGGAATTTTTTTGGCCAAATCGGTGTGCTATAACCCACGATTTCGGGGGCGAACCCGAGGTCAGAACGTACTATATGCCAAAAATCGATAGGGGCGTGCGAAAGGAGGTTGGGGATCATCCTAGTGTGGTCCGTTTAAATTTTCGTGGCCATTTAGGTGGACAAACGGGTGAAACGACGCGAACTGGACATTTTCAAACTAAATTGATGTGCTATAGCCCACGATTTCGGGGGTGAGCCTGGGGTTCGGGCGTGTTGTGGGACAAAAAGTGATGGGGGCGTGCCAAGGTGGTTGGGGATCGTCCCAGTGTGATCCGTTTAAATTTTTGTGGCTATTAGGGAGGACAAACGGGTAAAACGGCGCGAACATGGCATTTTTGGGCCAAATCGATGAGTTATAGCCCACGGTTTCAGGGGAGGGACCGGGGTTCGGGCGTGTTGTGGGCCGATAATTGATAGGGGCATGCCAGGGAGGTTGGGGATCGTCCCAGTGTGGTTCGTATAAATTTGTGGCTATTTGGGTGGACAAACAGGTGAAACAGGGCATTTTCACCCCGAAATCGTGTGCTATAGCCCACGGTTTTAGGGGCGGGCCTGGGGTTCGGGCGTACTGTAGGCCAAAAATCGACGGGGGCGTGCCAGGGAGGTTGGGGATCATCCCAGTATGGCTTGTTTAAATTTTTGTGGCCATTTGGGTGGACAAACAGGCGATACGGCACGAACGGGGCATTTTTGGGTAGGCCAAATCAGTGTGGTATAACCCAAGGTTTTGGAGGTGGGCCAGGGGTTCAGGCGTGCTATGGGCTGAAAATCGACGGGGGTGTTCCAGGGAGGTTGGGGATCATCCCAATGTGGTCCGTTTAAATTTTCGTGGCCATTAGGGTGGACAAATGGGAGAAACGACGCGAACGAGACATTTTCTAGCCAAATCGGTGTGCTATAGCCCACGATTTTGGGGGCGAGCCTGGGGTCTGGGCGTGATGTGGGAAAAAATCGACGGGGACGTGACAGGGAGGTTGGGGATCGTCTCAGTGTGGTCCGTATAAATTTTTTTGGCCATTTGGGTGGACAAACGGGTGAAACAGGGCATTTTCTACCCGAAACCGTGTACTATTGCCCACGGTTTCGGGGGCGGGCCTAGGCTCAGTACGTACTGTCGGCCAAAAATCGACGGGGGCACACCAGGGAGGTTGGAGATCATTTTCGAGCCAAATCGGCATGCTATAGCCCATGGTTTTGAAGGTAGGCCCGGGATCCGAGTGTGCTGCAGGCCAAAAATTGACGGGGGCATGTCAATGAGGTTGGGGATCATCCCAGTATGGTCCGTTTAAATTTTTGTGGCCATTTGGGTGGACAAACAGGCGAAACGGTGCTAACGGGGCTTTTTTGGGCCAAATCGATGTGCTATAGCCCACGGTTTTGGGGGAAGGCTCGGGGTCCGTGCGTGATGTGGGCCAAAAATCACCTTGGGCATGCTAGGGAGGTTGGTGATCCTCCCAGTGTGGACCGTTTAAATTTTCGTGTCTATTTGGGTGTAAAAATGGGTGAAACGACGCGAACGGGGAATTTTCGGACCAAATCGGTGTGCTATAGCCCACGGTTTTAGGGGCGGGCCCGGGGTCCGAGCGTGGTGTGGGTCAAAAATCGATGGGGGCATGCCATCAAGGTTGGGGATCATCCCAGTGTGGTTCGTTTAAATTTTCATGTCCATTTGGTTGGACAAACGGGTAAAATATGACATTTTTGGGCTAAATCGACATGTTATAGCCACGGTTTCGGGGGCGGGCTCGGGGTCCGGGCATACTGTATGCCAAAATTCAACTTTGGCATGCCATGGAGGTTGGGGATTATCCCAATGCGGTTCATTTAAATTTTTGTGGCTATTTGGGTGGACAAACGGGCAAACTGGCACAAACGGGGCATTTTCGGGCCGAATTGGTGTGCTATAGCCCACAGTTTTGGGGGCGGGCCTTGGTTCTGTGTTTGTTGTACGCCTAAAATCGATGGTGGCATTCCAGGGAGGTTGGGGATCATCCTAGTGTTGTTTAATTTTTTGTGGTCATTTTCTTGGACAAACGGGCGAAACGGCATGAACGGGGCATTTTTTAGCCAAATTGGTGTGCTATAGCCCACATTTTTTGGGGCGGGCCCAGGGTATGAGCGTGTTGTGCATCGGAAATCGATGGAGGCATGCCAGGGATGTTGGGGATCCTTCCAATGTGGTTCATTTAAATTTTTGTGGCCATTTGGGTAGACAAACGGGCGAAAAGGCACGAACGGGGCATTTTTGAGCCAAATTGGTGTGCGATAGCCCACGATTTTGGGGGCGGGCTTGGGGTCCGGGCATTCTGTGGGCCGAAAATTGATGCAGGTGTGTTCGGGAGGTTGGGGATCTTCCCAGTGTTGTCCGTTGAAATTTTCATGGCCATTTGGGCGGACAATCGGGCGAAACGACGCAAATGGGGCATTTTTGGGCCTAATAGATGTGCTATATCCCACTATTTCGGGGGCAGGTCTGGGGTTCGGGCGTGATGTAGGATAATAATAGATAAGGGC
The DNA here is from genome assembly GCA_030864215.1 of Capsicum pubescens. Classification (NCBI taxonomy): domain Eukaryota; kingdom Viridiplantae; phylum Streptophyta; class Magnoliopsida; order Solanales; family Solanaceae; genus Capsicum; species Capsicum pubescens. Next base: position 305,320,516 of record CM061549.1, on the reverse strand, counting down.
GTGCTAAGGAGATTGGGGATCATCCCAGTGTGGTCCATTTATATTTTCGTGGCCATTTGGGTGGACAAACGGGTGAAACGGCGCGAACGGGGCATTTTTGGGCCAAATCGGTGTGCTATAGCCCCTAGTTTCGGGGGCAGGATTGGGATCCGAGCATGCTGTGGGGCGAAAATTGATGGGGGCATCCTAGGGGGTTGGGGATTGTCCCAGTGTGGTCTGTTTAAATTTTTGTAGCCATTCGGGTGGACAAACGGGCGAAACGGCGCGAACCTAGTGTTTTCGGGACAAATCGGTGTGCTATAGGCCACGGTTTAATCGGATGGATTGAGGTGCGGGTGTACTGTGGGACAAAATTCGAAGGTGGTGTGTCAGGAAGGTGGGTTATCATCCCAGTGAGGTCCATTTAAATTTTTGTGGATATTTGTGTGGACAAACGGGAAAAACGGCGTGAACGAAGAATTTTTGGAAAAAAATTGGTGTGCTATAGCGGTCCCGAAGTTCGGGCGTGTTGTGGGCCAAAAATTGATGGGGATGTGGAGGTAGGTTGGGGATCGTACCAGCGTGGTCCGTTTAAATTTTTGTGACCATTTGGGTGGACAAACAGGCGAAATAATGGGATCGGGGCATTTTCGGGCTAAATCGGTGTGTTATAGCCCACGGTTTTAGGGGCGGGCCAGGGGTCCCGGCGTGCTGTGGGCCAAAAATTGACAGAGGCGTGCTAGGGAGGTTGGGGATCGTCCCAGTGTGGTCCATTTAAATTTTCATGGCCATTTGGGTGGACAAAAGGGAGAAACGACTCGAACGTGGTATTTTTCGGCCAAATCGGTGTGCTATAGCCCACGGCTTTAGGGGCGGGATCGGGGTATGGGTGTGCTGTGGCACAAAAATCAACAGGGGAATGCCAGAGAGGTTGGGGATCGTCCCAGTGTGGTCTATTTAAATTTTTGTGGCCATTCGAGTCGATTAACGGGCAAAACGGCGCGAACGAGACATTTTCTGGCAAAATCAGTGTGTTATAGCCTATGGTTTTTAGGGCGGGCCCGGGGACCGGGCTTTCTGCGGGTCGAAAATCAATGAAGGCGTGCCAGGGAGGTTGAGGATCGTCACAATATGGTCCGTTTAAATTTTTCTTGGCCATTTGGGTAAACAAACGGGCGAAACAATGCGACCGTGGCATTTTTAGACTAAATTGGTGTGCTATAGCCTACGGTTTTGGGAGCGGGCCGGTGGTCCAGACGTGTTGCGGGTCAAATATTAACGGAGGCATGCCAGGGAGGTTGGGATCGTCCCAGTGCAGTCCGTTTAATTTTTCGAGGCTAGTTGGGTGGACAAACGGGCGAAACGGTGCGAACGGGGGATTTTCAGGCTAAATCGTTGTGCTATAGCCCACGGTTTTGGGGGCGGGCCTGGGGTTCGGGCGTTCTGTGGGACGAAAATCGATGGGGGCGTGCCAGGGAGGTTGGGGATCCTCCCAGTGTGGTCTTTTTAAATTTTTGTGGCCATTTAGGTGGACAAACGGGCAAAAAGGCGCGAACGGGGCATTTTCGAGCCAAATTGGTGTGCTATAGCCCCTGATTTTGAGGGAGGGACTGGGGTCCAGGCGTGCTGTGGGCCAAAAATCGACGAGGGTGTGTCAGGGAGGTTGGGATCATCCAAGTGTGGTCCGTTTAAAGTTTCATGGCTATTTGGGTGGACAAACGGGCGAAAAGGCGCGAACAGGGCATTTTTGGGCCAAATCGGTGTGTTAGCCCATAATTTTGGGGGAGGGCCCGGTGTTCGGGCGCGCTTTGGGTCGAAAATCTATGGGGACCAGCCAAAAAGGTTGGTGATCATCCCAGTGTGGTCCGTTTAAATTTTTGTGGTCATTTGGGTGGACAAACGGGCAAAACGGTGCGAACGATGTATTTTTGTGCCAAATTAGTGTGCTATAGCCCACAGATTTAGGGGCGAGCCCGGGGTCCGGGAGAGCCCGGGGTCTGGGCGTGCTGTCGGCCAAAAATCGATGAGGGCATGCCAGGGAGGTTTGGGATCGTCCTAATGCGGTCCGTTTAAATTTTCGTGGCTATTTGGGTGGATAAATAGGCGAAACGGTGTGATCGGGGCATTTTTAGGCTAAATTGGTATGCTATAGCCCATGGTTTCGGGGGCTGACCCGAGGTCCGGGCGTGCTGCGGGTCAAAAAATGATGGAGGCATGCCAGGGAGGTTGGGGATCATCCCAGTGTAGGTCGTTTATATTTTCGTGGCCATTTGGGTAGAAAATGGGCGAAATGGTGTGAACGTGGCATTTTCCGGCCAAATTGGTGTTCTATAGCCCACAATTTCGAGGGCGGGCCTAGGGTTCGGGCGTGTTGTGGGCCAAAAATTGATGGTGGCGTTCCAGGCAGGTTGGGGATCATCACAGTGTGGTTCGTATAAATTTTCGTGGCCATTTGGGTGGACAAACGGAAGAAATCACGCAAACGGGGCATTTTGGCCAAAATGGTGTGCTATAGCCCATGGTTTTAGGGGCTAGCCTGGGGTCCGGGCGTATTGTAGGTCAAAAATTAACAGGGGCGTGCTGGGGGGGGGTTGGGGATCTTCCCAATGTGGTCCATTCAAATTTTCGTTGCCATTTGGGTAGACAAACGGGCGAAACAACACAAATGGGGTGTTTTCGAGCCAAATTGGTGTGCTATAGCCCACGGTTTTGGAGGCGGGCTCGGGTTCCAGGCGTGCAGTGGGATAAAAATTGACGGAGGCATGCTAGGGAGGTTGGGTATCCTCCCAATATGGTCCAGGCGTGCAGTGGCCATTTGGGTAGACAAACGGGCGAAACGGCATGAACGGGGCGTTCTCGAGCTAAATTGGTGTGCTATAGCCCAAGATTTTTGGGTCGGGCTTTGGGTCCGGTCGTTTTGTAGGCCGAATATCGATGGGGGCGTGCCCAAAAGGTTGGGGATTGTCCCAGTGTGGTCCGTTGAAGTTTTCATGGCCATTTGGGCGGACAAACGGGCGAAACAGCGCAAACGGGGCATTTTCGGGCAAAATAGATGAGCTATATCCTACTGTTTCGGGGCCAGGCCTAGGATCCGGTCATGCTGTGGGTCGAAAATCAATGGGGTCTTGACTGGGATATTGAGGATCATCCCAGTGTGGTCCGTTTAAATTTTCGTGGCCATTATGGTGTATAAACGGGCGAAATGCGCACGAACAGAGTGTTTTTGGGTCAAATCAGTCTGTTTTAGACAACGATTTCGAGGGAGGGCACAGGGTCTGGGCGTACTGTTGGCCAAAAATCGATGTGGGTGTGCCAGGAAGGTGGGGAATTATCCCAGTGTGGTCCGTTTAAATTTTCATATCCATTTGGGAGGACTGACGGGCGAAAAGGCGCGAATGGGGCATTTTCGGGCCAAATCGGTGTGCTATAGCCCATAGTTTTGGGGGCAAGGAAGGGGTACAGGCGTGTTATGGGTAAAAAACTGATGGAAGCGTGCCAGGGAGGTTGGGAATCATCCCAGTGTGGCCCGTTTAAATTTTCGTGGCCTTTCGGGTGGACAAACGGGTGAAACAGCACGAACGGGGCATTTTCGGGCCAAATCGGAGTGCTATAGCCCACGGTTTTGGGGGTGGGCCAGGGGTCCCGACGTGATGTGGGCCAAAAATCGACGGGGGCGTGTCACAAGGTTGGGGATCATCCTAGTGTGGTCCGTTTAAAATTTTATGGACATTTGGGTGGACAAACGGGAGAAATGACGCGAACGGGGCATTTTTGAGCCGAATCAGTGGGCTATAGCCCACAGTTTCGGGGGCAGGCCTGGGGTCCGAACGTGCTGTGGGCCGAAAATCAATGGGGGCGTGCCAGGGAGGTGAGGGATCGTCCCAGTGTGGTCCGTTTAAATTTCCGTGGCCATTTGGGTGGACAAACGGGCAAAACGGCGAAAGTGGAGCATTTTTGGGATAAATCTGTGTGCTATAGCCCACGGTTTCGGGGGTGGGCCTGGGTTTCGGGTGCTCTGTGGGCCGAAAATCAATGAAGGAGTGACAGGGAGGTTGGGGATCATCCCAGTGTGGTCCGTTTAAATTTTCATGGACATTTGGGTGGATAACCGGGCGAAACGGCGCGAACGGAGCATTTTTGGGCCGAATTGGTGTGCTACTGCCCATGGTTTTAGGGGCGGGATCGGGGTCCGGGCGTGCTGTGGGTCAAAAATTGATGGGGGCATGCGAGAGAGGCTAGGATCATCCCAGTGTGGTCTGTTTAAATTTTTGTGGCCATTTGGGTAGGCAAACAGGCGAAACGTCGCGAACGCAGAATTTTTGGGCCAAATCGACGGGCTATAGCGCACGGTTTCAGGGATAGGCACGGGATCCAGGCGTGTTGTGGGCCAAAAATCGATGGGGGAGTGCCAGGGAGGTTAGGGATCGTCCAGTATGGTATGTTTAAATTTTTTTTCCTATTTGGGTGGAAAATCGGGCAAAAAGGCACGAACGGAGCATTTTCAGGCCAGATCGGTGTGCTATAGCCCATGGTTTTGGGGGCGGGCCAAGGGTCCGAGCATGCTGTGGGTGGAAAATCGATGGGGGCGTGCTAGGGTGGTTTGGGATCATCTTATTATGGTCCGTTTAAATTTTCTTGCCATTTGGGTGGACAAACGGGCAAAATAGCACGAATGGGGCATTTTTGGGCCAATTCAGTGTGCTATAGCCCCCGATTTTGGGGGCGAGCTAGGGGTCTAGGTGTGTTGTGGGCCGAAAATCTATAGGGGCTTGCCAGGGAGGTTTGGGATAGTCCCAGTGTGGTCATTTTAAATTTTCTTTGCCATTTGGGTGGACAAACTGGCGAAACGGCGCGAACTGGGCATTTTTGGGCTAAAACGGTTTGCTATAGCCCGCGATTTCGGAGGCTGGCCCGGGGTCCGGGCGTCCTGTGGGCCAAAAATCAATGGGGGCGTTCCAGGGAGGTTGGGATCGTCATAGTGTGGTCCTATTTATTTTCGTGTCCATTTGGGTGGACAAACGGGCGGAACGACACAAACGGGGCATTTTCGGGCTAAATTTGTGTGCGATAGCCCACGATTTCGGGAGCGAGGACGGAATCCTGGCGTGCTGTGGGCCAAAAATCGATGGGGGCATGCCAGAGAGGTTGGGAATCATCCCAGTGTGGTCTTTTTAAATTTTTGTGGAAATTTTGGTGTTCAAACGGGCGAAACGGCGTGAACATGGAATTTTCGGGCCAAATCGATATGCTATAGCCCACAGTTTTGGGGTCGGGCTCGGGTTCTGGGCGTGCTATGGGTCGAAAATCGATGGGGGCATGCCAGGGAGGTTAGGATCATCCCTATGTGGTCCTTTTAAATTTTCGTGGCGATTTGGGTAGACAAACGGGCGAAACAGCGCAAATGGGGAATTGTCAGGCTAAATCGATGTGTATTTGCCCACGGTTTCGGGGGCGGGCCAGAAGTCCGGGTGTGCTGCGGGTCAAAAATTGATGGAGGCGTGCCAGGGAGGTCTAGGATCATCCCAGTGTGTTCCGCTTATATTTTCATGTCCATTTGGGTTGTGAACGGGCTAAACGGTGTGAACGTGGCATTTTCGAGCCAAATTAGTGTGCTATAGCCCATGATTTTGGGGGCGTACCTAAGGTTTGGGCGTGTTGTGCGACGAAAATCGATTAGGGCATGCCAGGGAGGTTGGGGATCGTCCCAGTGTGGTATGTTTAAATTTTCATGGCCATTTGGGTGGACAAACGGGAGAAATGATGCGAAACGGGCATTTTTGGGCCAAATCGGTGTGCTTTAGCCCACGGTTTCAGGGGCGAGCCTAGGGTCTGGGCGTACCGCATGTCAAAAATTGATGGGGGCATGCTGGGGAGGTTGGGGATCATCCCAATGTGGTCCGTTTAAATTTTCGTGGATATTTGGGTAGATAAACGGGCGAAACAGTTTGAATGGGGTGTTTTCTGGAAAAATTTGTGTGCTAAAGCCCATGGTTTTGGGGGCAAGTTCGTGGTCCAGGCGTGCTGTAGGCGAAAAATCGATGCGGGCATGCTAGGGAGGTTGGGGATCGTCCTAGAGTGGTCCGTTTAAATTTTTGTAGCCGTTTGGGTAGATAAACGGGCGAAACGGTGCAAAGAGGGCATTTTCGGGCTAAATCGGTGTGCTATAGCCCACGATTGCGGGGGCGGGCCTAGGGCCCGGGCATGCTGTGGGCCAAAAATTAACGGGGGCATGCTAGAGAGGTTGGGGATCGTCCCATTGTTGTCTATTTAAATTTTTGTGGCCATTTGGGTAGACAAACGGGCAAAATAACTTGAACGGGGTATTTTCGGACCAAATCGGTGTGCTATAGCCCACGATTTTGGGGGTGGGCCCAGGGTCCGAGTGTATTGTGGGTTGAATACCACTGGGGGCGTGCCAAGGAAGTTGAAGATTATCTCAGTATGGTCCGTTTTAATTTTCATGGCCATTTGGGTGGACAAACGGGCGAAACGACGCGAACGGGGCATTTTTGGGCCAAATCGGAGTGTTATAGCCCACAATTTCAGGGGAGAGCTTGGGGTCCGGGCGTGCTGTGGGCAAAAAATTGATGGAGGAGTGCTAGGGAGGTTGGGGATCATCCCAATGTGGGTCGTTTAAATTTTCGTGGCCAATTGGGTGGACAAACGGGCGAAATGGCACGAACGGGGCATTTTTATGCCAAATTAGTGTGATATAGTCAACGACTTTGGGGGCGGGCCCGAAGTCAGGGTGTGGTGTGGGCCAAAAATCGACGAGGATATGCCAGGGTGGTTGGGGATCATCCTAGTGTGGTCTGTTTCAAATTTTGTAGCCATTTGAGTGGACAAACGGGCAAAATGGCGCAAACGGGCCATTTTTGGGCCAAATTGATGTGCTATAGCCCACGGTTTCGAGGGCGGGCCTAGGGTCCGGGCGTGCTATGAGCCCAAATTTAATGGGGGTGTGCCATGGAGGTTGGGGATCGTCCCAGAGTGGTCCGTTTAAATTTTCGTGGCTACTTGGGTGGACAAACAGATAAAACGGTGCGAACTGAGTGTTTTTGGGCCAAATTGGTGTGCTATAGGCCACGGTTTCAGGGGAGGGCCTAGGGTCAGGGCGTACTTTGGGCCAAAAAATGACAGGGGTTTGTCAGGAAGGGTGGGGATCATCCCAGTGGGGTCCATTTAAATTATCGTGGCCATTTGGGTTGACAAACGGGCAAAACGGTGCGAACGGGGCATTTTTGGGCCAAATTGGTGTGACAGCTGGCCCGGGGAACGGGCATGTTGTGGGCTAAAAATCGATGGGGGCGTGCAAGGAAGGTTGGCGATCGTCCCAGTGTGGTCCGTTTAAATTTTCGTGGCCATTTGGGTGGACAAAAAGGTAAACTGGCGTGAACGGGGCATTTTCGAGCCAAATCGGTGTGCTATAACCCCTGGTTTTGGGGGCGGGACTGGGATCCGGGCATGGTGTTGGCTGAAAATCGATGGGGGCATGCCAGGGATGTTGGGGATCATCCGAGTGTGGTCTGTTTTAATTTTTGTGGCCATTTGGGTGGACAAACGGAAGAAACAGCGTGAACGGAGTGTTTTTGGGCCAAATCAGTGTGCTATAGCACATGATTTCTGGGGAGGGACTGGGGTTCGGGTGTACTGTGGGCTTAAAATTGACGGGGGCATGCCAGGAAAGTTGAGGATCATCCCAGTGTGGTCCGTTCAAATTTCCATGGCCATTTAGGTTGAAAAACGGGTAAAATGGCGCGAACGGGGTATTTTTAAGCCAAATCGATGTGCTATGGCCCACGATTTTGAGGGTAGGCTCGGGGTTCGGGTGTCCTGTGGGTCGAAAATCGATGAGGGTATTCCAGGGAGGTTGGGTATCATCCCAGTGTGGTCCGTTTAAATTTTTGTGGCCATTTGGATGGACAAAAGGGCAAATCGGCGCGAACTGGGCATTTTGGGCCAAATTGGTGTGCTATAGCAAACGATTTTGGGGGCGGGCTTAGGGTCCGAGCATGCTGTATGCCAAAAATTGATGGGGGCATGCTAGGGAGGTTGGGGATCGTCCCAATGTTGTTCGTTTAAATTTTTGTGGCCAATTGGGTGGACAAACGGGCGAAACGGCACGAACGGGGCATTTTTGGACCAATTTGGTGTGATATTACCCTCGACTTTGGGGGCGGGCCCGGGGTCAGGGCGTGCTGTGGGCCAAAAATTGATAGGGATGTGCCAGGGTTGTTGGGGATTATCCCAGTGCGGCCCGTTTAAATTTTTGTTGCCATTTGGTTGGACAAACGTACGAAATGGCGTGAACGGGGCATTTTTTTATCCAAATTGGTGTGCTATAGCCCACGTTTTCCAGGGCGAGCCCAGGGTCCGGGCGTGCTCTGGGCCCAAAATCAACGAGGGCGTTCCATGGAGGTTGGTGATCGTCCCAGTGTGATCCGTTTAAATTTTTGTGGCCATTTGGGTGGATAAACGAGCGTAACGGTGTGTACGGGGCATTTTTGGGCCAAATCGGTGTGCTATAGCCCACGGTTTTGGGGGAGGGCCCGGGTTCCGGGCGTGCTGTGGGTCGAAAATCGATGGGTGCGTGCCAGAAAGGTTGGGGATTATTCCAGTGTGGTCCGTTTAAATTTTTATGGCCATTTGGGTGGACAAATGGGAGAAACGATGCGAAAGGGGCATTTTTGGGCCAAATTGGTGTGGTATTGCCCATGGTTTCGGGTACGGGCTTGGTGTCCGGGCGTGCTGTAGGCCAAAAATTGATGGGGGCGTGCCATAGAGGGTCGGGATCATCCCAGTGTGGTCCGCTTAAATTTTTGTTGCCATTTGGGTTGACAAACGGGTGAAATGGCACGAATAGGGCATTTTTGGGCTAAATTAGCATGCTATAGCCTACTGTTTTGGGGGAGGGCCCGGGGTTCAGGCGTGCTATGGGCCAAAAATAGACGAGGGCATGCCAGGGAGGTTGGGGATCATTCCAGTATGGTCAGTTTAAATATTCGTGGCCATTTGGGTGGATAAACGGGCAAAACGACGTGAATGGGGCATTTTCAGGCTAAATCAATGAGCTATAGCCCATGGTTTCGAGGGCGAGCCGGGGTCCGAGCATGCTGTGGGCCAAAAATCAATGGGTCCATGTCAGGGAGGTTGGGGATCGTCCCAGTGTGGTCCGTTTAAATTATTGTGGCCATTTGGGTGGACAAACAGGCAAAACAACGCGAAAGGGTCAATTTTGGGCTAAAATGGTGTGCTATAGCTCACGGTTTTGGGGGCGGGCCAAGGGTCCCGGCGTGCTGTGGGTCGAAAATCAATGGGGGCATGCCAGGTAGGTAAGGAATCGTCTCAGTGTGGTCCGTTTAAATTTTTGTGGCTATTTGGGTGGACAAACGGGAGAAACGACCCAAATCAGGCATTTTTTGGTCAAATCGGTGTGCTATAGCCCACGGTTTTGGGGGCTGGCCCAGGGTCCGGGCGTGTTGTGGCCTAAAAATCGACGAGGGCGTGCCAGGGAGGCTGGGGATCATCTCAGTGTAATCCGTTTAAATTTTTGTGGCCATTTGGGTGGACAAACAGGCGAAATGGGGCAAACGGGGCATTTTCGGGCAAAATCGGTGTGTTATAGCCCCTGGTTTCGTGGGCAGGATCAGGATCCGGGCATGGTGTATGCCGAAAATCGGCGATGGCGTGCCAAGGACATTGGGGATAATTCGAGTGTGGTCCATTTTAATTATTGTGGTAATTTGGGTGGACAAACGGGCAAAACGGCGCGAATGGAGTGTTTTGGGCCAAATCAGTGTGCTATAGCCCACAGTTTCTGGGGAGGGCCCAGGGTTCGGGTGTATTGTGGGCCGAAAATCGATGGGGGCATGACAGGAATGTTGGTGATCGTCCTAGTGTGGTCCGTTCAAATTTCCATGCCCATTTGGCTTGTAAAACGAGCGAAACGGCGCGAACAGGGCATTTTTGGGCCAAATCGGTGTGCTATAGCCCACGATTTTGGGGGTAGGCTCGGGGTCCGGGTGTGCTGTACGATGAAAATTGATGAGGGCATGCCAGGGAGGTTGGGGATCATTCCAGTGTGGTCCGTTTAAATTTTTGTGTCTATTTGTGTGGACAAAAGGGAAAAACGGCGCGAACGGGGAATTTTTGGGTTAAATCGGTGTGCTATTGCCCATGATTTCGGGGGTGGGCTTGGGATTCGGGCGTGCTGTGGGCCAAAAATTAATGGGGGAATGCCAGGGAGGTTGGGATAATCCCAATGTGGTTCGTTTAAATTTTCGTGGTTAATTGGTTGGACAAACGGGTGAAACGGCACAAACGGGGCATTTTTGGGCCAAATTAGTGTGATATAGCTCACGACATCGGGGGTGGGCCCGGGGTCAGGTTGTGCTGTAGGCCAAAAATCAACTTGGCGTGCCAGGGTGGTTGGGGATCATCCTAGTCTGGTCCGTTCAAATTTCCTTGGCCATTTGGGTGGAAAAACGAGCGAAACGGCGCGAACGGGGCATTTTCGGGCCAAATCGGTGTGCTATAGCCCACAATTTTGGGGGTAGGCTCGGGGTCCGGGTGTTCTGTGGTACAAAAATCGACGAGGGCATTCCAGGGAGGTTGGGGATCGTCCCTGTGTGGTCCGTTTAAATTTTTGAGGCCATTTGGGTGGACAAAGGGGCTAAACGGCGCGAACGGGGCATTTTTTGGCCAAATCGGTGTGCTATAGCCAATGATTTCGGGGGTGGGCTTGGGGTCCGGGCGTGCTGTGGAACAAAACTCGATGGGGGCGTGCTAAGGAGGTTAGGCATCATCCCAATATGGTTCGTTTAAATTTTTGTGGCCAATTGGTTGGACAAACGGGCGAAACGGCACGAACGGGGCATTTTTGGGTCAAATTGGTGTGATGTAGCCCTCGACTTTGGGGGTGGGCCCGGTGTCAAGTCGTGCTGTAGGCCAAAAATCAATGGGGATGTGCCAGGGTGGTTGGGGATCATCCTAGTGTGGTTCGTTTAATTTTTTATGGACATTTGGGTGTTCAAACAGGCAAAATGGCGCGAACGGGGCATTTTTGGGCTAAATTGGTGTGCTATAGCCCACGGTTTCGAGGGCGGGCCAAGGGTACGGGCGTGCTGTGGGCCAAAAATCAACGGGGGCGTGCCATGGAGGTTGGGGATCGTCCCAGTGTGGTCCGTTTAAATTTTCGTGGCAATTTGGATGGACAAACAGGCGTAATGGTGCGCACGGGGCATTTTCGGGCTAAAAAGGTGTGCTATAGCCCACGATTTTAGGGGAGGGACCGGGGTCCGGGCGTGTTGTGGGCCGAAAATTGACGGGGGCATGCCAGGAAGGTTGGGGATCATTCCAGTGTGGTCTATTTAAATTTTCGTGGATATTGTTGTGGACAAACGGGCGAAACGGCACGAACGGGGCATTATTGGGCAAAATCGGTGTGCTATAGCCCACGATTTCGAGGGCGAACCCGAGGTCAGGACGTACTATATGCCGAAACTCGACGGGGACGTGCGAAGGAGGTTGGGGATCGTCCTAGTGTGGTCCATTTAAATTTTCCTTGCCATTTGGGTGGACAAACGGGTGAAACAGCGCGAACGGGGCATTTTCAGGCCCAATCGGTGTGCTACATAGCCCACAATTTTGAGGGTGGACCGGGTTCCTAGCATGCAGTGGACGAAAAATTGATGGGGGCGTGCCAGGTAGGTTGGGGATCGTCCCAGTGTGGTGCGTTTAAATTTTCATCATTTGGGTTGAAAAAAGGGCAGAACGACCCGAATGGGGCATTTTTGGGAAAAATCGGTGTACTATAACCTACGGTTTTGGGGGCGGGCCCATGGTCCAGGGCATTCCAGGGAGGTTGGGGATCGTCCTAGTGTGGTCCGTTTAAATTTTCATGGCCATTTAGGTGGACAAACGGGAGAAACAATGCGAACAGGGCATTTTCGGACCAAATCAGTGTGCTATAGCCCACGATTTTGGGGTCGGGCTCGGGGTTCGGCGTGTTGTAGGCCGAAAATCAATAGGGTCATGCTGGAGAGGTTGGGGATCCTCCCAGTGTGGTCTATTTAAATTTTTGTTGCTATTTGGGTTGACAAACGGGCGAAATGGCGCGATTGGGGCATTTTTTGACCAAATTGGTGTGCTATAGCCTACGGTTTTGGAGGCGGGCCTGGGGTTTAGGCATGCTGTGGGCCGAAAATGGACGAGGGCATGCCAGAGAGGTTAGGGATCATCCTAGTATGGTCTTTATAAATTTCATGGCCATTTGGTTGGATAAACGGGCGAAATGGCGTGAATGGGGCATTTTCGGGCAAAATCGGTGTGCTATAGCCGACGGTTACGGGGGCAAGCCTAGGGTCCGAGCGTGCTGTGGGCTAAAAATCGACGGAGGAGTGCCAGGGAGGTTGGGGATTGTCCCAATCTATTCCGTTTAAATTTTCTTGGACAAACGGGCGAAACAACGCGAACGGTACATTTTTTAACCAAATTGATGTGCTATTGCCCACGATTTTAGCGGTGGGCTCGGGGTCCGGGCATGCTGTGGGTCAAAAAGCGATGGAGGAGTGCCAGGGTGGTTGGGGATCGTCCTAGTGTGGTCCGTTTAAATTTTTGTGGCCATTTGGGTGGACAAACGGGCAAAGCGTATGAACGGGGCATTGTCGGGCCAAATCGACATGCTATAGCCCACGTGTTTGGGGGAGGGCTCGGGGTCGGGGCGTGCTTTGTGCCAAAAATTAACGGGGGCATGCCAGAGAGGTTGTGGATCGTCCAAGTATGGTCCGTTTAAATTTTTGTGGCCATTTGGGTGGACAAATGGTAAAAATGGTGCGAACGGGCCATTTATAGGCCAAATCGGTGAGCTATAGCCCACGGTTTTGGGTGCGGGACCGGGGTTCGGGTTTGTTGTGGGCCGATAATCGATGAGGGTGTGCCAGGGAGGTTGGGGATCATCCCAGTATGGTCCGTTTAAATTTTTGTGGCCATTTTGGTGGACAAACGGGAGACACGACGCGAACGTGGCATTTTCGGGCCAAATTGGTGTGCTATAGCCCACAGTTTCGGGGGTGGCCCCAGGGTTAGGGTGTGCTATAGGCCGAAAATCAATGGAGGCATGCCGGAGAGGTCGGGGATCATCCCAGTGTGGTTCGTTTAACATTTTGTTGCCATTTGGGTTGACAAACGGGCGAAATAGCGCGAATGGGGCATTTTTGGGATAAAGCGGTGTGCTATAGCCCACTGTGTTTGGGGGCGGGCCTGGGGTTTGGGCGTACTGTGGGCCAAAAATGGACGGGGGCATGCCAGGGAGGTTGGGGATCATCCCAGTATGGTTCGTTTAAATTTTTGTGGCCATTTGGGTGGTTAAACGGGCAAAACGGCGCGAATGGGGCATTTTTGGGCCAAATTGGTGAGCTATAGCCCACGGTTTAGGGGGCGAGCCCGGGGTCCGAGCGTGCTGTTGGTCGAAAATCGACGGAGGCGTGTCAGGGAGGTTGGGGATCATCCCAGTGTGGTCCGTTTAAATTTTTGTGGCTATTTCGGTGGGCAAACGGGAGAAACAACGCGAAAGGGATAATTTCAGGCTAAAACGGTGTGCTATAGCTCACAGTTTTGGGGGCGAGCAAGGGGTCCCGACGTGCTGTGGGTTGAAAATCAACGGGGGCATGCCAGGGAGGTTGGGGATCGTCCCAGTGTGGTCCGTTTTAATTTTTGTGGCCATTTGGGTGGACAAACGGGAGAAACAACCCAAATAGGGTGTTTTTAAGCCAAATCGGTGTGCTATAACCCACAGTTTTGGGGGTTGGCCCGAGGTTCGGGCGTGCTGTGGCCAAAACATCGACGAGGGCATGCCAGGGAGGTTGGGGATCATCCTAGTGTGGTCCGTTTAAATTTTTGTTGCCATTTGGATGGACAAACAGGCGTAACGGGGAGAACGAGGCATTTTCGGGCCAAATCGGTGTGCTGTAGCCCCTGGTTTCGGGGGTGGGACCGGGATCTGGGCATGGTGTGGGCCGAAAATCGATGGGGGCATGCCAGGGATGTTGGGGATCGTCCCAGTATGGTTTATTTTAATTTTCGTGGCTATTTGGGGTGGACAAAGGAGCGAAACGGCGCGAACAGAGTGTTTTGGGCCTAATCAGTGTGCTATAGCCCACGGTTTCTTGGGAGGGACCGGGGTTTGGGCGTACTGTGGGCCAAAAATTGATGGGGGCATACCAGGAAAGTTGGAGATCATCCCACTGTGGTCCGTTCAAATTTCCATGGCCATTTTGGTGAAAAAATAAGCGAAACGACGCGAACGGGGAATTTTCGGCCCAAATCGGTGTGCTATAGCCCACGATTTTGGGGGCAGGCTCAGGGTCCGGGTTTGCAGTGGGAGAAACTCGATGAGGGCGTGCCAGGGAGGTTGGGGATCATCCCAGTATGGTCCTTTTAAATTTTTTTGGCCATTTGGGTGGACAAAGGGGCAAAATGGTGTGAACAGGGTATTTTTGGGATAAATCGGTGGGCAATAGCCCACGGTTTAGGGGACGGGACCGGGGATCGGGAGTGATGTGGGTCGATAATAGATAGGGGCATGCCAGGGAGGTTTGGGATCGTCCTAGTGTGGTCCGTTTAAATTTTCATGGCCATTTGGGTTGACAAACTAGCAAAACGGTGCGAACGGGGCATTTTCGGGCCAAATCAATATGAAATGGCCCACAGTTTTAGGGGCGGGCCATAGGTCCGAACGTTCTGTGTGCCTAGAATTGATGGAGGCGTGCCAGGGAGGTTGAGGATCATCTTAGTGTGGTCCGTTTTAATTTTTGTGGTCATTTGGGTAGACAAACGGGAGAAACGACCCGTACGAGGCATTTTTGGGCTAAATCGGTGTGCTATAGCCCACGGTTTCGGGGGTGGGCCCAGGGTCCGGGTGTGCTGTAGGGAGAAATTCAATAGGGGCGTGCCGGAGAGGTTGGGGATCATCCGAGTGTGGTCCGTTTAAATTTTTATTGCCATTTGGGTTGACAAACGGGAGAAATGGCGCGAATGGGGCATTTATGGCATAAATTGGTGTGCTATATCCCACGATTATGGGGGCGGGCCTGGGGTTTGGGCGTGCTGTGGGCCAAAAATCAATGACGGCGCGTACGGGGCATTTTCTGGCTAAATCGGTGTGCCATAGCCCACAATTTTAGGGGCGTGCCCAGGGTCCGGGTGTGTTGTGGGCTGAAAATCGATGGAGGTGTGCCAGGGAGGTTGGGGATCGTCGCAGTGTATTCCGTTCAAATTTTCGTGGCCATTTGGGTGGTTAAACGGGCAAAACGGCGCGAATGGGGTATTTTGGGGCCAAATCGGTGAGCTATAGCCCACGGTTTCGGGGGCGAGCCCGGGGTCCCGGCTGCTATGGGTCAAAAATCAATGGGGGCATGTCAGGGAGGTCGGGGATCGTCCAAGTGTGGTCCGTTTAAATTTTTGTGGCAAATTGGGTCAACAAACGGGAGAAACGATGCGAACGGGGCATTTTTAGGCCAAATCGGTGTGCTATAGCCCATGGTTTTGGGGGCGGCTCGGGTTCCGGGCATGCTGTAGGCCAAAAATTGATGAGGGCGTGCCAGGGAGGTTGGGGATCATCCCAGTGTGGTCTGTTTAATTTTTTGTGGCCATTTGGGTGGCCAAACGGGTGAAACGGCGCGAACGGGGCAATTTTGGGCCAATTCGGTGTGCTATAGACTACAGTTTTGGGGGCTGGCCTGGGGTTCGGGTTTGCTGTGGGCCAAAAATCGATGGAGGAGTGCCAGGGAGGTTGGGGATCATCCCAGTGTAGTCCGTTAAAATTTTCGTGGCCATTTGGGTTAATAAACGGGCAAAACAGCGCGAACGGGGCATTTTCGGGCAAAATCCGTGTGCTATAGCCCACGGTTTTGGGGGAGGGCTAGAGGTCCGGGCATGCTACATGCCAAAAATTGACAGAGGCGTGCCTGGGAGGTTGGGGATTGTCCCAGTGTGGTCCGTTTAAATTTTTGTGGCCATTTTGGTGGACAAACTAGCAAAATGGCGCGAACGGGGCCTTTTTGGGCCAAATTGGTGTGCTATAGCCTACTGTTTGGTGGGCAGGCCCGGATTCCGGGCGTGCTATGGGTCGAAAATTGACGGGGCCGTGCCAGGGAGGTTGGGGATCATCCCAGTGTGGTCCGTTTAAATTTTTGTGACAATTTGGGTGGACAAACGGGTTAAACGACACGAACAAGGTATTTTTGGGCCAAATCAGTGTGCTATAGCCCATGGTTTTGGGGGCGGGCTCGGGGTCCGAGCATGCTGTGGGCCAAAAATTGATGGGGGCGTGCCAGGGAGGTTGGAAATCACCCCAGTATGGTCTGTTTAAATTTTTGTGGCCATTTAGGTGTACAAATGGGCAAAACGGCGTGAATGGTGCATTTTCTAGCCAAATAAATGTGCTATAGTCTAGGGTTTTGGGGGAAGGCTCGGTGGTCGGGCGTGCTGTGTGCCAAAAATTGTCATGGGCGTGTCAGGGAGGTTGGGGATCATTCCAGTGTGGTCTGTTTAAATTTTTGTAGCCATTTGGGTGGACAAACAGTCAAAACAGTGCGAATAGGGCATTTTGGGGATAAATCGGTGTGCTATAGCCCACGGTTTTGGGGACGGGATCGGGGATCGGGAATGATGTGGGTCGATAATAGATAGGGGCATACCAGGGAGGTTGGGGATCGTCTCAGTGTGGTCCGTTTAAATTTTCGTGGAAATTTGGGTGGACAAACTGGCGAAACGGTGCGAACGGGGCATTTTCGGGCCAAATCAGTGTGAAATGGCCCACGGTTTTGGGGGCGGGCCATAGGTCCGAACGTGCTGTGTGCCAAAAATCGATGGAGGCTTGCCAAGGAGGTTGGGGATCATCCCAGTGTGGTCCGTTAAATTTTTTGTGGCCATTTTGGTGGACAAACAAGCGAAACGATGCGAACGGGTCTTTTTCGGGCCAAATCGGTGTGTTATATAGCCCACGGTTTCGGCGGCGGGCCAGGGGTCCAGGCGTGTTATGGGTCAAAAATCGATGGAGGCGTGCCAAGTAGGTTGGGAATCGTCCCAGTGTGGTCCGTTTAAATTTTCATGGCCATTTGAGTGAATAAACGAGCGAAGCAACGCAAACGGGAATTTTTGGGCCAAATCGGATTGCTATAGTCTACGATTTTGGGGGCGGGCCTGGGGTACAAGCTTGTGTGGGCCAAAAATCGATGGGGGCGTGCCAGGGAGGTTGGGGATCATCCCAGTATGGTCCGTTTAAATTTTCGTGGCCATTTGGGTGGACAAACTGGCGAAACGGTGCGAACGAGGCATTTTTGGGCTAAATCAGTGTGAAAGGGCCCACGGTTTTAGGGGCGGGCCATAGGTCCGGGCGTGCTATGTGTTGAAAATCGACGGAGGCGTGCCAGGGAGGTTGGGGATCGTCCCAGTATGGTCCGTTTAAATTTTGTGGCCATTTTGGTGGACAAACAGGCAAAACGACGCGATCGGGTCATTTTCGAGCTGAATTGGTGTGTTATATAGCCCACGGTTTTGGGGGCGGGCCAGGGGTCCGGGCGTGCTGTGGGTCGAAAATCGACGGAGGCGTGCCAAGGAGGTTGGGAATCGTCCCAGTATGGTCCGTTTAAATTTTCGTGGCCATTTGGGTGAATAAACGGGCGAAGCAGCGCAAACGGGAATTTTTGGGCCAAATCGGTTTGCTATAGTCCACGATTTTGGGGGCGGGCCTAGGGTCCAGGCTTGTGTGGGACAAAAATCGTAGGGTTCATGCCAGGGAGGTTGGGGATCATCCCAGTGTGGTCTGTTTAAATTATTGTGGCCATTTGGGTGGAAAAACTGGCGAAACGGTGCAAACGGGGCATTTTTGCGCCAAATCAGTGTGAAATAGCCCATGGTTTTGGGGGTGGGCCCGGGGTTCGGGCGTGTTGTGGGTTGAAAATCGATGGAGGCGTGACATAGAGGTTGGGGATCGGCCCAGTGTAGTCCATTTAAATTTTGCGTGACCATTTAGGTGGACAAACAGGCGAAACGGCATTAACGGGGAATTTTTGGGATAAATCAGTGTGCTATAACCCAAAATTTTTGGGGCGAGCCCGGGGTTCGGGCGTGCTGTGGACCAAAAATTGATGGGGGCGTACCAGGGAGGTTGGGGACATCCCAGTGTGATCCGTTTAAATTTTCGAGGCCATTTAGGTGGACAAACGGGTGAAACGGCGTGAACGGGGCATTTTTCGGCCAAATCGACGTGCTATAGCCCACGGTTTTAGGGGCGAACTCGGGATCCGGGCGTTCTTTGGGCCAACAATCGATGGGGCATTCCAGGGAGGTTAGGGATCTTTCCAGTGTGGTCCGTTTAAATTTTCGTGGCTATTTGGGTGGACAAACGGGCGAAACGGCGCGAACGGTGCATTTTCAGGCCATATCGGTGTGCTATAGCCCACGGTTTCGAGGGCGGGCCCGGGGTCCGGGTGTTCTGTGGGTCGAAAATCGATAGGGGTGTGCCAGAGAGGTTGGGCATCCTTCCAGTGTGGTCTGTTTAAATTTTCGTGTCTATTTAGGTGGACAAACTGGCAAAACGACGCGAACGGGGCATTTTTTAGCCAAATTGGTGTGCTATTGCCCCCGATTTCGGGGGCGGGACCAGGGTCCGGGTGTGTTGTGGCCCGAAAATCGATGTGGGTGTGCCAAGGAGGTTGAGGATCGTCCAAGTGTGGTCCGTTTAAATTTTTGTGGCCATTTGGGTGGGCAAGTGGGCGTTACAGTGCGAACGGGTGTTTTTTGGGCTAAATCGGTGTCCTATAGCGTACAATTTTAGGGGCGGGCCCAAGGTCTGGGCGTGCTGTGGGCCAAAAATCAATGGGGGCATGCCAGGGAGGTTGGGAATCGTCCCAGTGTGGTCCGTTTAAATTTTTGTGGCCATTTGGGAGGACAAACGGGCGAAATGGCACGAACGAGGCATTTTTGGGATAAATCGATGTGCTATAGCCCACGATTTCGGGGGTGGGCCCAGGGTCAAGGCGTGTTGTGGGCCAAAAATCAACGGGGGCGTGCCTGGGAGGTTGGGGATCGTCCTAGAGTGGTTCGTTTAAATATTTGTGGCCATTTGGGTGGACAAATAGGCAAAACGACGCAAACGGGGCTTTTTCTGGCCAAATCGGTGTGCTATATCCCACGGTTTTGGGGGCGAGCTAGAGTTCCGGGTGTGCTGCGTGCCAAAAATTGACAGGGGCGTGCCTGGGAGGTTGGGGATTGTCCCAGTCTGGTCCGTTTAAATTTTTGTGGCCATTTTGGTGGACAAACGCACGAAACGGTGTGAACGGGGCATTTTCAGGCTAAATCGGTGTTCTATAGCCTACTATTTTTTCGGCGAGCCCGGAGTCCGGCCGTGCTGTGGGCCAAAAATTGATGCGGGCATGTCAGGGAGGTTGGGGATCATCCCAGTGAGGTCCGTTTAAATATTTTTAAAAATTTAGGTGGACAAACGGGCGAAACGACGCGAACGGGGTATTTTTGGGCCAAATCAGTGTGTTATAGCCCACAATTTCGGGGGTGCGCCTAGGGTCCGGGTGTGTTTGATACGCCCAAATTACAACTCTCGTTAGAAAGTGTAAGCGGTCACTGTCAAATATGGAACCCAACTGGGTTGGGTGTCGAATCCCACAGGGAATACTATGATCACTAAGTATTGCGATTATTTTTAGACTGTTGGTTGAAGATTCCAAGATAAGGGGGGTTTTGGTTTAAGTGCACAATAGTACTATTAGTGTAACAAATGAGACGATATATGTAAAATTAATTGATCACAGAGAATGACAAGTTAGGGTTATGTCCACCTTGTAGCTTCTACTTCTATATTAACTATGGGTAATACGAATTTTATACATGCATGCACTTATAGAGAGATGTATTCTAATTCTAAATCCAAGTGTTTTTCAACCATCAAGGATTTATTCACCTTAGTTCTCTCGAACCTAAAGTGTACAACAACTTATACGAACTCTCCAAGTAGTTAATCCTGCTAGGGCATTAACGTGTAAACTAGAGGTTGGAAACCCTAATTTCTTGTCACACTCTCTTTTCCAAACAACAACTTTTCTATCGAACAAGTTATTGCTATAATGGCGTATTCCCTATGTTTGCAACCACGAGAATTCAATTATAATGAAGAGAGTAATGATATAAGTGCATTACACATCATAAATTCACAAACCCATAGCAATAGAGAGTATACTACAAGGTTTCCATAACCCTAACAGATAAGCTTAGCTACTCATGAATAAAACAGAAATCAACATCGAAATATTCATCATACCAAAACTTAGAACGAACTTGGTGATGAAGAGGATTAGCGACAATGAGAGAGAAAAATGTTTCTCCCTCTCTCCTCAAACTAAGCGTCTCCTGTGTTAAAAAATAATACCGAATCTGAATTATGAATAATCTGAATAATGGCTGAAAATTCAGCAATAAGGTTTTTAATAACAACCTTCTCTACTAAGTTGCTACTGCATCCTTAACTATTTAAAAATATTGAGTTTGCCCGGGAAAAAGTTCCCATGCATCACATTTAGTCCAAAAGCTGCTTTCCCTTTTATGTGAAGTTTTCCTTTGCTGTCCACAGGTCCCCAAAGTGCTGAAATCTTCTTCATTAGTACCTAAAAAGCATGCTAATTACATAGGTCAGCTCACTTACATAAAAATGGACTAAAAGTGCAAGAATTATGTATTTTATCCGCAAAACTTAGCTAAAACATGGGTAAGTTATGGTGCTTAGACGTATAAATACGCCCAACATCACCACCCCACACTTAAAGTTTTGTTCGTCCTCGAAAAACATATCTATTTATGCATACTACACAAGCCTTAGCACCCACAAAGGAAGACAAGATGCTCAAATAGGCTCACACAACAATTATGAACAAGAAGTAGCTTCAGGAATAATTCCTAGATACAACCTACCCTCAAGAATAGACTCATAAAGTTGGAAATTTCATGCATATCATTCAAGAAAATCATATAAATTACCCAACCTTCATCAACCATGTGCCCTCACAACAAGAGAGTTACCCATAATCACTCACAATTATTTAATTTCTAACAAAATGGGCACAAGAATCAAGTTGCGCTCACTCTCACAAAGAATTCTCAAATTACAACTGATGACCATATGCTTTCCCTTAGTGTAATACTCCACTAATATCAGAATGCTAAGATTAGGATCAAATAGGTCTTTTACGGGTTGTAATGCAGGCTGAAGGATGGGTAGGAACTATTTTGGCCAGAAATAGTGACTATCTTCCCTAAGCGCTTTAATACACTACATTATGCAATTAATATCAATCTCAAACAACCAATTTCCACTTCTTCTATCTTCACAGATTTGGGGTGTTGATGTTGGGTGTATTTACACGCCTAAACACCATAATTTACCCATGTTATAGCTAAGTTTTGAGGATAAAATATATAATTCCTGCACTTTTAGTCCATTTTCCTGTAAGTGAGCTAACCTACGTGATTAGCATGTTTTTAGGTATTAATGATGAAGATTTCAGCACTTTGTGGACCTTTGGGAAGCAAAGGAAAACTTCACAGAAGAGGGAAGGCAACTTTTGGAAGCTTATGGACTGAATGTGACGCATGGAGAAATTGTCCCTGGCAAAAGCAGTATTTTTAAATACTTAGGGGTGCAGCAGTAACCTAGTAGGACTAGGACAAGGATGTTATAAAAACCCTATTTGCTGAATTTTTCAGCATTCATTGATGAATTCATTCATTCATTATTGTTTTTCATAATTGAGACGCCACTTTTGGATTATTCACGTTACTTTCGGACAGAGAAAGCACGACTCTTGTGAGCAACGGAGAAGGGAAAACGTCAAACCCTAGTTGACGCCTAAACCATCTCCATCGCCAAGTTTATTCTAGGTTGTGGTATGATGATTATATCTATTGTGATCTCCGTTGTAATCATGAGTAGCTAAACTTCTCTGTTAGGGTTATGGAAGCCTTATGAGACTCTATCTATTACTATGAGTTTGTGAATTCTTGATGTGTATGCTACTTATATCATTACTCTCTTCGTTTTAATTTAATTCTCGTGGTTGAAAACATAGAGAATAGTCCATTATAGCATTAACTTGTTCGAGAGAAAAGTTACATGTTTGGAAAAGAGAGTGTGACAAGGAAATAGGGCTACCAACCCCTATTTACACGTTAGTGCCGTAACTGGGTTAACCTCTTGGAGAGTTCGTACCGTTAGTTATACGCTTTAAGCTCGAGAGAGTTAAAGTGAAATAATCCTTGATGGTTGAGAAACACTAGGATTTACCATTAGAATACGAATCTCTATAAGTGCATGCATGTCTGAATTCCGCATTACTCATAGTTAATAGATACGTAGAACTCATAAGGTGGACATAACCCTAACTTATTTTTCTATGTGATTAAATCTTACTAAACAAAACATTCTGTTGTTACTTTGATAGCATTAATTCACGCCACAATCCAATCCCCCCTTTTCCGTGGAATTTTCGATCAACAGTCTACTAATAATTGCAACACTTAGTGACCAAGTATTCCCTGTGGGATTCGACACCCAACCCAGTTGGGTTCTATATTTGACAGCGACTGCTTACACTCTTACGAGAGCTGTAGTTTGGGCGTTATCAAATTTTGGCGCCGCTGCCGGGGAATACGGTTGTCAACTAAGTTTGTGATAGTTACTAGACCCTTTGGTAGAAAAATTCTCAAATTTTACTTTTAAGTGTTGTTTTTGTTTTATTCAGGTTTGTTTGAGTGCATACCAAACACTCGAAGTTCAAGTCAACCGTTATTACCTATTTATCCTGAACCACATCTTATTGGCAGAATGGATGCACAGCGTGACATTGAAAGAAGAGTTGTTCAATAGGAGCAGGCTAGATTAGCTGCGTTGGCAAGTGCTCAAGTACATCAACAGAATGTTGATAACCCAGGGCGAGCAACAAATCCTGATGATGGGGACCTGGGTGATGATGAGTTACTGAATCCCAGGCGTACTGATGAGGTGGCGGCACCTATGCACAGGAGAGATCGTCAAGCTAGAATGAGACCTGACCGCCGAGCTGTGCAGGCTCCTTTTGATGATGATGATCTGGATGGGGCTGGTGCCACAGGGGTTATTATTCCTCCACCCTTGGCACCCGAAGCTAAGTTTAATATCACTAGCACCATGATTCAGTTATTGCAGCTCAAGGGGTTATTTGGTGGACTCGCAGGCGATGATCTGAATATGCATCTGATCAACTTTATTTCAACATGCAAGTCGTTTGACAATCCAGGAGTTGGACAGAACGCAATTCGGCTGCGCTTATTTCTATTATCTCTGTCTGGGGAGGAAACTCTATGGCTGAACGGGCTAACTCCTTATTCTATTACTAATTGGAGGCAACTGAAAGACGCTTTCTTAGAAAGATTCTTTCCGCCATCCAAGAGAGCACAGTTAAGAGATGAGATCAACAATTTTCGACAGCTTTCAACTGAAGCTCTCCACGAAACATGGGAGAGGTTCAAGAAGAAGCTTATGCGGTGCCCAAATCATCAGATGACCAACATCCACTTGATGGAGATATTATACAGGGCTTTGAACTCAGTGACAAAGCCAGTGGTTGATAATGCTGCAGGTGGGTCATTCATGGACCTTACTTTCATTGAGGCAAGTGATATGCTGGACCGTATGACAAAACAGAGTAGATCCTGGCATACCAGGGATGCTGAGGTAGCAAGCTCTACTTTATCTGTTGGCATGACTGCAGAGCAGAGGCGTAGACAAGAGCAACGCGACCAAGATATGGCTCACATAAAAATGCATATGGATTTTCTTACCGAGCGTTTATTATCAGGGAAGATCGAAAAGGTTAAAGCCATTGTATCACAGGGAAGATATGATTCTGATTCTGAGGGGGAAGTAAATTACTTGAATAATCAGGGGGGTTTCCGAGGCAATGCCCAAGGAAACCAAGGTCGGAACTATTATGATAAATCTGGATACAAGGACCGCGATCAAGGTGGTTGGAAGAATAAGTCTGACAGGAGTGGTTTGTATGTTCCTCCTGGAAATCGTGAGGCTGTGGCGTCTGGCTCTAGAAAGATATCCATGGATGATATGATGGCTAAGCTGTTGAAAGGGGTGGAGGCAACCAATATGGGCGTTAATGAGGTAAAGAATGATTTTTCATCAATAAATCAATTGGTTGACTCGCATTCTACTGCAATAAAATAGCTGGAGCAACAATTGAGTCAATTATCAGCAGCATTCAACCAAAGAAAGGTTGGCACGCTACCCAGTGACACTGTGCAAAACCCAAGGAATGACGGATCGTGTATGACTATTACTACCCGGAGTGGTAAAGTGTTGGAAAATCCATCCAAAGGCAAGCAGGTGGTTGAGGATATAGCAGATAATGTTATGGATGCAGAATGTGAAGATGCCATAGAAGCTGAAGATAGTGTTCCTGACGTTACCCCTAGACGCCTGCAGCCTGAAAAGATCGACAATCGGAAGCAAGATAAAAAGGAAGTGGCGGAGAAAACTATTCCCCTTCCACCACCACCTTTTCCGCAGAGACTGAAGAAGAAAGCTGATGACACCAGGTTCAGTAAATTCATGACCATGTTGAAGCAGCTGACTATTAATGTTCCGTTGGTAGAGGCGTTGGAACAGATGCCTGGGTATGCTAAATTCATGAAGGACCTGTTGACAAAGAAGCAGGCAGCAAGTTATGAGCTGGCAGATAATGTTCATTATTGCAGTGCAATCTCTACAAGATCTTTAGTACAGAAGAAGGCAGATCCTGGTGCTTTCACTATTCCTTGCACGGTTGGATCTATGAATTTTTCTAAGGTGTTATGCGATCTGGGGGCTAGCATCAATTTGATGACGTTATCCATTTATAGAAAGTTGGGGTTGGGCGATCCTACACCAACCAATATGCGGCTCGTGATGGCAGATAAGTTGGTAAAATGGCCTGTTGGTATCTTATATGATGTATTGGTGAAGGTTTCCACCTTCATCTTTCCTGCAGACTTTGTTATTTTGGATTACGAGGTGGATTCTGAAGTTCCCATAATCTTGGGGCATCCTTTCCTCGCAACTGGAAGTGTGCTGATTAATTTAAGAGCTAATGAGCTTTTATTTCGGCTGAAAGACGAAGTGGTTCATTTTGATGTATATAAATCGATGAAGCAGCCTAGAGATATGGATGTGTTCTCTGTAGCTGATGTTTACTATGAGGATGAGAAAGGATTATCTGTAGAGAAGCAGCTTACTGTTGAGCCATTTTCTGCTGTGCTGTTGAATTTTGAGCATGAGGATGTTGAAGAATATGAAGAAACTGTTTGTGCTCTAATAGGAATAAAGTCCTATTCTCATGCTACTAAGAAGCTGGACCTTGATCTTAGGAATCGACCTTCACTAACAGCGAAGACTTCAATTGAAGAGCCACCAGTGCTAGAATCGAAAGAGCTCCCCAGTCACCTAAGGTATGCGATCTTGGGAAGTGGAAATACACTTCCGGTGAGTGTTGCGTCTGATTTAGGTGAACAGCACGTAGAGGCTCTCATCTTTGCTCTGAAGAGGTACAAGAGAGCTATGGGTTGGACTATTGATGATGTAATTGGTATCCCTCCTGGGATATGTATGCACAAGAGTCATCTCGAAGAAGATTGCATGCCTACAAGTAAGCATCAGCGTCGTCTGAATCCATTCAGAAAATGATGCACCATCTATCTTGATGAAGTCTAAGTAATCGAGATAGCTATGTCGTGCCGCGACAATAAATCAAGCGCTAAATGGGAGGCAACCCATCATTTTTAGTCGTTTTATTTTCCTAGGAGTTTGTTTTGTTAAATAAAAATCCAAAAAGAAGAGTGGAGCCACGACCAAAACTAAGGCGCTTGGTGGGAGGCAACCCATCTTTCTAATCGTTTTTTGTTGTTTTTGATTAAGTGTAGGGGAAGACGTATAAAGGAGGAGCTTGGTTTCAAATTTTGATTTGAAAGTGAGAAATGTTAAAGGTGGTAAGTGAGTAATGAAGGAGAAAAAGGCTTTCGGTTAAGCATTGCCTATACAAATCTAGGCAATGGACAAGGCAAGGCCTATGAAAATCTAGGCAAAGGACAAGGCAAGGCCTATGCTATTGCCTTTACTCTCTGAATTGACAATGCTATAGCATAGGCGGCGCCTATGCTCAACTAGGGAAAGATAAAGGCGCCGCCTATGCCATTGCCTTTGCTCTCTGAATCTACAATGCCATAGCATAGGCGCCGTCTATGCCCAACTAGGCTATAGCATAGGCGCCGCCTATGTTCAACTAGGCAAAGCTAAAGGCGCTGCCTATGCCATTGCCTATGCTCACTGTTTCAACTAGGCCATAGCATAGGCGCCGCCTATGCCCAACTAGGCAATACCATAGGCGCCGCCTATGCTAAGCATAGGCAAAGCATTAGGCGCCGCCTACTTATGCTTTTTGGTCTCCTAACCCGATTTTTCATGGGTCAAACCCGACCCAAGCCTTGGTCTATAAATAGAACTTCAACCTTAAGACAAAATCAAATTGTTTGCTCCATATAGGCGCCGCCCAAGCTTCCCCATTCTTTTAAATCTTTCTTTTTGCTCATCTAATCTTGCAAGCTTATCTTCCGAATCCATCACCAAGTAAGTTATTCTTTTATATTCCGTAGTTGTTGGAATGCTACGTTTGTAATGATTTATTAGATTTTGAAGTGGTGTTGGTGATTAGAATGTGGTTGATTTGTTATGATACATCTAGTTGAGTGAAAGAATACGTGTGGGTGTTCTTGACGTTGTTCCGACTTGTATTTGATTGTTATACACTCTAATAGTTTTATGAAGTCAAAATTGTGAAGTTAATACATAATCTTGTAAGTTGAAAGGTTGAATGTTTGAATGACTCGTTCATCAAGATACCGATTATAATTGACCACAAGCATAAGATGGTGTGATTATGCCTATGCAATAACTTGTTTCTATTTGTGGTACGATCCTTATGTGGTAGTTTTGTTCAAAAAGTGCATTCATCCAAACATGAAAGTATAGACAAGATTACATGAAATAGAATTGGAAAGGATAGTTAAGATGACATGAACGTATGACTGTGCTGAACATGTTGTTGGAACATATCGCCTAAATGTATGTCGATGAAGTCTGAGTAATCGACATCACTCACTTAATTAGTCTGTGCCAACAAATTAAGTGTGGGGTGGTGCCACTACTGTTTGTTTTTCGATTGAATCTTCCGAGATGAAGCTAACATGACTCTATTTTAATCTCAGGTAGAATGGCCCCAAAAGGACGACAAGGAAAAGAAAAAGCGTCCACCTCACAGAAAGGACAGAAAAGGTCAAGAAAGGAGCAAGCTGAGTCCTCCTCTCTACAAATACCTCGACGTACTTTTGGGATCAAGTGGCGTACATTTTGAGGAAACTCTGAGGATGACGACTCTGATGATGATTTCGACGCAGGAGGTATGACCCCAGACATTGAAGAGGAGTCTGACTAATCAGGTTTTCCTTATTTGTTTTCCACTGAGGGCAGTGTGTGTGCTGGTATTTGTATGCTTCTTGTATTTCTTTGCCTACATTTATTCTAGTTCTTATTTGTTTTAATTAGTCGTAATTAGTTAGTTTAATTTTAAATTTTTTAGATTTTGCATGAAATTATTCTGATAGGCGGCATGGTATTATGACAAGAGTTTGTGCCAAAATCATTACTATTGAGACGTTTAGGCTCTAAGTGTGACTCACTGTGTGATAAGTATGTGGTTTAATTCATTCATTTGTTGGGTCAAGAGTCTGTACTGCTCCCAATAAAGTTGACCATGTGCCTTGTGTGTGTGAGGTTATAGTATATTCTGTGTTGTGACTGATGCTAGAACTTGCCTGGTGTGTGTGTAAAGCAAAATAAAGAGTGTAAGTTTAGGTGATGATTTAGGCATTTCTTTGGCAGCCTGTGATTGCTTACCTTCTTTTTACCTACCCTTGGACATTATCCTAGTTAACCCCCTTTGAGCCTTTAGCTATTTTCTTTGACAGCCTCATATGTAGCCTAATCCATTTTTTTTCAAGACCATAATTTGATCCAAATTCCTAAGCGTTTTAAATTGTAGAGTCATGTGACAAAATAAGAGGAAAGTGGGTGAGAGTGATGCCTCAGAGTGTAT
Source organism: Capsicum pubescens (assembly GCA_030864215.1). NCBI lineage: Eukaryota > Viridiplantae > Streptophyta > Magnoliopsida > Solanales > Solanaceae > Capsicum > Capsicum pubescens. The sequence goes on along the minus strand of CM061549.1, from coordinate 305,292,296 downwards.
TGGTACTTGAAATTGTTGTGAATAAGAGTGGCTATCATAGAGGTGTTTTATAAAAAAAAAGAAAAAAAAATGGAAATAGAAAAATAAAAAATAAGTTGTATATTCTCATCTTTGTGTTTATAATTGAATAACAACATAGGTGAGAATATATCGTGGCCATTTGGGTGGACAAAAGGGCAAAACGGCGCGAACGGGGCATTTTCTGTCCGATTCGATGTGCTATAACCCACGGTTTTGGGGGTGGTCCCGGGGTCCGGGTATGGTGTAGGCCAAAAATCGGCGGGGGGGTGCCAGGGAGGTTGGGTATAGTCCCAGTGTAGTCCGTTTAATTTATTGTGGCCATTCGGGTGGACAAACGGGCGAAACAGCGTAAACGGGGCATTTTCAGGCCAAATCGGTGTGCCATAGCCCACGGCTTCGGGGCTTGTCCCGGGGTCTGTGTGTGGTGTGGGCCAAAAATCGGCAGAGGCATGACAAGAAGGTTGGGGATCATCCCAGTGTGGTCCATTTAATTTATCGTGGCTAGTTGGGTGGACAAATAGGTGAAATGGCGCGAACGAGGCATTTTTTGGCCAAATCGGTGTGCTATAGCCCACAGTTTCTGGGGTGGTCCCGGGGTCCGGGCGTGGTATGGGCCAAAAATCGGCAGGGGCATGCGAGGGAGGTTGGGGATCATCCTAGTGTAGTCCGTTTAATTTATCGTAGCTATTTGGGTGAACAAATGGGAGAAACTGAGCAAACGGGGCATTTTTGGGGCAAATCGGTGTGCTATAGCCCACGGTTTCGGGGTAGGTCTCTGGGTTCGGGCATAGTGTGGGCCAAAAATCGGCGGGGATGTGCCACGGAGTTTGGGGATCATCCCAGTGTAGTTCTTTGAATTTATCATCGCCATTTGGGAGGACAAACGGGCAAAACAGCGCAAACGAGGCATTTTCAGGCCAAATCGGTGTGCCATAGCCCACGGTTTCTGGGGTGGTCCTGGGGTCCGGGCGTGGTGTTGGCCAAAAATCAGCAGAGGCGTGCTAGGGAGGTTGGGGATCATCCCAGTGTGGTCAGTTTAATTTATCGTGGCCATTTGTGTGGATAAACGGGCGAAACAGCGCGAACGGGGCATTTTCGGGCAAAATCAGTGTGCTATAGCCCACGGTTTGGGGGTAGTCCCGGGGTCCGGGTGTTGTGTCGTTGAAAAATTGGTGAGGGCGTGCGAGAGTGGTTGGTGATCATCCCTGTGTGGTCCGTTTAATTTATCGTGGCCATTTGGGTGGACAAATATGCGAAACGGCGCAAATGGGGCATTTTCGGGCCAAATCAGTGAGCTAGCCCACAGTTTTGGGGGTGGTCCCGGAGTACGGACGTGGTGTGGGCCGAAAGTCGGTGGGAGCATGCCAGGGAGGTTGGGGATCGTCCCAGTATGGTACGTTTAATTTATCGTGGCCATTTGGATGGAAAAACGGGCGAAACTGCATAAACAGGGCGATTTCAGGCCAAATCGATGTGCCATAGCCCACAGTTTTGGGGGTGGTCCCAGGGTCCGGGCGTGGTGTGGGCCAAAAATTGGCGGGGGCATGCCAGGGAGGTTGGGGATCATCCCAGTGTGGTCCGTTTAATTTATCGTGGCCATTTGGGTGGATAAACGGGCGAAACGGCGTGAACAGGGCATTTTCGGGCCATATAGGTGTGCTTTTGCCCACAGTTTTAAGGGTGGTCCCGGGTTCTGGGCTTGGTATGGGCCAAAAATCGCAGGGGGCATGCCAGGGAGGTTGGGGATCGTCCCAGTATGGTCTGTTTAATTTATCGTGGCCATTTGTGTGGACAAACGGGTAAAATGATGCAAACGGGGCATTTTCGAGCCAAAATCGGTGTGCTAAAGCCCACGATTTCGGGGGTGATCCCGGGGTCCAGGCGTGTTGTTGCCCGGAAATCGCCGGGGGCATGCCAGGGAGTTTGGGATCGTCTCAATATGGTTCGTTTAATTTATCATTGCTAGTTGGGTGGACAAACATGTGAAACGATATTAACGGGGTATTTTCGGGCCAAATCAGTGTGCTATAGCCCACGGTTTCGGGGGTGGGCCCGAGGTTCGGGGATGGTATGGGTTAAAAATAAGAAGGGGTGTGCCAGGGAGGTTGGGGATCGTCCCAGTGTAGTCCGTTTAATTTATCGTGGCTATTTGGGTGGACAAACGGGTAAAACGACGCAAACGGGGCATTTTCAGGCTAAATCGGTGTGCCATAGCCCACGGTTTCGTGGGTTGTCCCGGGGTCCGGGTGTGGTGTGGGCCAAAAATTGGTGGAGGCGTGCCAGTGAGGTTTGGGATCATCCCAGTGTGGTCTGTTTAATTTATCGCGTCCATTTGGGTGGACAAACGGGTGAAACGTCGCGAACGGGGTATTTTCGGGCTAAATCGGGGTGCTTTTGCCAACAGTTTTGGGGATGGTTCCAGGGTCCGGGCGTGGTGTGGGCCAAAAATCAGAGAGGGCGTGCCAGGGAGGTTGGGGATCGTCCTAGTGTGGTCCGTTTAATTTATCGTGGCCATTTGGATGGACAAACGGGTAAAACAACACAAACGGGGCATTTTCGGGCCAAATTGGTGTGCTATAGCCCACGATTTTGGGGGTGATCCCGGGGTCCGGGCGTGGTGTGGCCCAGAAATCGGCGGGGGCGTGCCAGGGAGGTTGGGGATCGTCTCAGTGTTGTTCGTTTAATTTATAATTGTTATTTGGGTGGACAAACGGGCGAAACGGCATGAACGAGGTATTTTTAGGCCAAATCGGTATGCTATAGTCCACGTTTTTCGGGGTGGGCCCGGGGTCCGGGCATGGTGTGGGTCGAAAATTAGCGGGGGCGTGCCAGGGAGGTTGGGGATCGTTCCTTTGTGGTCGTTTTAATTTATCATCGCCATTTGGGTGGACAAACGGGCGAAACGGCGTTAACGCAACATTTTTGGGAAAAATCGGTGTGCTATTGCCCACGGTTTCGGGGGTGGTCCCGAGGTCCGAGCGTGGTGTGGGCCAAAAATCAGCGGGCACATGCCAGGGAGGTTGGGGATTGTCCCAGTGTGGTCCGTTTAATTTATCGTGGCCATTTGGGTGGACAAACAGGATAAACAGCGCGAATAGAGCGTTTTCGGGACAATTAGATGTGCTATAGCCCACGGTTATGGGGGTGGTCCCGGGGTCTGGGCGTGGTATGGGCACTAAATCAGCAGGGGCATGCCAGGGAGGTTGGAGATCATCCCAGTGTGGTCCGTTTAATTTATCGTGACCATTTGGGTGGACAAACGGGTAAAACGGCGCGAATAGGGCATTTTTAGGCAAAATCATTGTTCTATAGCCCACGGTTTCAGGGGTGGTATAGGGGTCCGGGCATGGTGTGCGCCGAAAATCAGTGGGGGCGTGCCAGGAATTTGGGAAACGTCTCAGTGTGGTCCATTTAATTTATCGTGGCCATTTGGGTAGACAAACAGGCAAAACGGCGCGAACGGGGCATTTTGAGGTCAAATCGGTGTGCTATAGCCCACGGTTTTGGGGATCGTCCCAGAGTGGTCTGTTTAATTTATAGTGGACATTTGGGTGGACAAAAGGGCAAAACGGCGCGAACGGGACATTTTCTGTCTGATTCGATGTGCTATAACCCATAGTTTCGGGGGTGGTCCAGGGGTCCGAGTGTGGACTAGGCCAAAAATCGGTGGGGGCATGCCAGGGAGGTTGGGGATAATCTCAGTGTAGTCCGTTTATTTTATCGTGGCCATTTGGGTGGACAAACGGGCGAAACAGCGCAAACGGGGCATTTTCAGGCCAAATCGGTGTGCCATAGCCTGTGGTTTCGGGTGTTGTTCAGGGGTCCGTGTGTGGTGTGGGTCAAAAATCGGCGGAGGTGTGACAAGAAGGTTGGGGATCATCCCAGTGTGGTCCGTTTAATTTATCGTGGCCATTTGGGAGGACAAAAGGGTGAAACGGCGCGAATGAGGCATTTTCTAGCTAAATCGGTGTGCTATAGCCCACAGTTTCGGGGGTGGTCCCGGGGTCCAGGCGTGGTGTGGGCCAATAGTCGGCAGGGGCGTGCGAGGGAGGTTGGGGATCATCCCAGTGTGGTCCGTTTAATTTATCGTGGCTATTTGGTTGAACAAACGGGAGAAACAGAGCGGACGGGGCATTTTCGGGCCAAATTGGTGTGCTATAGCCCATGGTTTCGGGGGAGGTCTCGAGGTTCGGGCATGGTGTGGGCCAAAAATCGGCGGGGGCGTTGAATTTATCATGGCCATTTGGGAGGACAAACGGGCAAAACAGCGCAAACGGGGCATTTTCAGGCCATATCGGTGTGCCATAGCCCACGGTTTCTGGGGTGGTCCCGGGGTCCGGGCGTGGTATTGGCCAAAAATTGGCGGAGGCGTGCCAGGGAGGTTGGGGATCATCCCAGTGTGGTCCGTTTAATTTATCGTGGAAATTTGGGTGGATAAACGGGGGAAACAGCTCGAACGGGACATTTTTTGGCAAAATCAGTGTGCCATAGGCCACGGTTTTGGGGGTGGATCCAGGGTCCGGGCGTGGTGTGGGTCGAAAGTCGGTGGGAGCATGCCAGGGAGGTTAGGTATCATCCCAGTATGGTCCGTATAATTTATCGTGGTCATTTGGATGGAAAAACGAGCGAAACAGCACAAACAGGGCATTTTCAGGCCAAATCGGTGTTCCATAGCCCACGGTTTTGGGGGTGGTACCGGGGTTCGGGCGTGGTGTGGGTCAAAAATTGGCGGGGGCTTGCCAGGGAGGTTGGGGATTATCCCAATGTGGTCCGTTTAATTTATCGTGGCCATTTATGTGGATAAACGGGCGAAACGACGCGAACGGGGCATTTTCTGGCCAAATAGGTATGCTTTAGCCCACGATTTTGGGGGTGGTCCAAAAATCGCAGGGGGCATGCCAGAGAGGTTGGGGATCGTCCCAATGTGGTCTATTTAATTTATTATGGCCATTTGGGTGGACAAACGGGTAAAATGACGCAAACGGGGCATTTTCGGTCCAAATCGGTGTGCTAAAGCCCACGATTTCAGGGGTGATCCCGGGGTCCAGGCGTGTTGTGGCCCAGAAATCGGCGGGGGCATGCCAGGGAGTTTGGGATCGTCTCAGTGTGGTTCTTTTAATTTATCATTGCTAGTTTGATGGACAAACGGGCGAAACGGCATAAACGGGGTATTTTCGAGCCAAATTGGTGTGCTATAGCCCACGGTTTCGGAGGTAGGCCTGGGGTCCGGGCATGGTGTGGGTCAAAAATTAGCGTGGGCGTGCCAGGGAGGTTGGGGATCGTACCTTTGTGGTCCGTTTAATTTATCGTGGCTATTTGGGTTGACAAATGGGATAAACAGCGCGAAAAAAGCATTTTTGGGCCAACTCGATGTGCTATAGCCCATGGTTTTGGGGTGGTCCCGGGGTCTGGGTATGGTGTGGGCTGAAAATCAGTAGGGGCGTGCCAGGGAGGTTAGAGATCGTCCCAGTGTGGTCCGTTTAATTTATCGTGGCCATTTGGGTGGACAAACGGGTGAAACGGGGCAAACGGGGCATTTTTGGGACAAATCGGTGTACTATAGCCCACGGTTTCGGGGGTGGTCCCAGGGTCCGGGAGTGGTGTGGGCCAAAAATTGGTGGGGGCATGCCAGGGAGGTTGGGGATCGTCCCAGTGTGGTCCGTTTAATTTATCATAGCCAGTTGGGTGTACAAACGGGCAAAATGACCCAAATGGGGCTTTTTGGGCTAAATCGGTGAGCTATAGCCCACGATTTCGGGGGTGATCTCGGGGTCCGGGCGTGGTATGGCCTGAAAATTAGCAGGTACGTGTGAGGGTGGTTGGGGATCATCTCAGTGTGGTCCATTTAATTTGTCGTGGCCATTTAGATGGATGAACGTGCGAAACGGCGCGAATGGGGCATTTTCAGGCTAAATCGGTATACCATAGACCACGGGTTCAGGGGTGCTCTCGGGGTCCGGGCGTGGTGTGGGCCAAAAATCATCGGGGGTATGCCAGGGAGGTGGGGATCATCCCAGTGTGGTCCGTTTAATTTATCGTGGCCATTTGGGTGGACAAATGGGAGAAACAGCGCAAACAGGGCATTTTCGGGCTGAATCGGTGTGCTATAGCCCACGGTTTCGGGGGTTGTCCCGGTGATCGAGCGTAGTGTGGGCCTAAAATCGGCGTGGGCGTCCCAGGGAGGTTGAGGATCGTCCCAGTGTGATCCGTTTAATTTATTGTGGTCATTGAGGGGGACAAACGGGCGAAACGTTGCGAACAGTGAATTTTTAGGCCAAATCGGTGTGCTATAACCCACGGTTTCGGGGCTAGTCCTGTAGTCCGGGCGTGGTGTGGGCTGAAAATTGGTGGGGGCGTGCCAGGGAGGTTGGGGATAGTCCCAGTGTGGTCCGTTTAATTTATCGTGGCCATTTGGGTGGACAAACTGGAAAAACCACGCGAAACGGGGCATTTTCGAGCTAAATCGATGTGATATAGCCCACAGTTTCAGGTGTGGTCCCAGGGTCCAGGTGTGGTGTGCGCCAAAAATCAGCAGAGACGTGCTAGGTAGGTTGGGGATCATCCCAATATGGTTTGTTTAATTTATCGTGGCCATTTGGGTGGACAAACGGGCAAAACCGCACGAACGGGGCATTTTCAGGCTAAATCAGAGTGCTATAGCCGACGATTTCGGGGGTGGTCCTGGGTTACGGGCGTGGTTCTCTTAATTTATCGTGGCCATTTGGGTGTACAAATGGGAGAAACGGCGCGTACGGGGTATTTTCGGGCCAAATTGGTCTGCTATAAACCACGATTTTGGGGGTGGTCCCGGGGTTCGGGCGCGGTGTGGGCCAAAAATTGGAGGTGGTGTACCTGGGAGGGTGGGGATCGTCCCAGTGTGGTTTGTGTAATTTATCGTGGCCATTGGGTGGACAAACGAGAGAAACGGTGCAAACGGGGCATTTTCGAGCAAAATTGGTGTGCTATAGCCCACAGTTTCTGGGTTGGTCCCGGGGTCCGGGCGTGGTGTGGGCCAAAAATCGGCGGGGGCGTGCCAGGGATATTGGGGATCATCCCAGTGTGGTCCATTTAATTTATCGTGGTCATTTGGGCGGACAAACGGGTGAAACGGTGCGAACGAGGAATTTTTTGGCCAAATCGGTGTCCTATAGGCCACGGTTTCGAGGGTGGTCCCGGGGTCCAGGTGTTGTGTGGGCCAAAAATTGGCGGAGGAGTGCCAGGGAGGTTGGGGATCGTTCCAGTGTCGACCGTTTAATTTATCGCGGCCATTTGATGGTCAAACGGGTGAAACAGCGCAAACAGGGCATTTTCAGGCCAAATCGGTGTGCCATAGCCCACGGTTTTAGGGGTGGTCCTAGGGTCCGGGCGTGGTGTGGGCCAAAAATCGATGGAGGCGTGCCAGCGAGGTTGGGGATTATCCCAGTTTGGTCCGTTTAATTTATCCTGGCCATTTGGGTGGACAAACGAGCGAAATGGCGCGAACGGGGCATTTTTTAGCTTAATCAGTGTGCTATAGCCCACAGTTTTGAGGGTGGTCCAAGGGTCCGGGCGTGGTGTGGGCCAAAAATCTGCAGGGGAATGCGTGGAATATTGGGGATTATCCCAGTGTGGTCCGTTTAATTTATCGTGGCATTTGGGTGGAAAAACAGGCGAAACGATGCGAACGGGGCATTTTCGGGCCAAATTGTTGTGCTATATCCCACAGTTTTGGGGGTTGTCCGGGGGTCCGTGCGTGGTGTGGGCCAAAAATCGGCTGGGGCTTGCCAGAGAGGTTGGGGATTGTCCCTGTGTGGTCCGTTTAACTTATCGTGGTCATTTGGGTGGTCAAACGGGCGAAACGGCACGGGGCAGTTTTTGGCATAATCGGTGTGCTATAGCCCACGGTTTTGGGGGTGGTCCCGGAGTTCGAGCGTGGTGTGGACCGACAATCGGCGGAGGCGTGCTAGGGAGGTTAAGGATCATCCCAGTGTGGTCCGTTTAATTTATTGTGGCTATTTGGGTGGACAAAGAGGCGAAACGGATCAAACGGGGCATTTTTTTGCCAAATCGGGGTACTATAGCCCACGGTTTTGGGGGTCGTCCCGGGGTCCGGGTATGGTGAGCATCGAAAATTGATGGAGCTGTGCTAGGGAGGTTGGGGCTCGTCCCAGTGTGGTCCGTTTAATTAATAGTGGCAATTTGGGAGGACTAACGGGCGAAACAACGCGAACGGGGCATTTTGAGGCCAAATTGGTGTGCCATAGCCCATAGTTTTGGGGGTGGTCCAGGGGTCCAGGCGTGGTGTGGGAAAAAATTAGTGGGGGCGTGCCAAGGAGGTTAGGGATCGTCCCAGTGTGGTCCGTTTAATTTATCATGGCCATTTGGGTGGACAAATGGGCGGAACGGCGCGAATGGGGAATTCTCGGGCCAAATCGGTGTGCTATAACCCACGGTTTTTGGGGTGGACCCGGGGTTCGGGTGTGGTGTGGGCCGAAAATTGGCGGAGGCCTACCAGGGAGGTTTGGGATCGTCCCAGTGTGGTCCGTTTAATTTATCGTGGCCATTTGGGTGGACAAACGGGCGAAACGGCGCGAACGGGGAATTTTCAGGCCAAATGGTGTGCTATAGCCCATGATTTTGGGGGTGGTCCTGGGGTTCGGGCGTGGTGTGGGAGAAAAATCGGCGGGGGTATGCCAGGGAGGTTAGGAATCGTCCCAGTGTGGTCCGTTTAATTTATCATGGCCATTTGGGTGGACAAACGGGTGAAACGGCTCAAACGGGGCATTTTCGGGCTAAATTGGTGAGCTATAGCCCACGGTTTTGGGGGAGGTCCCCAGGTCCGGGCGTGGTGTGTGCCAAATATTGGCGGGGGCGTGCCAGGAAGGTTGGGGATTGTCCCAGTGTGATCCATTAACTTTATCGTGGTCATTTGGGTGAACTAACGGGCGAAACCTAGCGAACAGGGAATTTTTGGGCCAAATCGGTGTTCTATATCCCACGGTTTTGGGGGTGTTCCTTTGGTCCAGGCATTTTTGGGCTAAATCGGTGTGCTATAGCCCATGGTTTTGGGGGTGGTGTCAGGGTCCGGTCGTGGTGTGGGCCGAAAATTGGTGGGTGCGTGCCAGGGAGGTTCGGCATCGTTCCAGTGTGGTCCGTTTAATTTATCATGGCCATTTGGGTGGACAAGCGGGCGAAACGGCGCGAACGGGGAATTTTCAGGGTAAATCGGTGTGTTATAGCCCAAGATTTCGGTGGTGGTCCCGGGGTCCGGGCGTGGTATGGGCAAAATATTGGTGAAGGCGTGCCAGGAAGGTTAGGGATCATCCCAGTGTGGTTCGTTTCATTTATCGTGGCCATTTGGGTGTACAAACGGGTGAAACGCCGTAAACGGGGCATTTTCGGGTAAAATCGGTGTGCTATAGCCCACGGTTTCGGGGGTGGTCCCGAGGTCTGGGTGTGGTAAGGGCCAAAAATTGGCGGGGATATGCGAGGGAGGTTGGGGATTATCTCAGTGTGATCCACTTACTTTATCGTGGTCATTTGGGTGGACAAACGAGTGAAACATCGCGAACAGCGAATTTTTGGGTCAAATTGGTGTGCTATATAGCCCAAGGTTTTGGGGGTGGTCCGGTGATCCGCGCGTGGTGTCGGCTTAAAATCGGTTGGGGCGTGCCAGGGAGGTTGGGAATAGTCCCAGTGTGGTCCGTTTAATTTAATGTGGCCATTTAGGTGGACAAACGTGCAAAACGAAGCAAAACGGGGCATTTTCGGGCTATATCGGTGTGATATAGCCCACAGTTTCAGGTGTGGTCCCGGGGTCCAGGCGTGGTGTGTGCCAAAAATCGGCAGGGGCGTGCTAGGGAGGTTGAAGATCGTCCTAGTGTGGTCCGTTTAATTTATCGTGGCCATTTGGGTAGACAAATCGGCGAAACCGCGTGAATGGGGCATTTTAGGGCTAAATCAGAGTGTTATAAACAACGGTTTCGGGGGTGGTCCCTGTGTCCGGGCGTGGTGTGGGCTGAAAATCGGCGGGGGCGTTCCAGGGAGGTTGGGGATCATCCCAGTGTTATTCGTTTAATTTATCGTGGCCATTTGGGTGTACAAACGGGCGAAACGGCTCGTACGGGGAATTATCGAGCCAAATCGGTGGGCTATAGCCTACGGTTTTGGGGGTGGTCCCGGGGTCCGAGCGTGGTGTGCGACCGAAATCGGCGGGGGCATGCCTGGGAGGTTGGGGATCGTCCCAGTGTGGTCTGTGTAATTTATCGTGGCCATTTGGGTGGACAAATGGGAGAAACGGCGCAAAAGGGGCATTTTTGGTTTGAATCAATGTGTTATAGCCCACAGTTTCACGGGTGGTCCCAAGGTCCGGGCGTGGTTTGGGCCGAAAATCGGTGGGGGCATGCCAGGGAGGTTGGGGATCATCCCAGTGTGGTCTGTTTAATTTATCGTGGTCATTTTGGGCGGACAAACGGGCGAATCGGTGTGAACGGGGAATTTTTTGGCCAAATTGGTGTGCTATAGCCCACGGTTTCAGGGGTGGTCCCGGGTTTCGGGCGTGGTGTGAGCCGAAAATTAGCGGGGGCATGGTTGGGAGGCTGGGGATCGTCCCAGTGTGATCTGTTTAATTTATCGTGGCCAATTGGGTGGACAAACGGATGAAACAACGCTAATGGGGCATTTTTGGGCCTAATCGGTGTGCTATAACCCACAGTTTCGGGGGTGGTCCCGGGGTCCAGGTGTTATGTGGGCTAAAAATTGGCGGAGGTGTGCCAGGGAGGTATTGGATCGACCCAGTGTGGTCTGTTTAATTTATAGTGGCCATTTGGGTAGACAAACGGGCGAAACGGCGCAAACAGGGCATTTTTGGGCTAATTCGGTGTGCTATTGCCTACGATTTCGAGGCTTGTCTTTGGGTCCAGGCGTGGTGTGGGCCAAAAATCGGTTGTCGCATGCCAGGGAGGTTGGGGATCGTCCCAGTATGGTCCGTTTAATTTATCGTCGCCATTTGGGTGGACAAACGGGCGAAAAGGCACGAACTGGGTATTTCCGGGCCAAATCGGTGTGCTATAGCCCACGTTTTCGGGGCTGGTCCCGAGGTCCGGGCGTGTTTTTGGCCGAAAATCGGTTGGGGCATGCCAAGGAGGTTGGGGATCATCCCAGTATGGTCCGTTTAATTTATCGTCGCCATTTGGGTGAACAAACGGGCGAAAAGGCACGAACGGGGTATTTTCGGGCCAAATCGAAGTGTTATAGCCCACGGTTTCAGGGGTGGTCCCGGGGTCCAGGCGTGGTGTGGGCCGAAAATTAGCGGGGCCGTGCCAGTGAGGTTGGGGATCATCTCAGTGTGGTCCGTTTAATTTATCGTGGCCATTTGATTGGACAAACGTGCGAAATGGCATGAACAGGGCATTTTCAGGCCAAATCGGTATGCCATAGCCCATGGGTTCAGGGGTGGTCTCGGGGTCCAGGCGTGGTGTGGGCCGAAAATTGGCGGGGGTATTCCAGGAAGGTTGGGGATCGTCCCAGTGTGGTTCATTTAATTTATCGTGGCCATTTGGGTGGACAAACGGGTGAAACGGTGCGAACAGGGCATTTTCTGGCCAAATCGGCGTGCTATAGCCTATAGTTTCGGGGGTGGTCCTGGGGTCCGGGAGTAGTGTGGGCCAAAAATCGGCAGGGGCGTGCGAGGGAGGTTGGGTATAATCCCAGTGTAGTCCGTTTAATTTATCGTGGCCATTTGGGTGGACAAACGTGCGAAACAGCGCAAACGGGGTATTTTTGGGCCAAATCGGTATGCTATAGCCCACGGGTTCGTGGGTGGTCTCGGGGTCTGAGTGTGGTGTGGGCCGAAAATCGACGGGGGTGTGCTAGGGAGGTTGGGGATCGTCCCAGTATAGTCCGTTTAATTTAACGTGGCCATTTAGGTGGACAAACGGGAAAAATAGCGCGAACGGGGCATTTTCAGGCCAAATTGGAGTGTTATAGCCCACGGTTTCGGGGGTGGTCCTGGGGTCCGAGTGTGGTGTAGGCCGAAATTTAGTGGGGGCGTGCCAAGGAGGTTGGGGGATCGTCCTAGTATGGTCCGTTTAATTTATCGTGGCTATTTAGGTTTACAAACGAGCGAAACAGCGCAAACGGGGCATTTTCAGGCCAAATCGGTGTGCTATAGCCCACAGTTTTGAGGGTGATCCCGGGGTTCGGGCGTGGTGTGGTCCAAAAATCTGCAGGGGCATGTCGGGGAGATTGGGGATCGTCCCAGTGTGGTCCGTTTGATTTATCGTGGCCATATGGGTGGGCAAACGGGCGTAACGGAGCAAACAGGGCATTTTTGGGCCAAATCAGTGTGCTAAGCCCATGGTTTCGGGGGTGGTACTGGGGTCAGGGTTTGGTGTAGGTCAAAAATTGGCGGGGGCGTGCCAGGGAGATTGGGGATTGTCCCAGTGTGGTTCGTGTAATTTATCGTGGCCATTTGGGTGGACAAACCGGCGAAACGGCGAGAACGGGGCATTTTCGAGCCAAATCAGTGTGCTATAGCCCATAATTTAGGGGTGGTACCGGGGTTCAATCGTGGTTTTGGTCAAGAATTGGAGGGGACGTGCCAAGGAGGTTGGGATCGTCCCAGTGTGGTCCGTTTAATATATCGTGGCCATTTGGGTGGTCAAAAGGGAAAAACGGCGCGAACGGGTCATTTTCGGGGCAAATCAGTGTGCTATAGCCCTCGGTTTTGGGGTGGTCCCGTGATCAGGGCATAGTGTCGGCCAAAAATTGGTCGGGGCATACCTGGGAGGATGGGGATCGTCGCAGTGTGGTCCGTTCAATTTATCGTGGCCATTTGGGTGGACAAACGGGCAAAACAGCGCGAACGGGGCATTTTTTGGCCAAATCGGTGTGCTATGGCCCACAGTTTTGAGAGTGGTCCCAAGGTTCGGGCATGGTGTGATCCAAAAATCTGCGGGGGCGTATCGCTGAGATTGAGGATTATCCCAGTGTGGTCCATTTAATTTATCGTGGCCATATGGGTGGACAAACGGGAGAAACGACGCGAACGGGGAATTTTTGAGTCAAATTGTTGTGCTATAGCGCACGGTTTTGGGGGTGGTCTCAGGGTCCGAGCATGGTGTGGGCCGAAAATCGGCGGGGACGTGCCAGGGAGGTTTGGGATCGTCCCAGTATGGTCCATTTAATTTATCATGGCCATTTCGGAGGACAAACGGGTGAAACAGCGCAAACGGGGAATTTTCAGGCCAAATCGGTGTGCCATAGCTCACGGTTTCGGGGGTGGTCCCGGGGTTCGGGCGTGGTGTTGGCCGAAAATTGGCGGAGGTATGCCAGGGAGGTTGGGATCATCCCAGTGAGGTCCGTTTAATTTATCGTGGCCAGTTTGGTGGATAAACGGGCAAAACCGCGGGAACGAGTAATTTTCGGGCCAAATCAGTGTGCAATAGCCCACGGTTTCGGGGGTGGACCCGGGGTCCGAGCGTGGTGTGGGCCAAAAATCAGAGGAGGCATGCCAGGGAGGTTGGGGATCGTCTCAGTGTAGTTCGTTTAATTTATCAATGCTATTTGGGTGGACAAATGGGCGAAACAGCACAAACGGGGCATTTTCGAGCCAAATCGGTGTGCTATAGCCCACGGTTTCGGGGGTGGGCCCGGGGTCCGGGAATTGCGTAGGTCAAAAATTAGCGGGGGCGTGCCAGGGAGGTTGGGGATCGTCCCAGTGTGGTTCGGTTAATTTATCGTGGCCATTTTGGTGGACAAACGGGCAAAACGGGGCGAATGAGGCATTTTTGGGCAAAATCGGTGTGCTATAGCCCACGTTTTTTGGGGTGGTTCCAGGGTAACGGCGTGGTGTGGGACAAAAATCAGCAGGGGCATGCCAGGGAGGCTAGGGATCGTCCCAGATTAGTCCGTTTAATTTATCGTGGCTATTTGGGTGGAGAAACGAGCGAAACGGCGCGAACGGGGTATTTTCGAGCAAAATCGATGTGCTATAGCCAATGGTTTTGGGGTAGTTATGGGGTCCGGGCGTGGAGTGGGCCGAAAATCGGCGGAGGCATGCCAGGGAGGTTTAGGATCGTCCCAGTATGGTCCGTTTAATTTATTGTGGCCATTTTTGGTGGACAAACGGGCGAAACGACATGAACTGGGCATTTTCGGGCCAAATCGGTGTGCTATAGCCCACAGTTTTGGTGGTGGTCCCGGGGTGCGGGCGTGGTGTGTGCCGAAAATCGGCGGAGGTATGCCAGGGAGGTTGGGGATCCTCCCAGTGTGGTCCATTTAATTTATCGTGGCTATTTGGGTGGACAAACGGGCAAAACGGCGTGAACGGGGCGCTTTCGGGACAAATCGGTGTGCTATAACCCACACTTTTGGGGCTGGACCTGGGGTGAGGGCGTGGTGTGGTCCGAAAATTGGCGTGGGAATGCCAGGGAGGTGGGGATCATCCCAGTGTGGTCCGTTTAATTTATCGTGGCCATTTGGGTGGAGAAACGGGCAAGAAAGCGCGAACGGGTTATTTTCATTCCAAATCAGTGTGCTATAGCCCTAGATTTTGGGGTTAGTCCTAGGGTCCGGGCGTGGTGTGGGATAAAAATCAGCGGGGGCGTGCTAGGGCGGTTGGGGATTGTCCAAGTGTGGTCCGTTGAATTTATCGTGGTCATTTGGGTTGACAAACGGGCGAAACGCCGCGAACGGGGCATTTTCGGGCCAAATCGTTGTGCTATAGCCCATGGTTTCGGGGGTGGTCCAGGGGTCCGGGCGTAGTGTGGGTCGAAAATCATCGGGGGCATGCCAGGGAGGTTGGGATCATCCCAGTGTGGTCCGTTTAATTTATCGTGTTCATTTGGGTGGACAAACGGGCAAAACGGCGCGAACGGGGCAGTTTCGATCCAAATTGGTGTGCTATAACCCACGGTTTCGGTAGTGGTCCTGGGGTTCGGGCGTGGTGTGGGCCAAAAATCAGAGGGGGCGTGCCTGGGAGGTTGGGGATCATCCCAATAGTGTCCATTTAATTTATCGTTGACATTTGGGTGGATAAAAGGGCGAAACGGCGTGAACGGGGAAATTTTGGACCAAATTGGTGTGTAGGCCCATGGTTTCGGGGGTGGTCCCGGGGTCCGGGCGTGGTGTGGGCCAAAAATTGGAGGGGGCTTTCCATTGAGGTTGTGGATCATCCCATTGTGGTCCGTTTAATTTATCGTGGCCATTTGGGTGGAGAAACGGGAGAAACGGCGCGAACGGGGCATTTTCGTGCCAAATCGGTGTGCTATATAGCCCTCGATTTTGGGGGTGGTTCTGGGGTCAGGGCGTGGTGTGGGCCCAAAATTAGCGGGGGCGTGCTAGGGAGGTTGGGGATCGTCCAAGTGTGGTCCATTTAATTTATCGTGGCCATTTGGGTGGACAAACGGGAAAAACGGTGCGAACGAGGCATTTTCGGGCCAAATCGTTGTGCGATAGCCTACGGTTTCGGGGGTGGTCTAGGGGTGCGGGCGTGGTGTGGGCCAAAAATCGGCGGGGGCTTGCCAGGGAGGTCTGGATCATCCCTGTGTGGTCCGTTTAATTTATCATGTTCATTTGGATGGACAAACGGGCGAAACGGCGCGAACGCGGCAGTTTCGGGCCAAATCGGTGTACTATTGCCCTCGGTTTTGGGGGTGGTCCTGGGGTCCGAGTGAGGTGTGGGCCGAAAATCAGAGAGGGCATGCAAGGGAGGTTGGGGATCATCCCAATGTTATCCGTTTAATTTATCGTGGATATTTGGGTGGACAAAACGGAGAAACGACGCGAACGGGGCATTTTTGGGCCAAATCGAGTTGCTATAGCCCATGGTTTCAGAGGTGGTCCCGGGGTCCGGGCGTGGTGTAGGCCAAAAATTAGAGGAGGTGTGCCATTGAGGATGGGGATCGTCTCAGTGTGGTCCGTTTAATTTATCGTGGCCATTTGGATGGAGAATCGGTCAAAACGGCGAGGGCGTGCCATGGAGGTTGGGGATCATCCCAGTGTGGTCCGTTTAATTTATCGTGGCTATTTTGATGGAAAAACGGATGGAACAACGTGAACGAGGTATTTTCGGGCCAAATCGGTGTGCTATAGCCCACGGTTTCGTGGGTGGTCCCGGGGTTCGGGCGTGGTGTTGGCCGAAAATCGGCGGGGGCATACCAGGGAGGTTGGGGATCGTTCCAGTGTGGTTCGTTTAATTTTTCGTGGCCATTTGGGTAGACAAACGGGTGAAACAGCGCGAACGGGGCATTTTCGGGCCAAATCGGTGTGCTATAGCCAACGGTTTTGGGGGTGTTCCCGTGGTCCGGGAGTGGTGTGGGCCAAAAATCAGCGGGGGTGTTCCATGGAGGTTGGGGATCATCCCAGTTTGGTCCGTTTAATTTATCGCGGCCATTTTAATGGACAAACGGATAAAACGGCGTGAACGGGGCATTTTTTGGCCAAATCGGTGTGTTATAGCCCATGGTTTTGGGGGTGTTCCCGTGGTCCGGGAGTGGTGTGGGCCAAAAATTGGCGGGGGCGTGCCAAGGAGGTTGGGGATCGTCCCAGTGTGGTCCGTTTAATTTATCGTGGCAATTTGGGAGAACAAACGGGCGAAACGGCGCGAACGGGGCATTTTTAGGCCAAATCGATGTGCTATAGCCCACGGTTTCGGAGGTGGTCCCGATGTCCGAGCATCGTATGGGCCGAAAATCGATGGGGGCATGCCAGGGAGGTTGGGGATTGTCCCAGATTGGTCCGCTTAATTTATCGCGACCATTTTAATGGACAAACGGATAAAACGGCGTGAACGGGGCATTTTTGGGCCAAATCGGTGTGTTATAGCCCATGGTTTTGGGGGTGTTCCCGTGGTTCGGGAGTGGTGTGGGCGAAAAATCGGCGGGGGCGTGCCAGGGAGGTTGGGGAACGTCCCAGTGTGGTCCGTTTAATTTATCGTGGCCATTTGGGAGAACAAACGGGCGAAACGGCGCGAACGGGGCATTTTTAGGCCAAATTGGTGTGCTATAGCCCACGGTTTCGGAGGTGGTCCCGATGTCCGAGCATGGTATGGGCCGAAAATCGATGGGGGCATGCCAGGGAGGTTGGTGATTGTCCCAGTGTGGTCCGTTTAATTTATTGTGGCTATTTGGGTGGATAAACGGGAGAAACGGCTCAAACGGGGAATTTTTAGGCCAAATTGGTGTGCTATAGCCCACGGTTTCGAGGGTGGTCCCGGGGTCCTGGTGTGGTGTGGGCCCAAAATTGGCGGGGGCGTGCCAGGGAGGTTGAGGATCGTCCCAGTGTGGTCCGTTTAATTTATCATGGCAATTTGGGTGTACAAACGTGCAAAACAGCGTGAACTGGGCATTTTCGGGCCAAATAGGTGTGCTATAACTTACGGCTTCGGTGGTGGTCCCGGAGTCCGGGTGTAGTGTGGGCCAAAAATCGGCGGGTGAGTGCCAGAGAGGTTGGGGATCATTCCAGTGTGGTCCATTTAATTTATTGTGGCTATTTGGGAGGACAAACGGGCGAAATGGCGCGAATGGGACATTTTCGGGCCAAATCGGTGTGCTGTAGCCTACGGTTTCGGGGGTGGTCCCGGGGTCCGGGTGTGGTGTTGGTCAAAAATCGGTTGGGGCATGCCAGGGAGGTTGGGGATCGTCCTAGTGTGGTCCGTTTAATTTATCGTGGCCATTTGGATGAACAAATGGGCGAACTGAGCGAATGGGGCATTTTTGGGCTAAATTGGAGTGCTATAACACACGGTTTCGGTGGTGGTCCCGGGGTCCGGGCGTGTTGTGGGCTTAAAATCAAAAGGGGAGTGCCCGGGGGGGTTAGGGATCGTCCCAGTGTGGTTCGTTTAATTTATCGTGGCTATTTAGGTGGACAAACGAGCTAAACGGCACGAACGGGGCATTTTCAGGCCAAATCAGTGTTCTATAGCCCACGGTTTTGGGGGTGGTCCCGAGGTTCGGGCGTGGTGTGGTTTAAAAATCGGCGGGGGCATGCCAGGGAGGTTGGGGATCCTCCCAGTATGGTCCGTTTAATTTATCGTGTCCATTTGGGCTACAAATAGGTGAAACAGTGCGAACGGGGAATTTTTGGGCCAAATCGGTGTGCTATAGCCCACGGTTTAGGGGGTGGTCCCAGGGTCCGGGCGTGGTATGGTCCGAAAATCGGTGGGGGCGTGCTAGGTAGGTTGGGGATCGTCCCAGAGAGATCCGTTTAATTTATCGTGGCCATTTGGGTGGACAAACGGGCGAAACAGACCAAACGGGCTTTTTCTTGCCAAATCGGTGTGCTATATCCCACGATATTGGGTGTGGTCCCGGGGTTCGGGCGTGGTGTAGGCCGATAATTGGCGGGGGCATGCCATGGAGATTAGGGATCATCTCAGTGTGGTCCGTTTAATTTATCGTGGCTATTTGGGTGGACAAACGGGCGAAACGGAGCGAACGGGGCATTTTTTGGCCGAATTGGTGTGCTATAGGCCACGGTTTTGGGGGTGGTCTCGGAGTCTGGGCGTGGTGTGGGCCGAAAATTGGCGGGGGCGTCCCATAGAGGTTGGGGATCGTACTAGTATGGTCCGTTTCATTTATCGTGGCCCTCTGGATGGACAAACGGACAAAACGGCGTGAACGAGGCATTTTCGGGCCAAATCAATGTTCTATAGCCCACAGTTTTGAGGGTAGTCCCGGGGTCCGGGCTTGGTGTGGGCCGAAAATTGGCGTGGGCATTTCAGGGAGGTTGGGGATCGTCCCAGAGTGGTCTGTTTAATTTATCGTGACCCTTTGGGTGGACAAACGGATGAAATGGCACGAACAGGGCATTTTCGGGGCAAATTGGTGTGCTATAGCAAATGATTTCGGGGGTGGTGCCGGGGTCCGGGCGTGGTGTGGGCTGAAAATCAGCGGGGACGTGCCAATGAGGTTGGGGATCGTCCAGTGTGGTCCGTTTAATTTATCGTGGCTATTTGGGTGGACAAACTGGCAAAACAGCGCGAACGGGCATTTTCGGGGCAAATGGGTGTGCTGTAGCTGTAGCCCACAGTTTTGGGGGTGGTCCCGGGTTCGGGTTGTGGTGTTTGTCAAAAATCGGTTGGGGCATGCCAGTGAGGTTGGTGATTGTCCTAGTGTGGTCCGTTTAATTTATTGTGGCCGTTTGGGTGGACAAACGGGCGAAACGGCACGAACGGGATATTTTCAGGCCAAATCGGTGTGCTATAGCCCATGGTTTCTGGGGTGCTCCCGGGGTCCGGGCGTGGTGAGGGCCGAAAAATGGCGGGGGCGTGCCAGGGAGGTTGGGGATCATCCCAGTGCGGTTCGTTTAATTTATTAAGGCCATATGAGTGGAGAAACGAGCGAAACAGCGCGAACGGGGAATTTTCGAGCCAAATTGGTGTGCTATAGCCCTCTGTTTTGGGGGTGTTCCCGGGGTACGGGCGTGGTATATACCGAAAATCAGCGAGGGCGTGCCAGGGAGGTTGGGGATCGTCCTAGTGTGGTCCGTTTAATTTATCGTGGCCGTTTGGGTGGACAAGCGGGGGAAACAGCGCGAATGGGGCATTTTTAGGACAAATCATTGTGCTAAAGCCCACGGTTTCGGGGGTGGTCCCGGGGTTCGGGCGTTGTGTGGGCTGAAAATCGGCGGAGACATGCCAGGGAGGTTGGGGATCGTACTAGTATGGTTTGTTTAATTTATCTTGGCCATTTGGGTTGACAAACGGGCGAAATGGCGCGAACGGGGCATTTTTGGGCCTAATCGGTGTGGTATAGCCCACGGTTTTGGGGTTGGTCCCGGGGACCGGGCGTGGTGTGGGCCAAAAATTGGCGGAGGCGTGCCAGGGAGGTTAGGGATCATCCCAGTGTGGTCCGTTTAATTTATCGTTGCCATTTGGGAGAAGAAACGGGCGAAACGACTCGAACGGGGCATATTCGTGCCAAATCGGTTTGCTATAGCCCTCGATTTTGTGGGTGGTCCTGGGGTCCAGACGGGGTGTGCGCTGAAAATCAGCGAGGGCATGGTAGGTAGGCTGGGGATCGTCCAAGTATGCGTTTAATTTATCGTGGCCATTTGGGTGGACAACCGGGCGAAACGGCGCGAACGGGGCCTTTTCAGGCCAAATCGTTGTGCTATAGCCCACGGTTTTGGGAGTGCTCCCGGGGTCCGGGCGTGGTGTAGGCCAAAAATTGGCAGGGGCGTGCCAGGGAGGTTGGGATCATCCCAGTGTGGTCCGTTTCATTTATCACATCCATTTTGGTGGACAAACGGGCGAAACGACGCGAACAGGTCAGTTTCGGGCCAAATCGGTGTGCTATATCCCTCAGTTTCTGGCGTGGTCCTAGGTTCCGAGGGTGGTTTGGACCAAAAATCAGAGGGGGCGTGCCAGGGAGGTTGGGGATCGTCCAAGTGTTTTCCGTTTAATTTATCTCGGACATTTGGGTGGACAAAAGTGCGAAACGGCACGAATGGGGAATTTTTGGGCCAAATCGGTGTGCTATGACCCATGGTTTCAGGGGTAGTCACAAGGTCCGGGCGTTGTGTGGGCCAAAAATTGGGGGAGAGGGGGCATTGAGGTTTCGGATCGTCCCAGTGTGGTCCGCTTAATTTATCGTGGCCATTTGGGTGGACAAACTGGCAAAACGGCGCAAACGGGGGATTTTTGGGTCAAATTGGTGTGCTATAGCCCTCGGTTTCGGGGGTGGTCCCGGGGTCTGGGCGTAGTGTAGGCTAAAAGTCGGTGGGGGAGTGCCAGGGAGGTTGGGGATCGTCCCAATGTGGTATGTTCAATTAATCGTGGCCATTTGGGTGGACAAACGGGCAAAACGGCGTGAATGGGCCATTTTTGGGCCAAATCGGTGTATAGCCCACGGTTTTGGGGGTGGGTCTGGGGTCCGGCCGTGGTGTGGGCCGAAAATTGGCTGGGGCGTGCAAGGGATGTTGGGGATCATTCCAGTGTGGTCCGTTTTATTTATCGTGGCCATTTGGGTGGACAAACGGATGAAATGGCACGAACGGGGCATTTTCAGGCAAAATCGGTGTGCTATAGCCCACGGTTTTGGGGGTGGTCCCGGAGTCCGGGCGTGGTGTAGGCCAAAAATCGGCGGAGGCGTCCCATAGAGGTTGGGGATTGTCTCAGTATGGTCCGTTTCATTTATCGTGGCCATCTGGATGGACAAACGGATGAAACGGCGCGAACGGGTCATTTTCGGGCTAAATCGGGGTGCTATAGCCCACGGTTTAGGGGGTGGTCCCGGGGTCCGAGCGTGGTGTGGGTCAAAAATCGGCGGGGCAGTGCTAGGGAGGTTAGGGATCATCCCAGAGTGATCCGTTTAATTTATCGTGGCCATTTGAGAGGACAAACGGGTGAAACGGGCCAAACAGGCGTTTTCATCCCAAATCGGTGTGCTATAGCACACGATATTGGGGGTGGTTCCGGGGTCCGGGCGTGGTGTAGGCCGATAATTGGCCGGGGCATGCCAGGGAGGTTGGGGATCATCTCAGTGTGGTCCGTTTAATTTATCGTGGCTATTTGCGAGGACAAACGGGAGAAACGACGCGAATGGGGCATTTTCGGGCCAAATCGGTGTGCTATAGCCCACGGTTTCGGGGGTTGTCCCGGGGTCTGTGCATGGTGTGGGCCAAAAATATGCGGGGGCGTGCCAGGGAGGTTGGGGATCATTCTAGTTTAGTCCATTTAATTTATCGTGGCCATTTGGGTAGAGAAACAGGTGAAACTGCACAAACGGGGCATTTTCGCGCCAAATCGGTGTGCTATAGCCCTCAATTTCGGGGGTGGTCCTGGGGTCCGGGCGTGGTGTGGGCCAAAAATCAGTGCAGGCGTGCTAGGGAGGTTGGGGATCGTCCAAGTGTGGTCCATTTAATTTATTGTGTCCATTTAGGTGGACAAACGGGCGATACGGTTCGAACAGGGCATTTGTGAGCCAAATTGGTGTGCTATAGCCCACGGTTTTGGGGATGGTCCCGGGGTCCGGGCATAGTGTTTGCCAAAAATCGGCGGGGGCGTGCCAGGGAGGTTGTGGAACATCTTAGTGTGGTTCGTTTAATTTATCGTGTCCATTTGGGTGGACAAACAGGCAAAACGGCGGGAACGGGGCATTTTTGAGCCAAATCAGTGTGATATAACCCTCGGTTTCGGGAGTGGTCCCGAGGTTCGGGCGTGGTCTGGGCCGAAAATTAGAGGGGGCGTGCTACGGAGGTTGGAGATCATCCCAGTGTTGTCTGTTTAATTTATCGTGGACATTTGGGTGGACAAAGGGGCGAAATGGCGCGATCGGGGCATTTTCAAGCCAAATCGGTGTGCTATAGCCCATGGTTTTGGGGGTGGTCCCGGGGTCCGGGCGTGGTATGGGCTAAAAATTGGAGGGGACGTGCCATTGAGGTTGGTGATTATCCCAATGTGGTCCATTTAATTTATCGGGGCCATTGGGGTGGACCAACGGGCAAAACGGCGCGAACGGGGAATTTTCTGGCCAAATCGGTGTGCTATAGCCCACGGTTTTAGGGGTGGTCCTGGGGTCCGAGCGTAGTGTAGGTCGAAAGTCGGCGGGGGCGTGCCAGGGTGGTTGGGATCATCCCAGTGTGGTCCGTTTAATTTATCATGTTCATTTGGGTGGACAAACGGGCGAAATAGCGCGAATGGGGCAGTTTCGGGCTAAATTGAGGTGTTATAGCCCTCGGTTTTAGGGGTGGTCCTGGGGTTCGGGAGTGGTATGGGCCAAAAATTAGAGGAGGCGTGCCAGGGAGGTTGGGGATCATCCCAGTATTTTCCGTTTAATTTATCGTGGATAAAAGGGTGAAACGGCGCCAACGGGGCAATTTTGGGCCAAATCGGTGTGTAGGCCCATGGTTTCGGGGGTGGTCCCGGGGTCCGGGCGTGGTGTGGGCCAAAAATTGGAGGGGGCGTGCCATTGAGGCTGGTGATCGTCCCAGTGTGATCCATTTAATTTATCGTGGCCATTTGGGTGGAGAAACGGGCAAAACGGCGTGAACGGGGCATTTCCGTGCCAAATCGGTGTGCTATAGCCCTCGATTTCGGGGGTGGTTCTGGGGTCCGGGCGTGGTGTGGGCAAAAAATCAGCTGGGGCATGCTAGGGAGGTTGGGGATCATCCAAGTGTGGTCCGTTTAATTAATCGTGGCCATTTGGGTGGACAAACAGGCGAAACGGCGCGAACGGGGCATTTTAGAGCCAAATCAGTGTGCTATAACCCTCGGTTTCGGGAGTGGTTGATGTTAGGCGTATTTACACTCCTAAAACACCTTAATGTACCCATATTTTAGCCAAGTTTTGAGGACAAAATATATAATTCCTACACTTTTAGTCCTTTTTCCTGTAAGTGAGCTAACCAACGTGATTAGCAAGTTTTCAGGTATAAATGATGAAGATTTCAGCACTTTATGGGCTGTTTGACGCCAAAGGAAACTTCACGTAAGAAGGAAGGCATCTTTTGGAAGCTTATGGACTGAAAGTGATGCATTGAAAACCTGTCCCGGGCAAAAACAGTATTTCTAATGACTTGGGGGATCAGCAGTAACTTAGTAGGATTAGGACAAGTATGCAGTAACCCAGTAGGACTAGGACAAGGATAAAAACCCTATTTCAATAGGACTAGGACAAGGATGTTATAAAAACCCTATTTGCTGAATTTTTCAGCAAGCTTTTTATTATTCTCACTCATTCTCTTTCAATTCATTCTTACTCTCTTCTATTCTTAAATTCGTTGTTGACATTATTCTTCATCTATTCGACTTTTAATTTTCACGACAAGAGAAATGCTACTAGCAAGGAATTCACGCCACAAGTGACGCCAATACTTCCTTATCGTGATATTGTTATTGCTTTGGTATGATGATATCCTCGTGGTTTTCCTTCACAATTATGAGTAGCTAAACTTCTCTGTTAGGGTTATGGAAGCCTTATGAGATACTATCTATTGCTATGAGTTTGTGAATTCTTGATACGTATGCTGCTTATATCATTACTCTCTTCATCTTAATTGAATTCTTGTGGTTGCAAACATATAGAATACGCCAGTATAGCATTAACTTGTTCGAAAGAAAAGTTACATGTCTGGAAAAGAGAGAATGACAAGGAAATAGGGCTACCAACCCCTGTTTAAAAGTTAGTGCCGTAACTGGATTACCCTCTTAGAGAATTCGTACCATTAGTATACGCTTTAAGCTCGAAAGAGTTAAAGTGATATAATCCTTGATGGTCGAAAGACACTAGGATTTACCATAGAATACGAATCTCTATAAGCGCATGCATGTCTGAATTCCGCATAACTCATAGCCAATAGATACATAAAACTCATAAGGTGGACATAACCCTAACTTACAATTCTCATTGATTAAAATCTTACTAAACATTCCGTTTTTACTTTGCTATTTTGATAATTTTACTTCACGCATAAAATCCTCCCTTTATCCGCAGAACTTTCACCAAAAGTCTACTAATCGTTGCATACTTAGTGACCGAGTATTCCCTGTGGGATTCGACACCCAACCCAGTTGGGTTCTATATTTGACGACGACCGCTTACAGTCTTACGAGAGCTGTAGTTTGAGCGTTATCAGTGGTCCCGAGGTTCGGGCGTGGTGTGGGCCAAAAATTAGAGGGGGCGTGCCAGGGAGGTTGGAGATCATCCCAGTGTTGTCCGTTTAATTTAGCGTGTACATTTGGGCGGACAAAAGGGCGAAATGGAGCGAACAGGGGTGGTCCCGGGGTCCGGGCGTGGTGTGGGCCAAAAATTAGAGGGGGCGTGCCATTGAGGTTGGGGATCGTCCCAGTATGGTCCGTTTAATTTATCATGGACATTTGGGTGGAGAAAATGGAGAAACGACGTGAAGGAGGTGGTCACGGGGTCCAGGCGTGGTGTGGGCCAAAAATTGGAGGAGGCGTGCCATTGAGGATGGGGATCGTCCAAGTGTGGTCCGTTTAATTTATCGTGGCCATTTGGGTGGACAAACGGTCAAAACGGCTCAAACATGGCATTTTCGGGCCACATTAGTGTGCTATAGCCCACGGTTTCGGGTGTAAGCCCGTGGTTCGGGCGTAGTGTAGATCGAAAGTCGGCGGAGGCGTGCCAGGGAGGTTGGGGATCGTCCCAGTGTGGTCCGTTTAATTAATCGTGGCCATTTGGGTGGACAAACGGGCGAAATGGCGCGAATGGGGCATTTTCGAGCCAAATCGGTGTGCTATAGCCCACGGTTTCGGGGGTGGTTTCGGGGTCCGGACGTGGTGTGGGCTAAAAATTGGCGGGGGTGTGCCACGGAGGTTGGGGTCCAGAGTGGTCCGTTTAATTTATTGTGACCATTTGGGTGGACAAACGGGCAAAACAGCGTGAATGGGGTATTTTCCGGCAAAATCGGTGTGCTATAGCCAACGGTTTTGAGGGTGGTCTCAAGTTCCGGGCGTGGTACGGGCCAAAAATTGGCGGGGGCGTGCCATGAAGATTGGGGATCGTCTCGGTTTGGTCCATTTAATTTATCATGGCCAATTGGATGGACAAACGTATGAAACAGCGTAAACGAGGCATTTTTGGGCAAAATCGGTGAGCTATAGCCCACAGTTTTGGGGGTGTTCCCGTGGTCCGGGAGTGGTGTAGGCAAAAAATCGGCGGGGGCGTGCCAGGGAGGTTGGGGATCGTTCTAATGTGGTCCGTTTAATTTATCATGGCCATTTGGGAGATCAAACGGGGGAAACGGTGCGAACGGGGCATTTTTGGGCCAAATCGGTGTACTATAGCCCACGGTTTTGGGGGTGGTCCCGATGTCCGGGCGTGGTATGGGCCGAAAATCGATAGGGGCGTGCCATGAAGGTTGGGGATCGTCCCAGTGTGGTCCGTTTAATTTATCGTGGCCATGCATGACCCATCATTCCTTGGGTTTTGCACAGTATCGCTAGGTAAAGTGCCAGCCTTTCTTTGATTGAGTGCTGCTGAAAGTTGGCTCAATTGCTGCTCTATTTGCTTGATTGAAGTGGAATAAGAATCAGCTAATTGCTTCATAGAGGACAAATCATTTATTACCTCCGTTACTCCTGCGCTTGTTGCTTCCACTCCTTTCAGTAGTTTAGCCATCATGTCTTCCATACTTCCAGAACTAGATGTGGTGGTGTCATGTCTTCCAGGGGGAACATACACACCACTATTGTCATTCTTGTTCTTCCAACTACCTTGGTCCTTGTTTCCAAATTTCTCATAGTAGTTCCGACCTTGGTTTCCTTGGGCATTGCCTCGGAAACCCTCCTGATTGTTCAAGTAGTTGGCTTCCTCTTCCGAATCAGATTCGTCTCTTCCTTTTGACGCAATAACTTTCACTTTTTCGGTCTTCCCTGATAATAAATGCTTTGTAAGAAGATCCACTTGTGTTTTCATGTGCGCTATATCTTGATCACGTTCTTCTTGTCTTCTTCTTTAGTCTGCAGTCATGCCAATAGATAAAGTGGGGCTTGCTACCTCAGAATCCCTGGTATGCCAAGCTCTACTTTGTTTCGTCATACGATCTAGCATATTGCTTGCTTGACCAAAGGTGAGATCCATAAAGGATCCTCCAGCCGCATTATCCACCACTGGTTTAGTTATTGAATTCAGGGCTCTATATAATATCTCCATGAGGTGAACATTAGTCATGTGATGGTTTGGGCATCTCGCTAGTTTTGTCTTGAACCTCTCCCATGTTTCATGAAGAGCTTCAGTGGGAAGCTGACGAAAGTTGCTGATTTCATCTCTCATTTGTGCCATTTTGGAAGGCGGAAAGAATCTTTCTAGGAAAGCGTCTCTCAATTGCCTCCAATTTGTAATTGAATCAGGAGTCAGCCCATTCAATCATAGTGTTGCCTCCCCAGACAGAGACAATGGAAATAGACGTAATCGAATTGCATTCTGACCAACACCAGGATTGTCAAAAGACTTGCATGTAGAAATAAAGTTGATGAGATGCATATTCGGATCATCGCCTGCTAGTCCACCAAACAATCCCTTGAGTTGCAATAACTGAATCATGGTGCTTGTGATGTTGAACTTGGCTCCGGGCGCTAATGGTGGTGGAATTATAGCTCCAGTGGCTCCGGCACCATCAAGATCATCATCATCATCGTCGAAAGCTGGCTGCATAGGTTGGCGATCATGTCTATACCGAGCTTGTCGACCTCTTCTGTTGGCAGGTGTTGTGATTTCAGCATCATGCCTTGGGTTTAGTAATTCGTCATCACCTAAATCCTCATCGTCAGGATTTGTTGCTCGTGCAGGGTTATCAATGTTCTGCTGTTGAACCTGGGCTGCGGCAAGGGCAGCCAATCTTGCTTGTTCCTGTTGAGCAGCCATCCTTGCGATTTCAGCTTGTGATTCCATTCTACCAATGCGTTGTGGTTCAGGATTGATTGGTAATAACGGTTGACCAGAACTTCGAGTATGGGGCATGCACTAAAATAAAAACCTGCAGTAGACAAAAACAAAAACTAAAAGTAAAAGTACGAGAATCTTTGACCAAAGGGTCTAGTAATTATTACGAACTTAATTGACACTTGTATTCCCCGGCAACGGCGCCAATTTTTGATAACGCTCAATCTACAGCTCTCGTAGGAGTGTAAAGCGGTCGTTAGCAAATATAGAACCCAACAGGGTTGGGTGTCGATCCCACAGGGAATAGCTTGGCCAACAAGTAAGCAAAATTACTAAACTTTTGGTGCAAGTCTCGTAAAAAGGGGGGATTTGTAATGTGTCACCAAAATAATTAAATAAAAGCTGAAAATAGCAAAGTAAAAGAGAAAGATTGTTACGTAAGTTGTAAACAATGAGAATTGAGGCGTTGGGGTTATGTCCACCTTCTGCGGTATACGCATCTATTGGCTATGAGTGTGTAGAATTCTGACATGCAACTGCTTATAGAGAATTGTATTCGATGGTAAATCCAGGCGTCTTTCGACCTATTCGAGGATTATTTCACTTTAACTCTTTCGAGCTTAAAGCGTGTCTAACGGTACGAATTCTCCAAGAGGTTAGTCCAGTTACGGCACTAGCTTTTTAGTAGGGAATTTTAGGGGGTGACCCTACTACCTTGACATTATCTCTTTTCCAGACAGATAACCTTTCTTTCGAACAAGTTAAATGTTATACTGGCGTATTCTTGCGTTTGCAACCACAAAGAATGTAGACTAAGATGAAGAGAATAATGATATAAGCAGTATACGTGTCGCGAACTCACAAACTCACAGCAATAGATAGTATCTCATACGGCTTCCATAACCCCAACAGCGAAGTTTAGTTACCCATGAATACGAAGGAGATCATGATTGACATTGTTGTTATACCACAAGATTGAGTAATTTCGTGTAGCTTAGGTGGTAGGCGTGAGGCATGAATTCCTAGGCAAAGTAACGATTCTCTTGTTGTGGAATTTAAGAATAGAAGAGTAGAAGAAGAAAAATAGAATTAATGGAAAGATTAGAAGAGTTGTAGAATTGTTTGTAGTGGAAGATGAGAGGGATGGAAGAAAGTATTGTGGTCTCCCCCAAATT
The DNA here is from genome assembly GCA_030864215.1 of Capsicum pubescens. Classification (NCBI taxonomy): domain Eukaryota; kingdom Viridiplantae; phylum Streptophyta; class Magnoliopsida; order Solanales; family Solanaceae; genus Capsicum; species Capsicum pubescens. The sequence continues at coordinate 305,263,774 of CM061549.1, read as the reverse complement.
CTTCCAAATCTCTAGCATGATAGGGTATATACCCATATCCTAATCCTACTAGATAAATAAAATATCTAACCAAATCCTACTAGGCTAATGTAATACTTAACCCAATTATACTAGGTTAATGTAACATTATCATAATCCAAATAAACTAATGAAATACATAACCCAATTGTACTAGGTTAATGTATCATTGTCCAAATCCAACTAAGTTACTGCAAATCCCCAAAGTCTTCAGAAATGCTGTTTTAGCCCGGGACAGATTTTCCATGCAACAGTTTTGGTCCTTAGGCGTGTAAACTCCCTTCCCTTCCTTCGTGAGCTTTCTTTTGCGTCAAGTAAGCCATAAAATGCTTAATTCTGCATCATTTATACCTGAAACTTTACTAATCATGTTCGTTAGCTCATTTACAGGAAAAAGAACTAAAAGTGCATGAAATAAATACTTTGTTCTCAAAACTAGGCTAAAATATGGGCAAATATATTGATATAGGCGTGTAAATTCGCCTCTCATCAGTGGTCCCGGGGTTCGGGCATAGTGTGGGCCAAAACTCAGCGGGGGGCGTGCCAGGGAGGTCGGGGATCATTCCAGTGTGTTCCGTTTAATTTATCGTGGCCATTTGGGTGAATAAACGGGAGAAATGACGCAAACGGGGCATTTTAGGGCCAAATCGGTGTTCTATTGCCCACGATTTCGGGGGTGGTCCCGTGTTCCGGGCGTGGTGTGGGCCAAAAATCGGTGGGGGCATGCCAGGGATGTTGGGGATCGCCCCAGTTTGGTCCGTTTAATTTATCGTGGCTATTTGGGTGGACAAACGGGCGAAACGACGAGAACGGGGTATTATTAGGCCAAATCGGTGTGCTATAGCCCACGGTTTCGGGGGTGGTCCTGGGGTCCGGGCGTGGTGTGGGCCAAAAATCGGTGGGGGTGTGCCAGGGAGGTTGGGGATCATCCCAGTGTTGTCCGTTTAATTTATTGTGGCCAATTGGGTGGACAAACAGGAAAAAAGGCGTGAACGGGGCTTTTTCGAGCCATATAGGTGTGCTATATCCCACGGTTTTGGTGGTGGTCCCGGGGTTCGGGCCTAGTGTGGGCTGAAAATTGGCGGAGGCAAGCCAGGGAGGTAGGGACCGTCCCAGTGTGGTCTGTTTAATTTATCGTGGCCATTTGGGTGGACAAACTGGCGAAACGGTGCAAACGGGGCATTTTTGGGCCAAATCAGTGTGCTATAGCCCACGGTTTTGGGGGTGGTCACAGGGTCCGAGCGTGTTGGTGGTGGAAAATCGGTGGGGGCATGCCAGGGAGGTTGGGGATCTTCCCAGTGTGGTTCGTTTAATTTTTTGTGGCCATTTGGGTGGACAAACGGGTGAAACAGCGGGAAAAGGGCATTTTCGGGCCAAATCGGTGTGCTATAGCCCACGGTTCGGGGGTGGTCCCGGGGTTCGGGCGTAGTGTGGGCCAAAAATCAGCGGGGGTGTGCCAGGGAGGTCGGGGATCATTCCAGTGTGTTCCGTTTAATTTATCGTGGCTATTTGGGTGAACAAACGGGAGAAACGACGCGAACGGGGCATTTTAGGGCCAAATCGGTGTGCTATTGCCCAATATTTCGGGGGTGGTCCCGGGTTCCAGGCGTGGTGTGGGTCGAAAATCGGTGGAGGCATGCCATTGAGGTTGGGGATCATCCCAGTATGGTCCGTTTGATTTATCGTGGATATTTGGGTGGACAAACGGGCGAACCGGGGTGAACGAGGCATTTTTGGGCCAAATCGATGTTCTATAGCCCATAGTTTCAGGGGTGGTCCCGTGGTCCGGACGTGATGTGGGCCAAAAATTAGCAGGGGCGTGCCAGGGAGGTTGGGGATAATCCCAGTGTGGTTAGTTTAATTTATCGTGGCCATTTGGGTGGACAAACGGGCGAAACGCGGCGAACGGGGAGTATTCAGGCCAAATCGGTATGCTATAGCCCACTATTTTGGGGGTGGTCCCGGGGTTCGGGCGTGATGTAGGCTAAAAATCGAAGGAGGCGTGCCAGGGAGGTTGGGGATCGTCCCAGTGTGGTCCGTTTAATTTATCGTGGACAATTGGGTGGACAAACGGGCGAAACAGCGTGAACGGGGATTTTTCGAGCCATATCGGTGTGCTAAATCCCACGATTTTGTCGGTGATCCTGGTGTCCGGGCCTGGTGTTGGCCAAAAATCGGCGGGGGCGAGCCAGGGAGGTTGGGGACCGTCTATGTGTGGTTCGTTTAATTTATCGTGGCCATTTGGGTGGACAAACGGGCAAAACGGTGCGAATGGGGCATTTTCAAGCCAAATCGGTATGCTATAGCCCACGGTTTTAGGGGTGGTCCTGGGGTCTGGGCGTGGTGTGGGTAGAAAATCGGCAAGGGCTTGCCAGGGAGGTTGGGGATCGTCCCTGTGTGGTCCGTTTAATTTATCGTAGCCATTTGGGTGGACAAACGGGCGAAATGGCATGAACGGGGCATTTTTGAGCCAAATCGGGTTGCTATAGCCCACAGTTTTGGGGGTGGTCCCAGGGTTCGGGTATGCCATGGAGTGTGCCAGGGAGGTTGGGGATCGTCCCAAGGTGGTTATTTTAATTTATCGTGGCCATTTGGGTTGACAAACGTGCGAAACGGCGTGAACGGGGCATTTTCGAGACAAATCGATATGCTATAGCCCACGGTTTAGGGTGTGGTCCCGGGGTTCGGGCGTGGTGTAGGCCGGAAATTGATGTGGGCGTGCCAGGGAGGTTAGTAATTGTTCCAGTGTGGTCCGTTTAATTTATCGTGGCCATTTGGGTGAACAAACAGGCGAAAAGTCGCAAACGGGGCATTTTCTAGCCAAATCGGTGTGCTATAGCCCGCGGTTTTGGGGGTGGTCTCGGGGTCTGGGCGTGGTGGAGGTTAAAAATTGGTCGGGGCATGCCAGGGAGGTTAGGGATCATCTCAGTGTGGTCCGTTTAATTTATCGTGGCCATTTGGGAGAACAAACGGGCAAAACAATGCAAATGGGGTATTTTCGGGCAAAATCGGGGTGCTATAGCCCACAATTTTGGGGTTGGTTCCGGGGTCCAGACGTGGTGTTGCCGAAAATCAGCGGGGGCGAGCTAGGGAGGTTGGGGATTATCCCAGTGTGGTCCGTTTGATTTATCGTGTCCATTTAAGTGGTCAAACGGGCGAAAAGGCGCGAACGGGTCATTTTTTAGCAAAATCGGTATGCTATAGCCCACGGTTTCGGGGGTGGTCAAAGGGCCTAGGCGTGGTGTGGGTCAAAAATCAGTGGGGGCATGCCAGGGAGGTTGGGGATCGTCTCAGTGTGGTCCGTTTAATTTATCGTGGCCATTTGGGTGGACAAACAGGCAAAACAGCGCGAACGAGGCATTTTCGGGACAACTCGGTATGCTATGCCCACGGTTTTAGGGGTAGTCCCGTGGTCCGAGCGTGGTGTGGGCCAAAAATCGGCGGGGGCGTGCCAGGGAGTTTGGGGATCGTCCCAGTGTAGTCCGTTTATTTTATTGTGGCCATTTAAGTGGTCAAACGGGCGAAAAGGCATGAACGGGGTATTTTTGGGCCAAATCAGTATGCTATTCCCCACATTTTGGGGTGGTCTCGGGGTCCGGGCGTGGTGTGGGCCGAAAATTGGAGGGGGCGTGCCAGGGAGGTTGGAGATCATCCCAGTGGGATCCGTTTAATTCATTATGGCCAATTGGGTGGACAAACAGGCGAAACGGCGTGAACGGGGCATTTTCGAGCCATATCGGTGTGCTATATCCCACGGTTTCGGCGGTGGTACTGGGGTCCGGGCCTGGTGTGGGCCGAAAATTGGCGGAGGAGAGCCAGGGAGGTTGAGGACCGTTCATGTGTGGTCCGTTTAATTTATCGTGGCCATCAGGGTGGAGAAGCGGGAAAAACGGTGCGAACGGGGCATTTACGGGCCAAATCGGTGTGCTATAGCCCCCGGTTTTAGGGGTGGTCCCAGAGTCCGAGCATGGTGTGGGCAGAAAATCGGCTAGGGCTTGCTAGGGAGGTTGGGTATCGTCCCAGTGTGGTCCGTTTAATTTATCATGGCCATTTGGGTGGACAAACGTGCGAAACGGCGTGAACGGGGCATTTTCGGGCTAAATCGCATTGCTATAGCCCACAGTTTCGGGGGTGGTCCAGGGGTTCGGGCATGTAGTGGGCCAAAAATCTGCAGGGGTGTGCCAGGGAGGTTGGGGATCATCCCAAAGTAGTCCGTTTAATTTATCGTGGCCATTTGGGTGGACAACCGGGCGAAACGGCATGAACGGGGCATTTCGAGCCAAATCGATATGCTATAGCCCACGGTTTAGGGGGTGGTCCCTGAGTCCGGGCGTGGTGTGGGCCGAAAATTGGTATGGGCGTGCCAGGGAGGTTAGGATCGTCCTAGTGTGGTCCGTTTAATTTATCGTGGCTATTTGGGTGAACAAACAGGCGGAATGGCGCAAACGGGGCATTTTTGAGTCAAATCGGTGTGCTATAGCCCACGGTTTCAGGGGTGGTCTCGGGGTCCGGGCGTGGTGGGGGCCGAAAATCGACGGGGGCATGCCAGGGAGGTTAGGGATTATCTCAGTGTGGTCTGTTTAATTTATCGTGGCCATTTGGGTGGACAAACGGGAGAAACGACGCAAACGGGGCGTTTTCGGGCCAAATCGATGTGCTATAGCCCACGATTTTAGGGGTGGTCCTGTGGTCTGGGTGTGGGGTTGCCAAAAATCGGTGGGGGCATGCTAGGGAGGTTGGGGATCATCCCAGTTTGGTCGGTTTAATTTATCGTGGCCATTTAAGTAGTCAAACGGGCGAAAAGGCACGGACGGGTAATTTTTGGGCCAAATCGGTGTGCTATAGCCCATGGTTTCGAGGGTGGTCCCGAGGTCCGGGCGTGGTGTGGGCCTAAAATCGGCGGGGGCACGCGAGGGAGATAGGGGATCGTCCTAGTGTGGTCCGTTTAATTTAACGTGGCTATTTGGGTAGACAAATTGGCGAAACAGCGCAAACGGGGCATTTTTAGGCCAAATCGGTGTGCTATAGCCCACGGTTTAGGGGTTGGTCCGGGGGTCTGGGCGTGGTGTGGGCCGAAAATCGGCGGAGGCGTGCAAGGGATGTTTAGGATCGTCCCAGTGTGGTCCGCTTAATTTATCATGGTTATTTGGGAGGACAAACGGGCGAAATATATCGAACGGGGCATTTTCGGTCCAAATCGGTGTGCTATAGCCCACAGTTTCGGGGGTGGTCCTGGGTTCGGGCATGGTGTGGGCCGAAAATTGGCGGGGGCCTGCCAGGGAGGTTGTGGATCGTCCCAGTGTGGTCCGTTTAATTTATAGTGTCCATTTGGGTGGACAAACGGGCACAACGGCGCGAACAGGATATTTTCAGGCCAAATCGGTGTGCTATAGCCTACGGTTTCTGGGGTGCTCCCGGGGTCCGGGCGTGGTGTGGTCCAAAAATCTGCGGAGGCATTCCAGGGAGGTTAGGGATCATCCCAGTGTGGTTCGTTTAATTTATTGTTGCCATTTGGGTGGACAAACGGTCGAAACGGCCCAAACGGGTGTTTTCGTGCCAAATCGGTGTGCTATAGCCCACGATATTGTGGGTGGTCCCGGGGTCCGGGCGTGGTGTAGGTCCATAATTGGCGGGGGCATGCCAGGGAGGTTGGGGATCATCTCAGTGTGGTCCGTTTAATTTATCGTGGCCATTTGGGTGGACAAACGAGCAAACCAGAGCGAAAGGGGAGTTTTCAGGCTAAATCGGTGTGCTATAGCCCACGGTTTTGGGGGTGTTCCCAGAGTCCGGGCTTGGTGTGGGCCAAAAATCGGCGGGGGCGTACCATAGAGGTTGGGAATCGTCCCAGTATGGTTCGTTTCATTTATCATGGCCATCTTGGTGGACAAACGGATGAAACGGCATGAACGAGGCATTTTCGAGCTAAATCGATGTTCTGTAGCCCACAGTTTCAGGGGTAGTCCCGGTGGCCAGGAGTGGTGTGGGGCGAAAATCGGCGGGGGCATTCCAGGCAAGTCGGGGATCATCCCAGAGTGGTTCGTTTAATTTATCGTGGCCATTTGGGTGGACAAACGGACGAAACAGCATGGACGGGGCATTTTTGGGCTAAATCGGTGTGCTATAGCAAATGATTTCGGGGGTGGTCTCGGGGTCCGGGCGTGGTGTGGGCAGAAAATCGGCGGAGGCGTACCAGTGAGGTTGGGGATCGTCCCAGTGTGGTCCGTTTAATTTATCGTGGCTATTTGGGTGGACAAATGGGCAAAACAGCGTGAACGGGGCATTTTCGGGCCAAATCGGTGTGCTATAACCCACAGTTTTGGGGGTGGTCCCGGGGTCCGGGCGTGGTGTGGGTCGAAAATCAGCGAGGGCGTGCAAGGGATGTTTGGGATCATCCCAGTGTGGTCCGTTTAATTTATCATGGTCATTTGGGTGGACAAACGGGAGAAATGGACCGAACGAGTCATTTTCGGTCCAAATCGGTGTGCTATAGCCCACGGTTTCGGGGGTGGTCCTGGGGTTTGGGCATAGTGATGGCGGAAAATTGGCGGGGGCCTTCCAGGGAGGTTGAGGATCATCCCAGTGTGGTCCGTTTAATATATAGTGGCCATTTGGGTGGACAAACGGGCGAAACGGTGTGAACGGTACATTTTCGCACCAAATCGGTGTGCTATGGCCCACGGTTTCTGGGGTGCTCCCGGGCTCTGGGCGTGGTGTGGGCCTAAAATCAGCGGGGGCGTGCCAGGGAGGTTGGGAATCGTCCCAGTGTAGTACGTTTAATTAATCGTTTCCATTTGGGTAGACAGCAGGCGAAACGGCGCGAACATGGCATTTTCGAGCCAAATTGGTGTACTATAGCCCACGGTTTCGGGGGTGGTCCTGGGGTCCGGGCATGGTGTGGGACAAAAATTGGCGGGGGCGTGCCAGAGAGGTTTGGTATCGTCCCAGTATAGTCCGTTTAATTTATCGTGGCCATTTGGGTGGACAAACACGCGAAACGGTGGAAACGGGGCATTTTTGGGCAATTTCGATGAGTTATGCCCATTGTTTCTGGGGTAGTCCCGTGGTTCGGGCGTGGTGTGGGCCAAAAATTGGTGGGGGCATGCCAGGGATGTTGGGGATCGTCCCAGTGTGGTCCGTTTAATTTATCGTGGCCATTTGAGTGGACAAACATACGAAACGACGAGAACGAGGCATTATTGGGCCAAATCAGTGTGCTATAGCCCACGGTTTCGAGGGTGGTCTTAGGGTACGGGCGTGGTGTGGGCCAAAAATCGGTGGGGGCGTGCCAGGGAGGTTGGGGATCATTCCAGTGTTGTCCGTTTAATTTATTGTGGCCAATTGGGTGGACAAACAGGCGAAAAGGCGTGAACGGGGTTTTTTCAGGCCATATAGGTGTGCTATATCCCACGGTTTCGGTGGTAGTCCCGGGGTCCGAGCCTGGTGTGGGCTGAAAATAGGAGGAGGCAATCCAGGGAGGTTGGGACCGTCCCAGTGTGGTCTGTTTAATTTATCGTGTCCATTTGGGTGGACAAACGGGCGAAACGGTGTGAACGGGGCATTTTCGGGCCAAATCGGTGTGCTATAGCCCACGGTTTTGGGGGTGGTCACAGGGTCCGAGCGTGTTGGTGGTGGAAAGTCGGTGGGGGCATGCCAGGGAGGTTGGGGATCGTTCCAGTGTGGTCCGTTTAATTTTTCGTGGCCATTTGGGTGGACAAACGGGTGAAACAGCGGGAAAGGGGCATTTTTGGGCCAAATCGGTGTGCTATAGCCCACGGTTTGGGGGTGGTCCTGGGGTTCGGGCGTAGTGTGGGCCAAAAATCAGCGGGGGCGTGTCAGGGAGGTTGGGGATCATTCCAGTGTGTTTCGTTTAATTTATCGTTGCCATTTGGGTGAACAAACGGGAGAAACGATGCGAACGGGGCATTTTAGGGCCAAATTGGTGTGCTATTGCCCACGATTTCGGGGGTGGTCTCGGGTTCCAGGCGTGGTGTGGGTCAAAAATTGGCGGAGGCATGCCATGGAGGTTGAGGATCGTCCCAGTGTGGTCCGTTTAATTTATCGTGGATATTTGGGTGGACAAACGGGCGAACCGGCGCAAACGAGGCATTTTTGGGCCAAATCGATGTACTATAGCCCACAGTTTCGGGGGTGGTCCCGTGGTCCGGATGTGGTGTGGGCTGAAAATTGGCAGGGGCGTGCCAGGGAGGTTGGGATCATCCCAGTGTGGTTAGTTTAATTTATCGTGGCCATTTGGGTGGACAAACAGGCGAAACTCGGCGAACGTGGAGTTTTCGGGCCAAATTGGTGTGCTATAGCCCACTATTTCAGGGGTGGTCCCGGGGTTCGGGCGTGGTGTAGGCCAAAAATCGGAGGAGGCATACCAGGAGGTTAGGGATCGTCCTAGTGTGGTCCTTTTAATTTATCGTGGCCAATTGGGTGGACAAACGGGCGAAACGTCGTGAACGGGGATTTTTCGAGCCATATCGGTGTGCTAAATCCAACGGTTTCGGCGGTGATCCTGGTGTCCGGGCCTGGTGTGGGCCGAAAATTGGCGGGGGCGAGCCAGGGAGGTTGGGGACCGTCTATGTATGGTTCGTTTAATTTATCGTGGCCATTTGGGTGGACAAACGGGCAAAACGGTGCGAATGGGGTATTTTCAGGCCAAATCGGTGTGATATAGCCCACAGTTTTAAGGGTGGTCCTGGGGTCCGGGCGTGGTGTGGGCCAAAAATCGGCAAGGGCTTGCCATGGAGGTTGGGGATCGTCCCAGTGTGGTCCGTTTAATTTATCGTAGCCATTTGGGTGGACAAACGGGCAAAACGACATGAACGGGTTATTTTCAGGCCAAATCGGGTTGCTATAGCCCAGTGTTTCGGGGGTGGTCCCGGGTTTCGGGTATGGTGTGGGCTGAAAATCAGTGGGGGTGTTCCAGGGAGGTTGGGGATCGTCCCAAAGTGGTATGTTTAGTTTATCTTGACCATTTGGGTGGACAAACGGGCGAAACAGCGTGAACGGGTCATTTTCGAGCCTAATCGATATGTTGTAGCCCACGGTTTAGGGTGTGGTCCCGGGGTCCGGGCGTGGTGTAGGCCAAAAATCGATGTGGACGTGCCAGGGTGAACAAACAGGCGAAAAGGCACAAGCGCGGCATTTTCAAGCCAAATCGGTGTGCTATAGCCCACGATTTCGGGGGTGGTCTCGGGGTCCGGGCGTGGTGGGGGCCAAAAATTTGTCGGGGCATGCCAGGGAGGTTAGGGATCATCTCAGTGTGGTCCGTTTAATTTATCGTGGCCATTTGGATCGACAAACGGGCGAAACAACGCAAATGGGGCATTTTCGGGAAAAATCGGGGTGCTATAGCCCACAATTTTGGGGGTGGTCCCGGGGTCCGGACGTGGTGTTGTCGAAAATTGGCGGGGGCGTGCTAGGGAGGTTGGGATCATCCAAGTGTGGTCCGTTTGATTTATTGTGGTCATTTAAGTGGTCAAACGAGCGAAAAGGCACGAACGGGACATTTTCGAGCCAAATCGGGATGCTATAGCCCACGGTTTTGGGGGTGGTCAAAGGGCCTAGGCGTGGTGTGGGTCAAAAATTAGTGGGGGCATGCCAGGGAGGTTGGGGATCGTCTCAGTATGGTCCGTTTAATTTATCGTGGCCATTTGGGTGGACAAACAGGCAAAACAGCGCAAACGAGGCATTTTTAGGCCAAATCAGTGTGGTACACCCACGGTTTCGAGGGTGGTCCCGTGGTCCGAGCGTGGTGTGGGCCAAAAATCGGCGGAGGCGTGCCAGAGAGTTTGGGGATCATCCCAGTGTGGTCCGTTTATTTTATTGTGGCCTTTTAAGTGGTCAAACGGGCGAAAAGGCACGAACGAGGAATTTTCGCGCCAAATCAGTGTGCTATAGCCCACATTTTGGGAGTGGTCCCGGGGTCCGGGAGTGGTGTGGGACGAAAATCGGCGGGGGCGTGCCAGGGAGGTTGGAGATCGTCCCAGTGTGGTTCGTTTAATTTATTATGGCCAATTGGGTGGACAAACAGGAGAAACGGCGTGAATGGGGCATTTTCGGGCCATATCGGTGTGCTATATCCCACGGTTTCGGTGGTGGTACTGGGGTCCGGGCCTAGTGTGGGCCAAAAATTGGTGGAGGCGAGCCAGGGAGGTTGATGACCGTTTATGTGTGGTCCGTTTAATTTATCGTGGCCATTAGGGTGGAGAAGCAGGCAAAACGGTGTGAACGGGGCATTTACGGGCCAAATCGGTGTGCTATAGCCCCCAGTTTTAGGGGTGGTCCTAGAGTCCGAGCACGATGTGGGCAGAAAATCGGCAGGGGCTTGCTTGGGGGGTTGAGGATCGTCCCAGTGTGGTCCGTTTAATTTATTGTGGCCATTTGGGTGGACAAACGTGCAAAACGGCATGAACGGGGCATTTTTGGGCTATATCGCGTTGCTATAGCCCATAGTTTCGGGGTTGGTCCCGGGGTTCGGGCATGTAGTGGGCCGAAAATCTGCGGGGGTGTGCCTGGGAGGTTGGGGATCATCCCAAAGTGGTCCGTTTAATTTATCGTGGCCATTTGGGTGGACAAACGGGCGAAACGGCGTGAACGGGGAATTTTCGAGCCAAATCGATATGCTATAGCCCACGGTTTAGGGGTTGGTCCCGGGGTCCGGGCGTGGTGTGGGCCGAAAATCGGTATGGGGGTGCCAGGGAGGTTAGGATCGTCCTAGTGTGGTCCTTTTAATTTATCGTGGATTTTTGGGTGAACAAACAGGCGGAATGGCGCAAACGGGGCATTTTCGAGCCAAATCGGTGTGCTATAGCCCACGGTTTCGAGGGTGGTCTCGGGGTCCGGTCGTGGTGGGGGACGAAAATCGGCGGGGGCATTCCAGGGAGGTTAGGGATTATCTCAGTGTGGTCTGTTTAATTTATCGTGGCCATTTGGGTGGACAAACGTGAGAAACGACGCAAACGGGGAGTTTTCGGGCCAAATCGGTGTGCTATAACCCACGATTTTAGGGGTGGTCCTGGGGTCTGGGCGTGGTGTTGCCAAAAATCGGCGGGGGCGTGCTAGGGAGGTTGGGGATCATCCCAGTGTGGTCTGTTTAATTTATCGTGGCCATTTAAGTAGTCAAACGGGCGAAAAGGTACGGACGGGGAATTTTTGGGCCAAATCAGTGTGCTATAGCCCACGGTTTTGAGGGTGGTCCCGAGGTCCGGGCGTGGTGTAGGTCGGAAATCGGTGGGGGCGTGCCAGGGAGCTAGGGGATCGTCCTAGAGTGGTCCGTTTAATTTAACGTGGCCATTTGGGTAGACAAACTGGCGAAACAATGCAAACGGGGCATTTTTGGGCCAAATTGGTTTGCTATAGCCCACGGTTTAGGGGGTGGTCCCGGGGTTCGGGCGTGGTGTGGGCCAAACATGGCGGAGGCGTGCCAGGGAGGTTAAGAATTCACCCACTGTGGTCTGTTTAATTTTTCGTGGCCATTTGGGTGGACAAACCGGCGAAACGGCATGAACGGGGCATTTTCGGGCCAAATCGGTGTGCTATATCCAACGATTTATGGGGTGGTCCCGGGGTTCGGGCGTAGTGTGGGCCAAAAATTGGAGGGGGCGTGCCAGGGAGGTTGGGGATCATCCCAGTGTGGTCCGTTTAATTTATCGTAGCCATTTGGGTGGATAAACGGGTGAAACGGTGTGAACGGGGCATTTTCGGGCAAAATGGGTGGGCTATAGCCCACAGTTTTGGGGGTGGTCCCAGGGTCCGGGTGTGGTGTCGGTCGAAAATTGGTTGGGGCATGCCAGGGAGATTGGGGATCGTCCCAGTGTAGTCCGTTTAATTTATCATGGCTATTTGGGTTGACAAACGGGCGAAACATCGCGAATGGGACATTTTCAGGCTAAATCGGTGTGCTATAGCCGACGGTTTCGAGGGTGGTCCTGGGGTCCGGGCGTGGTGTGGTTCTAAAATCGATGGGGGCGTGCCAGGGAGGTTGGGGATCGTCCCAGTGTGGTCCGTTTAATTTATCGTGGCCATTTGGGTGGATAAATGGCGCGAACGCGGTATTTTCAGGCTAAATCGGTGTGCTATAGCCCACGATTTTGGAGGTGGTCCCAGGGTCCAGGCGTGGTGTGGGCCAATAATCGGTAGAGGCGTGCCAGGGAGGTTGAGGATCATCCCAGTGTGGTCCAGTTAATTTATCGTGGCCATTTGGTTGGACAAATGGGCGAAACAGCACGAACGCGGTATTTTCAGGCTAACTCGGTGTGCTATATCCCAGGGTTTCAGGTGTGGTCCCGGGGTTCGGGCGTGGTGTTGGTCTAAAATTGGCGGGGGCATGTCAGGGAGGTTGGGGATCGTCCCAGTGTGGTCCGTTTAAATTTTCGTGGCCATTTGGGTGGACAAACGGGCGAAACGGCGCGAATGGGGCATTTTCAGGCCAAATCGGTGTGCTATATCCCAGGGTTTCAGGTGTGGTCCCGGGGTTCGGGCGTGGTGTTGGTCTAAAATCGGCGGGGGCATGCCAGGGAGGTTGGGGATCATCCTAGTGTGGTCCGTTTAAATTTTCGTGGCCATTTAGGTGGACAAACTGGCAAAACGGCGCAAACGGGGCATTTTCGAGCCAAATCGGTGTGCTATATCCCAGGGTTTCAGGGGTGGTCCCGGGGTTCGAGAGTGGTGTAGGCTAAAAATCGGCGGGGGTGTGCCAGAGAGGTTTGGGATCATCCCAGTGTGGTCCGTTTAATTTATCGTGGCTATTTGGGTGGACAAAAGGGTAAAACGGCGCAAAAGAGGCATTTTCAGGCCAAATCGGTATGCTATAGCCCACAGTTTCTTGCGTGGTCCCGAGGTTCGGGCGTGGTGTGGTCCGATAATCGGCGGGGGCATGCCAGGGGTGTTTAGGATCGTCCCGGTGTGGTCCGTTTAATTTATCGTGTCCATTTGGGTGGAAAAATGGGAGAAACGGTGCGAATCGGTTATTCTTGGTTCAAATCGGTGTGCTATAGCCCACGGTTTCGGGGGTGGTCCAAGGGCCTAGGCGTGGTGTGGATCAAAAATTGGCGGGGGCATGCAGGGAGGTTGGGGATAGTCCCAGTGTGGTCCATTTAATTTATCGTGACCATTTGGGTGGATAAACAGGCGAAACAGCGCGAACGAGACATTTTTAGGCCAAATCGGTGTGCTATATTCCACGGTTTCGGGAAGGGTCACGGGGTCCGGGCGTGGTGTGGGCCGAAAATCGGCGGGGGCGTGCCAGGGAGGCTGGGGATCGTCCCACTATGGTCCATTTAATTTTTAGTGGCCATTTGGGTGGAAAAACAGGCGAAAAGGCTCGAACGGGGCATTTTTGGGCCAAATCGGTGTGCTATATCCCACGATTTATGGGGTGGTCCCGGGGTTCGAGCGTGGTGTGGGCCAAAAATCGGAGAGGGCGTGCCAGGGAGGTTTGGGATCGTCCCAGTATGATCCGTTTAATTTATCGTGGCCATTTAGGTGGACAAACAGGCGAAACAGTGCGAACGAGGCATTTTTGGGCCAAATCGATGTGTTGTAGCCCACGGTTTCGGGGGTGGTCATGGGGTCTTGGCATGGTGTGGGCCAAAAATTGGCGGGGGCATGCCACGGTGGTTGGGGAACGTCCTACTATGGTCCGTTTAATTTTTTGTGGCTATTTGGGTGGACAAAGGGGCGAAACGGCACGAACGGGGCATTTTTAGGCCAAATCGGTGTGCTTATCTCATAATTTATGGGTTTGGTCCCGGGGTTCGAGCTTGGTGTGGGTCAAAAATTTGAGGGGGCGTGACAGGGAGGTTTGGGATCGTGCCAGTGTGGTCCGTATAATTTATCGTGGCCATTTAGGTGGACAAACGGGCGAAACTACGCGAACGGCGCATTTTAGCCCACTATTTCGGGTGTGGTCCCGGTGTTCGGGCGTGGTGTGGTTCGATAATCGGCGGGGGCGTGGCAGCGGGGTTGAGGATCATCCCAGTGTGGTCCGTTTAATTTATCGTGGCCATTTGGGTGGACAAACAGGCAAAACAGTGCGAATGGGGCCTTTTCAGGCTAAATCGGTGTGCAGCCCACAATTTTGGGGGTTGTCCCGGGGTCCGGACGTGGTGTCGGTCAAAAATTGGATGGGGCATGCCAGGAAGGTTGGGGATCCTCTCAGTGTGGTCCGTTTAATTTATCGTTACCATTTGGGTTGATAAACGGGCGAAAAGGCGTAAAGAGGGCATTTTCGGGCTAAATCGATGTGCTATAGCCAACGATTTAGGGGGTGGTCCCGAGGTCCGGGCGTGGTATGTGCCAAAAATCGATGGGGGCATGCCAGAGAGGTTGGGGATCATCCCAGTGTGGTCCGTTTAATTTATCGTTGCCATTTAGTTGGACAAACGGGGTAAATACGACATTTTTGGGCCAAATCGGTGTGCTATAGCCCACAATTTTGGGGGTGGTCCCGGGGTCCAGGCGTGGTCTGGGCCAAAAATCGGTAGGGGCATGCCAGGGAGGTTGGGGATCATCCCAGTGTGGTCCGTTTAATTTATCGTGGCCATTTGGTTGGACAAACGAGCGAAACAAAGCGAATGGGGAATTTTTGGGCGAAATCGATGTGCTATAACCCACGATTTTGGGAGTTGTCCCGGGGTTCGGGTGTGGTGTGGGCCGAAAATCTTTGGGGACATGCCAGCGAGGTTGGGGATCGTCACAATGTGGTACGTTTAATTTTTCGTGGCCATTTGGGTGGTCAAACGGGCGAAACGACGCGTATGGGGCTTTTTCGGGCCAAATTGGTGTGCTATTTCCCACGGTTTCAGGGCTGGTCCCGGGGTCCAAGCGTGGTGTGGGCCAAAAATTGGCGTGGGCGTGACAGAGAGGTTGGGGATCGTCCCAGTGTGGTCCATTTAGTTTATCGTGGACATTTGAGTGGACAAACGGGCGAAACGGCGCAAATGGGGCATTTTCGGGCCAAATCGGTGTGCTATAGCCTATGGTTTCGGGGGTGGTACCGGGGTTCAGGCGTGCTGTAGTTTGATAATCGGAGAGGGCGTCCTAGGGGGGTTGAGCATCGTCCCAGTGTGGTCCGTTTAATTTATCGTGGCCATTTGGGTGGACAAACAGGCGAAACGGAGTGAATGGAGCATTTTCGGACCAAATCGGTGCGCTATAGCACACAGTTTCAGGGGGTAGTCCTGGGGTCCGGGCGTGGTGTCGGTCGAAAATCCGCTGGGGCATGCCAGGGAGGTTGGGGATCGTCCTAGTGTGGTCCGTTTAATTTATCGTGGCCATTTGGGTGGATAAACGGGCGAAACGGCTTGAACGGGGCATTTTCGGGCCAAATCGGTGTGCTATAGACCACGGTTTCGGGGGTGGTCCAAGGGACCGAGCGTGGTGTGGGCCAAAAATTGACGGGCGCATGCCAGGGACGTTGGGGATCGTTTCAGTGTGGTCCGTTTAATTTATCATGACTATTTAGGTGGATAAACGGGCAAAACGGTGCGAACTCGACATTTTTGGGCCAATTCGGTGTGCTATAGCCCACGATTTTGGGGGTGGTCGTGGGGTCCAGGCGTGGTGTGGGCCAAAAATCGGTGGGGGCATTCCAGGGAGGTTGGGGATCGTCCCAGTGTGGTCCGTTTAATTTATAATGGCAATATGGGTGGACAAACGGGTGAAACGGCGCGAACGGGGCATTATCGAGCCAATATGGTGTGCTATAGCCCATGGTTTCGGGGGTGGTCCTGGGGTTCGGGCGTGGTGTGGCTCGAAAATCGGCGGGGGCATGCCAGGGAGGTTGGGGATCGTCCTAGTATGGTTCGTTTAATTTATTGTGGCCATTTGGGTGGACAAACGAGCGAAACGGCACGAACGGGTCATTTTCGGGCTAAATCAGTGTGCTATAGCCCACGGTTTTGGGGGTAGTCCGAGGGTCCGAGCGTGGTATGGGTTGAAAATCAGCGGAGGCATGAAAGGGAGGTTGGGGATCGTCCC
Organism: Capsicum pubescens; assembly: GCA_030864215.1. NCBI lineage: Eukaryota > Viridiplantae > Streptophyta > Magnoliopsida > Solanales > Solanaceae > Capsicum > Capsicum pubescens. The sequence continues at coordinate 305,247,769 of CM061549.1, read as the reverse complement.
AGTTTGGTCCGTTTAATTTATCATGGCCATTCGGGTGGACGAATGGACGAAACGACGCGAACAGAGCATTTTCAAGCCAAATCGGTGTGCTATATCCCACGGTTTTGGGGGTGGCCTCGGGGTCCGGGCGTGGTGTGGGCCGAAAATTAGCGGGGGCGTACCAGGGATGTTGGGGATCATCCCAGTGCGGTTCGTTTAATTTATCGTTGCCATTTGGGTGGACAAACGGGCGAAATAGCGCGAACGGGGTATTTTCGGGTCAAATCGGTGTGCTATAGCCCACGTTTCGGGGGTGGTCCCGTGGTTCGAGCGTGGTGTGGGCCGAAAATTAGCTGGGTCGTGCCAGGGAGGTTGGGGATCGTCCCAGTGTAGTCCGTTTAATTTATCGCGGCTATTTGTGTGGACAAACGGGCAAAACGGCGTGAACGGGGCATTTTTGGTCTAAATCGGTGTGCTATAGCCCACAGTTTCGGGGGTAGTCCAGGTGTTCGGGAGTGGTATGGGTGAAAAATTAGTGAGGGCGTGCCAGGGAGGTTGGGGATCGTCCCAGTGTGGTTCGTTAAATTTATCGTGGCCATTTGGGTGGACAAACGGGCAAAACGGCGCGAACGGGGCATTTTCGGGCTAAATCGGTGTGCTATAGCCCACGATTTCGGGGGTGGTCTCGAGGTTCGGGCGTGGTGTGGTCTGATAATTGGCGGGGGCGTGCCAGGTAGGTTGGCGATCGTCCCAGTATGGTCCGTTTAATTTATCGTGGCTATTTAGGTGGACAAACGGGTGAAACAGTGCGAACGGGGCGTTTTCGGGCCAAGTCGATGTGCTATAGCCCACAGTTTTGGGGGTAGTCGCGGGGTCTGGGCGTGGTGTTGTTCGAAAATTAGCTTGGGCATGCCAGGGAGGTTGGGGATCGTCCCAATGTGGTCTATTTAATTTATCGTGGCCATTTGGGTGGACAAACGGGCGAAACGGCATGAACGGGGAATTTTCGGGACAAATCGGTGTGCTATAGCCCACGGTTTATGAGGTGCTACCAGGGTCCGAGCGTGGTGTGGGTCGAAAATCGACGGGGGCATACCTGGGAGGTTGGGGATCGTCCCAGTATGGTCCGTTTAATTTATCGTGGCCATTTGGGTGGATAAACGGGAGAAACGGCACAAACGCGGCATTTTCTGGCCAAATCGGTGTGCTATAGCCCACGATTTTGGGGGTGGTACCGGGGTCTGGGTGGGGTGTGGGCCAAAAATCGGTGGGGTGTGCCAGGGAGGTTGGGTATAGTCCCAGCGGGGTTCCTTTAATTTATCGTGGCTATTTGGGTGGACAAACGGGCGAAACGGCGCGAATGGGGCATTTTCGGGCCAAATCGATATGCTAGAGCCCACAATTTCGGGGGTGGTCCCGTGGTCCGGGCGTGTTGTGAGCCGAAAATCGGCGGAGGCGTGCCAGGGAGGTTGGGGATCGTCCCAGTATGGTATGTTTTATTTATCGTGGCAATTTGGGTGGACAAACAGGCAAAACGGCGTGAACGGGGCATTATCGGGCCAAATCGGTGTGCTATGGCCCACGGTTTCGGGGGTGGTCCCCTGGTCCGAGCGTGGTATGGGTCAAAAATCGGTGGGGACGTGCCAGGGAGGTTGGGGATCGTCCCAGTCTGGTCCGTTTAATTTATCGTGGCCAATTGGGAGGACAAACGGGTGAAACGGCGTGAATGGGGCATTTTCGAGGCAAAACGGTGTGCTATATCCCACGGTTTCGGGGGTGGTCCCGGGGTCCGAGCCTGGTTAGGGGCAAAAATTGGCGGGGGCGGGCCAGGCAGGTTGGGGATCATCCCAATGTGGTCTGTTTAATTTATCGTGGCCATTTGGGTGGACAAACAGGCAAAACGGTGCGAACGAGGCATTTTTAGGCCAAATCGGTTTGCTATAGCCCACGATTTTAGGGGTGGTGCCGGGTTCCGGGAGTGGTGTGGGCCGAAAATTGGCGGGGGCTTGCCAGGGAGGTTGGGGATCGTCCCAGTGTGGTCCGTTTAATTTATCGTGGCCTTTTGGTTGGACAAACGGGCGAAACAGTGCAAACGAAGAATTTTTGGGCCAAATCGGTGTGCTGAAATCTTCTTCATTAGTACCTGAAAAGCATGCTAATCACATAGGTCAGCTCACTTACTTAAAAATGGACTAAAAGTGCAAGGATTATGTATTTTATCCTCAAAATTTAGTTAAAACATGGGTAAGTTATGGTGCTTAGACGTATAAATACGCCCAACATCACCACCCCACACTTAAAGCTTTGTTCGTCCTCGAACAACATATCTATTTATGCATACTACACAAGCCTTAGCACCCACAAAGAAAGACAAGATGCTCAAATAAGCTCACACAACAATTATGAACAAGAAGTAGCTTCAGGAATCATTCCTAGATACAACCTACCCTCAAGAATAGACTCATTAAGTTGGAAATTTCTTGCATATCATTCAAGAAAATCATATAAATTACCCAACGTTCATCAACCATGTTCCCTCACAACAAGAGAGTTACCCATAATCACTCACAATTATGCAATTTCTAACAAAATGGGCACAAAAATCAAGTTGCGCTCACTCTGACAAAGAATTCTCAAATTACAACTGATGACCATATGCTTTCCCTTATTGTAATACTCCACCACTATCAGAATGCTAAGATTAGGATCAAAGAGGTCTTTTACGGGTTGTAATGCAGGCTAAAGGATGGGTAGGAACTATTTTGGCCAGAAATAGTGACTATCTTCCCTAAGCGCTTTAATACACTACATTATGCAATTAAGATCAATCTCAAACAACCAATTTCCACTTCTTCTATCTTCACAGATTTGCTTTTCACCCCAACTCGTTAAGCTTAATTAATAACACTATGGTGGGAGTATGCAACCCTTTCAATTTTTTTTTGGGCACCTTTTTCACGTTACGCACCCCTATAATAGCCACCCTCAACTTAAGCAATTTTCCTTAGTTGAGGTGCACAATGTCCAAGAAGGAACAGGGCCAAAAAAGGTTCATTGTAACATGTCCGGGATAAACTTTTGAACTTTTTCAACAATTTTAGCTACTCCCAACCACATCAATTGCTCACGCCAATAACCAGACTTTGGGGTATCAATTTCACCTTTTTCCTCTTATTCTCAAACTCTTAACTCACATTGATTTTACATTAAAGCGCTTAGGAGCTTTTTGGATCAAATTACGGTCTATTAAAGAACGGATTAGGCTACATATGAGGCTAATAAAAGAACAAGGTAAAGGATCGACGGGGCTATCTAAGATAATGTACAAAGGTAGGTCAAAAGAAGGTATGAACAATGGCTATCAAAGAAATGCCTAAATCATCTCCTAAACTCACAATCTTTATTTCGCTTTGTATACACACCAGGAAAGTTCTAGCATCAGTTACAATAAGGAATATACAACAGTCTTACACACTCATGGCACATGGTCAACTCAATTAGGAGCATTATAGATTCTCGACCGAACAATTACATGAATTCAATTAAAACCAACAATCACAACAAGAGTCACAACTAGAGCCTAGGTGTTTCAAACGTAATGACCCATCACATACTTAGGTTATAATGTCATATGATCCACAAGATCAGTTACATGTAATTGAAAGACTACTTTTCTCTTAAGACGGTCGTCATCCATCCATCATCGAGAAAAATACCTAATTATGACTAAATAACTAACAAAATGAACAAAATAACTAATCCTATCCACAAGTATACTAAGGAGAAGGTCCTATTTTCTTACGAAACAAGTAGCAAAGTAACCAGCCACCCCACACTTAAGCTCTGCACTGTCCCCAGTGTAAATAACAAGATAAAGAACCTGGATAGTAGTACTTCTCATCCACATTAGGAGTCATGCCACCTGCATGGAGATCATCATTGGAGCCATTTTTCCTGTATTCATCCTGTCATCCATGTCATCCACACATAATGAAACTAACTATAATTAATATGAGGGTGGTGAAGTCACCACCCCACACTTAATTTGTTAGTATCAACTAATTTCGTGTTATTATCGGGTACTCAGACTTCACCGACATACACTTTGACATGGTGCACCACGTTAGTCACAATACAATTCAATCACTTCAATTTCCCCATGTCTATTTCAATGAAACACTTTTTTATCAAAATCATACCCTACACTTTCAATCATATCAAGATATACAAAACACCATCACTTTCCCAACATAGCCATGGCAAAAATTTAATTCATATTCCTCAAGTGATCAATTAATAACTACAGCATAAATTCAAAACACCTAAGGATTAAGAAAAGAACACTTACCTTGAAGATGAAGGATTGAAGAAAGTGAGTCGATGTTCTTAGGTTTTGAAAGTGGTGAGGAGCTTGTAAGATTAGTAGAGCAAAGAGAAGGGTTTTGAGAGAGGAGGGTTTGGGAGGAGCTTAGGTGAAAGAAAAATGGAGTGGGATTTAAGAGTAGAGAATATGTTTAAAGGATGAGCCATGGGTCGGGTTGGTCCATTCACAAACGGGTTAGTGGGCAAAAATTATGTTGATAGGCGGCGCCTATAGCATTGCCTAAGCATAAGTAGGCGGCTCCTATAGCATTGCCTAAGCATAAGTAGGCGGCTCCTAACCTATTTCCTATGTTGGAATAGGCGGCGCCTAGCCTATCGCCTATGTTGGCATAGGCGGCGCCTAGCCTACCGCCTATGTGAGGCAGTGAGCATAGGCAATGGCATAGGCGGCGCCTAACCTATTGCCTATGTTGGCATAGAAGGCGCCTAGCCTATTGCCTATGTAGGCATAGGCGGCGCCTAGCCTATTGCTTATGTTAGCATAAGCAATTGGAAAAACGGTGCACTCTTGGTCGAAAAGGTCCATACCGCGGGGGCTTCGGCCCCGCACCCCCATCGAGGTCAGAGGTGAGCTTCGGGATCGGGCCGATATCACCACAGACCTCATTGAAAGTCACAAAATAAAGTCGCACCACGAAACTTTTGGGGTCAAATTAACATAATTCAAGGCACGAATCTAATGCAAATCATACTTGAGCCTTACACATTTGACCACTCCAACTTACCTGTAATGTTCCCATCACTCCTAAACTTACCACCATTAACATGTCTCTCTTCCAAATCAAAATTGGTACTAATATTCTCCTTAGTACTTCGTGCACCTACACTTAATCAAAAACAACAAAAATGATTAGAAAGATGGGTTGCCTCCCATGCAGCGCCTAATTTAACGTCGCGGCATGACTCAATTATCTTGATTACTCATACTACGTCAAGATACATCGATGATACCATTTGTACCTCATTTGTTGGATCAAGACAATGCTTTATTCTTAGTCCAACCACTTTGAAGTCACTCACATCCTTGCTTGCAAGTTTAACCAAACCAGCTATGGTCTCCACAAAAGACATATCCTTAACTGGTATATCTCTCTTATCTTCATTGAATACATCAACTATCAAGAAGACACTCATCTCTTTTTGTTGTTTAATAGACCGACATACTTTAAAGCTAACTTCTTTCTCATTAAGCCTAAATTTTAGCTCATTCAGCTTCATGTCAACTAACGCCCTTCCAGTTCCTAAGAATGGCCTACCCAAAATTATGGGTACTTCAAAGTCCACTTCACAATCAAGAATTACAAAATCAGCAGGAAATATAAAATCAGCAACTTTTACAAGTACATCATGTAGAATCCCAATCGGTCTTTTTACTGATCTATCCGCCATTAGAAGCCGCATATTAGTGGGCGTAGGATCTCCCAAATCTAATTTCTTGAAAACCGTCAATGGCATAAGATTGATACTTGCCCCAAGATCACAAAGGGCCTTTCAAACTTTAGAAATCCAATCGTACATGGAACAGTAAATGCTCCCGGATCAGCTTTCTTCTGGACAATAGATCTTGTAGAAATAGCACTACAATGATGAAGATTGTCTACCATTTCATAGCTCACAGTCTTTTTCTTTTTCAACAGGTCTTTCATAAACTTAGCATATCCGGGCATCTGTTCCAGTGCTTCAACTAAGGGAACATTCACTGTCAACTGCTTCAACATAGCCATGAATTTGCCAAAATTGCCATCATCTTTTTTCTTCTTTAATCGTTGTGGAAATGGATGTGGCGGCCTTGGAATTTTAGTTGGAGCAACTTTTACCTTCTTTTTTATGCCTTGCTCCACATCACTAACATGCTTCGGCTTAGTTGGTTGTTAAACTTCTGCACTTTTCTTTTTCAAACCTCCCAACTCCACAGGCACCACTAGAGATTCATCAACCATCTCCCAATCCATTTCAACCTCATCAGTATAAGAGGAATCTCCCAAACCTGGACTAGATAACATCTTACCGCTCCTTGTGGTAATGGCCATACACGATCCATCAGTCCTCGAATTCTGAACTGTATCACTTGGTAGAGTCCCATTATTTCTTTGGTTGAATGTTGCGGATAATTGGCTCATCTGCTGCTCCAATTGTTTAATAGCAACTGAGTGCGAATTTACAAGTTGACTTATGGAAGATACATCACTCTTTATTGTAGTCACCCCAGAATTTGCCGCCTCAACTCCCTTTAATACTTTCTCCATCATGTCCTCCATAGGTATTTTGCCTGAACTGGTAGCAGCATTATCACGGCTTCCAAGAGGTACATACAGTCCACTCCTGTCACTTTTATTCTTCCAATCTCCTTGATGGTTCCAACCTTGGTTTCCTTGGCCACCACCTCGGAAACCCATCTGATTGTTCAAGTAATTGGCTTCTTCCTCAGGATCGGAGTCAGCCCTTCCCTGTGATGCTACAGCTTTAACCTTCTCTGTCTTTCCTGATAATAAATGCTTAGTGAGAAGGTCCATCTGTGTTTTCATGTGAGCCATATCCTGGTCACATCCCTCTTCTCTTCGCCTCTGTTCTGCCGTCATGCCAATAGATACAGTAGATCTTGCTACCTCAGAATCCCTGGTATGCTAAGCTCTACTCTGCTTTGTCATGCGATCCAGTATGTCAGATGCCTCAAGAAAAGTAAGGTCCATGAATGACCCACCCGCAACATTATCTACCACTGGCTTAGTCACCGAGTTCAAAGCCCTATATAATATTTCCATCAAGTGGACATTGGTCATCTGATGGTTTGGGCACCGCATAAGCTTCTTCTTGAACCTCTCCCAAGTCTCATGGAGAGCTTCATTTAGAAACTGTTTGAAATTGCTTATCTCATCTCTCAATTGTGCCCTCTTGGATGGCGGAAAGAATCTTTCTAGGAAAGCGTCTTTCAGTTGCCTCCAATTGGTAATAGAGTCAGGAGTTAGCCCGTTTAACCATAGAGTTGCCTCTCCAGATAGAGACAGTGGAAATAAGCTCAGCCGGATCTCATTCTATCTAACCCCTGGATTGTCAAATGATTTACATGTTGAGATAAAATTAATCAGATGCATATTCGGATTGTCGCCTGCAAGTCCACCAAATAACCCTTTGAGTTGCAATAGCTGGATCATGGTGCTAGTGATATTGAACTTGGCTCCGGGTTCCAAGGGCGGAGGAATAATATCCCCTGTGGCACCAGTCCCATCCAAGTCGTCATCATAATCATCAAAAGCAACTTGCACAACTCGGCGTTCGGGTCTCATCCTAGATTGACGATCTCTGTTGACATTTCTGTTCACTGGTGCAGCCACATCATCTGCACGCCTTGGATTTAATAACTCATCATCACCCAGGTCCTCATCATCAAGATTTGGTACCCGACCTGGGTTATCAGCATTCTGTTGATTTACTTGCGCAGCTGCCAATGCAGCTAATCTAGCTTGCTCCTATTGAGCAGCTATCCTTTCAGGGTCTCGTTGCGCATCCATTCTGCCAATGAGATGTGGTTCAGGATTTATAGGTAATAATGGCTGACCCGATCTCCGTGTATTTGACATGTAATCCACTCAACCTAAACAAAACAAAAATAACAAACAAAAGTAAAATTTGAGAATCTTTGACCAAAGGGTCTATTAACTATCACAAACGTAGTTGACAACCGTATTGACCGGCAACGGCGCCAAAATTTGATACTCCCAAATTACAACTCTCGTTAGAAAGTGTAAGTGGTCGCTGTCAAATATAGAACCCAACTGGGTTGGGTGTCGAATCCCACAGGGAATACTATGATCACTAAGTATTGCGATTATTATTAGACTGTTGGTCGAAGGTTCCAAGATAAGGGGGGTTTGGTTTAAGTGCACAGTAATATTATCAGTGTAACAATGAGATGATATGTGTAATTATATTTGATCACAGAGAATGACAAGTTAGGGTTATGTCCACCTTGTAGCTTCTACTTCTCTATTAACTATGGGTAATACGGATTTTATACATGCATGCACTTATAGAGAGGCGTATTCTAATTCTAATCCAAGTGTTTTTCAACCATCAAGGATTTATTCACCTTAGTTCTCTCGAACCCAAAGTGTACAACAAATTATACGAACTCTCCAAGACGTTAATCCTGCTAGGGCATTAATGTGTAAACTAGAGGTTGGAAACCCTAATTTCTTGTCACACTCTCTTTTCCAAACAGTAACTTTTCTATCGAACAAGTTATTGCTATAATGGCATATTCCCTATGTTTTCAACCACGATAATTCAATCAAAATGAAGAGAGTAATGATATAAGTGGATTACACATCATAAATTCACGAACCCATAGCAATAGAGAGTATACTACAAGGTTTCCATAACCCTAACAGATAAGCTTAGCTACTCATGAATAAAACAAAAATCGACATAGAAATATTCATCATACCAAAACTTAGCACGATCTTGGTGATGAAGAAGATAAGTGACGTTAAGAGAGAAACACGTTTCTCTCCCTCTGTCCTCAAGCTAAGCGTCTCTTCTCTTGTTTTCAAAATAATACAGAATGTCAATAATCCCTAAAAATTCAGCAATAAGGCTTTTAATAACATCCTTCTCTAATAAATTGCTACTGTATCCTTAACTATTTAAAAATATTGTGTTTGCCCGGGAAAAAGTTCCCATACATCACATTCAGTCCAAAAGCTGTTTTCCCTTTTATGTGAAGTTTTCCTTTGCTGTCCACAGGTCCCCAAAGTGCTGAAATCTTCTTCATTATTACCTGAAAAGCATGCTAATCACATAGGTCAGCTCACTTACTTAAAAATGGACTAAAAGTGCAAGAATTATGTATTTTATCCTCAAAACATAGCTAAAACATGGGTAAGTTATGGTGCTTAGACGTATAAATACGCCCAACATCATCAAACGGGCAATACGGTGTGAACCAAACATTTTCGAACTAAATCGATTTGCTATAGCCTTTGTTATTCCCATCATCCGGTAACCACAGGATGATCCTCAAGAAAGGTGGCAGGATTCGAACCTATGGCCGGCCCCCACGGTTTCAGGGGTGGTCCCGGGGTCCGGGCGTGGAGTGGGCCAAAAATTGGCGGGGGCGTGCCAGGGAGGTTGGGGATTGTCCCAGTGTGGTCCGTTTAATTTATCGTGTCCATTTGGGTGGACAAACGGGCAAAACGGCATAAACGGGGCATTTTGGAGTCAAATCGATGTACTACAGCCCACGATTTTGGGGGTGGTCTCGAGGTCCGGGCGTGGTGTGAGCCAAAAATCGGCGGGGGTGTGCCAGGGAGGTTGGGGATCATCCTATTATGGTCCGTTTAATTTATCGTGGCTATTTGTGTGGACAAACGGGCGAAATGGTGCGAACGGGGCATATTCGAGCCAAATCAATGTGCTATTGGCCATGGTATCGGGGGTGGTCCCGAGGTCCAGGCGTGGTGTGGGTCGAAAATCTTCGGGGGCATGCCATCGAGGTTGAGGATAATCCCAGTATGGTCTGTTTAATTTATGGTGGCCATTTGGGCGGACAAACGGGCAAAACGGCACGAATGGGGCATTTTGGTCAAATTCGGTGTGCCATAACCCACGGTTTTGGGGGTGGTCCCGGGGTCCGGGTGTGGTGTTGGCCAAAAATTGGCGGGGGTGTGCCAGGGAGGTTGGGGGTCATGCCAGTGTGGTACGTTTAATTTATCGTGGCTATTTGGGTGGACAAACTGGCGAAATGGTGAGAATGGGGTGTTTTGGGGCCAAATCAGTGTGCTATATCCCACGGTTTCGGGGGTGGTCCCAGGGTTCGGGTGTGATGTGGGCTGAAAATCGGCGGGGGCATTCCAGGGACGTTTAGGATTGTCACAGTGTGATCCGTTTAATTTATCGTGGCCATTTCGGAGGACAAACGGTCAAAACGGCGCGAACGGTGCATTTTTGGGCCAAATCGGTGTGCTATAGTCCACGATTTTGGGGGTGGTCCCGAGGTCCAGGCGTGGTGTGGGCTGAACATCAGCGGGGGCATGCCGGGGAGGTTGGGAATCAACCCAGGGTGGTCCGTTTATTTTATCGTGGCTATTTGGGTGGACAAACGGGCGAAACAGCACGAACGGGACATTTTTGAGTCAAATCGGTGTGCTATTGCCCACGGTTTCGGGGGTGGTCCCGGGGTCCCGGCGTGGTGAGGGCAAAAAATTGGCAGGGGCGTGCCAGAGAGGTTGGGGATCATCCCACTGTGGTCCGTTCAATTTATCGTGGCCATTCTGATGGAAAAACTGGCAAAACGGCATGAACGGGGCTTTTACAGGCCAAATCAGTGTGCTATAGCCCACGGTTTCGGGGTTTGTCCCGGGTTTCGGGCGTGGTGTGGGCTGAAAATTGGTGGAGGTGTGCCAGGGAGGTTTAGGATTATCTCAGTGTGGTCCGTTTAAGTTATCATGGCCATTTGGTTGGACAAACGGGCGAAACGGCACGAACGGTGCATTTTCGAGCCAAATCGGTGTGTTATAGTCCACGGTTTCGAGGGTGGACTCGAGGTCCGGGCATGGTGTGTGCCAAAAATTAGTGGAGGTGTGCCAGGGAGGTTGGGGATCATCCCAGTGTGGTTCGTTTAATTTATCGGGGCTATTTAGGTGGACAAACGGGCGAAACAGCGCGAACGGGGCATTTTCGGGCTAAATCAGTGGGCAATAGCCCACGGTTTTGGGGGTGGTCACGAGATCCGGGCATGGTGTGGGCTGAAAATTGGCGAAGGCATCATAGGGAGGTTGGGGATTGTTCCAGTGTGGTCCGTTTAATTTATCATGGCCATTTGAATGGACAAACGGACGAAACGGCGTGAACGGGGCATTTTTGGGCTAAATCGGTGGGCTGTAGCCCACTGTTTTGGGGGTGATCACCGGGGCCGAGCGTGGTGTGGGCCTATAATTGGCGGGGGCATGCTAGGGAGGTTGGGTATCGTCTCTGTTTGGTCCGTTTAATTTATCATGGACATTTGGGTGGACAAACGAGCGAAACGGCACGAATGGGGCATTTTCAAGATAAATCGATGTGCTACAACCCACGGTTTAGGGGGTGGTCCCAGGGTTCGGGCGTGGTGTGGGCCAAAATTTGGTGGGGGCATGCCAGGGAGGTTGGGGATCATCCCAGTATGGTCCGTTTAATTTGTCGTGGATATTTGGGTGGATAAACGGGTGAAACGGCGTGATCGGGGCATTTTTGGGCAAAATCAGTGTGCTATAGCCCACGATTTTGGGGATGGTCCCGGGATTCGGGCGTGGTGTGGGACGAAAATCGGCGGGGGCGTTCCAGGGAGGTTGGTGATCGTCCCAGTGTGGTCTATTTAATTTATCGTGGCTATTTGGGTGGACAAACAGCCGAAACAGTGCAAATGGGGCATTTTTGGGCAAAATCTATGTTCTATAAACCACGGTTTCGGGGGTGATCCCGGGGTCCGGGCGTGGTGTGGCCCGAAAATCGGCGGGGGCGTGCCAGGGATGTTGGGGATCGTCCCAGTATGGTTCGTTTAATTTATCGTGGCCCTTTGGGTGGACAAACAGGCGAAACAGAGCGAACAAGGCATTTTCGGGCCAAATCGGTGTGCTATAGCCTACGGTTTCTGGGGTGGTCCCGGGGTTCGGGCGTAGTGTGGGCCGAAAATCGGCGGGGGTGTGCCAGGGAGGTAGGGAATCATCCCAGAGTGGTCTATTTAATTTATCGTGGCCATTTGGGTAGACAAACAGGCGAAACAGCATGAACAGGTCATTTTCGGGTCAAATTAGAGTTCTATAGCCCACGGTTTCGAGGGTGGTCCCGGGGTCCGAGCGTGGTGTGGGCTGAAAATCAGCGGAGGCATGCCAGGGAGGTTTGAAATCATCCCAGTATGGTCCGATTAATTTATCGTGCCCATTTGGGTGGACAAACGGGCAAAACGGCACGAACGGGGCATTTTCAGGCTAAATACGTTTGCTGTAGCCCACGGTTTTGGGGGTGGTCCCAGGGTCCAGGCGTGGTTTTGTCCAAAAATTGGCTGGAGCATGCCAGGGAGGTTGGGGATCTTCCCAGTGTGGTTCGTTTAATTTATCGTGGCCATTTAGGTGGACAAACGGGCGAAACGGCACGAACGGGATATTTTCAGGCCAAATCGGTGTGCTATAGCCCATGATTTCGTGGGTAGTCCCAAGGTTCGGGTATGGATTGGACTGAAATTTGGTGGGGCCGTTCCAAGGAGGTTGGTGATCGTTCTAGTGTGGTCCGTTTAATTTATCGTGGCCATTTGGGCGGACAAACGGGCGAAACGACGCAAAAGGGGAATTTTTAGGCCAAATTGGTGTGTTATAGCCGGCTTTTTCTGGGTACGGTGTGGACGGGTCATTTTCGGGCCAAATTAGTGTGCTATTGTCCACGGTTTTGGGGGTGGTCCCGAGGTCCAGCATGGTATGGGCCATAAATCGGCGGGGGAATACCAGGGAGGTTGAGGATCGTCCCAGTATGGTTCGTTTAATTTATCGTGGCCATTTGGGTGGAAAAATGGGAAAAACGGCTCGAAAGGGGCATTTTCAAGAAAAAATGGTGTGTTATAGCCCACGGTTTTGGGGGTGGTCTCGGGGTCTGGGTGTGGTGTATGCCGAAAATTGGCGAGGGCGTGCCAGGGAGGTTGTGGATCATCCCAGTGTGGTCCGTTTAATTTATCGTGGTCATTTGGGTGGACAAACGGGTAAAACGGCGCGAAAAGGGAATTTTTGGGCCAAATCGGTGTGCTCTAGCCCACGATTTTGGGGGTGGTCCCGGGGTCCGGGCTTGGTATGGGCTAAAAATCGGCGGGAGCGTGCCAGGGAGGTTGGTGATCATCCTAGTGTGGTCCGTTTAATTTATCGTCGCCATTTCGGCGAACAAACGAGCGAAACGGCACAAATGGGGCATTTTCAGGCTAAATTGGTGTGCTATAGCCCACTGTTTCGGGGTCGGTCCCGGGGTCCGGGCGTGGTGTGGGCCAAAAATCGACAGAGGCGTGTCAGGGAGGTTTGGGATCATCCCAGTGTGGTCCGTTTAAGATATCATGGCCATTTGGGTGGACAAACAGGCAAAACGGCGCGAACGGGGCATTTTCGAGCTAAATCAGTGTCCTATAGCCCACGATTTCAGGGGTGGTCCCGAGGTCCGGGCATGGTGTGGGCAAAAATTGGCGGGGGAGTGCCAGGGAGGTAAGGGATCGTCCCATTGTGGTCCGTTTAATTTATCGTGGCTATTTGGGTGGACAAACGAGAAAAATGGCGCGAACATGGCATTTTCGGGCTAAATCGGTGGGTTGTAGCCCACTGTTTTGGGGGTGGTCACGGGCTCCGAGCGTGGTGTGGGCCTATAATCGGCGGAGGCGTGCTAGGGAGGTTGGGGATCATCCCAGTATGGTCCGTTTAATTTATCATGGCCATTTGGGTGGACAAACGGGTGAAACGGCGCGAATGGGGCATTTTAGGGCCAAATCGTTGTGCTACAGCCCACGATTTTTCGGGTGGTCCCAGGGTTCGGGCGTGATGTGGGCCAAAAATCGATGGGGGCATGCTAGGGGGGTTGAGGATCGTCCCAGTGTGGTCCGTTTAAATTGTTGTAGCCATTTGGGTGGACAAACGGGCGAAACGTCGTGATCTGGGCATTTTTGGGACAAATAGTGTGCTATAGCCCATGGTTTTGGGGATGGTCCCGGGTTCCGAGCGTGGTGTGGGCCAAAAATCAGTGGGGGCATGCCAGGGAGTTTAGGGATCATCCCAGTGTGGTCCGTTTAATTTATCGTGGCTATTTGGGTGGACAAACGGGCGAAACGGCGCGAATGGGGCATTTTTGGGCCAAATCGGTGTTCTATAGACATGGTTTCGGGGGTTGTCCCGGGGTCCAGTCGTGGTGTGGGCTGAAAATTGGTGGGGGCATGCCAGGGAGGTTGGGCATCGTCCCAATGTAGTCCGTTTAATTTATCGTGGTCATTTGGGTGGACAAACGGGAAAAACGGTGCGAACAGGGAATTTTTGGGCCAAATCGGTGTGCTAGAGCCCACGATTTTGGGGGTGGTCCCGGGGTCCGGGCTTGGTATGGGCTAAAAATAGGCGGGAGCGTGCCAGGGAGGTTGGTGATCATCCTAGTGTGGTCCGTTTAATTTATCGTCGCCATTTCAGCGAACAAACGGGCGAAACGGCACAAATGGGGCATTTTCAAGCTAAATTGGTGTGCTATAGCCCGCTGTTTCGGGGTCGGTCCCGGGGTCCGGGCGTGGTATGGGCCAAAAATCGACAGAGGCGTGCCAGGGAGGTTTGGGATCGTCCCAGTGTGGTTCGTTTAAGATATCATGGCCATTTGGGTGGACAAACAGGCAAAACGGCGCGAACGGGGCATTTTCGAGCTAAATCAGTGTCCTATAGCCCACAATTTCAAGGGTGGTCCCGAGGTCCGGGCATGGTGTGGTAAAAAATTGGCGGGGGAGTGCCAGGGAGTTAAGGGATCGTCCCATTGTGGTCCGTTTAATTTATCGTGGCTATTTGGGTGGACAAACAGGCAAAATGGCGCGAACATGGCATTTTCGGGCTAAATCGGTGGGCTGTAGCCCACTGTTTTGGGGGTGGTCACTGGGTCCGAGCGTGGTGTGGGCCTATAATCGGCGGAGGCATGCTAGGGAGGTTGGGGATCATCCCAGTGTGGTATGTTTAATTTATCATGGCCATTTGGGTGGACAAACGGGTGAAACGGCGTGAATGGGGCATTTTTGGGCCCAATCGTTGTGCTACAGCCCACGATTTTTCGGGTGGTCCCAGGGTTCGGGCGTGATGTGGGCCAAAAATTGATGGGGGCATGCTTAGGGGGTTGAGGATCGTCCCAGTATGGTCCGTTTAAATTGTTGTAGCCATTTGGGTGGACAAACGGGCGAAACATCGTGATCGGGGCATTTTTGGGCCAAATAGTGTGCTATAGCCCATGGTTTTGGGGATGGTCCCGGATTCCGAGCGTGGTGTGGGCCAAAAATCGGTGGGGGCATGCCAGGGAGTTTAGGGATCATCCCAGTGTGGTCCGTTTAATTTATCGTGGCTATTTGGGTGGACAAACGGGCGAAACGGCGCGAATGGGGCATTTTTGGGCCAAATCGGTGTTCTATAGACATGGTTTCGGGGGTTGTCCCGGGGTCCAGGCGTGGTGTGGGCTGAAAATTGGTGGGGGCATGCCAGGGAGGTTGGGCATCGTCCTAATGTAGTCCGTTTAATTTATCGTGGTCATTTGGGTGGACAAACGGGCAAAACGGCGGGAACAGGGAATTTTTGGGCCAAATCGGTGTGCTCTAGCCCACGATTTTGGGGGTGGTCCCGGGGTCCGGGCTTGGTATGGGCTAAAAATCGGCGGGAGCGTGCCAGGGAGGTTGGTGATCATCCTAGTGTGGTCCGTTTAATTTATCGTCGCCATTTGGGCGAACAAACGGGTGAAACGACACAAATGGGGCATTTTCAGGCTAAATTGGTGTGCTATAGCCCGCTGTTTCGGGGTCGGTCCCGAGGTCCGGGCGTGGTATGGGCCAAAAATCGACAGAGACGTGCCAGGGAGGTTTGGATCGTCCCAGTGTTGTCCGTTTAAGATATCATGGCCATTTGGGTGGACAAACAGGCAAAACGGCGCGAACGGGGCATTTTCGAGCTAAATCAGTGTCCTATAGCCCACGATTTCAGGGGTGGTCCCGAGGTCCGGGCATGGTGTGGGCAAAAATTGGCGGGGGAGTGCCAGGGAGGTAAGGGATCATCCCATTGTGGTCCGTTTAATTTATCGTGGCTATTTGGGTGGACAAACGGGCAAAATGGCGCGAACATGGCATTTTCGGGCTAAATCGGTGGGCTGTAGCCCACTGTTTTGGGGGTGGTCACGGGGTCCGAGCGTGGTGTGGGCCTATAATCGGCGGAGGCGTGCTAGGGAGGTTGGGGATCATCCCAGTGTGGTCCGTTTAATTTATCATGGCCATTTGGGTGGACAAACGGGTGAAACGGCGCGAATGGGGCATTTTTGGGCCAAATCGTTGTGCTACAGCCCACGATTTTTCGGGTGGTCCCAGGGTTCGGGCGTGATGTGGGCCAAAAATCGATGGGGGCATGCTAGGGGGGTTGAGGATCGTCCCAGTATGGTCCGTTTAAATTGTTGTAGCCATTTGGGTGGACAAACGGGCGAAACATCGTGATCGGGGCATTTTTGGGCCAAACAGTGTGCTATAGCCCACGGTTTTGGGGATGGTCCCGGGTTCCGAGCGTGGTGTGGGCCAAAAATCGGTGGGGGCATGCCAGGGAGTTTAGGGATCATCCCAGTGTGGTCCGTTTAATTTATCGTGGCTATTTGGGTGGACAAACGGGCGAAACGGCGCGAATGGGGCATTTTTGGGCCAAATCGGTGTTCTATAGATATGGTTTCGGGGGTTGTCCCTGGGTCCAGGCGTGGTGTGGGCTGAAAATTGGTGGGGGCATGCCAGGGAGGTTGGGCATCGTCCCAATGTAGTCCGTTTAATTTATCGTGGTCATTTGGGTGGACAAACGGGCGAAACGGCGCGAACAGGGCATTTTTGGACGAAATCGGTGTGCTATAGCCCATGATTTTGGGGGTGGTCCGGGGGTTCGGGCATGGTATGGGTCGAAAATCGGTGGGGGCATTCTAGGGAGGTTGGTGATCGTCCTAGTGTGGTTCGTGTAATTTATCATGGCCATTTGGGTGGACAAACGGGCGATACGGGGCAAACGTCGTATTTTCAGGCCAAATTGGTGTGCTATATCCTACTGTTTCGGGGTTGGTCCTAGGGTTCGGGCGTGGTGTCGGCCGAAAATCGACGGCGGCGTGCCAGGGATGTTTGGGATCGTCCCAGTGTGGTCCGTTTAAGTTATCATGGCTATTTGGGTGGACAAACGGGCCAAACAGCATGAACGGGGAATTTTTGGGCCAAATCAGTGTCCTGTAGCCTACGATTTCGGGGGTGGTTCCGGGGTCTGGGCATGGTGTGGGATCATCCCAGTATGGTTCGTTTAATTTATCGTGGCCATTTGGGTGGACAAATGGACGAAACGGCGCGAACGGGGCATTTTCAGGCCAAATCGGTGTGCTATAGCCACAGGTTTTGGGGGTGGTCCCTGGGTCCGGGCGTGGTGTGGGCCGAAAATTAGCGGGGGCATGCCAGGTAGGTTGCGGATCATCCCAGTTTGATCCGTTTAATTTATCATGGCCTTTTGGGTGGATAAACCGCCGAAACGGCGCGAACTGGGCATTTTCTGGCCAAATTGGTGTGCTATAGCCAATGATTTTGGGGGTGGTCCCGGGGTCCGGGCGTGGTGTGGGTCGAAAATCCGCGTGGGCATGCTAGGGAGGTTGGAGATCGTCCCAGTATGGTCCGTTTAATTTATCGTGGCTCTTTGGATGGACAAACAGGCAAAACGGCACAAACGGTGCATTTTTGGTCCAAATCGATGTGCTATAGCCCACGGTTTTGGGGGTGGTCCCGGGGTCCGGGCATGGTGTGGGTCGAAAATTGGCGGGGGCGTGCCAGGGAGGTTGGGGATAGTCCCAGTGTGGTTCGTTTAATTTATTGTGGCCTTTTGGGTGGACAAACGGGCGAAACGGCGCAAACGGGGCATATTCGGGTCAAATCGGTGTGCAATAGCCCACTGTTTTGGGGGTGGTCCCAGGGTTCGTGCGTGGTGTGAGCCAAAAATTGGTGGGTGCGTGCCAGGGATGTTGGGGATCGTCCCAGTGTGGTTCATTTAATATATCGTGGCCATTTGGGTAGACAAACGGGCGGAACGGCGCAAATGGGGCATTTTTCCGTCAAATCGACGGGCTATAACCCACGATGTCGAGGGTGGTCACGGGGTCCAGGCGTGGTGTAGGCCGAAAATCAGCGGGGGCGTGCTAGGGATGTTGGGGATCATCTCAGTGTAGTCCGTTTAATTTATCGTGGCCATTTGGGTGGACAAATGGGCGAAACAGCGCGAACGGGCATTTTTGAAATAAATCGGTGTGCTACAACCCACGGTTTTGGGGGTTGTCCCAGGGTTCGGGCGTGGTGTGCGCCAAAAATCGGTGGGGGCGTGTCAGATAGGTTGGGGATCATCCCAGTGTTGTGTTTTTAATTTGTCGTGTCCATTTTTGTAGTGAAACGGGCAAAACGGCATGAACGGGGCATTTTCAGGCTAAATCTGTGTGCTATAGCCCACGGTTTCGGGGATGGTCCCGGGGTCCGGGCGTAGTGTGGGCCAAAAATTGGCGGGGGCGTGCCTGGGAGGTTGGTGATTATCCTATTATGGTCCGTTTAATTTATCGTGGCTATTTGGGTGGACAAACGGGCGAAACGGCGCGAACGGGGCATTTTCGTGCCAAATCGGTGTTCTATAGCCCATAGTTTCGGGGGTGGACCCGGGGTCCAGGTGTGGTGTGGGCCAAAAATTAGTGGGGGAGTGCCAGGATTGTTGGGGATCGTCCCAGTGTGGTCCGTTTAATTTATTGTGGCTATTTGGGTGGACAAAAGGGCGAAATGGCACGAACGGGGCATTTTTGGGCCAAATCGGTGTGCTATATCCCATGGTTTCGGGGGTGGACCCGAGGACCGGGCGTGGTGTGGGTCAAAAATTGGTGTGGGCGTGCCAGGGAGGTTGGGGATCGTTCCAGTATGGTCCGTTTAATTTATCGTGGCTATTTGGGTGGACAAACGGGCGATACAGCGCGAACGGGGCATTTTTGAGATAAATCGGTGTGCTACAGCCCACGGTTTCGGGGGTTGTCCCAGGGTTCGGGCATGGTGTGGGCAAAAAATCGACGGGGGCGTGCCAGGGAGGTTGCGGATCGTCCCAGTGTGGTCCGTTTAATTTATCGTGACTATTTGGGTGGACAAACAGGCAAAACGGCGTGAACGGGGCATTTTCGGGCCAAATCGGTGTGCTATTGCCCACGGTATTGGGGATGGTCCCGGGGTTCGGGCGTGGTGTGGGCCAAAAATTGGCGGCGGCATGCCTGGGAGGTTGGTAATCGTCCCAGTATGTTCCGTTTAATTTATCGTGACTATTTGGGTGGACAAACGGGCGAAACGGCGCAAACGGGGCATTTTTTGGCCAAATCGGTGTTCTATAGCCCACAGTTTCGGAGGTGGTCCCGGGGTCCGGGTGTGGTGTGGGTCGAAAATCAGCGGGGGCGTGCCAGGGAGGTTGGGGATCGTCCCAGTGTGGTCCGTTTAATTTATCGTGGCTATTTGGGTAGACAAACAGGCGAAACGGCGCAAACAGGGCATTTTCGGGCCAAATCGATGTGTTATAACCGACGGTTTTGGGTGTGGTTCCGGGGACCGGGCGTGGTGTGGGCTGAAAATTGATAGGGTCGTGCAAGGGAGGTTGGGGATCGTCCCACTGTGGTTCGTTTAATTTATCGTGGCCATTTGCATGGACAAATGGGTGAAACAGCATGAAAGGGGCATTTTTGCGCAAATCAGTGTTTTATAGCCCACGATTTCGGGGGTGGTCCCGGGGTCCGGGCGTGATGATTGCCGAAAATTGGCGGGGGCATGCCAGGGAGGTTGGAGATCGTCCCAGTGTGGTTCGTTTAATTTATCGTGGCCATTTGGGTGGACAAATAGGTGAAACAGCACGAAAGGGGCATTTACGGGCTAAATCAGTATTTTATAGCCCACGGTTTCGGGGGTGGTCCCGGGGTTCGGGCATGGTGTGGGCCAAAAATCGGCAGGGGCATGCCAGGGAGGTTGGGATTGTCCCAATGTGGTCCGTTTAATTTATCGTGGCCATTTGGGTGGACAAACGGCCGAAACGGCGCGAACGATGCATTTTCGGGCTAAATTGGTGTGCTATAGCCCACAATTTTGGCGGTGGTCCCAGGGTTCGGGCGTGGTGTAGGCTAAAAATTGGCGGGGGCGTGCCAGGGAGGTTGGGGATCGTCATATGTGGTCCGTTTAATTTATCGTGGTCATTCAGGTGGACAAACGGTCGAAACGGCGCGAACGGGGCATTTTAGGGCCAAATTGGTGTGCTTTAGGCCACGGTTTCGGGATTGGTCCCGGGGTTCGGGCGTGGTGTGAGTCAAAAATCGGCGGGGGCGTGCCAGGGAGGTTGGGGATCATCCCTGTGTGGTCTCTTTAATTTATCGTGGCTATTTGGATGGCCAAACAAACGAAACGGTGCGAACGGGCATTTTCAGGCCAAATCGGTGAGCTATAGCCCACGGTATTAGGGGTGTTCCCGGGGTCCGGCGTGGTGTGGGTCGAAAATTGGCAGGGGAGTACCTGGGAGGTTGGAATCATCCCAGTATGGTCCGTTTAATTTATCGTGGCCATTTGGGTGGACAAACGGGCGAAACGGCACTAACGAGGCATTTTTCAGCCAAATCGGTGTGCTATAGCCCATGGTGTCTGGGGTGGTCCCGGGGTTAGGGCGTGCTGTTGCCCGAAAATTGGCGGGGGCATGCCAGGGAGGTTGAGAATCGTCCCAGTGTGGTCCGTTTAATTTATCGTGGCCATTTGGTTGGACAAATGGGTTAAACAGCGAGAAAGGGGCATTTTCGGGACAAATCATTGTTTTATTTCCCACGGTTTTGGGGGTGGTCCCGAGGTTCAGATGTGGTGTTGGACAAAAATCGGTGAGGGCGAGCCAAGGAGGTTGGGGATCGTCCCAGTGTGGTCCGTTTAATTTATCGCGGTCATTTGGGTGAACAAATGGGCGAAACGGCCTGAACGGGGCATTTTTGGGTTAAATCGGTGTGCTATAGGCCACGTTTTTGGGGTGGGTCCCGGGTTTCGGGCGTGGTGTGATCCAAAAATCGGCGGGGTCGTGCCAGGGAGGTTGGGGATCATCCCAGTGTGATCTGTTTAATTTATCGTGGCTATTTGGATGGACAAACAAGCGAAAACAGCACGAACGGGCATTTTCTGGCCAAATCAGTGTTCTATTGTCCACGGTTTTGGGGGTGGTCCCGAGGTTCGGGCGTGGTATGGGCTAAAAATCAGCGGGGAAATGCCAAGGAGGTTGAGGATCGTCCCAGTGTGGTCCGTTTAATTTATCGTGGCCATTTAGGTGGACAAACGGGCAAAACGGCTCGAACGGGGCAATTTCAAGATAAATTAGTGTGCTATAGCCCATGGTTTTGGGGCTGGTCCCGGGGTCTGCGCGTGTTGTAGACCAAAAATCGGCGAGGGCGTGCCAGGGAGGTTGTAGATCATCCCAATGTGGTCTGTTTAATTTATCGTGTTCATTTGGGTGAACAAACGGGCGAAACGGCGCAAACAGGGTATTTTTGGGCTAAATCGTGTGCTGTAGCCCACGATTTTGGAGGTGGTCCCGGGGTCTGGGCGTGGTGTGGCCCGAAAATTTGCGGGGGCGTGCTAGGGAGGTTGGTGTTCGTCCCAGTGTGGTCCGTTTAATTTGTCGTGGCTATTTGGGTAGACAAACGGGCGAAACGTCGTGAACGGGGCATTTTCAGGCCAAATCGGTGTGCTCTAGACCACTATTTCGGGGTTGGTCTCGGGGTGCGGGCGTGGTGTGGGCTGAAAATCGGTGGAGGCGTGCCAGGGAGGTTTAGGATCATCCCAGTTTGGTCCGTTTAATTTATCGTGGCCATTTGGGTGGACAAACGGGTGAAACGGCGCAAACGGGGCAATGTTGGGCCAAATTGGTGTGCTATAGCCCAGTGTTTCAGGGGTGGTCCCGGGGTTAGGGTGTGGGGTGTGCCGAAAATCGGTCAGGACTTGCCATGTAGGCTGGGGATCATCCCAGTTTGGTCCGTTTAATTTATTGTGGATATTTCGGTGGCCAAACGAGCGAAGCGGCGCGAACAGGGCTTTTTTGGGCCAAATCGGTGTGCTATAGCCCACGGTTTCAGGGGTGGTCCCGGGGTCCGGGCGTGATGTGGGCCGAAAATCAGCGGGGGTGTGCTAGGGAGGTTGGGGATCGTCCCAGTGTAGTCCGTTTAATTTATCGTGGCTATTTGGGTGGACAAACGGTCAAAACGACACGAACGGGGCATTTTTGGGCCAAATCGGTGTGCTATAGCCCACGGTTTTGGGGGTTTCCCCGGGATCTGGGCGTGGTGTGGGCCAAAAATTAGCGGGGGCATGCCAGGGAGGTTAGGGATCATCCCAGTATGGTCTGTTTAATTTATCGTGGCCTTTTGGGTGGACAAACGGGCGAAATGGCGCGAACGACATATTTTTGGGTCAAATCGGTGCGCTATAGCCCACGGTTTCGGGGGTAGTCCCGGGGTCCGAGCGTGGTGTGGGCCAAAAATCGGTGAGGGCGTGCCAGGGAGGTTGGGGATCATCCCAGTGTGGTCCGTTTAATTTATCGTGGCCATTTGGGTAGACAAACGGGCGGAATGGCGCGAACGGGGTATTTTCAGGCTAATTCGTTGTGCTATAGCCCACGGTTTTGGGGATTGTCCCGGGGTCCAGGCATAGTGTGGGTCGTAAATCGGCGGGGGCGTGCCAGGGAGGTTGGATATTGTCCCAGTGTGGTCCGTTTAATTTATCGTGTCCATTTGGGTGGATAAACATGCGAAACGGCGTAAATGGGGCATTTTTGGGCCAAATCGGTATGTTATAGCCCACGATTTCGGGGGGTGGTTTCGAGGTCCGGGCATGGTGTGGGCCAAAAATTGACAGGGTCGTGCCAGGGAGGTTGGGGATCATCCCAGTTTGGTCTATTTAATTTATCGTGGCCATTTGAGTGGATAAACGGGCTAAACGGCGAGAACAGGGCATTTTTTTGATAAATCGGTTTGCTACAACCCACGGTTTCGGGGGTGGTCCCAGGGTTCGAGCGTGGTGTGGGACAAAAATTGGCGAGGGCGTGCCAGGGAAGTTGGGGATCATCCCAGTGAGGTCCGTTTAATTTTTCGTAGCTATTTTGGTGGACAAATAGGCGAAACGGCGTGAATGGGACATTTTCGAGCCAAATCGGTGTGCTATAGCCCACGGTTTCGGGGATGGTCCTGCAGTTCGGGTGTGGTGGGGGCCAAAAATTATGTGAGGCATGTCAGGGAGGTAGGTGATCATCTCAGTGTGGTCCATTTAATTTATCGTGGCCATTTAGGTGGAAAAACGGGCAAAACGGCGCGAATGGGTCATTTTCGGGCCAAATCGGTGTGCTATGGACCACGGTTTCGGGGGTTGTCTCGAGGTCCGGGCGTGGTGTGGGCCAGAAATCAGCCGGGGTATGCCAGGGAGGTTGGAGATCATCCCAGTGTGGTCCATTTAATTTATCGTGGCCATTTAGGTAGACAAACGGGCGGAACGGTGCGAACGGAGCATTTTCTGGCTAAATCTTTGTGCTATAGCCCACGGTTTTGGGGGTTGTCCCGGGGTCCAGGCGTAGTGTGGGCCAAAAATTGGCGGAGGTGTGCCAGGGAGGTTGGGGATCGTCCCAGTATGGTCCGTTTAATTTATCGTGTCCATTTAGGTGGACAAACGGGCGAAATGGCGCAAACGGGGCATTTTCGGGCCAAATCAGTGTGCTATTGCCCACGGTTTCGGGGGTGCTTCCGAGGTCTGGGCGTGGTGTGGGCCAAAAATTGACAGGGTCGTGCTAGGGAGGTCGGGGATCATCACAGTTTGGTCCATTTAATTTATTGTGGCCATTTAAGTGGACAAACGGGCAAAACAGCGCGAACGGGGCATTTTTTAGATAAATCGGTGTGCTACAGCCCACGGTTTCGGGGGTGGTCCCAAGTTTCGAGCGTGGTGTGGGCCAAAAATCGGCGAGGGCATGCCAGGGAGATTGGGGATCGTCCCAGTGTGGTCTGTTTAATTTGTCGTAACTATTTGGGTGGACAAATGGGCAAAACGGCGTGAACGATGCATTTTCAGGCCAAATCGTTATGCTATAGCCCACGGTTTTGGTGGTTGTCCCGGGGTCCAGCTGTGGTGTGGGCCGAAAATCATCGGGGGCGTGCCAAGGAGATTGGGGATCGTCCCAGTGGCGGTCCGCTTAATTTATCGTGTCCATTTGGGTTGATAAACGGGCGAAATAGCGCAAATGGGGCATTTTCGGGACAAATCGGTGTTCTATAGCCCACGGTTTCGGGGGTGGTTCCGGGTGTGGTGTGGGCCGAAAATGGACAGGGTCGTGCCAGGGAGGTTGGGAATCGTCCCAGTTTGGTCCGTTTAATTTATCGTGGCCTTTTGAGTGGACAAACATGCTAAACGGCGCGAACACAGGATTTTTGAGATAAATCAGTGTGCTACAGTCCTCGGTTTTGGGGGTCATCCCAGGGTTCGGGTGTGGTGTGGGCCAAAAATCGGCGAGGGCGTGCCAGGGAGGTTGGGGATCATCCAAGTATAGTCCGTTTAATTTGTCGTAGCTATTTGGGTGGACAAACGGGGGAAACGGCGTGAGCGGGGCATTTTCGGGCCAAATCGGTGTACTATAGCCCACGGTTTTGGGGGTGGTTCCGGGGTTCGGGTATGGCGTATGCGGAAAATTAGCGGGGGCATGCCAGGGAGGTTGGTGATCATCCCAGTGTGGTCCGTTTAATTTATCGTGGCCATTTGGGTGGAAAAACGGGCAAAACGAAGTGAATAGGGCATTTTCGAGCCAAATCGGTGTTCTATAGCCCACGGTTTCGGGGGTGGTCCCTGGGTTCGGGCGTGGTGTATGCAGAAAATTGGTGGGGCCGTGCCAGGGAGGTTGGGGATCGTCCCAGTGTGGTCCGTTTAATTTATCGTGGCCATTTGGGTGGACAAACGGGCAAAACAGCGCGAACGGGGGATTTTTGTGCCAAATCGGTGTGCTATAGACCACGGTTTCGGGGGTGATCCCGGGGTCCAAGCGTGGTGCAGGCCGAAAATCGGTGGGGGTGTGCCAGGGAGGTTGGGGATCGTCCCAGTGTGGTCCGTTTAATTTATCGTGGTCATTTAGGTGGACAAAAGGGCAAAATGGCGCGAACGGGGCATTTCAGGCCAAATTGGTGTGCTTTATCCCACGGTTTCGGGGGTGGTCCCGGGGTCTGGGCGTGGCTTGGGTCGAAAATTGGCGAAGGCTTGCCAGGGAGGTTGGGGATCGTCCCAGTATGGTCCGTTTAATCAATCATGGCCATTTGGGTGGACAAACGGGTGAAACTGTGCAAGCTGGGCATTTTTGCGCCAAATTGGTGTGCTATAGCCCACGGTTTCGGGGGTGGTTCTGATGTCCGAGAGTGGTGTGGGCCTAAAATCCATAGAGTCGTGCTAGGGAGGTTGGGGATCGTCCCAGTGTGGTCCATTTAATTTATCGTGGTCATTTGGGTGGACAAACGGGCGAAACAACATGAACGGGGCTTTTTTCGGCCAAATCCGTGTGCTAAGCCCACGGTTTCAAGGATGGTGCAGGGGTCCGTGAGTGGTGTGGGCTGAAAATTGGTGGAGGCGTGCCAGGGATGTTGGGGATCGTCCCAGTATGGTCCGTTTAATTTATCGTGGCCATTTGGGTAGACAAACAGGCGAAACAGCGCGAACGGGGCATTTTCGGGATAAATTGGTGTGCTATCACCCACGGTTTTGGGGGTGGTCCCAGGGTCCAGGGCATGGTGTGGGCCAAAATTTGGCGGGGGGCGTGCCAGTGAGGTTGGGGATCGTCCTAGTATGGTTCGTTTAATTTATCTTGGCCATTTGGGTGGACAAACGGGCGAAACAATGCAAACGCGGCATTTTTGGGCCAAATCGGTGTGCTATAGCCCACAGTTTTGGGGGTGATCCCGGGGTCCCGGTGTGGTGTGGGCTTAAAATCGGCGGGGGCGTGCTAGGCATGTTGGGGATCGTTCCAGTATGGTTCGTTTAATTTATCGTGGCCATTTGGTTGGACAAACGGGATAAACGTCGCGAACGGGGCATTTTTTGGCAAAATCGGTGTGCTATAGCCCACGGTTTTGAGGGTGGTCCCGGGGTTCGGGCTTGGTGTGGGCCGATAATCGGCGGGGGCGTGCCAGGGAGGTTGGGGATCATCCCAGTGTGGTCCGTTTAATTTATTGTGGAAGTTTGGATGGACAAACGGGCAAAATGGTGCGAACAGGGTATTTTTTGGCCAAATCGGTGTGCTATGCCTACAGTTTCGGGGGTGGTCCCGGGGTCCGGGCGTGGTGTGGGTTGAAAATCGGCTGGGGCATGACAGGGAGGTTGGAGATCATCCCAGTGTGGTCCGTTTAATTCATCGTGGCCATTTGGATGGAAAAACGGGCAAAACGGAGCGACAGGGACATTTTTGGGCCAAAACGGTGTGCTATAGCCCACGGTTTAGGGGGTTGTCCCGGGGTACGGGAATGGTGTATGCCGAAAATCGGCGGGGGCGTGCCAGGGAGGTTGGGGATTGTCCCAGTCTGGTTTGATTAATTTATCGTGGCCATTTGGGTGGACAAACGGGCGAAACGGCGCAAACGGGTCATTTTCGGGAAAAATCGGTGTGCTATAGCCCATGGTTTTGGGGGTGATCTCGGGGTTCGAGCGTGGTGTGGGCCAAAAATTGGCGGAGGCGTGCCAGGGAGGTTGGGAATCGTCCCAGTGTGGTCAGTTTAATTTATCGTGGCCATTTGGGTGGACAAACGGGAGAAACGGCGCGAACGCGACATTATTGGGCCAAATCGGTGTGCAATAGCCCACGGTTTCGGGGGTGGTCCTGGGGTCCGGGCGTGGTGTGGGCCGAAAATTAGTGAAGGCGTGCCAGGGAGGTTGCGGATCGTCCTAGTGTTGTCCGTTTAATTTATCGTGGCCATTTGTGTGGACAAACGGGCGACATGGCGCAAACGGGGCATTTTCGGGCCAAATCGGTGTGCTATAGCCCAAGGTTTCGGGGGTGGTTCTGGGTTCCGGGCGTGGTGTGGGCCGAAAATCTATTGGGGCATGCCAAGTAGTTTGGGGATCGTCCCAATTTTGTCTGTTTAATTTATAGTGGCCATTTGGGTGGACAAATGGGCGAAACGACGCGAACGGGGTATTTTCGGGCTAAATCGGTGTGCTATAGCCCACAATTTCAGGGGTGGTCCCGGGATTCGAGCGTGGTGTGGGCCGAAAATTAGTAGGGGCGTGATAGGAGGTTGGGGATCGCCCCAGTGTGGTTCGTTTAATTTATCGTGGCCATTTGGGTGGACAAACAGGCGAAAAAGCGCGAACGAGCCATTTTCGGGCCAAATTAATGTGCTATAGCCCACGGTTTTGGGGGATGGTCCTAGGGTTCGGGCGTGGTGTGGGTTGAAAATCAGCGGGGGCGTGCCAGGGAGGTTAGGGATCATCGTAGTGTGGTCTGTTTATATTGTCGTGGCTACTTGGGTGGACAAACAGGCGAGACAGCGCGAACGGGGCATTTTTGGGCCAAATCCGTGTGCTATAGCCCACGGTTTTGGCGGGTGGTTCTGGGGTTCAGGTGTGGTGTGGGTCAACAATCGGCGGGGGCATGCCTGGGAGGTTGGGGATCGTCCTAGTGTGGTCCGTTTAATTTATCGTGGCCATTTGGGTGGACAAACGGGCGAAACAGCACGAACAGGGCATTTTTGGGCCAAATCGATGTGCTATAGCCCAAGGTTTCGGGGTTGGTCCCGGGGTCCAGGCGTGGTGTGTGCTGAAAATCTATCGAGGCATGCCAGGTAGGTTGGGTATCATCCCAGTTTGGTCCGTTTAATTTATCGTGGCCATTTGGGTGGATAAACGGGCGAAACGGTACGAACGGGGTTTTTCGAGCCAAATCCGTGTGCTAAGCCCACGGTTTCGAGGCTGGTCCCGGAGTCCTGGCGTGGTGTGGGCTGAAAATTGGCGGGGGCGTGCCAGGGAGGTTGGGGATCGTCCCAGTATGGTCCATTTAATTTATCCTGTCCATTTGGGTGGACAAACAGGCGAAATAGCGCGCACGGGGCATTTTTGGGCAAAATCAGTGTGCTATATCCCACGATTTTTGGGGTGGTCTCGGGGTCCGGGCATGGTGTGGGCCAAAAATCGGCGGGGGCGTGCCAGGGAAGTTGGGGATCGTCCCAGTGTGGTCCATTTAATTTATCGTGACTATTTGGGTGGACAAACGGGTGAAACCGCGCAAACGGTGCATTTTTGGGCCAAATCGGTGTGCTATAGCCCAGAGTTTTGGGGGTGTTCCCTAGGTCCGGGCGTGGTGTAGGCCAAAATTCGTTGAGGGCATGCTAGGGAGGTTGGGGATCGTCCCAGTGTGGTCTGTTTAATTTATCGTGGCCATTTGGGAGGACAAACGGGCGAAAAGGTTCAAATAAGGAATTTTCGGGCCATATCGGTGTGCTATAGCCCTAAGTTTCGGGGGTGGTCCTGGTGTCCGGGCGTGGTGTGGGTTGAAAATCGGCTGGAGCATACCAAGGAGGTTGGGACGTCCTTGTGTGGTCTGTTTAATTTATCGTGGCCATTTGGGTGGACAAACGGACAAAATGGCGCGAATTGGGCATTTTCGGTCCAAATCGATGTGCTATAACCCTCGGTTTCGGTGGTGGTCCTGGGGTCTGGGTGTGGTGTGGGCTAAAAATCGGCGGGGGCGTGCCAGGGAGGTTGGGGATCATTCCAGTGTCGTCAGTTTAATTTGTCGTGGCTATCTGGGTGGACAAACGGGCGAAACGGCATGAACGGGGCATTTTCGGGCTAAATCGGTGTGATATAGCCTACGGTTTAGGGGATTGTCCCGGGGTTCGGGTGTGGTGTGGGCCAAAAAAGTGCGGGGGCGTGCAAGAGAGGTTGGTGATCATCCTAGTATGGTCCGTTCAATTTATCGTGGCCATTTAGGTGGACAAACGGGTGAAACAGCTCAAACGGGGCATTTTCAGGCAAAATCGGTGTGCTATAGCCCACGGTTTCGGGGGTGGTCCCAGGGTCCAGGTGTGGTGGGGGCCAAAAATCAGCGGGGGGTTGCCAGGGAGGTCGGGGATCATCCCAGTGTGGTCCGTTTAATTTATCGTGGCCATTAGGGGGGACAAAAGGGCAAAACAGCAAGAACGGGGCATTTTCAACCTAAATCAGTGTGCTATAGCCCACGGTTTCTGGGGTGGTCACGGGGTCCGGGCATGATGTGGGTAAAATATCGGCGGGAGCGTGTCAGGGAGGTTGGAGATCGTCCCAGTGTGTTCCCTTTAATATAGTGTGGTCATTTGGGTGGACAAATCGGTGTGCTATAGCCCATGGTTTGAGGGTGGTCCCGGGGTCCGGGCGTGGTGGGGGCTGAAAATCGGTGGGGGTGTGCCAAGGAGGTTGGAGATCATCCCAGTGTGGTCCGTTTAATTTATAGTGTCCATTTGGGTGGACAAAAGGGCGAAACGGCAAGAACGGGGCATTTTCGGGCTTAATCAGTGTCCTAT
The DNA here is from genome assembly GCA_030864215.1 of Capsicum pubescens. NCBI lineage: Eukaryota > Viridiplantae > Streptophyta > Magnoliopsida > Solanales > Solanaceae > Capsicum > Capsicum pubescens. The sequence continues at coordinate 305,218,087 of CM061549.1, read as the reverse complement.
AGCCCACGGTTTCGGGGGTAGTCCTGGGGTTCGGGCGAGGTGTGGGTCGAAAATTGGTGGGGGCGTGCCAGGGAGGTTGGGGATCGTCCCAGTGTGGTCCATTTAATATATTGTGGCCATTTGGGTAGACAAACGGGCAAAACGGTGCAACCGGTGCATTTTTAGGCCAAATCGGTGGGCTATAGCCCACGGTTTCGGGGGTGGTTCCGGGGTCCAGGTGTGGTGTGGGCCAAAAATTGATAGATTCATGCCAGGGAGGTTGAGGATCATCGCAGTTTGGTTCGTTTATTTATCGTGGCCGTTTGGGTGGACAAACGGGCAAAATGGTGTGAACGGTGTATTTTCGAGATAAATCGGTGTGCTACAGCCCACGGTTTCAGGGGTGGTCCCAGGGTTCGGGCGTGGAGTGGTCCAAAAATCGGCGGGGGCGTGCTAGGGAGGTAGGGGATCGTCCCAGTGTGGTTCCTTTAATTTGTCGTGGCTAATTGGGTTGACAAATGGGTGAAACGGCATGAATGGGGCATTTTTGGGTTAAATCGGTGTGCTATAGCCCACGATTTCTGGGATGGTCCCAGGGTCCGGGCGAGGTGTAGGCCGATAATTGGTGGGGGGTGCCAGGGAGGTTGGTGATCGTCCCTGGGTGGTCTGTTTAATTTATCGTAGCCATTTTGGTGGACAAATGGACAAAATGGCGCGAACGGGGTGTTTTCAGGCCAAATCAGTGTGTTATAGCCCACGGTTTCGGGGGTGGTCTCGGGGTCCGGGCGTTGTGTGGGCCAAAAATCGGTGGGGGCGTGCCAGGGAGGTTAGGGATCGTCCCAGTTTGGTCCGTTTAATTTATCCTGGATTTTTGGGTGAACAAACGGGCGAAACTGCGCGAACGGGGTATTTCTCGGCCAAATCGGTGTGCTATAGCCCATGATTTTGGGGCTGGTCCCGGGTTCCGGGCGTGGTGTGGGCAAAAAAACGGCGGTGGCGTACTAGGGAGGTTGGGGATCGTCCTAGTGCGGTCTGTTTAATTTATCCCGGCCATTTAGGTGGATAAACGGGCGAGACGGCGCAACTGAGACGTTTTCAGGCCAAATTGGTGTGCTATAGCCAATGTTTCTAGGGTGATCCCGGGGTCCGGGTGTGGTGTGGGCCAAAAATTGGTCGTGGCATGCCAGGGAGGTGGGGATCGTCCCAATGTGGTCCGTTTAATTTATCGTGGCCATTTGGGCAGACAAACGGGTGAAACGGGGCAAACGGGGCATTTTCGAGCTAAATCAGTGTGCTATAGCCCACGGTTTTAGGGGTGGTCCCGGAGTCCGGGCATGCTGCGGGCTAAAATTTATCGGGGGAGTGCCAGGGAGGTTCAGGATCGTCCCAGTGTGGTTTGTTTAATTTATCGTTGCCATTTGGGAAGACAAACAGACAAAATAGCGCGAACGGGGTATTTTCGGGCCAAATCGGTGTGCTATAGCCCATGTTTTCGGTAATGGTCCCGGGGTCCGGATGTGGTGTTGGCCGAAAATTGGCGGGGGCATGCCAGGGAGGTTGGGGATCGTCCCAGTGTGATCTGTTTAATTTATCGTGTCCATTTGGGGGGACAAAAGGGCAAAACAGCAAGAACGAGGCATTTTCGATCTTAATCAGTGTGCTATAGCCCACGGTTTCTGGGGTGGTCACGGGGTCCGGGCATGATGTGGGTAAAATATCGGCGGGAGCGTGTCAGGGAGGTTAGAGATCGTCCCAGTGTGTTCCCTTTAATATAGTGTGGCTACTTGGGTGGACAAATGGGCGAAACAGCGCGAGCGGGGCATTTTTGGGTCAAATCGATGTGCTATAGCCCACGGTTTGAGGGTGGTCCTGGGGTCCGGGCGTGGTGGGGGCTGAAAATCGGCGGGGGTGTGCCAAGGAGGTTGGGGATCATCCCAGTGTGGTCCGTTTAATTTATAGTGTCCATTTGGGTGGACAAAAGGGCGAAACGGCAAGAACGGGGCATTTTCGAGCTTAATCAGTGTCCTATAGCCCACGGTTTCGGGGGTAGTCCTGGGGTTCGGGCGAGGTGTGGGTCGAAAATTGGTGGGGGCGTGCCAGGGAGGTTGGGGATCGTCCCAGTGTGGTCCATTTAATATATCGTGGCCATTTGGGTAGACAAACGGGCAAAACGGTGCAACCGAGGCATTTTTAGGCCAAATCAGTGGGCTATACCCCACGGTTTCGGGGGTGGTTCCGGGGTCCAGGCGTGGTGTGGGCCAAAAATTGTTAGATTCTTGCCAGGGAGGTTGAGGATCATCGCAGTTTGGTCCGTTTAATTTATCGTGGCCATTTGGCTGGACAAACGGGCAAAATGGTGCGAACGGGGCATTTTCGAGATAAATCAGTGTGCTACAGCCCACGGTTTCAGGGGTGGTCCCAGGGTTCGGGCGTGGAGTGGTCCAAAAATCGGCGGGGGCGTGCTAGGGAGGTAGGGGATCGTCCCAGTGTGGTCCCTTTAATTTGTCGTGGCTAATTGGGTTGACAAATGGGTGAAACGGCATGAATGGGGCATTTTCGGGTTAAATCGGTGTGCTATAGCCCACGATTTCGGGGATGGTCCCGGGGTCCGGGCGTGGTGTAGGCTGAAAATTGGTGGGGGGGTGCCAAGGAGGTTGGTGATCGTCCCTGGGTGGTCTGTTTAATTTATCGTAGCCATTTTGGTGGACAAATGGACGAAACGGCGTGAACGGGGTGTTTTCAGGCCAAATCAGTGTGTTATAGCCCACGGTTTCGGGGGTGGTCTCGGGGTCCGGGCGTGGTGTGGGCCAAAAATCGGTGGGGGCGTGCCAGGGATGTTAGGGATCGTCCCAGTTTGGTCCGTTTAATTTATCCTGGCCATTTGGGTGAACAAACGGGCAAAACTGCGCGAACGGGGTATTTCTCGGCCAAATCGGTGTACTATAGCCCATGATTTTGGGGCTGGTCCCGGGGTCCGGGCGTGGTGTGGGCAAAAAATCGGCGGTGGCGTGCCAGGGAGGTTGGGGATCGTCCTAGTGCGGTCTGTTTAATTTATCCCGGCTATTTAGGTGGATAAACAGGTGAGACGGCGCAACTGAGACGTTTTCAGGACAAATTGGTGTGCTATAGCCAATGTTTCTAGGGTGATCTTGGGGTCCGGGTGTGGTGTGGGCCAAAAATTGGCCGGGGCATGCCAGGGAGGTTGGGGATTGTCCCAGTGTGGTCCGTTTAATTTATCGTGGCCATTTGGGCAGACAAACGGGTGAAACGGGGCGAACGAGGCATTTTCGAGCCAAATCAGTGTGCTATAGCCCACGGTTTTAGGGGTGGTCCCGGGGTCCGGGCATGGTGCGGGCTAAAATTTGGCGGGGGAGTGCCAGGGAGGTTCGGGATTGTCCCAGTGTGGTTTGTTTAATTTATCGTTGCCATTTGGGAAGACAAACAGACAAAATAGCGTGAACGGGGTATTTTTGGGCCAAATCGGTGTGCTATAGCCCATGTTTTCGGTGGTGGTCCCGGGGTCCGGGCGTGGTGTTGGCCGAAAATTGGCGGGGGCATGCCAGGGAGGTTGGGGATCGTCCTAGTGTGATTTATTTAATTTATCGTGGCCATTTAGGCGGACAAATGGGTGAAAAAGCACGAAAGAGGCATTTTCAGGCCAAATCAGTGTGCTATAGCCCACAGATTTAGGGGTGATCCCGGGGTCCGGGCATGATGTGGGCCAAAAATAGCCGGGGGCGTGCCAGGTAAATTGGGGATCGTCCCAGTATGGTCCGTTTAATTTATCGTGGAGATTTGGGTGAACAAACGGATGAAATAGCACGAACGAGGCATTTTTGGGCCAGATCGGTCTGCTATATATCCCACGGTATCGGGGGTCGTCCAGGGGTCCGGGAGTGGTGTAGGCCGAAAATCGGTGGGGGCATGCCAGGGAGGTTGGGGATCGTCCCAGTGTGGTTCGTTTAATTTATGGTGGCCATTTGGGTGGACAAACAGGCAAAACATTACAAACGGGGCATTATCGAGCCAAATCGGTGTGCTATAGCCCACGATTTTGGGGGTGGTCCCAGGGTCTGGGCGTGGTGTGGGCCAAAAATCGGTGGGGGCGTGCCAAGGAGGTTGGGGATCGTCTCAGTGTGGTCCGTTTAATTTATCGTGGCTATTTGGTTGGACAAACGCGCAAAACGGCGCGAACGAGGCATTTTTGGGCCAAATTGGTGTGCTATATTCCACGGTTTCGGGGGTGGTCCCGAGGTCCAGGAGTGGTGTGGGCCCAAAATCAGCGGGGGCATGCCAGGGAAGTTGGAGATCGTCCCAGTGTGGTCCATTTAATTTATCGTGGCTATTTGGGTGGATAAACGGGCGAAACAGCGCAAACGAGGTATTTTTGGGCCAAATCGGTGTGCTATAGCACACAGTTTTGGGGGTGATCCCTGGGTTCGGGCGTGGTGCGGGCTAAAAATTAGCGGGGGAGTGCCAGGGAGGTTGGTGATCGTCCCAGTGTGGTTCGTTTAATTTATCATTGCCATTTGGGTGGACAAACAGATAAAACGGAGAAAATGGGGCATTTTCGAGCCAAATCGGTGTGCTATAGCCCACGGTTTCGGGGGTTGTCCTAGGGTCCGGGCGTGGTGTGGGTTGAAAATCAGCGGCGGTGTGCCAGGGAGGTTGGGGATCGTCCTATTGTCCATTTAATTTATCGTGGCAATTTAGGTGGACAAACGGGGGAAACGGCACAAACGGGCATTTTCGGGCCAAATTGGTGTACAATAGCCCACGGTATCGGGGGTGGTCCCGGGGTCCGGGCGTGGTGTGGGCCAAAAATCGGCGGAGGCATTCCAGGGACGTTGGTGATCATCCCAGTGTGGTCCATTTAATTTATCGTTGCCATTTGGGTGGACAAATGGGCGAAATGGCGCGAACGGTGCATTTTCAAGCCAAATCGTTGTGCTATAGCCTACGGTTTTGGGGATGGTCCCGGGGTCCGGGAGTGGTGTGGGCCAAAAATCTGCGGGGGCGTGCCAGGGAGGTTGGGGATCGTCCCAGTGTGGTCCATTTAATTTATCGTGGCCATTTGGGTGGACAAACGGGTGAAACAGCACAAATAGGGCATTTTTGGGCTCAATCAGTGTGTTATAGCGCACGGTTTCGGGGGTGGTCTCCCGTGTCTGGGCGTGGTGTGGGCCAAAAATTGGCGGGGGCGTGCCAGGAAGGTTGGGGATCATCCCATTGTAGTCCGTTTAATTTATCGTGGCCATTTGGGTGAACAAACGGGCGAAACGGCGCGACCAGGGCATTTTCGGGCCAAATCGGTGTGCTTAACCGACGGTTTCGGGGGTGGTCCAGGGGTCCGAGCAAGGTGTAGGCCGAAAATTGGAGGGGGCGTGCCAGGGAGGTTGGGGATCGTCCTAGTGTGGTCTTTTTAATTTATCATGGCCATTTGGGTGGATAAACTGGCAAAACGGCACGAACGGTGCATTTTTAGGCCAAATTGGTGTACTATAACCCATGGTTTCGGGGGTGGTCCCGGTGTCCGAGTGTGGTGTGGGCCAAAAATCGGCGGGGGTGTGCCAGGGAGGTTGGGGATCATCCCAGTGTGGTCCGTTTAATTTATCATGGCGATTTGGGTGGACAAATGGGTCAAACAGCGCGAAAGGGGCATTTTTGGGCCAAATCGATGTGCTATAGCCCACGGTTTTGGGGGTGGTCCCGGGGTCTGAGTGTGGTGTTGGACAAACATCGGCAGGGGCATGCCAGGGAGGTTGGGGATCATCCCAGTGTGGTCCGTTTAGTTTATCATGGAGATTTGGGTGAACAAACGGGTGAATCGGCAAGAATAAGGCATTTTTAGGCCAGATCGGTGTGCTATAGCCTATGGTATCGGGGGTGGTCCAGGTGTCCGGGAGTGGTGAGGGCCGAAAATCGGCAGGGGCATGCCAGAGAGGTTGGGGATCATCCCAGTGTGGTCCGTTTAATTTATCGTGGCTATTTCGGTGGACAAACAGGCAAAACAGCACGAATGGGGGCATTATCGGGCCAAATCGATGTGCTATAGCCCATGATTTCAGGGGTGGTCCCGGGGTTCGGGCGTGGTGTTGGCCGAAAATCGGTGGGGGAGTGCCAGGGAGGTTGGGGATCGTCCCAGTGTGGTCCGTTTAATTTATCGTGGCTCCTTGGGTAGATAAATGGGCGAAACTGCGCGAACGAGGCATTTTAGGGCCAAATCGGTGTGCTATAATCCACGGTTTCGGGGGTGGTCCCGAGGTCCAGGCGTGGTATGGGCCCAAAATCAGCGGGGGCATGCCAGGGAAGTTGGAGATCGTCCCAGTGTGGTCCATTTAATTTATCGTGGCTATTTGGGTGGATAAACGGGCGAAACGGCGCAAACGAGGTATTTTTGGGCCAAATCGGTGTGCTATAGCACACAGTTTTGGGGGTGATCCCTGGTTCGGGCGTGGTGCGGGCTAAAAATTAGCGGGGGAGTGCCAGGGAGGTTGGTGATCGTCCCAGTGTGGTTCGTTTAATTTATCGTTGCCATTTGGGTGGACAAACAGATAAAACGGAGAAAATGGGGCATTTTCGAGCCAAATCGGTATTCTATAGCCCACGGTTTTGGGGGTTGTCCTAGGGTCCGGGCGTGGTGTGGGTTGAAAATCGATGGGGGTGTGCCAGGGAGGTTGGGGATCGTCCCAGTGTAGTCCGTTTAATTTATCATTGCCATTTTGGTGGGCAAATGGGCAAAATGGCGCGAACGGGGCATTTTCAAGCCAAATCGGTGTGCTATAGACCACGGTTTCGGGGATGGTCCTGGGGTCCGGGAGTGGTGTGTGCTGAAAATTGGTGGAGGCATGCCAGGGAGGTTGGGGATCGTCCCAGTGTGGTCCGTTTAATTTATCGTAGTCATTTGGGTAGAGAAACGAGCGAAATGGCGCGAACGGGGAATTTTCAGGCCAAATCGGGGTGTTATAGCCCACGGTTTCGGGGGTGGTCCCGGGGTCCGGGCGTGGTGTGGGCCAAAAATCGGCAGGGGGTTCCAGGGAGGTTAGAGATCATCCCAGTGTGATTCGTTTAATTTAACGTGGCCATTTGGGCAGACAAACAGGCAAAACAGCGCAAACAGGGCATTTTCGGGCCAAATCGGTGTGCTATAGCCCACAGTTTTGGGGCTGTCCCGGGGTCTGGGCATGGTGTGGTCCAAAAATTGGCGGGAGAGTTCCAGGGAGGTTGGGGATCGTCCCGGTGTGGTCTGTTTTATTTATTGTGGCTGTTTGGGAGGACAAACGGGCAAAACGGCGTGAACAGGGCATTTTCGGGCCAAATCGGTGTGCTATAGCCCACAATTTCTAGGGTGGTCCCGGGGTCCGGCCGTGGTGTTAGACGAAAATCGGCGGGTCATACCAGGGTGGTTGGGGATCGTCCCAGTATGGTCCGTTTAATTTATCATGGCCATTTGGGTGGACAAATGGGTCAAACAGCGCGAAAGGGGCATTTTCTGGCCAAATCGATGTGCTATAGCCCACGGTTTCGGGGGTTGTCCCGGGGTCCGGTCCTGGTGTTGGCCAAACATCGGCAGGGGTGTGCCATAGAGGTTGGGGATCGTCCCAGTGTGGTCCGTTTAATTTATTGTGGATATTTGGGTGGACAAACGGGCGAAACGGAACGAACGAGGCATTTTCGGGCTAAATCGGTGTGCTATAGCCTACAATTTCGAGGGTGGTTCCCGGGGTCTAGGCGTGGTGTGGTTCGAAAATTAGTGGGGGCATGCCAGGGAGGTTAACGATCTTCCCAGTGTGGTCCATTAATTTATCGTGGCCATTTGGATGGACAAACTGGCGAAATAGCGCGAACGGGGCATTTTCGAGCAAAATCGGTGTGCTATAGCCCACGGTTTCTGGGGTGGTCCCGGGGTCCGAGCGTGTTGTGTGCCTAAAATTGGTCGAGGCATGCCAGGGAGGTTGGGGATCGTCCCAGTGTGGTCCATTTAATTTATCGTGGCCATTTAGGTGGACAAACGGGCAAAACGGCGTGAACGGGGCATTTTTGGGCCAAATCGGTGTGCTATAGCCTACGGTTTCGGGGGTGGTCCTTGTGTGCGGGTGTGGTGTTGGCGGAAAATTGGCGGGGGCGTGCCAGGGAGGTTAGGGATCATCCTAGTATGGTCAGCTTAATATATCGTGGCTATTTGGGTAGACAAACGGGCGAAACGACGCGAACGGGGTAGTTTTGAGCCAAATCGGTGTGCTATAGCCCATGATTTTGGGTGTGCTCCCTGTGTTCGGGCGTGGTACGGTCCGTTAATCGGCAGGGGCGTGCCAGGGAGGTTGGAGATCGTCCCAGTGTGGTCCATTTAATTTATCATGGCCATTGTGGTGGACAAACGGGCGAAACGGTGCGAACGGGGCATTTTCGAGCCAAATCGGTGTTCTATATAGCCCACAGTTTCGGGGGTGGTCTCAGGGTCCGGGCATGGTGTCGGTCAAAAATTGGCTAGGGCATGGCAGGGAGGTTGGGGATCCTCCCAATGTGGTCCGTTTTATTTATCGTGACCATTTGGATGGACAAAAGAAAGAAACAGCGCGAATGGGGCATTTTTGGGCCAAATCGGTGTGCTATAGCCTACGGATTCGTGGATTGTCCCGGGTTCTGGGCGTGGTGTGGGCCAAAAATTGATGGGGGCGTGCCAAGGAGGTTGGGGATCGTCTCAGTGTGGTCTGTTTAATTTATCGTGGCCATTATTGTGGACAAACAGGCAAAACGGCGTGAACGCGGCATTTTCGGACTAAATCGGTGTGCTATAGTCCACGATTTTGGGGGTGGTCTAGGGGTACGGACGTGGTATGGGCCGAAAATCGGTGATTGCGTGCCAAGTAGTTTGGGATTGTCCCTGTGTGGTCCATTTAATTTATCGTGGCCATTTGGGTGGACAAACGGTGAAACGACGCAAACGGGGCATTTTTGGGCCAAATCATTTTTCTATAGCCCACGGTTTTAGGGGTGGTCCTGGGTTCCGGGTGTGGTGTGGGCCAAAAATCGGCGGAGGCTTGCCACGGAGGTAGGGGATCTTCCCAGTGTGGTCCGTTTAATTTATCGTGGCCATTTGGGAGAACAAACAGGTGAAATGTCACGAATGGGGCATTTTCAGGCCAAATTGGAGTGCTATAGCCCACGGTTTTGGGGGTAGTCCCAGGGTCCGGGCGTGTGCCGAAAATTGGCGGGGGCGTGCCAGGGAGGTTGGGGATCATCCCAGTGTGGTCTGTTTAATTTATCGTGTCCATTTGGGCGGACAAGCAGGCGAAACGGTGCGAAAGGGGTATTTTCGAGATAAATCAGTGTGCTATAGCCCACGGTTTCAGGGGTTGTCCAGGGGTCCGATAGTGGTGTGGGCCGAAAATCGGTGGGGGCATGCCAGAGAGGTTGGAGATCGTCCGAGTATGGTTCGTTTAATTTATTGTGGCCATTTGGGTGGACAAACAGGCAAAACAACACGAACGGGGCATTATCGGGCCAAATTGGTGTGCTATAGCCCAGAGTTTTGGGGGTGGTCCCGGGGTCGGGCATGGTGTGGGTCGAAAATTGGCGGGGGCGTGCCAGGGTGGTTCGGGATCATTCCAGTGTGGTCCGTTTAATTAATCGTGGCCATTTGGGTGGCCAAACGAGCCAAACGGCGCAAACGGGGCATTTTTAGGCTAAATCGATGTGCTATAGCCCACGGTTTTGGGGGTGGTCCTGGGGTCCGGGTGTGGTGTGGGTCAAAAATCAGCGGGGGCGAGCCAAGGAGGTTGGGGTTCGTCCCATTGTGGTCTATTTAATTTATCGTGGATATTTGGGTAGACATACTGGTGAAACGGTGCGAACGAGGCATTTTTGGGAAAAATCGGTGCGCTATAGCCCATGGTTTCGGTTGTGGTCCTGGGGTCCAGCGTGGTGTGGGCTGAAAATAAGCGGGGGCGTGCCAGGGAGTTTGGGGATTATCCCAGTGTGGTTCGTTTAATTTATCGTGGCCATTTGGGTGGATAAACAGGCGAAACGGCGCGAATAGGGCATTTTCGGGCCTAATCGGTGTGCTATAGCCCACGGTTTCGGTGGTGATCCCGGGGTCCTGGAGTGGTGTGGGTCAAAAATCGGCAGGGGCGAGTCAGGGAGGTTGGGGATCGTCCCAGTGTAGTACGTTTCATTTATCATGGCCATTTGGGTGAACAAACGGGCGAAACAGCGTGGACGGGGCATTTTCGGGACAAATCGGTATGCTATAGCCCACGGTTTCGAGGGTGGTCCCGGGGTCCGGGCGTGGTGTGGGATGAAAATCGGCGGAGGCGTGCCAGGGGGGTTGAGGATTATCCAGTGTGGTCCTTTTAATTTATCGTGGCCATTTGGGTGGACAAACAGGCGAAACATCGCGAATGGTGCATTTTCAAGCTAAATTGGTGTGCTATAGCCCACGGTTTCGGGGGTGGTCCTGGTGTCCGGGTGTGGTGTGGGCCAAAAATTGGCGGGGGTGTGCCAGGGAGGTTGGGGATTGTCCAGTGTGGTCCGTTTAATTTATCATAGCAATTTGGGTAGACAAATGGGTCAAACAGCGCGAAAGGAGCATTTTTGGGCCAAATCGGTGTGCTATAACCCACGATTTTGGTGGTGGTCCCGGGGTTTGGGCGTGGTGTGGGTCAAACATCGGCAGGGGCATGCCAGGGAGGTTGGGAAATGTCCCAGTGTGGTCCGTTTAATTTATCGTGGAGATTTGGATGAACAAACGGGTGAAACGGCAAGAAAGAGGCATTTTCAGTCCATATCGATGTGCTATATCCCACGGTATCGGGGGTGGTCCAATGGTCCGGGAGTGGTGTGGGTTGAAAATCGATGGGGGCATGACAGGGAGGTTGGAGATCGTTCCAGTGTGGTCCGTTTAATTTATCGTGGCCATTTGGGTGGACAAACAGGCAAAACAGCGCGAACGGGACATTATCGGGCCAAATCGGTTTGCTATAGCCCACGATTTCGGGGGTGGTCCCGAGGTCCGGGCGTGGTGTTGGCCGAAAATCGATGGGGGCGTGCCAGGAGGTTGGGGTTCATCCCAGTATGGTCCGTTTAATTTATCATGGCTATTTAGAAGGACAAACGGGCAAAACGGCACGAACGGGGCATTTTAAGGCCAAATCGGTGTGCTATAGTCCATGATTTCGGGGGTGGTCCCGAGGTCCAGGCGTGGTTGATAACGCTCAAACTACAACTCTCGTAAGAGTGTAAGCGATCGTTTTCAAATATAGAACCCAACTGGGTTGGGTATCGAATCCCACAGGGAATACTTGGTCACTAAGTATGCAACGATTAGTAGACTGTTGATCGAAAATTCTACGAAAAAGGGGGGATTTAATTTTAGCGTGAATTAAGAGTATCAAAGTAACAAAGAAAAACGAAATGTTTAGTAGGTTTTAATCAATGAGAATTGTAAGTTAGGATTATGTCCACCTTATGAGTTTTACGTATCTATTGGCTATGAGTTATGCGGAATTCAGATATGCATGCGCTTATAGAGATTCGTATTCTATGGTAAATCCTAGTGTCTTTCGACCATCAAGGATTATATCACTTTAACTCTTTCGAGCTTAAAGTGTATACTAATGGTACGAATTCTCCAAGAGGTTAATCCAGTTACGGCACTAACTTTTAAACAGGGGCTGGTAGCCCTATTTCCTTGTCATTCTCTCTTTTCCAGACATGTAACTTTTTTTTCGAACAAGTTAATGCTATACTGGCGTATTCTATATGTTTGCAACCACAAGAATTCAATTAAGATGAAGAGAGTAATGATATACGCAGCATACGTATCAAGAATTCACAAACTCATAGCAATAGATAGTGTCTCATAAGGCTTCCATAACCCTAACAGAGAAGTTTAGCTACTCATGAGTGCAACGGAAATCACAATAGACATAATCATCATACCACAACCTAGAATAATCTTGGCGATGGAAGTGATATGGCGTCAAAAGCTCTCACACGTTTTGCCCTAGCCGTTCTTCTCAAGAGAGTCGAGTTCTCTGTGTTAGACTTACAGAATATTGTAACGTGAATTAGGAGCGGAAGTTGAATGAAAAAGAATTGAATTAATGAATGAGTGAATAATAAAAAGCTTGCTAAAAAATTCAGCAAATACGGTTTTTATAACATCCTTGTCCTAGTCCTAATGAAATAGGGTTTTTATCCTTGTCCTAGTCCTACTGGGTTACTGCATACTTGTCCTAATCCTACTAAGTTACTGCTGATCCCCCAAGTTTTTAGAAATGCTGTTTTTGCCCGGGACAAGTTCTCCTTGCATCACTTTCAGTCCACAAGCTTCCAGAAGCTGCCTTCCTTCTTACGTGAAGTTTCCTTTGGCGTCCAACAGTCCATAAAATGCTGAAATCTTCATCATAAATACCTGAAATCTTGCTAATCACGTTGGTTATCTTACTTACAGGAAAATGGACTAAAAGTGCAGGAATTATATATTTTGTCCTTAAAACTTAGCTAAAATATGGGTAAATTAAGGTGCTTTAGGCGTGTAAATACGCCTAACATCAACACCCCACACTTAAAGCTTTGTTCGTCCTCAGACAATATATCATGTCCATATAAACATCTACTTAGGGTTTCACTGTAACAGCACAAAATATTCATCAAGACAGGCACAACAATTATTAGCAAAGAGTAGTTTTCTAATCACTTCTAGAAACAATTCAACCTCCAACATAGTCACGTGATGATGGTTAATTCGTATTCAAAAGTTAAGGCACAAAGAATCATACAAGACTACCCAAAACTCATTAACCATGTGTGTCTCACAATATATCACCCATAATTACTCACAAGTATTTCATTTTTCAAAACATGGGTATAAGATTATCCTTGCTCTCACTCTCACAAAGAATTCATATGTTGCAACTGATGACCATAGGCTTGCCCTTAGTGTAATGCTCTACTAATATCAGAATGTTAAGCTTAGGATCAAATAGGTCTTTACAGGTTGTAATGTAGGCTAAGGGACGGGTAGGACTATTTTGGCCAGAAATAGTGACTATGTTCCTAAGCGCTTTAATACATCACATTATGCCATTAACACTCTCTTTTAATCAACCCTGCTACCTTTCTTTCATCTATCACCCCTTTTCACTTATTTTGCCATTCAAGCATAACTATCTTTTTATTTAATCATAAACATAATTTATCTTTTTGTTTTTCTATTTCTTTTTCTGTTCTTTTCATTTTTTTATTTTTATTATAACACACCTCTATGATAGTCACTCTTTTTCATAACAAATTCAAGTACCAATACACTCTAAGTCATCACTCTCACCCAATTTCCTCTTATTTTGTCACTTGATTTTACAATTTAAAGCGCTTAGGAATTTGGATCAAATTATGGTCTTGAAAAAAATGGATTAGGCTACATATGAGGTTGTCAAAGAAAATAGCTAATAGTCTCAAAGGGGGTTAACTAAGATAATGTCCACGGGTAGGTAAAAATAAGGTAAACAATCACAGGCTGCCAAAGAAATGCCTAAATCATCTCCTAAACTCACACTCTTTATTTCGCTTTACACACACACCAGGCAATTTCTAGCATCAGTCACAACATAGAATATACTATAACCTCACACACACAAGGCACATGGTTAACTTTATTGGAAGCAGTATAGACTCTTGACCTAACAGATGAATGAATTAAACCACACAAATATCACACAGTGAGTCATACTTGGAGCCTAAACGTCTCAATAGCAATGATTTTAGCACAAACTCTTGTCATAATACCATGCCGCCTATCAGAACAATTTCATGCAAAAAATTTAACTACAAATAAGAATAAATGCAGGCAAAGAAGTATGCTACAGCATACAAATACCCTCACCCTACACTTAGACGGGACACACTGCCCTCAGTGGAAATAAGTAAGGAAAACCTGATTAGTCGGACTCCTTTTCTATGTCTGGGGTCAAACCCTCTGCGTTGGAATCATCATCAGAGTCGTCATTACCAGAGTTGTCCTTCACATCGTCATTCGAGGTATTTGCAGAGAGGAGGATTCAGCTTGCTCTTTTCTTCCCCTTTTCTGACCTTTCTGTGAGGTGGATGTTTTTTCTTTTCCTGGTCGACCTTTTGGTGCCATTTTACTTTATGTTGAACTCGGAAGATGATCTTGCAAGGTTAGATGAGCAAAAAGAAAAGTTTTGAGAGATTTGGGAGGCAAAGGCGGCGCCTATGCTATGGCATTGTAGATTCAGAGAGCAAAGGCAATGGCATAGGTGGCGCCTTTAGCTTTGCCTATGCTTGGCATAGGTGGCGCCTAATGCTTTGCCTAGTTGAGCATAGGCGGCGCCTATGCTATGGCATTGTTGGGCATAGGCGGCGCCTATGCTATGGCATTGTAGATTCAGAGAACAAAGGCCATAGCATAGGCCTTGCCTTGTCCGTTGCCTAGATTTACATAGGCCTTGCCTTGTCCATTGCCTAGATTTGTATAGGCAATGCCTAACCGAAAGCCTTTTGCTCCTTCATTACTCACTTACCACCTTTAACATTGCTCACTTTCAAATAAAAGTTTGAGACCAAGTTCCTCATTTATACATCTTGCACCTACACTTACTCAAAAACAACAAAAACGATTAGAAAGATGGGTTGCCTCCCATTTAGCGCCTTAATTTTGGTCGTGGCTCGACAAAATCCTAGGAAAACAAAAACAACAAATACAATTAAAAACGATGGGTTGCCTCCCACCAAGCGCTTGATTTATTGTCGCGGCACGACATAGTTATCTCGATTACTTAGACTTCATCGAGATATTTGGTGCATCATTTTCTGAATGGATTCAGATGACGCTGATGCTTAATTATGGGCATGCAATCTTCTTCGAGATACATCTTGTGCATACATATCCCAGGCAGGATACCAATTATATCATTAATAGACCAACCAATGGCTCTCTTGTACCTCTTCAGAGCAGAGATGAGAACTTCTACGTGATGTTCACCTAAATCAGCCACAACACTCACCGGAAGTGTATTTCCACTTCCCAAGAACGCATACCTTAGGTGACTGGGGAGCTCTTTCGATTCTAGCACTGGTGTCTCTTCAATGGAAGTCTTCGCTATTGGTGACGGTCGATTCTTAAGATCAAGGTCCAGCTTCTTAGGAGCATGAGAATAGGACCTTATTCCTGTTAGAGCACAAACGGTTTCTTTATATTCTTCAACCTCCTCACGCTCAAAATTCAACAGCACAGCAGACAATGGCTCAACAGTAAGCTGCTTCTTTACAGATAATCCTTTCTCATCCTCATAGTAAACATCAGCTACAGAGAACACATTTATATCTCTAGGCCGCTTCATCGATTTGCATACATCAAAACGGACCACTTCGTCATTCAGCCAAAATAAAAGCTCATTAGCTCTTAAATCAATCAGCACACTTCCAGTTGCGAGGAAAGGATGCCCCAAGATTATGGGAACTTCAGAATCCACCTCGCAATCCAAAATAACAAAGTCTGCAGGAAAGATGAAGGTGGAAACTTTCACCAACACATCATATAAGATACCAACAGGCCATTTTACCGACCTATCTGCCATCACGAGCTGCATATTGGTTGGTGTAGGATCACCCAACCCCAACTTTCTGTAAATGGATAACGGCATCAAATTGATGCTAGCCCCCAGATCGCACAACGCCTTAGAAAAATGCAACGATCCAATCGTGCAAGGAATAGTAAAAGCACCAGGATCTGCCTTCTTCTGTACTAAAGACCTCATGGAAATTGCACTGCAATGATGAACCCGCTTCTTTGTCAAAAGGTCCTTCATGAATTTAGCGTATCCGGGCATCTGCTCTAGTGCTTCCACCAAAGGAACATTAATAGTCAGCTGCTTCAACATAGTCATGAATTTACTGAACCTGGTATCATCAGCTTTCTTCTTCAGTCTCTGCGGAAAAGGTGGTGGTGGAAGGGGAATTATTTTCTCCACCACTTCCTTTTTATCTTGCTTCCAATTATCAACTTTTTCAGGAGTGTCGTCAGCCTTCTTCTTCAGTCTCTGAGGAAAAGGTGGTGGTGGAAGGGGAATAGTTTTATCCACCACTTTCTTTTTACCTTGCTTCCAACTATCAATCTTTTCAGGCTGCAGACGTCTAGGGGTGACGTCATGAACACACTCTTCAGCTTCTTCGGCCTCTTCAAACTATGCTTCATCAACATTCTCTACTATATCATCAACCACCTGCTTTCCTTTGGATGGATGTTCCAACACTTTACCACTCCGGGTAGTAATAGCCATACACGATCCGTCATTCCTTGGGTTTTGCACAGTGTCACTGGGTAGCGTGCCAGCCTTTCTTTGGTTGAATGCCACTGATAATTGACTCAATTATTGCTCCAGCTGTTTTATTGCAGTAGAATGCGAGTCAACCAATTGATTTATTAAAGACAAATTATTCTTCACCTCGATTACACCCATGCTGGTTGCCTCCACTCCTTTCAACAGCTTAGCCATCATATCTTCCATGTAAATCTTCCCAGAGCCAGACGCCACAGCCTCACGATTTCCAGGAGGAACATACAAACCACTCCTTTCAGTCTTATTCTTCCAACCGCCTTGATCACGGTCCTGTATCCAGATTTATCATAATAGTTCCGACCTTGGTTTCATTGGGCATTGCCTCGGAAACCCCCCTGATTATTCAAGTAGTTCGCTTCTTCCTCAAAGTCAATTTCATCTCTTCCCTGTGATACAACGGGCTTAACCTTTTTGGTCTTCCCTGATAATAAGTGCTTGGTAAGAAGATCCATCTGCATTTTCATGTGAGCCATATCTTGGTCACGTTCCTCTTGTCTACGCCTCTGCTCTGCAGTCAAGCCAATAGATACGGTAGAGCTTGCTACCTCAGAATCCCTGGTATGTCAAGATCTACTCTGCTTTGTCATACGATCTAGCATATCACTTGCCTCAAGAAAAGTAAGGTCCATGAATGACCCACCTGCAGCATTATCAACCACTGGCATTGTCACCGAGTTCAAAGCCCTATATAATAGTTCCATCAAGTGGATATCCGTCATCTGATGGTTTGGGCACCGCATAATCTTCTTCTTGAACCTCTCCCATGTTTTGTGGAGAGCTTCAGTTGGAAGCTGTCGAAAATTGCTGATCTCATCCCGTAATTGGGCTCTCTTGGATGGCGGAAAGAATCTTTCTAGGAAAGCGTCTTTCAGTTGCCTCCAATTAGTAATAGAATCAGGAGTTAGCCCGCTCAACCATAGAGTTGCCTCCCCAGACAGAGACAATGGAAATAAGCGCAGCCGAATTGCATTCTGCCCAACTCCTGGATTGTCAAACGACTTGCATGTTGAAATAAAGTTGATCAGATGCATATTCGGATCATCGCTTGCAAGTCCACCAAATAAACCCTTGTGCTGCAATAACTGAATCATGGTGATAGTGATATTGAACTTAGCTCCGGGTGCCAAGGGTGGAGGAATAATAGCCCCTGTGGCACCAGCTCAATCCAGATCATCATCATCATCATCAAAAGGAGCCTGCACAGCTCGGCGGTCAGGTCTCATTCTAGCTTGACGATCTCTCCTGTGCATAGGTGCTACCACTTCATCTGCATGCCTAGGATTCAGTAACTCATCATCACCCAGGTCCTCATCATCAGGATTTGTTGCCCGACCTGGGTTATCAATATTCTGTTAATGCACTTGAACAGCTGCCAGTGCAGCTAATCTAGCCTGCTCCTGTTGAGCAACCCTTCTTTCAATGTCACGTTGTGCATCCATTCTGCCAATAAGTTATGGTTCAGGATTGATAGGTAATAACGGTTGACCTGAAATTTGAGTGTTTGGCATGCACACAAGCAAACCTGAATAAAACAAAAACAACAACTAAAAGTAAAATTCAAGAATCTTTGACCAAAGGGTCTAGTAACTATCACAAACTTAGTTGTAAAATATAGAACCCAACTGGGTTGGGTGTCGAATCCCACAGGGAATACTTGGTCACTAAGTATGCAACGATTAGTAGACTGTTGATCGAAAATTCTACGAAAAAAGGGGGATTTAATTTTAGCGTGAATTAAGAGTATCAAAGTAACAAAGAAAAACAGAATGTTTAGTAGGTTTTAATCAATGAGAATTGTAAGTTAGGGTTATGTCCACCTTATGAGTTTTACGTATCTATTGGCTATGAGTTATGCGGAATTCAGACATGCATACGCTTATAGAGATTCGTATTCTATGGTAAATCATAGTGTCTTTCGACCATCAAGAATTATATCACTTTAACTCTTTTGAGCTTAAAGCGTATACTAATGGTACGAATTCTCCAAGAGGTTAATCCAGTTACGGCACTAACTTTTAAACAGGGGTTGGTAGCCCTATTTCCTTGTCATTCTCTCTTTTCCAGACATGTAACTTTTTTTTCGAACAAGTTAATGCTATACTGGCGTATTCTATATGTTTGCAACCACAAGAATTCAATTAAGACGAAGAGAGTAATGATATAAGCAACATACGTATCAAGAATTCACAAACTCATAGCAATAGATAGTGTCTCATAAGGCTTCCATAACCCTAACAGAGAAGTTTAGCTACTCATAAGTGTAACGGAAATCAGAATAGACATAATCATCATACCACAACCTAGAATAATCTTGGCGATGGAAGTGATATGGTGTCAAAAGCTCTCACACGTTTTTCCCTAGCCGTTCTTCTCAAGAGAGTCGAGTTTTCTGTGTTAGACTTACAGAATATTGTAACGTAAATTAGGAGCGGAAGTTGAATGAAAAAGAATTGAATTAATGAATGAGTGAATAATAAAAAGCTTGCTGAAAAATTCAGCAAATACGGTTTTTATAACATCCTTGTCCTAGTCCTACTGAAATAGGGTTTTTATCCTTGTCCTAGTCCTACTGGGTTACTGCATACTTGTCCTAATCCTACTAAGTTACTGCTGATCCCCCAAGTCTTTAGAAATGCTGTTTTTGCCCGAGACAAGTTCTCCATGCATCACTTTCAGTCCACAAGCTTCCAGAAGCTGCCTTCCTTCTTACGTGAAGTTTCCTTTGGCGTCCAACAGTCCATAAAATGCTGAAATCTTCATCATAAATACCTGAAATCTTGCTAATCACGTTGGTTAGCTTACTTACAGGAAAATGGACTAAAAGTGCAGGAATTATATATTTTGTCCTTAAAACTTAGCTAAAATATGGGTAAATTAAGGTGCTTTAGGCGTGTAAATACGCCTAACATCAGTGGTGTGGGCCCAAAATCGGCGGGGTATGCCAGGGAAGTTGGGGATCATCCCAGTGTGGTCCGTTTAATTTATCGTGGCCATTTGGGTGGATGAACGGGCAAAACAGTGCGAACGGGGTATTTTTGGGCCAAATCGGTGTGCTATAGCCCACGGTTTCGGGGTTGGTCCCGAGGTCTTGGCGTGGTGTGGATCAAATATTGGTGAGGGCGTGCTAGGGATGTTGGGGATCATCCCAGTGTGGTCCGTTTAATTTATAGTGGCCATTTGGGTGGACAAACAAATGAATCAGATAAAATGAGGTATTTTCGCGCCAAATCGATGTGCTATAGCCCATGGTTACAGGGGTTGTCCTGGGGTCCGGACGTGGTGTGCGCCGAAAATCAGCGGGGGTGTGCCAGGGAGGTTGGGGTTCATCCCAGTGTGGACCGTTTAATTTATCGTTGCCATTTGGGTGGACAAACGGGCGAAATGGCGCGAACGGGGCATTTTCAAGCCAAATCGGTGTGCTATAGCCCACGGTTTGGGGATGGTCCCGGGGTCCGGGAGTGGTGTGGGCTGAAAATCGACGGGGGCATGCCAGGGAGGTTGTGGATCGTCCCAGTGTGGTCCATTTAATTTATCGTGGTCATTTCAATAGAGAAATGGCACGAACGGGGAATTTTCGAGCCAAATCGGTGTGCTATAGCCCACGGTTCCGGGGGTGGTCCCGGGGCTTGAGCGTGGTGTGGGCCAAAAATCGGCGGAAGTGTTCCAGGGAGGTTAGAGATCATCCAGTGTGATTCTTTTAATTTAACGTGGCCATTTGGGTGGACAAATGAGAGAAACAGTGCGAATGGGGGTAGTCTTGGGGTCCGAACGTGGTTTTGGCCAAAAATTGGCGGGGGCATGCCAGGGAGGTTGGGGATCGTCCCAGTGTGGTCCATTTAATTTATCTTGGCAATTTGGGTGGACAAACAAGTGAAACAACACAAAAGGGGCATATTTGGGCCCAATCAGTGTGTTATAACCCACGATTTCGGTGGTGGTCCCGGGGTCCGAGCATGGTGAGGTCCAAAAATTGGTAGGGGCGTGCCAAGGAGGTTGGGGATCGTCCCATTGTAGTCTGTTTAATTTATCGTGGCCATTTGGGTGAACAAACGGGCAAAACAGCGCGACCGGGGCATTTTTGGGCCAAATCGGTGTGCTTTAGCCCACGGTTTCGGGGGTGGTCCTGGGGTCCGGGCGTGGTGTAGACCAAAAATAGGAGGGGGCATTCCAGAGAGGTTGGGGATCGTCCTAGTGTGGTTTGTTTAATTTATCATGTCCATTTGGGTGGATAAACAGGCGAAACGGCGCTAACGGGGCATTTTCAGGGCAAATTGGTGTGCTATAGCCCACGGTTTCGGGGATGGTCCCAGTGTCCGGGTGTGGTGTGGGCCAAAAATCGGTGAGGGCGTGCCAGGGAGGTTGGGGATAGTCCCAGTGTGGTTCGTGTAATTTATCGTGGATATTTGGGCAGACAAACGGGCAAAACGGCGTGAACGGGGCATTTTCAGGCCAAATCGGTGTGCTATAGCCCACGGTTTTGGGGCGGTCCCGGGGTCCGAGCGTGGTGTGGGTCAAAAATTAGCGGGGGAGTTCCAAGGAGGTTGGGGATCATTCCGGTGTGGTCTGTTTAATTTATCATGGCTGTTTGGGAGGACAAACGGGCAAAACGGCGCGAACGGGGCATTTTCAGGACAAATCAGTGTGTTATAGCCTACGATTTCGGGTGTGATCCCTGGGTTCGGGCGTGGTGTTGGCCAAAAATCGGCGGGGGCATGCCAGGGAGGTTGGGGATCATCCCAGTGTGGTCCGTTTAATTTATCATGGCCATTTGGTTGGACAAATGGGTCAAACAGGGCGAAAGGGGCATTTTTGGGCCAAATCGGTGTGCTATAGCCCACGGTTTCGGGGGTGGTCTTGGGGTCCGGGCGTGGTATGGGCCAAACATCGGCAGGGGCATGCCAGAGAGGTTGGGGATCGTCCCAGTGTGGTCCTTTTAATTTATCATGGATATTTGGGTGGACAAATGGGCGAAACGGCACGAACGAGGCATTTTCGGGCCAAATCGGTGTGCTATAGCACACAGTTTTGGGGGTGGTCCAAGGGTTCGGGCGTGGTGTGGGCCGAAAAATTGGCGGGGGCATGCCAGGGAGGTTTAGGATCGTCCTTGTGTTGTCCGTTTAATTTATCGTGGCTATTTGGGTGGAAAAACAGGCGAAACAGCGCGAATAGGGAATTTTCGGGCCAAATTGGTGTGCTATAGCCTACGCTTTCGGGGGTGGTTCCCGGGGTCTGGGCGTCGTGTGGTTCGAAAATCAGTGAGGGCGTGCCAGGGAGGTTAACGATCATCCCAGTGTGGTCCGTTTGATTTAACGTGGCAATTTGGCTGGACAAACAGGCGAAACAGCGCGAATGGGGTATTTTCGGGCCAAACCGGTGTGCTATAGCCCACAGATTCTGAGGTGGTCCTTGGGTGCGGGCGTGGTGTGGGCGAAAAATTGGCGGGGGCGTGCCAGGGAGGTTGGGGATCATCCTAGTATGGTCCGCTTAATTTATCGTGTCCATTTGGATGGACAAACGGGCGAAACGACACGAACGGGGTAGTTTCGGGCCAAATCGGTGTGCTATAGCCCATGGTTTTGGGGGTGATCCTGGGGTTCGGGTGTGGTGTGGTCCGTTAATCAGCGGGGGCATGCCAGGGAGGTTGGGGATCGTCCCAGTGTGGTTCTTTTAATTTATCGTGGCCATTGTGGTGGACAAACGGGCGAAACAGTGCGAACAGGATGTTTTCAGCCTAAATCGGTGTTCTATAGCCCACAGTTTTCGGGGGTGGTCCCAGGGTCCGGGCGTGGTGTCGGTCGAAAACCGGTTGTGGCATGGCAAGGAGGTTGGGGATCGTCCCAATGTGGTCTGTTTAATTTATCGTGATCATTTAGGTGGACAAACGAGAAAAACGACGCGAACGGGGCATTTTTGGGCCAAATCGGTGTGCTATAGCCCACAGTTTTGGATGTTGTCCCGAGCTCTGGACTTGGTGTGGGCCAAAAATTGATGGGGGCGTGCCAGGGAGGTTAGGGATTGTCCTAGTGTGGTCCGTTTAATGTATTGTGGCCATTTGTGTGGACAAACAGGCAAAATGACGTGAACGCAACATTTTCAGACTAAATCGGTGTGCTATAGTCCACGATTTTAGGGGTGGTCTAGAGGTCCGGGCGTGGTGTGGGCCAAAAATCTGTGGGGGTGTGCTAGGGAGGTTAGGGATCGTCTCAGTGTGGACCATTTAATTTATCAAGGCCATTTTGGTGGACAAACGCGCGAAACTGCGCCAATAGGGCATTTTCGGGCCAAATCGGTGTGCTATAGCCCACGATTTTGGGGGGTGGTCCCGGGGTCCGGACATGGTGTGGCCGAAAATCGGTGATTGCATGTCAAGTAGGTTTGGGATCGTCCCAGTGTGGTCCATTTAATTTATCGTGCCCATTTGGGTGGACAAACGGGCAAAATGGCGCGAACGGCGTATTATCGGGCCAAATCTGTGTGCTATAGCCCACGGTTTCGGTGGTGGTCCCGGGGTCCGGGCGTGGTGTGGGCTGAAAATTGACGGGGGCATGCAAGAAAGGTTTTGGATCATCCCAGTGTGGTCCGTTTAATTTATCGTGGCCATTTGGGTGGACAAATGGGCCAAACGGAGCGAACGAGGCATTTTCGGGCCAAATCGGTGTGCTATATCCCACGGTTTCGGGGGTGGTCCCGGGGTCCGAGCCTGAAGTGGGCCAAAAATAAGCGGGGGCGAGCCACGGAGGTTGGGGATCATCCCAGTGTGATCCATTTAATTTAGCGTGGCCATTTGGGTGGACAAACGGGAAAAACGGCGCGAACGGGGCATTTTCAGGCCAAATAGTTGTCCTATAGCCCACGGTTTTAGGGGTGATCCCGGGGTCCGGGTGTGGTGTGGTCTGAAAATCGGCGGGGGATTACCAGGGAGGTAGGAGATCGTCCCAGTGTGGTCCGTTTAATTTATCGTGGCCATTTAGTTGAACAAACAGGCGAAAAGGTGTGAACGGGGCATTTTCGGGCCAAATCGGTGTGATATAGCCCACAGTTTTAGGGGTGGTCCCGGGTTCTGGGCATGGTGTGGGCCGAAAATCGGTGATTGCGTGCCAAGTAGGTTGGGGATCATCCCAGTGTGCTCTGTTTAATTTATCGTGGCCATTTGGGTGGACAAACGGGCGAAACGGCGCAAACGGGGCATTTTTGGGCCAAATTGATGTGCTATAGCCCACGGTTTCGGGGGTGGTCCTGGGGTCCGAACGTGGTGTGGGTCAAAAATCAGCGGGGGCGAGCCAGGGAGGTTGAGTATCGTCCCAGTGTGGTCCATTTAATTTATCGTGGCTATTTGGGTGGACAAACTAGAGAAACGGTGCGAATGAGGCATTTTTGGGCAAAATCGGTGTGCTATAGCCCACAGTTTCAAGGTTGTCCTGGGGTCCGGACGTGTTGTGGGCCGAAAATTAATGGAGGCGTGCCAGGGAGTTTGGGGATCGTCCCAGTGTGGTCCGTTTAATTTATCGTGGCCATTTGGGTGGACAGACGGGCGAAACGGCGTGAGCGGGGCATTTTCGGGCCTAATCGATGTGCTATAGCCCACGGTTTCGGGGGTGGTCCCGGGGTCCTGGCGTGGTGTGGGTCGAAAATCGGCAGGGGCGTGCGAGGGAGGTTGGGGATCGTCCCAGTGTAGTACCTTTAAATTATCATGGCCATTTGGGTGGACAAACGGGCGAAATGGCGTGAACGGGGCATTTTCGGACCAAATCGATGTGTTATAGACCACGGTTTCAGGGGTGTTCTCGGGGTCCTGGCTTGGTGTGGATCCAAAATTGGCGGGGGCATGCCAGGGAGGTTGGGGATCATCCCAGCGTGGTCCATTTAGTTTATCGTGGCCAGTTTGGTCGACAAACGGGCGAAACGGCACAAACGGGTCATTTTCAAACCAAATTGGTGTGCTATAGCCCACGGTTTCAGGGGTGGTCCCGGGGTCTGAGGGTGGTGTGGGTCGAAAATCGGCGGAGGCATGCCAGGGAGATTTGGGCTCGTCCCAGTGTGGTCCGATTAGTTTATAGTGGCCATTTGGGTGGACAAACGGGTGAAACGGCGCGAACTGGGCATTTTCGGGACAAATCGGTGTTCGCCCACATTTTCGGGGGTGGTCACAGGGTCCGGGCGTGGTTTGGGCCGAAAAATGGGGACATGCCAGGGAGGTTGGGGATCGTCCCAGTGTAGTCTGTTTAATTTATCGTGGCCATTTGGGTGGACAAACGGGCGAAACGACACAAATATGGTATTTTCGGCCCAAATCGGTGTTCTATTGCCCATGGTTTAGGGTGTGGTCCCGAGGTTCGAGCATTGTCTCGGCCAAAAATCTGTAGCGGCGTGGCAGGGAGGTTGGGGACCATCCCAGTATGGTCTGTTTAATTTATCGTAGCTATTTATGTGGACAAACGGGCAAAACGGCGCGAACGGGGCATTTTTGGGCCAAATAAGTGTGCTATTGCCCACGGTTTCGGGGGTGGTCCCGAGGTCCGGGCGTGGTGTGGGCCGAAAATTGGCGAGGCCATGCCAGGGAGGTTTAGGATCGTTCCAATGTGGTCCATTTAATTTATCTTGGCTATTTGGGTGGACAAACGGGCGAAAAGACACGAACGGGGCATTTTTGGGGCAAATCGATGTGCTATAGCCCACGGTTTCGGGGGTGGTACTTGGGTGCAGGCGTGGTGTGAGCGGAAAATCATCGGGGGTGTGCCAGGGAGGCTGGGGATCGTCCTAGTGTGGTCCGCTTAATTTATCGTGGCCATTTGGGTGGACAAACGGGCGAAACAGCGCGAACGGGGCATTTTTGGGCCAAATCGGTGTGCTATAACCCATGGTTTCGAAGGTGGTCCCGGGGTTCGGGCGTGGTGTTGTTCGATAATCGGCGAGGGCGTGCCAGGGAGTTGGGGATCATCCTAGTGTAGTCCATTTAAATTATCATAGCCATTGTAGTTGACAAACAGGCGAAACGGTGCGAATGGGGCATTTTCGGGCCAAATCGGTGCTCTATAACCCAAGATTTCGGGGGTGATCCCAGGGTCCGAGCGTGGTGTCGGTCGAAAATTGACTGGGGCATGCCATGAAGGTTGGGGATCGTCCCAATATGATCCGTTTAATTTATCGTGACCATTTGGGTGGACAAATGGGAGAAACAGCGCGAACGGGGCATTTTCGGGCCAAATCGGTGTGCTATAGGCCACGGTTTCGGGGGTTGTCTCAGGTTCTGGGCGTGGTATAGGCCGAAAATTGACAGGGGGAGTGCCAGGGAGGTTGGGGATCATCCCAGTGTGGTCCGTTTAATTTATCGTGGCCATTTGGGTGGGCAAACAAGCGAAACGGCGTGAACGTGACATTTTCGGGCTAAATCGGTGTGCTTTAGACCCCAATTTTGGGGGTGGTCCCGGGGTCCGGGTGTGGTGTGGGCCAAAAATTGGTGGGGGCGTGCTAGGGAGGTTGGGAATCATCCCAGTGTGGTCCGTTTAATTTGTCGTGGCCATTTGGGTGGACAAACGGGCGAAACGGCACGAATAGGGCATTTTCGAGCCAAATCGGTGTGCTATAGCACACGATTTCGAGGGTGGTCCCGGGGTCTGGGCGTGCTGTGGGCCAAAAATCGGCGGTGGCTTGCTAGGGAGGTAGGGATCTTCCCAGTGTGGTCCGTTTAATTTATCGTGGCCATTTGGTTGGACAAACAGGCGAAAAGGTGTGAACGGGGCATTTTCCGGCCAAACCGGTGTGCTATAACCCACATTCTCGGGTGTGGTCCCGGGGTCCGAGCGTAGTGTGGGCCAAAAATCGGCGGAGGCGTGCCAGGGAGGTTGGGGATCATCCTAAAGTGTTCCGTTTAATTTATCGTGGCCATTTGGGTGAACAAACGGGAGAAATGGCGCAAACGGAGCATTTTCAGGCTAAATTGGAGTGTTATAGCCCACGGTTTCGGGGGTGGTCCCGTGGTCCAGGTGTGGAGTAGGCGGAAAATCGGCGGGGACATGGAAGGGAGGTTGGGGATCATCCCAGTGTGGTCCATTTAATTTTTCGTGGCCATTTGGGTGGACAAACGGGCGAAACGGCACGAAAGTGGCATTTTCTGGATTAATCAGTGTGTTGTAGCCCACAATTTTCGGGTGTGGTGCTGCGGTTCGAGCGTGGTGTGGGCCGAAAATCAGAGGGGGCGAGCCAGGGAGGCTGGGGATCGTCCCAGTGTGGTCAATTTAATTTATCGTGGCTATTTGAGTGGAAAACGGGCGAAACGGGGTGAACGTGACGTATTCAGGCTAAATCGGTGTTCTATAGCCCACGGTTTCGTTGTTGGTCCCGAGGTCCGGGCGTAGTGTGGGCCAAAAAATGGCGGAGGCGTGCCAGGGAGGTTTGGGATCATCCCAGTGTGGTACTTTTAAGTTATCATGGCCATTTCTGTGGACAATCGGGCGAAACGGCGTGAACGGGGCATTTTCGTGCCAAATCAGTGTGCTATAGCCTGCAGTTTTAGGGGTTGTACCGGGGTCCAGCCATGGTGTGGGCCGAAAATCGGCAGGGGCATGCCAAGGATGTTGGGGATCATCCCAGTGTGGTCCGTTTAATTTATCGTGACCATTTTGGTGGACAAACGAGCGAAACGGCGCGAACGGGGCATTTTCGGGCCAAATCAGTGTGCTATTGCCCACGTTTCGGGGGTGGTCCCGAGGTTCGGGCGTGGTGTGGGCAAACAATTAGCGGGGGCGTGCCAGAGAGGTTGAGGATCGTCCCAACGCGATCCGTTTAATTAATCGTGGCTATTTGGGTGGAAAAACGGGCAAAACACCGTGAACCATGAGTTTTCAGGCCAAATCAGTATGCTATAGCCTACGATTTTGGGGTTGGTCCGGGGGTCCGGGCGTTGTGTGGCCCGAAAATCGATGGAGGCGTGCCAGGGAGGTTTGGGATAGTCCCAGTATGGTCCGTTTAAGTTATCATGGCTATTTGGGTGGACAAACAGGCAAAACGTCGCGAACGGGGCATTTTTGGGCCAAATCTGTGTGCTATAGTCCACGGTTTCGGGGGTGGTCCCGGGGTCCGGGCATGGTGTGGGCCGAAAATTGGTGGGGGTGTGCCAGGGAGGTTGGGGATCATCCCAGTATGGTCCGTTTAATTTATCATGGCCATTTGGGTGGACAAACGGGCGAAACGGCGCGAACTGGGCATTTTTGGGACAAATCAGTGTGCTATAGCACAAGGTGTCGGGGGTGGTCCCGGGGTACGGGCGTGGTGTGGGCCAAGAATCAGCGGGGGCATGCAAGGTAGGTTCGGGATCATCCCAGTTTGATCTGTTTAATTTATCATGGCCATTTGGATGGAAAAATGGTCAAAACGGTGCGAACGGGGCATTTTCTGGCCAAATCGGTGTGCTATAGCCCACGGTTTCAGGGGTGGTCCCGTGGTCCGGGCGTGGTGTGGGCCGCAAATCAGTGTGGGCGTGCTAGGGATGTTGGGGATCATCCCAGTGTGGTCCGTTTAATTTATCGTGGCCATTTGAGTGGACAAACGGGCGAAACGGCACAAACGGGGAGTTTACGGGCCAAATAGGTGTGTTGTAGCCCTCGATTTTGGGGGTGGTCCCGGGCTTCGGGCGTGGTGTGGGGCAAAAATCAGCGGGGGCGTGCCAGGGAGGTTGGGGATCGTCCCAGTGTGGTCCGTTTAATTTATCGGGCAAAATAGCGCGAACGGGATGTTTTTCGGCCAAATGAGTGTGCTATAGCCGATGGTTTCGGGGGTGGTCCCGGGGTTCGAGCGTGATGTGGGTCAAAAATTGGCGGGGGCGTGCCTGGGAGGTTGGGGATCATCCCAGTGTGGTCCGTTTTATTTATCGTGGCCATTTGGGTGGACAAACGGGCGAAACTGCACGAACTGGGCACTTTCTGGCCGAATCGATGTGCTATAGTCCACGATTTTATGGGTGGTCCTGAGGTTCGGGCGTGGTGTGGGCCGAAAATCGGCAGGGGCATGCCAGGGAGTTTGGCGATCGTCCCAGTGTGGTTCATTTAATTTATCATGGCCATTTGGGTGGAGAAACGGGCGAAATTGCGCGAACCGGGCATTTTCAAGCCAAATCAGTGTGCTATAGCTCACGGTTTCGGGGGTGGTCCCGGGGTCTGGGTGTGGTGTGGGCCAAAAATTGTCGGGGGCGTGCCAGGGAGGTTGGGGATCATCCCAGTGTGGTCCATTTAATTTATCGTGGCCATTTGTGTGGACAAACGAGTAAAACGCCGTGAACCGAGCATTTTCAGGCCAAATCAGTATGCTATAGCCCACAGTTTGGGGGTTGGTCCTCGGGCCCGGGCGTGGTGTGGTGCAAAACTTGGCGGAGGCGTGCCAGGGAGGTTTGGGATCATCCCAGTGTGGTCCACTTTAGTTATCATGGTCATTTGGGTGGACAAACGGGCGAAACGATGAAAACGGGGCATTTTTGGGCCAAATCAGTGTGCTATAGCCCTTGGTTTCGGGGGTGGTCCTGGGGTCAGGGCATGGTGTGGGCCAAAAATCGGTGGTGGCGTGCCAGGGAGATTAAGGATCGTCCCAGTGTGGTCCGTTAATTTTATCATGGCCATTTGGGTGGACAAACGGGCGAAACGGCGCGAACGGGGCATTTTCGGTCCAAATTAGTGTGCTATAGCACAAGGTTTCGGGGGTGGTCCTGGGGTACGGGCGTGGTGTTGGCCAAAAATCAGCTGGTGCATGCCAGGTAGGTTGGAGATCGTCCCAGTTTGGTCAGTTTAATTTATCGTGGCCATTTGGGTGGACAAACGGTCGAAACGGCACAAACGATGCATTTTTTAGCCAAATCGGTGTGCTATAGCCCACGGTTTCAGGGGTGGTCCCGGGGTTCAGGCGTAGTGTGGGCCAAAAATTAGTGGGGGCGTGGTAGGGAGGTTTGGGATTTGGGTGGAATAATTAGCGAAACAGTGCGAACGAGGCATTTTTTGGCCAAATCAATGTGCTATAGCCCACGGCTTCGGAGACAAACGGGTGAAACGGCACGAACGGGGCATTTTCGGGCCAAATCAGTGTGCTATAGCCCACGGTTTTGGGGGTGGTCCCTGAGTCCGGTCGTGGTTTAGGCCGAAAATCGGTGGGGACCTTCCAGGGAGGTTGGGGATTGTCCCAGTGTAGTCCATTTAATTTATCGTGGCCATTTGGGTGGACAAACGGGTGAAACGGCACAAACGGAGCATTTTTGGGACAAATTGGTGTGCTTTAGCCCATGGTTTCGGGAGTGGTCCCGAGGTTCAGAAATGGTGTTGGCCAAATATCTACAGGGGCGTGCCAGGGAGGTTAAGGGTCGTACCAGTGTGGTCCGTTTAATTTATTGTGGTTATTTGTGTGGACAAACTGGCGAAACAGCGCGAACGGGGCATTTTCGGGCCAAATAAGTATGCTATTGCCCATGGTTTTGGGGGTGGTCCCGAGGTCCGGGCGTGGTGTGGGCTGAAAATCGGCGGGGGCGTGCCAGGGATATTGAGGATCATCCGTTTAATTTATCGTGGCCATTTGGGTGGACAAAAGGGCAAAATGGCTAGAACGTGGCATTTTCGAGCCAAATTGGTGTTCTATAGCCCATGATTTCGGGCGTGGTCCCAGGGTCTGGGCGTGGTGTGGGCAAAATATTAGCGGTGGCGTGCCAGGGAGGTTGGGGAACGTCCTATTGTGGTCCGTTTAATTTATCATGGCCATTTGGGTGGACAAACAGGCAAAACTCCGCGAACCGGGCATTTTCAAGCAAAATCGGTATGCTATAGCCCACAATTTCGGGGTTGGTCCCGGGGTCCAGGCATGGTGTGGCTCGAAAATTGGCGGAGGCGTGCCAGGGAGGTTTGGGATCGTCCCAGAATGGTACGTTTAAGTTATCATGGCCTCTTGGGTGTACAAACAGGCGAAACAGCGCGAACGGCGCATTTTCGGGCCAAATTGGTGTGCTTTAGCATAATGTTTCTGGGGTGGTCCCGGGGTACGGGCATGGTGTGGGCCGAAAATCGGCAGGGGCATGCCAGGGAGGTTGGGAATCGTCCCAGTGTGGTCTGTTTAATTTATCATTGCCATTTGGGTGGACAAACGGGCGAAACATCGCAAACGGGGAATTTATGGGACAAATAGGTGTGCTGTAGCCCACGGTTTCGGGGGTGGTCCCGGGGTCCGGGCGTGGTGTGGGCCGAAAATCAGTGGGGGCGTGCTAGGGAAGTTGGGGATCATCCCAGTGTGGTCCGTTTAATTTATCGTGGCCATTTGGGTGTACAAACGAGCGAAACAGCGCGAACGTGTAATTTCTGGGACAAATAGGTGTGTTGTAGTTCTCGGTTTCGGGGGTGGTCCCGGGCTTCGGGGAAATTGTGGGCAAAAAATCAGCAGGGGCATGCTAGGGAGGTTGGGGATCATCTCAGTGTGGTTCGTTTAATTTATCGTGGCTATTTGTATGGATAAACGGGTAAAACGGTGCGAACGGGGCATTTTTGGGCCAAATCAGTGTGCTATTGCCCACGGTTTTAGGGGTGGTCCCGAGGTTCGGGAGTAGTGTGGACCAAATATCAGCGGGGGAGCCCAAGGGGGTTGAGGATCATCCCAGCGTGATCCGTTTAATTTATCGTGGCCATTTGGGTGGACAAACGAGCGAAACGGTGCGAACGGGGTATTTTTCGACCAAATGAGTGTGCTATAGCCCATGGTTTCGGGGGTGGTCCTGGTGTTCGGGCGTGATGTGGGCTGAAAATTAGCGAGGACGTGCCTGGGAGGATGGGGATAGTCCCAGTGTGGTCTGTTTAATTTATCGTGGCCATTTGGGTTGACAAACGGGCGAAACGGTGCGAACTGGGCATTTTTGGGCCAAATCGGTGTGCTATAGTCCACGGTTTTTGGGGTGGTCCCGAGGTCCGGGCGTGGTGTGGGCTAAAAATCTGCGGGGGCATGCCAGGGAGGTTGTGGATCATCCCAGTGTGGTTCGTTTAATTTATCGTGGCCATTTGGGTGGACAAACGGGCAAAACGGTGCGAATGAGGCATTTTCGGGCCAATTTTGTGTGTTATAGCCCACGGTTTCGGGGATGGTCCCGGGGTCCGGGCGTAGTGTGGGCTAAAAATTGGCGATGGCGTGCCAGGGAGGTTGGGGATAGTCCCAGTGTTGTCCGTTTAATTTATCGTGGGGATTTGGGTGGACAACCGGGCAAAAAGGCACGAACGGGGCATTTTTGTGCCAAATCGGTGTGCTATAGCCCACGGTTTTGGGGGTGGTCCTAGGGTCCGGGGATGGTCCTAGGGTCCGGGCGTGGTGTGGGCCGAAAATCAGCAGAGGCATGTCAGGGAGGTTGGGGATCGTCCAAATGTGGTCAGTTTAATTTATCATGGCCATATGGGTGGACAAACGGGCGAAACGACGTGAACGGGGCATTTTTGGGCCTAATTGGTGTGCTATAGCCAAAAGTTTTGGAGGTGGTCCCGGGGTCCTGGCGTGTTGTGGGACGAAAATCGGCGGCGGCGTGCTAGGGAAGTTGGGGATCATCCCAGTGTAGTACGTTTAATTTATCGTGGCCATTTGGGTAAACAAACGGGCGAAACAGCGCGAACAGGGCATTATCGGGACAAATCGGCGTTGCTATAGCCCACGGTTTTGAGGGTGGTCCCGGGGTCCAGGCGTGGTGTGTGCCAAAAATCGGCGGGGGCATGCCAGGGAGGTTGAGGATCGTCCCAGTGTGGTTCGTTTAATTTCTCGTGGCCATTTGGGTGGACAAACGGGCGAAACGACGTGAACAGGGCATTTTTGAGATAAATCGGTGTGCTATAGCCCACGTTTTTTAGGGTGGTCCCGGGGTCCAGCCGTGGTGTGGGCCAAAAATCAGCGGGGGCGTGCCAGGGAGGTTGAGGATCGTCCCAGTGTAGTCCGTTTAATTTATCATGGCTATTTGGGTGGACAAACGGGCGAAACGGCGCGAACGGGGCATTTTTGGGCCAAATTGGTGTGCTATAGCACAAGGTTTCGGGGGTGGTCCCGGGGTACAGGCGTGGTGTGGGCCAAAAGTTGATGGGGGCATGCCAGGTAGGTTAGGGATCGTCCTAGTATGGTCCGTTTAATTTATCGTGGCCATTTGGGTGGACAAACGGCCGAAACGGCTCGAACTGGGAATTTACGGGCCAAATAGGTGTGCTGTAGCCCTCGGTTTCGGGGGTGGTCCCGGGCTTTGGGCAAGGTGTGGGCCAAAAATCAGCAGGGGCATGCCAGGGAGGTTGGGTATCCTCCCAATGTGGTCCGTTTAATTTATTGTGGTTATTTGTATGGACAACGAGCAAAATGGCGCGAACGGGGAATTTTCGGGCCAAATCAGTGTGCTATTGCCCACGGTTTCAGGGGTGGTCCCGAGGTTCGGGGGTAGTGTGGGCCGTAAATCAGCGGGGGCGTGCCAGGGAGGTGTAGGATCATCCCAGCGTGATACGTTTAATTTATCGTGGCCATTTAGGTGGACAAACGGGCGAAACAACGCGAACGGGGGGTTTTTCGGCCAAATGAATGCGCTATAGCCCATGGTTTTGGGGTTGTCCCGGGGTTCGGGCGTGATGTGGGCTAAAAATTGGCGATGGCGTGCTTGGAAAGTTGGGAATCGTCCCAGTGTGGTCCGTTTAATTTATCGTGGCCATTTGGGTGTACAAACGGGCGAAACGGCGTGAACTGGGCATTTTCGGGCAAAAGTGGTCCCGAGGTTTGGGCGTGGGTTTGGCCAAAAATCGGCGGGGGCGAGCCAGGGAGGTTTGGGATCGTCCCAGTGTGGTTTGTTTAATTTATCGTGGCCATTTGGGTGGACAAACAAGCGAAACGGCACGAACGGGGCATTTTCAAGCCAAATCAGTGTGTTATAGCTCACGATTCTGGGGGTAGAAAAACGGGCGAAATGATGTGAACCAGGCGTTTTCAGGCCAAATCGGTATGCTATAGCCCACGGTTTCCTGGTTAGTCCCGGGGTTCGGGCTTGGTGTGGCTCGAAAATCAGCGGAGGCATGCCAGAGAGATTTGGGATCGTCCCAGTGTGGTCCGTTTAATTTATCATGGCCATTTGGGTGGATAAACGATCGAAGCGACGCGAACGGGGCATTTTCAGGCCAAATTGGTGTGCTATAACACAAGGTTTTGGGTGTGGTCCCGAGGTACGAGAGTGGTATGGGCCAAAAATTAGCGGGGGAATGCCTGATAGGTTGGGGATCGTCCCAGTGTGGTCCGTTTAATTTATCGTGGCCATTTGGGTGGACAAACGGTTCGAAACGGCGCGAACAGGGCATTTTCTGGCCAAATCTGTGTGCTATAGCCCACGATTTCAGGGGTGGTCCCGGGGTCCGGGCGTGGTGTAGGCCAAAAATCGGCGGGGGCATGCCAGATAGGTTGGGGATCGTCCCAGTGTGGTTCGTTTAATTTATCGTGGCCATTTGGGTGGACAAACAGTCGAAACGGCACGAACAAGGCATTTTCTGGCCAAATCGGTGTGCTATAGCCCACGGTTTCAGGGGTGGTCCCGGGGTCAGGGCGTGGTGTGGGCCAAAAATTAGTGGGGGCGTGCTAGGGAGGTTTGAGATCGTCCCAGTGTCATCCGTTTAATTTATCGTAGCTATTTGGGTGGAAAAAAATGTGAAACGGTGCGAACGGGGCTTTTTACAACCCATAATTTTGTGGGTGGTCCCGGGGTCCGAGTGTGGTGTGGGCTTGCTAGGTAGGTTAGGGACCGTCCCAGTGTTGTCCGTTTAATTTATCGTGGCCTTTTGGGTGGAAAAACGGGCAAAATGGCGTGAACGGGGCATTTTCGGGCCAAATCGGTGTGCTATAGCCCACGGTATTGGGTGTGGTCCCAGGGTCCGTGCGGGGTGTGGGCCGAAAATCGGCGGGGGTGTGCCAGGGAGGTTGGGGATCGTCCAGTGTGGTTCATTTAATTTATCGTGGCCATTTGTGTGGATAAACGGGTGAAACGGCGGGAACGTGGCATTTTGTGGCCAAATAAGTGTGCTATAGCCCACGGTTTTCGGGGGTGGTCCCAGTGTTCGGGCGTGGTGTGGGCCAAAAATCGTCGGGGGTGTGAGAGGGAGGTTGGGGATCATTCCAGTGTGGTCCGTTTAATATATAGTGGCTATTTTGGGTGAACAAATGGGCGAAATACCACGAACGGGGCATTTTCGGGCCAAATCGGTGTGCTATAGCCCACGATTTCGGGGGTGGTCCCGGGCTTCGGGCATGGTGTGGGTCGAAAATCGGATGGGGCATGCCAGGGATGTTGGGGATCGTCCCAGTGTGGTCCGTTTAATTTATCGTAGCCATTTGGGTGGACAAACTTGCGAAACGGCGTGAACGGGGCATTTTCGGGCTAAATCGGTGTGTTATAGCTCACGGTTTTGGGGGTGGTCCCTGGGTCCGGGCATGGTGTGGGCCGAAAATCAGCGGGGGCGTGCTAGGTAGGTTGGGTATCATCCTAGTGTGGTCCGTTTAATTTATCTTGGCCATTTGGGTTGACAAATGGGCAAAACGGCGCGAACGGGGCATTTTTGGGCTAAATCGATGTCCTATGGCCCACAAATCGGGGGATGATCTTGGGGTTCGGGTGTGGTATGGGCCAAAAATCAGAGGGGGCATGCTAGGGCGGTTGGGGATCATTCCAGTGTGGTTTATTTAATTTATCATGGCCATTTGGGTGGACAAACGGGCGAAACGACGCGAACGGGGCATTTTAGGGAAAAATCGGTGTGCTATAGCCCACGGATTTAGGGGTGGTCCCGGGGTTCGGGCGTGGTGTGGGCCGATAATCAGCGGGGGCGTGCCAGGGATGTTGGCGATCATCCCAGTGTGATCCGTTTAATTTATTATGGACATTTGGGTGGATAAACGGGCGAAATGGTGCAAACGGGGCATTTTTGGGCCAAATCGGTGTGCTATAGCCCACTGTTTCGGGGGTTGTCCCTGGGTCCGGGCGTGGTGTAGGTCGAAAATTGGCTGGGGCATGTCAGGGAAGTTCAGGATCATTCTAGTGTGGTCCGTTTAATTTATCATGGCCATTTGTGTGGATAAACGGACGAAACCGCGCGAACGGGGCATTTTTGGGCCAAATCGGTGTGCTATAGCCCACGGTTTTTGGGGTGGTCCCGGGGTTCGGGCGTTGTGTGCGACAAAAATCAGCGGGGTCATGCCAGGGAGGTTAGGGATCGTCCCAATGTGGTCCGTTTAATTTATCGTGGCCATTTGGGTGGAAAAACGGGCGAAACGGCGCAAACGGGTAGTTTTCGGGCAAAATTGGAGTACTATAGCCCACGGTTTCGGAGGTGGTGCCGGGGTACAGGCGTGGTGTGGGCCGAAAATCGGCGGGGGTATGCCAGGGATGTTAGGGATCATCCCAGTATGGTCCGATTAATTTATCGTGGCCATTTGGGTGGACAAACCGACGAAACGGCGCGAACGTGACATTTTTGGGCCAAATCGGTGTGCTATAGCCCACGGTTTTGGGGTTGGTCACGGTGTCTGGGTGTGGTGTGGGCTGAAAATCGGCGGAGCCGTGCCAGGGAGGTTGGGGATTGTCTTAGTGTGGTCCGTTTAATTTATCGTGGCCATTTGGGTGGACAAATGGGCGAAACGGAGCGAACGAGGCATTTTTGGGCCAAATCGGTGTGCTATAGCAAAGGGGGAGGTCCCGGGGTCTGGGCGTGGTGTTGGCCGAAAATTGGTCGGGGCATGCCAGGTAGGTTGGAGATTGTCCCAGTTTGGTCCGTTTAATTTATCGTGGCCATTTGGGTGGACAAACGGGCGAAACGGCGCGAATAGGGCATTTATGGGCCAAATTGGTGTGCTGTTGCCCACAGTTTCAGGGGTGGCCCCGGGCTCCGGGCGTGGTATGGGCCAAAAATTAGCGGGGGCATGCTAGGGAGGTTGGGAATTATCACAGTGTGGTCCGTTTAATTTATCGGCCATTTGGGTGGACAAACAGGCAAAACAGCGCGAACAGGGCATTTTTGGGCCAAATTGGTGTGCTATAGCCCACAGTTTCGGGGGTTGTCCCGGGGTCTGGGCGTGGTGTGGGCCAAAAATCAATGGGGGCGTGCCAGGGAGGTTGGGGATCGTCCCAGTGTGGTCCGTTCAATTTATCGTGGCCATTTGGGTGGACAAACGGGCTAAACGGTGCTAACAAGGCATTTTTGGGACAAATCGGTGTGCTATATAGCCCACGGTTTCGGGGGTGTTCCCGAGGTCCTGGCGTGGTGTGGATAAAAAATTA
Organism: Capsicum pubescens; assembly: GCA_030864215.1. Taxonomy (NCBI): domain Eukaryota; kingdom Viridiplantae; phylum Streptophyta; class Magnoliopsida; order Solanales; family Solanaceae; genus Capsicum; species Capsicum pubescens. The sequence goes on along the minus strand of CM061549.1, from coordinate 305,181,469 downwards.
GTGAGGGCGTGCTCGAGAGGTTGGGAATCGTCCCAGTGTGGTCCATTTAATTTATCGTGGCCATTTGGGCGGACAAACGGGCAAAACGGAGGAAATGGGTTATTTTTGGGCAGAATTAGTGTTCTATAGCCCACGATTTCTGGCGTGGTCCCGGGGTCCAGGCATGGTGTGGGCTAAAAATCTGCGGGGGCGTGCCAGGGAGGTTGGGGATCGTTCCAGTGCGGTTATTTTAATATATCGTGGCCATTTGGGTAGAGAATAGGGCAAAATGGCGTGAACAGGGCATTTTCGGGCCTAATCGGTGTGCTATTGCCTACAGTTTCGGGGGTGGTCCCGGGGTACGGGCGTAGAGTGGGCCAAAAATCAGCGGGGGAGAGCTAGGGAGGTTAGAGATCATCCCAGTGTGGTCCGTTTAATTTATCGTGGCCATTTGGGTGGACAAATATGCGAAACGGCGCGAATGGGGAATTTTCGAGCCAAATTGGTGTGCTATAGCCCACGGTTTTGGGGGTGGTCCCGGGGTATGGGCATAGTGTTGGCCGAAAATCGGCAGGGGCATGCCAGGGAGGTGGGGATCATCCCAATGTGGTCCGTTTAATTTATCGTGGCCATTAGGGTGGACAAACGGGTGAAACAGCACTAAAGGGGCATTTTTAGGCCAAATCAGTGGGTTATTGCCCACGATTTTGGGGGTGGTCCTGGGGTCCGGGCGTGGTATGGGCCAAAAATTGGTGGGGGCGTGCCAGGGAGGTTGGGGATCGTCCCAGTGTGGTCTATTTAATTTATTGTGGACATTTGGGTGAATAAACGGGATAAACGGCGCGAATGAGGCATTTTCGGGCCAAATCGGTGTGCTGTAGCCCAAGGTATCGGGGCTGGTCCTGGGGTTCGGGAGTGGTGTGGGTCGAAACTCGGTGGGGGCATGCCAGGGAGGTTCGGGATCTTCCCAGAGTGGTCCGTTTAATTTATCGTGGTTATTTGGGTTGATAAATGGGTGAAACGGCGCTAACAGGGCATTTTTGGGCCAAATCAGTGAGCTATATAGCCGACGGTTTTGGGGGTGGTCCCGAGTTCCTGGCGTGGTATGGACCAAAAATTGGTGAGGGCGTGCTCGAAAGGTTGTGGATCGTCCCAGTGTGGTCCGTTTAATTTATCGTGATCATTTGGGTGGACAAACGGGCAAAACAGAGCAAACAGAGCATTTTTGGGCCAAATCAGTGAGCTATAGCCCACGGTTTCGGGCGTGGTATTGGGGTCTGGGCGTGGTGTGGGCCAAAAATCGGCGGGGGTGTGCCAGGGAGGTTGGGGATCGTTCCAGTCTGGTTCGTTTAATTTATCGTGGCCATTTGGGTAGAGAAACAGGCGAAATGGCGCGAATGGGGCATTTTCGGGCCTAATCGATGTGCTATAGCCCACAGTTTTGGGGGTGGTCCCAGGCCTCGGACGTGGAGTGGGCCAAAAATCGACGGGGGAGGCTAGGGATGGTGTACCAGAGAGGTTGGGGATCGTCCCACTATGGTTCGTTTAATTTATCGTGGCTATTTGGGTGGACAAACGGGCGAAACGGCGCGAACGGGGCATTTTCGGGCCAAATCGGTGTGATATAGCCCATGGTTTTGGGGGTGGTCCCGGGGTCTGGGCGTGGTGTTGAACAAAAATCGGCGGAGGCATGCCAGGGAGGTTGGGGATCGTTCCAGTGTGGTCCGTTTAATTTATCGTGGCCATTTGGGTGGACAAACGGGTGAAACAGCATGAAAGGGGTATTTTCGGGCCAAATCAGTGTGGTATAGCCCACGGTTTTGGGGGTGGTCCCGGGGTCCGGGCGTGGTGTGGGCCAAAAATTGGCGGGGGCGTGCCGGAGGCTTGGGGATCGTTCCAGTGTGGTCCGTGTAATTTATTGTGGATATTTTTGTGAATAAATGGGCGAAACGGCACGAACGGAATTGTCCCAGTGTGGTCCGTTTAATTTATAGTGGCCATTTGGGTTGACAGACAAATGAAACGAAGAAAATGGGGTATTTTCGCGCCAAATCGGTGTGCTATAGCCCACGGTTTTGGGGCTTTTCCTTGGGTCCAGGCGTGGTATGCGTTGAAAATCGGCGGGGGTGTGCCAGGGAGGTTGGGGATCGTCCCAGTGTAGTCCGTTTAATTTATCATTGCCATTTGGGTGGACAAATGGGTTAAATGGCGTGAACGGGGCATTTTCAAGCCAAATCGGTGTGCTATAGACCACAGTTTCGGGGATGGTCCCGGGGTCCGGGAGTGGTGTGTGCCGAAAATATGTGGAGGTATGCCAGGGAGGTTGGGGATCATCCCAGTGTGGTCCGTTTAATTTATCGTGGTTATTTGGGTGGACAAATGGGTCAACCAGCGCGAAAGGGGCATTTTTTGGGCCAAATCGATGTGCTATAGCCCACGGTTTCGGGGGTGGTCCCGGGGTCCGGGCCTGGTGTGGGCCAAACATCGGCAGGGGCATGCCATAGAGGTTGGGGATCGTCCCAGTGTGGTCCGTTTAATTTATCATGGATATTTGGGTGGACAAACGGGCGAAACGGAACGAACGAGGCATTTTCGGGCTAAATCGGTGTGCTATAGCCTACAATTTCGGGGGTGGTTCCCGGGGTCTGGGCGTGGTGTGGTTCAAAAATCAGTGGGGGCATGCCAGGGAGGTTAACGATCTTCCCAGTGTGGTTCGTTTAATTTATCGTGGCCATTTGGATGGACAAACAGGCGAAATAGCGCGAACGGGGCATTTTCGAGCCAAACCGATGTGCTATAGCCCACGGTTTCTGGGTGGTCCCGGGGTCCGAGCGTGTTGTGTTCCGAAAATTTGAGGAGGCATGCCAGGGAGGTTGGGGATCGTCCCAGTGTGGTCCATTTAATTTATCGTGGCCATTTAGGTGGACAAACGGGCGAAACGGCGTGAACGGGGCATTTTTGGGCCAAATCGGTGTGCTATAGCCTACGGTTTCGGAGGTGGTCCTTGGGTGCGGGTGTGGTGTGGGCGAAAAATTGGCGGGGGCGTGCCAGGGAGGTTAGGGATCATCCTAGTGTGGTCCGCCTAATATATCGTGGCTATTTGGGTAGACAAACGGGCGAAACGGCGCGAACGGGGTAGTTTTGAGCCAAATCGGTGTGCTATAGCCCATGATTTTGGATGTGCCCCCTGTGTTCGGGCGTGGTACGGTCCGTTAATCGGAAGGGGCGTGCCAGGGAGGTTGGAGATCATCCCAGTGTGGTCCGTTTAATTTATCGTGGCCATTGTGGCGGACAAACGGGCGAAACGGTGCGAACGGGGCATTTTTGAGCCAAATCGGTGTTCTATAGCCCACAGTTTTGGGGGTGGTCCCGGGGTCCAGGCGTGGTGTCGGTCAAAAATTGGCTAGGGCATGGCAGGGAGGTTGGGGATCCTCCCAATGTGGTCCGTTTAATTTATCGTGACCATTTGGGTGGACAAACGAAAGAAACAGCGTGAACGGGGCATTTTCGGGCCAAATCGGTGTGCTATAGCCTACGGATTCGTGGGTTGTCCCGGGTTCTGGGCGTGGTGTGGGCCAAAAATTGATCGGGGCGTGCCAAGGAGGTTGGGGATCGTCCCAGTGTGGTCCGTTTAATTTATCGTGGCCATTATTGTGGACAAACAGGCAAAACGGTGTGAACGTGGCATTTTCGGACTAAATCGGTGTGCTATAGTCCACGATTTTGGGGGTAGTCTAGGGGTACGGACGTGGTATGGGCCGAAAATCGGTGATTGCGTGCCAAGTAGATTGGGATCGTCCCTGTGTGGTCCATTTAATTTATCGTGGCCATTTGGGTGGACAAACGGCGAAACGGCGCGAACGGGCCATTTTTGGGCCAAATCGTTGTTCTATAGCCCACGGTTTTAGGGGTGGTCCTGGGGTCCGGGTGTGGTGTGGGCCAAAAATCGGCGGGGGCTTGCCACGGAGGTAGGGGATCTTCCCAGTGTGGTCCGTTTAATTTATCGTGGCCATTTGGGAGAACAAACAGGTGAAATGGCGCGAATGGGGCATTTTCAGGTCAAATCGAAGTGCTATAGCCACGGTTTTGGGGGTAGTCCCAGGGTTCGGGCGTGGTGTGTGCCGAAAATCGGAGGGGGCGTGCCAGGGAGGTTGGGGATCATCCCAGTGTGGTCTGTTTAATTTATTGTGGCCATTTGGGCGGACAAGCGGGCGAAACGGCGCGAAAGGGGTATTTTCGAGATAAATCAGTGTGTTATAGCCCACGGTTTCAGGGGTGGTCCAGGGGTCCGATAGTGGTGTGGGGCGAAAATCGGTGGGGGCATGCCAGGGAGGTTGGAGATCGTCCGAGTATGGTTCGTTTAATTTAGCGTGGCCATTTGGGTGGACAAACAGGCAAAACAGCACGAACGGGGCATTATCGAGCCAAATTGGTGTGCTATAGCCCAGAGTTTTGGGGGTGGTCCCGGGGTCTGGGCATGGTGTGGGTTGAAAATTGGCAGGGGCGTGCCAGGGTGGTTCGGGATCATTCCAGTGTGGTCCGTTTAATTAATCGTGGCCATTTGGGTGGTCAAACGGGCCAAACGGCGCAAACGGGGCATTTTTAGGCTAAACCGATTTGCTATTGACCACGGTTTTGGGGCTGGTCCTGGGGTCCGGGCGTGGTGTGGGTCAAAAATCAGCGGGGGCGAGCCAAGGAGGTTGGGGTTCGTCCCCTTGTGGTCTATTTAATTTATCGTGGATATTTGGGTGGACATACTGGTGAAACGGTGCGAACGAGGCATTTTTGGGAAAAATCGGTGTGCTATAGCCCATGGTTTCGGTTGTGGTCCTGGGGTCCAGGCGTGGTGTGGGCTGAAAATAAGCGGGGGCGTGCCAGGGTGTTTGGGGATCATCCCAGTGTGGTTCGTTTAATTTATCGTGGCCATTTGGGTGGATAAACGGGCGAAACGGCGCGAACAGGGCATTTTCGGGCCTAATCGGTGTGCTATAGCCCACGGTTTCGGTGGTGGTCCCGGGGTCCTGGAGTGGTGTGGGTCAAAAATCGGCAGGGGCGAGTCAGGGAGGTTGGGGATCATCCCAGTGTAGTACGTTTCATTTATCATGGCCATTTGGGTGAACAAACGGGCGAAACAGCGTGGACGGGGCATTTTCGGGACAAATCGGTATGCTATAGCCCACGGTTTCGAAGGGTGGTCCCGGGCTCCGGGCGTGGTGTGGGCTGAAAATCGGTGGGAGCGTGCCAGGGGGGTTGAGGATCATCCAGTGTGGTCCGTTTAATTTATCGTGGCGATTTGGGTGGACAAACAGGCAAAACATCGCGAACGGTGCATTTTCAGGCCAAATTGGTGTGCTATAGCCCACGGTTTCGGGGGTGGTCCTGGTGTCCGGGTGTGGTGTGGGCCAAAAATTGGCGGGGGCGTGCCAGGGAGGTTGGGGATTGTCCAGTGTGGTCTGTTTAATTTATCATGGCGATTTGGGTAGACAAATGGGTCAAACAGCGCGATAGGAGCATTTTTGGGCCAAATCGGTGTGCTATAGCCCACGATTTTGGCGGTGGTCCCGGGGTTCGGGTGTGGTGTGGGTCAAACATCGGCAGGGGCATGCCAGGGAGGTTGGGAAATGTCCCAGTGTGGTCCGTTTAATTTATCGTGGAGATTTGGGTGAACAAACGGGTGAAACGGCAAAAACGAGGCATTTTCAATCCAGATCGATGTGCTATAGCCCACGGTATCGGGGGTGGTCCAATGGTCCGGGAGTGGTGTGGGTCGAAAATCGACGGGGGCATGCCATGGAGGTTGGGGATCGTTCTAGTGTGGTCCATTTAATTTATCGTGGCCATTTGGGTGGACAAACAGGCAAAACAGCGCGAATGGAACATTATCGGGCCAAATCGGTTTGCTATAGCCCACGATTTCGGGGGTGGTCCAGAGGTCCGGGCGTGGTGTTGGCTGAAAATCGATGGGGGCGTGCCAGGGAGGTTGGGGGTCATCCCAGTGTGGTCCGTTTAATTTATCATGGCTATTTAGAAGGACAAACGGGCAAAACAGCACGAACGGGGCATTTTAAGGCCAAATCGGTGTGCTATAGTCCATGGTTTCGGGGGTGGTCCCGAGGTCCAGGCGTCGTTGTCAAATATAGAACCCAACTGGGTTGGGTGTCGAATCCCACAGGGAATACTTGGTCACTAAGTATGCAACGATTAGTAGACTGTTGATCGAAAATTCTACGAAAAAGGTGGGATTTAATTGTAGCGTGAATTAAGAGTATCAAAGTAACAAAGAAAAACGGAATGTTTAGTAGGTTTTAATCAATGAGAATTGTAAGTTAGGGTTATGTCCACCTTATGAGTTTTACGTATCTATTGGCTATGAGTTATGCGAAATTCAGACATGCATGCGCTTATAGAGATTCATATTCTATGGTAAATCCTAGTGTCTTTCGACCATCAAGGATTATATCACTTTAACTCTTTCGAGCTTAAAGCGTATACTAATGGTACGAATTCTCCAAGAGGTTAATCCAGTTACGGCACTAACTTTTAAACAGGGGTTGGTAGCCCTATTTCCTTGTCATTCTCTCTTTTCCAGACTTGTAACTTTTCTTTCGAACAAGTAAATGCTATATTGGCGTATTCTATATGTTTGCAACCACAAGAATTCAATTAAGATGAAGAGAGTAATGATATACGCAGCATACGTATCAAGAATTCACAAACTCATAGCAATAGATAGTGTGTCATAAGGCTTCCATAACCCTAACAGAGAAGTTTAGCTACTCATGAGTGCAACGGAAATCACAATAGACATAATCATCATACCACAACCTAGAATAATCTTGGCGATGGAAGTGATATGGAGTCAAAAGCTCTCACACGTTTTGCCCTAGCCGTTCTTCTCAAGAGAGTCGAGTTCTCTGTGTTAGACTTACAGAATATTGTAACGTGAATTAGGAGCGGAAGTTGAATGAAAAAGAATTGAATTAATGAATGAGTGAATAATAAAAAGCTTGCTGAAAAATTCAGCAAATACGGTTTTTATAACATCCTTGTCCTAGTCCTACTGAAATAGGGTTTTTATCCTTGTCCTAGTCCTACTGGGTTACTGCATACTTTTCCTAATCCTACTAAGTTACTGCTGATCCCCCAAGTCTTTAGAAATGCTGTTTTTGCCCGGGACAAGTTCTCCTTGCATCACTTTCAGTCCACAAGCTTCCAGAAGCTGCCTTCCTTCTTACGTGAAGTTTCCTTTGGCGTCCAACAGTCCATAAAATGCTGAAATCTTCATCATAAATACCTGAAATCTTGCTAATCACGTTGGTTATTTTACTTACAGGAAAATGGACTAAAAGTGCAGGAATTATATATTTTGTCCTTAAAACTTAGCTAAAATATAGGTAAATTAAGGTACTTTAGGCGTGTAAATACGCCTAACATCAACACCCCACACTTAAAGCATTGTTCGTCCTAGGACAATATATCATGACCATATAAACATCTACTTAGGGTTTCACAGTAACAGCACAAAATATTCATCAAGACAGGCACAACAATTATTAACAAAGAGTAGTTTTCTAATCACTTCTAGAAACAATTCAACCTCCAACATAGTCTCGTGATGATGGTTAATTCGTATTCAAAAGTTAAGGCACAAAGAATCATACAAGACTACCCAAAACTCATTAACCATGTGTGTCTCACAATATATCACCCATAATTACTCACAAGTATTTCATTTTTCAAAACATGGGTATAAGATTATCCTTGCTCTCACTCTCACAAAGAATTCATATGTTGCAACTGATGACCATAGGCTTTCCCTTAGTGTAATGCTCTACTAATATCAGAATGTTAAGCTTAGGATCAAATAGGTCTTTACAGGTTGTAATGTAGGCTAAGGGACGGGTAGGACTATTTTGGCCAGAAATAGTGACTATGTTCCTAAGCGCTTTAATACATCACATTATGCCATTAACACTCTCTTTTAATCAACCCTGCTACCTTTCTTTCATCTATCACCCCTTTTCACTTATTTTGCCATTCAAGCATAACTATCTTTTTATTTAATCATAAACATAATTTATCTTTTTGTTTTTCTATTTCTTTTTCTGTTCTTTTCATTTTTTTTATTTTTTTTTTATAACACACCTCTATGATAGCCACTCTTTTTCATAACAAATTCAAGTACCAATACACTCTAAGGCATCACTCTCACCCAATTTCCTCTTATTTTGTCACATGATTTTACAATTTAAAGCGCTTAGGAATTTGGATCAAATTATGGTCTTGAAAAAAATGGATTAGGCTACATATGAGGTTGTCAAAGAAAATAGCTAATAGTCTCAAAGGAGGTTAACTAAGATAATGTCCACGGGTAGGTAAAAAGAAGGTAAATAATCACAGGCTGCCAAAGAAATGCCTAAATCATCTCCTAAACTCACACTCTTTATTTCGCTTTACACACACACCAGGCAAGTTCTAGCATCAATCACAACATAGAATATACTATAACCTCACACACACAAGGCACATGGTTAACTTTATTGGAAGCAGTATAGACTCTTGACCCAACAGATGAATGAATTAAACCACACAAATATCACACAGTGAGTCATACTTGGAGCCTAAATGTCTCAATAGCAATGATTTTAGCACAAACTCTTGTCATAATACCATGCCGCCTATCAGAACAATTTCATGCAAAAAATTTAACTACAAATAAGAATAAATGCAGGCAAAGAAGTATTCTACAGCATACAAATACCCTCACCCCACACTTAGACGGGACACACTGCCCTCAGTGGAAATAAGTAAGGAAAACCTGATTAGACGGACTCCTTTTCTATGTCTGGGGTCAAACCCTCTGCGTCGGAATCATAATCAGAGTCGTCATTACCATAGTTGTCCTTCACATCATCATTAGAGGTATTTGCAGAGAGGAGGATTCAGCTTGCTCTTTTCTTCCCCTTTTCTGACCTTTCTGTGAGGTGGATGTTTTTTCTTTTACTGGTCGACCTTTTGGTGCCATTTTACTTTGTGTTGAACTCGGAAGATGATCTTGCAAGGTTAGATGAGCAAAAAGAAATGTTTTGAGAGATTTGGGAGGCAAAGGCGGCGCCTATGCTATGGCATTGTAGATTCAGAGAGCAAAGGCAATGGCATAGGCGGCGCCTTTAGCTTTGCCTATGCTTGGCATAGGCGGCAACTAATGCTTTTCCTAGTTGAGCATAGGCGGCGCCTATGCTATGGTATTGTTGGGCATAGGCGGCGCTTATGTTATGGCATTGTAGATTCAGAGAACAAAGGCCATAGCATAGGCCTTGCCTTGTCTGTTGCCTAGATTTACATAAGCCTTGCCTTGTCCATTGCCTAGATTTGTATAGGCAATGCCTAACCGAAAGCCTTTTGCTCCTTCATTACTCACTTACCACCTTTAACATTGCTCACTTTCAAATCAAAATTTGAGACCAAGTTCCTCCTTTATACGTCTTGCACCTACACTTACTCAAAAACAACAAAAATGATTAGAAAGATGGGTTGCCTCCCATCAAGCGCCTTAATTTTGGTCATGGCTCGACAAAATCCTAGGAAAACAAAAACAACAAAAACAATTAAAAATGATGGGTTGCCTCCCACCAAGCGCTTGATTTATTGTCGCGGCACGACATAGTTATCTCGATTACTCAGACTTCATCGAGATATTTGGTGCATCATTTTCTGAATGGATTCAGATGACGCTGATGCTTAATTTTGGGCATGCAATCTTCTTCGAGATGCATCTTGTGCATACATATCCCAGGTGGGATACCAATTATATCATTAATAGACCAACCAATGGCTCTCTTGTACCTCTTTAGAGCAGAGATGAGAGCTTCTACGTGATGTTCACCTAAATCAGCCGCAACACTCACCGGAAGTGTATTTCCACTTCCCAAGAACGCATACCTTAGGTGAATGGGGAGCTCTTTCGATTCTAGCACTGGTGGCTCTTCAATGGAAGTCTTCGCTGTTGGTGACGGTCGATTCTTAAGATCAAGGTCCAGCTTCTTAGGAGCATGAGAATAGGAACGGTTTCTTCATATTCTTCAACCTCCTCACACTCAAAATTCAACAGCACAGCAGACAATGGCTCAACAGTAAGCTGTTTCTCTACAGATAATCTTTTCTCATCCTCATAGTAAACATCAGCTACAGAGAACACATCCATATCTCTAGGCTGCTTCATCGATTTGCATACATCAAAATGGACCACTTCGTCATTCAGTCGAAATAAAAGCCCATTAGCTCTTAAATCAATCAGCACACTTCCAGTTGCGAGGAAAGGACGCCCCAAGATTATAGGAACTTTAGAATCCACCTCACAATCCAAAATAACAAAGTCTACAGGAAAGATGAAGGTGGAAACTTTCACCAATACATCATATAAGATACCAACAGGCCGTTTTACCGACTTATCTGCCATCACGAGCTGCATATTGGTTGGTGTAGGATCGCCCAACCCCAACTTTTTGTAAATGGATAACGGCATCAAATTGATGCTAGCCCCCAGATCTCACAACGCCTAAGCAATATGCAACGATCCAATCGTGCAAGGAATAGTAAAATCACCAGGATCTGCCTTCTTCTGTACTAAAGACCTCATGGCAATTGCACTGCAATGATGAACCCGCTTCTTTGTCAAAAGGTCCTTCATGAATTTAGTGTATCCGGGCATCTTCTCTAGCGCTTCCACCAAAGAAACATTAATAGTCAGCTGCTTCAACATAGTTATGAATTTACTGAACCTGGTATCATCAGCTTTCTTCTTCAGTCTCTGCGGAAAAGGTGGTGGTGGAAGGGGAATTGTTTTCTCCACCACTTCCTTTTTATCTTGCTTCCGATTATCAACTTTTTCAGGAGTGTCGTCAGCCTTCTTCTTCAGTCTCTGAGGAAAAGGTGGTGGTGGAAGGGGAATAGTTTTCTCCACCACTTTATTTTTACCTTGCTTCCAACTATCAATCTTTTCAGGCTGCAGACGTCTAGGGGTGATGTCATGAACACACTCTTCAGCTTCTTCGGCCTCTTCAAACTCTGCTTCATCAACATTCTCTGCTATATCATCAACCACCTGCTTGCCTTTGGATGGATGTTCCAATACTTTACCACTCCGGGTAGTAATAGCCATACACGATCCGTTATTCCTTGGGTTTTGCACAGTGTCACTGGGTAGCGTGCCAGCCTTTCTTTGGTTGAATGTCGCTGATAATTGACTCAATTGTTGCTCCAGCTATTTTATTGCAGTAGAATGCGAGTCAACCAATTGATTTATTGAAGACAAATTATTCTTCACCTCGGTTACACCCATGCTGGTTGCCTCCACTCCTTTCAACAGCTTAGCCATCATATCTTCCATGTACATCTTCCCAGAGCCAGACGCCACAGCCTCACGATTTCCAAGAGGAACATACAAACCACTCCTTTCAGTCTTATTCTTCCAACCGCCTTGATCGCGGTCCTTGTATCCAGATTTATCATAATAGTTCTGACCTTGGTTTCATTGGGCATTTCCTCGGAAACCCCCCTGATTATTCAAGTAGTTCGCTTCTTCCTCAGAGTCGATTTTATCTCTTCCCTATGATACAACGGCCTTAACCTTTTTGGTCTTCCCTGATAATAAGTGCTTGGTAAGAAGATCCATCTGCATTTTCATGTGAGCCATATCTTGGTCACGTTCCTCTTGTCTACGCCCTTACTCTGCAGTCAAGCCAATAGATACGGTAGAGCTTGCTACCTCAGAATCCCTGGTATGCCAAGATCTACTCTGCTTTGTCATACGATCTAGCATATCACTTGCCTCAAGAAAAGTAAGGTCCATGAATGACCCACCTGCAGCATTATCAACCACTGGCTTTGTCACCGAGTTCAAAGCCCTATATAATATTTCCATCAAGTGGATATCCGTCATCTGATGGTTTGGGCACCACATAATCTTCTTCTTGAAACTCTCCCATGTTTCATAGAGAGCTTCAGTTGGAAACTGTCGAATATTGCTGATCTCATCCCGTAATTGGGCTCTCTTGGATGGTGGAAAGAATCTTTCTAGGAAAGCGTCTTTCAGTTGACTCCAATTAGTAATAGAATCAGGAGTTAGCCCGCTCAACCATAGAGTTGCCTCCCCAGACAGAGACAATGGAAATAAGCACAGCCGAATTGCATTCTGCCCAACTCCTGGATTGTCAAATGACTTGCATGTTGAAATAAAGTTGATCAGATGCATATTCGGATCATCGCCTGCAAGTCCACCAAATAAACCCTTGAGCTGCAATAACTGAATCATGGTGCTAGTGATATTGAACTTAGCTCCGGGTGCCAAGGGTGGAGGAATAATAGCCCCTGTGGCACCAGCTCAATCCAGATCGTCATCATCATCATCAAAAGGAGCCTGCACAGCTCGACGGTCAGGTCTCATTCTAGCTTGACGATCTCTCCTGTGCATAGGTGCTACCACTTCATCTGCATGCCTAGGATTCAGTAACTTATCATCACCCAGGTCCTCATCATCAGGATTTGTTGCCCGACCTGGGTTATCAATATTCTGTTGATGCACTTGAACAGCTGCCAGTGCATCTAATCTAGCCTGCTCCTGTTGAGCAACCCTTCTTTCAATGTCACGTTGTGCATCCATTCTGCCAATAAGTTGTGGTTCAGGATTGATAGGTAATAACGGTTGACCTGAACTTCGAGTGTTTGTCATGCACTCAAGCAAACCTGAATAAAACAAAAACAACAACTAAAAGTAAAATTCAAGAATCTTTGACCAAAGGGTCTAGTAACTATCACAAACTTAGTTGTAAAATATAGAACCCAACTGGGTTAGGTGTCGAATCCCACAGGGAATACTTGGTCACTAAGTATGCAACGATTAGTAGATTGTTGATCGAAAATTCTACGAAAAAGGGGGATATAATTGTAGCGTGAATTAAGAGTATCAAAGTAACAAAGAAAAACGGAATGTTTAGTAGGTTTTAATCAATGAGAATTGTAAGTTAGGGTTATGTCCACCTTATGAGTTTTACGTATCTATTGGCTATGAGTTATGCGGAATTCAGACATGCATACGCTTATAAAGATTCATATTCTATGGTAAATCCTAGTGTCTTTCGACCATCAAGGATTATATCACTTTAACTCTTTTCAGCTTAAAGAGTATACTAATGGTACGAATTCTCCAAGAGGTTAATCCAGTTACGACACTAACTTTTAAACAGGGGTTGGTAGCCCTATTTCCTTGTCATTCTCTCTTTTCCAGACATGTAACTTTTTTTTCGAACAAGTTAATGCTATACTGGCGTATTCTATATGTTTGCAACCACAAGAATTCAATTAAGATGAAGAGAGTAATGATATACGCAGCATACGTATCAAGAATTCACAAACTCATAGCAATAGATAGTGTCTCATAAGGCTTCCATAACCCTAACAGAGAAGTTTAGCTACTCATGAGTGCAACGGAAATCACAATAGACATAATCATCATACCACAACCTAGAATAATCTTGGCGATGGAAGTGATATGGCGTCAAAAGCTCTCACACGTTTTGCCCTAGACGTTCTTCTCAAGAGAGTCGAGTTTTCTGTGGTAGACTTACAGAATATTGTAACGTAAATTAGGAGCGGAAGTTGAATGAAAAAGAATTGAATTAATGAATGAGTGTATAATAAAAAGCTTGCTGAAAAATTCAGCAAATAGGGTTTTTATAATATCCTTGTCCTAGTCCTACTGAAATAGGGTTTTTATCCTTGTCCTAGTCCTACTGGGTTACTGCATACTTGTCCTAATCCTACTAAGTTACTGCTGATCCCCCAAGTCTTTAGAAATGCTGTTTTTACCCGGGACAAGTTCTCCATGCATCACTTTCAGTCCACAAGCTTCCAGAAGCTGCCTTCCTTCTTACGTGAAGTTTCCTTTGGCGTCCAACAGTCCATAAAATGCTGAAATCTTCATCATAAATACCTGAAATCTTGCTAATCACGTTGGTTAGCTTACTTACAGGAAAATGGACTAAAAGTGCCGGAATTATATATTTTGTCCTTAAAACTTAGCTAAAATATGGGTAAATTAAGGTGCTTTAGGCGTGTAAATACGCCTAACATCAGTGGTGTGGGCCCAAAATCGGCGGGGGCATGCCAGGGAATTTGGGGATCATCCCAGTGTGGTTCGTTTAATTTATCGTGGTCATTTGGGTGGATGAACGGGCGAAACGGCATGAACGGGGTATTTTTGGGCCAAATCGGTGTGCTATAGTCCACGGTTTCGGGGGTGGTCCTGAGGTCCTGGCGTGGTGTGGATCGAAAATTGGTGAGGGCGTGCAAGGGACGTTGGGGATCATTCCAGTGTGGTCCGTTTAATTTATAGTGGCCATTTGGGTGGACAAACAAATGAATCAGAGAAAACGGGGTATTTTCGCGCCAAATCGATGTGCTATAGCCCATGGTTTCGGGGGTTGTCCTGGGGTCCGGACGTGGTGTGCGCCGAAAATCAGCGGGGGTGTGCCAGGGAGGTTGGGGTTCATCCTAGTGTGGACCGTTTAATTTATCGTTGCCATTTGGGTGGACAAACGGGCGAAATGGCGCGAACGGGGCATTTTCAAGCCAAATTGGTGTGCTATAGCCCACGGTTTGGGGATGGTCCCGGGGTCCGGGAGTAGTGTGGGCTGAAAATCGGTGGGGGCATGCCAGGGAGGTTGGGGATCGTCCCAGTGTGGTCCGTTTAATTTATCGTGGTCATTTCGATAGATAAATGGCGCGAACGTGGAATTTTAGGGCCAAATCGGTGTGCTATAGCCCATGGTTCCGGGGGTGGTCCCGGGGCTTGAGCGTGGTGTGGGCCGAAAATCGGCGGAAGCGTTCCAGGGAGGTTAGAGATCATCCAGTGTGATTTGTTTAATTTAACGTGGCCGTTTGGGTGGACAAACGAGAGAAACAGTGCGAATGGGGGTGGTCCTGGGGTCCGAGCGTGGTTTTGGCCTAAAATTGGCGGGGGCATGCCAGGGAGGTTGGGGATCGTCCCAGTGTGGTCCATTTAATTTATCTTGGCAATTTGGGTGGACAAATGGGTGAAACAGCACAAAAGGGGCATATTTGGGCCCAATTAGTGTGTTATAGCCCACGGTTTCGGTGGTGGTCCCGGGGTCTGGGCGTGGTGAGGGCCAAAAATTGGCGGGGGCGTGCCAGGGAGGATGGGGATCGTCCTATTGTAGTCTGTTTAATTTATCGTGGCCATTTGGGTGAACAAACGGGTGAAACGGCACGACTGGGGCATTTTTGGGCCAAATCGGTGTGCTTTAGACCACGGTTTCGGGGGTGGTCCTGGGGTCCGGGCGTGGTGTAGACCAAAAATAGGAGGGGGCATTCCAGAGAGGTTGGGGATCATCCTAGTGTGGTTTGTTTAATTTATCATGTCCATTTGGGTGGATAAACAGTCGAAACGGCGCTAACGGGGCATTTTCAGGGCAAATTGGTGTACTATAGCCCATGGTTTCGGGGATGGTCCCAGTGTCCGGGTGTGGTGTGGGCCAAAAATCGGTGAGGGCGTGCCAGGGAGGTTGGGGATAGTCCCAGTGTGGTTCGTGTAATTTATCGTGGACATTTGGGCAGACAAACGGGCGAAACGGCACGAACGGGGCATTTTCAGGCCAAATCGGTGTGCTATAGCCCACGGTTTTGGGGCGGTCCCGGGGTCTGAGCGTGGTGTGGGTCAAAAATCAGCGGGGGAGTTCCAAGGAGGTTGGGGATCATTCTGGTGTGGTCTGTTTAATTTATCATGGCTGTTTGGGAGGACAAACGGGCAAAACAGCGCGAACGGGGCATTTTCAGGCCAAATCGGTGTGTTATAGCCCACGATTTTGGGTGTAGTCCCGGGGTTCGGGCGTGGTGTTGGCCAAAAATCGTCGGGGGAATACCAGGGAGGTTGGGGATCATCCCAGTGTGGTCCGTTTAATTTATCATGGCCATTTGGTTGGACAAATGGGTCAAACAGCGCGAAAGGGACGTTTTTGGGACAAATCGGTGTGCTATAGCCCACGGTTTCAGGGGTGGTCGCAGTGTCCGGGCGTGGTGTGGGCCAAACATCGGCAGGGGCATGCCAGAGAGGTTGGGGATCGTTCCAGTGTGGTCCTTTTAATTTATCGTGTATATTTGGGTGGACAAACGGGCGAAACGGCATGAACGAGGCATTTTCGGGCCAAATCGGTGTGCTATAGCACACAGTTTTGGGGGTGGTCTAAGAGTTCGGGCGTGGTGTGGGCCGAAAATTGGCGGGGACGTGCCAGGGAGGTTTAGGATCGTCCTTGTGTTGTCTGTTTAATTTATCGTGGCTATTTGGGTGGACAAACAGGCGAAACAGCGCGAATAGGGAATTTTCGGGCCAAATTGGTGTGCTATAGCCAACGCTTTCGGGGGTGGTTCCCGGGGTCTGGGCGTCGTGTGGTTCAAAAATCAGTGAGGGCGTGTCAGGGAGGTTAACGATCTCCGTTTAATTTATCGTGGCAATTTGGCTGGACAAACAGGCGAAACAGCGCGAATGGGGCATTTTCGGGCCAAACCGGTGTGCTATAGCCCACAGATTCTGAGGTGGTCCTTGGGTGCGGGCGTGGTGTGGGCGAAAAATTGACGGGGGCGTGCCAGGGAGGTTGGGGATCATCCTAGTATGGTCCGCTTAATTAATCGTGGCCATTTGGATGGACAAACGGGCGAAACGACGCGAACGGGGTAGCTTTGGGCCAAATCGGTGTGCTATAGCCCATGGTTTTGGGGGTGATCCCAGGGTTCGGGCGTGGTGTGGTCCGTTAATCAGCGGGGGCATGCCAGGGAGGTTGGGGATCGTCCCAGTGTGGTTCGTTTAATTTATCGTGGCCATTGTGGTGGACAAACGGGCGAAACGGTGTGAACTGGACATTTTCAGTCCAAATCGGTGTTCTATAGCCCACAGTCTTCGGGGGTGATCCCGTGGTCCGGGCGTGGTGTTTGTCGAAAACCGGTTGTGGCATGGCAGGGAGGTTGGGGATCATCCTAATGTGGTCCGTTTAATTTATCATGACCATTTAGGTGGACAAACGAGAGAAACGGCGCGAACGGGGCATTTTCGGGCCAAATCAGTGTGCTATAGCCCACGGTTTTGGGTGTTTTCCCGAGCTCTGGGCGTGGTGTGGGCCAAAAATTGATGGGGGTGTGCCAGGGAGGTTAGGGATCATCCCAGTGTGGTCCGTTTAATTTATTGTGGCCATTTGTGTGGACAAACAGGCAAAATGACGTGAACGCAACATTTTCAGACTAAATCGGTGTGCTATAGTCCACGATTTTAGGGGTGGTCTAGGGGTCCGGGCGTGGTGTGGGCCAAAAATCTGTGGGGGTGTGCTAGAGAGGTTAGGGATCGTCTCAGTGTGGACCATTTAATTTATCAAGGCCATTTTCGTGGACAAACGGGCGAAACGGCGCCAATAGGGCATTTTCGGGCCAAATCGGTGTGCTATAGCCTACGATTTTGGAGGTGGTCCCAGGGTCCGGACATTGTGTGGGCCGAAAATCGGTGATTGCATGTCAAGTAGGTTTGGGATCATCCCAGTGTGGTACATTTAATTTATCGTGCCCATTTGGGTGGACAAACGGACGAAATAGCGCGAACGGCGTATTATCGGGCCAAATCTATGTGCTATAGCCCACGGTTTCGGTGGTGGTCCCGGGGTCCGGGCGTGGTGTGGGCTGAAAATTGACGGGGGCAGGCAAGTAAGGTTTTGGATCATCCCGGTGTGGTCCGTTTAATTTATCGTGGCCATTTGGGTGGAGAAATGGGCAAAACGGAGCGAACGAGGTATTTTCGGGCCAAATCGGTGTGCTATATCCCACGGTTTCGGGGGTGGTCCCGGGGTCCAAGCCTGGTGTGGGCCAAAAATAAGCGGGGGCGAGCCACGGAGGTTGGGGATCATCCCAGTGTGATCCGTTTAATTTATCGTGGCCATTTGGGTGGACAAACGGGCAAAACGTCGCGAACGGGGCATTTTCAGGACAAATCGTTGTCCTATAGCCCACGGTTTTAGGGGTGATCCCGAGGTCCGGGTGTGGTGTGGTTCGAAAATCGGTGGGGGCTTACCAGGGAGGTAGGAGATCGTCCCAGTGTGGTCCGTTTAATTTATCGTGGCCATTTGGTTGAACAAACGGGCGAAAAGGTGTGAACGGGGCATTTTCGGGCCAAATCGGTGTGCTATAGCCCACAGTTTCGGGGGTGGTCCTGGCGTCCGGGCGTAGTGTGGGCTGAAAATCGACGAAGGTGTGCCAGGGAGGTTGGGGATCGTCCCAAAGTGGTCCGTTTAATTTATCGTGGCCATTTGGGTTGACAAACGGGCGAAACGGCGTGAACAGGGCATTTTCAATCCAAATCAGTGTGTTATAGCCCACGGTTTCGGGGGTCGTCCCGAGGTCCGGGCGTCGTGTGGGCCAAAAATTGGTGGGGGCATGCCAGGGAGGTTGGGGATCATCCCAGTGTGGTCCGTTTAATTTATCGTGGCCATTTGGGAGAAAAAACAGGTGAAATGGCGCGAACGAGGCATTTTCAGGACAAATCGGAGTGCTATAGCCCACGGTTTCGGGGGTGGTCCTAAGGTCCGGGCGTGGTGTGGGCAGAAAATTGGCGGGGGCGTGCCAGGGAGGTTGGAGATCTTCCCAGTATGGTCCGTTTAATTTATCGTGGCTATTTGGGCGGACAAACGGGCGATACGGCGAGAAAGGGACATTTTCAGGATAAATCAGTGTGCTATATCCCACGGTTTTAGGGGTGGTCCAGGGGTCCGGGAGTGGTGTGGGCCAAAAATCGGCAGAGGCATGCCAGGGAGGTTGGGGATCGTCCCAGTGTGGTTCGTTTAATTTATCGTGGCTATTTGGGTGGACAAACAGGCAAAACAACGCAAACGGGGCATTATCTGGCCAAATCGGTGTGCTATAGCCTGCAGTTTTAGGGGTGGTCTCGGGGTCTGGGCATGGTGTGGGCCAAAAATCGGTGATTGCGTGCCAAGTAGGTTGGGGATCATCCCAGTGTGCTCCGTTTAATTTATCGTGGCCATTTGGGTGGACAAACGGGCGAAACGGCATAAACGGGGCATTTTTAGGCCAAATCGATATGCTATAGCCCACGGTTTCGGGGGTGGTCCTGGGGTTCGAGCGTGGTGTGGGTCAAAAATCAGCGGGGGCGAGCCAGGGAGGTTGAGGATCATCCCAGTGTGGTACGTTTAATTTATCGTGGCCATTTGAGTGGACAAACGGGCAAAACGGCACAAACGGGGAGTTTACAGGCCAAATAGGTGTGTTGTAGCCCTCGATTTTGGGGGTGGTCCCGGGCTTCGGGCGTGGTGTGGGGAAAAAATCAGCTGGGGCGTGCCAGGGAGGTTGGGGATCATCCCAGTGTGGTCCGTTTAATTTATCGTGGCTATTTGATGGACAAACGGGCAAAAACGGCGCGAATGAGGCATTTTCAAGCTAAATCAGTGTGCTATTGCCTACGGTTTTGGGGGTGGTCTCGAGGTTCGGGCGTAGTGTGGGCCAAAAATCAGCGGGGGCGTGCCAGGGAGGTTGAGGATCATCCCAACGTGATCCGTTTAATTTATCATGGCCATTTGGGTGGACAAACGGGCAAAATAGCGCGAACGGGATGTTTTTCGGCCAAATGAGTGTGTTATAGCCGATGGTTTCGGGGGTGGTCCCGGGGTTCGGCCATGATATGGGTCAAAAATTGGCGAGGGCGTGCCTGGGAGGTTGGGGATCATCCCAGTGTGGTCCGTTTTATTTATCGTGGCCATTTGGGTGGACAAACGGGCGAAACGGCACGAACTGGGCACTTTCGGGCCGAATCGATGTGCTATAGTCCACGATTTTGGGGGTGGTCCTGAGGTTCGGGCATAGTGTGGGCCGAAAATCGGCAGGGGCATGCCAGGGAGGTTGGAGATCGTCCCAGTGTGGTTCATTTAATTTATCATGGCCATTTGGGTGGAGAAACGGGCGAAATCGCGCGAACGGGGCTTTTTCAAGCCAAATCAGTGTGCTATAGCTCACGGTTTCGGGGGTGGTCCCGGGGTCTGGGTGTGGTGTGGGCCAAAAATTGTCGGGGGCGTGCCAGGGAGGTTGGGGATCATCTCAGTGTGGTCCATTTAATTTATCGTGGCCATTTGTGTGGATAAACGGGCAAAACGCCATGAACCGAGCATTTTCAGGCCAAATCAGTATGCTATAGCCCACGGTTTGGGGAATGGTCCTCGGGCCCGGGCGTGGTGTGGCGCAAAAATTGGCGGAGGCGTGCCAGGGAGGTTTGGGATCATCCCAGTGTGGTACGCTTAAGTTATCATGGTCATTTGGGTGGACAAACGAGCGAAACGATGCGAACGGGGCATTTTTGGGCCAAATCAGTGTGCTATAACCCTTGGATTCGGGGGTGGTCCTGGGGTCCGGGCATGGTGTGGGCCAAAAATTGGTGGGGGCGTGCCAGGGAGATTAAAGATCATCCCAGTGTGGTCCGTTAATTTTATCATGGCCATTTGGGTGGACAAACGGGCGAAACGGCGCGAACGGGGCATTTTCGGGCCAAATTAGTGTGCTATAGCACAAGGTTTCGGGGGTGGTCCTGGGGTACGGGCGTGGTGTTGGCCAAAAATCAGCTGGTGCATGCCAGGTAGGTTGGAGATCGTCCCAGTTTGTTCAGTTTAATTTATCGTGGCAATTTGGGTGGATAAACGGTTGAAACGGCCCAAACGGGGCATTTTTTAGCCAAATCGGTGTGCTATAGCCCACGGTTTCAGGGGTGGTCCCGGGGTTCAGGCGTAGTGTGGGCCAAAAATTAGTGGGGGCGTGCTAGGGTGGTTTGGGATCGTCCCAGTGTGGTCAATTTAATTTATCGTAGCTATTTGGGTGGAATAATTAGCGAAACAGTGCGAACGAGGCAGTTTTGGGCCAAATCAATGTGTTATAGCCCACGGCTTCGGGGGTGGTCCTGGGGTTCGAGCGTGGTGTGGGCCAAAAATCGGTGGTGGCGTGCCAGGGAGGTTGAGGATCGTCCCAGTGTGGTCCGTTTAATTTATCGTGGCCATTTGGATGGATAAACGAGCGAAACGGTGCAAACAAAGCATTTTCAGGCTAAATCGATGTGCTATAGCCTACGGTTTTGGGGGTGGTCCCGAGGTTCGGGCGTGGTGTAGGCCGAAAATCTGCGAGGGCATGAAAGGGACGTTGGGGGTCATCCTAGTGTCGTCCGTTTAATTGATCATGGCCATTTGGGTGGACAAACGGGCAAAATGGCGCAAACAGGGCGATTTATGGCCAAATCGGTGTGCTATAACCCACGGTTTCAGGGGTGGTCCCGGGGTCCGGGCGTGGTGTGGTCCAAAAATCGGTATGGGCGTTCCAGGGAGATTCAGGATCGTCTCAGTGTGGTCCGTTTAATTTACCGTGTCTATTTGGGTGGACAAAAAGGCAAAACGGCTAGAATAGGGCATTTTCGGGCCAAATCGATATGCTATAACCCATGGTTTCTGGGGTGGTCCCAGGGTTCGGACGTGGTGTGGGCCAAAAATTGACGTGGGCGTTCCAGGGAGGTTGGGGATCATCCCAGTGTGGTCTTTTTAATTTATCGTGGCAATTTAAGTGGATTAACGGGCAAAACGGCCCGAACGAGGCATTTTTCGGGCCAAATCGGCGGGGACGTGCCAGAGAGGTTGGGGATCATCCCAGTGTGGTCAATTTAATTTATCGTGGCCATTTGGGTAGACAAACAGGCGAAACATCACGAACGGGGCATTTTCAGACCAAATCGGTGTGCTATGGCCCACGGTTTCGGGGGCGATCCCAGGGTCCAGGCATGGTGTGGGCCGAAAATCGGCGAGGGCGTGTCAGGGAGGTTGGAGATCATCCTAGTGTGGTCCGTTTAATTTATCATGGCTATTTGGGTGGACAAACGGGCAAAACGGCACGAACGGGGCATTTTCGGGCCAAATCGGTTTGCTATAGCCCACGATTTTGGGGGTGATCCCGGGGTCCGGGCGTTGTGTAGGCCGAAAATTGGTGGAGGCGTGCCAGGGAGGTTGGGGATCGTCCTAGTTTGGTCTATTTAATTTATCGTGGCCATTTGTGTGGACAAACGGGCGAAACGGTGCGAATGAGGCATTTTTAGGCCAATTTGGTGTGCTTTAGCCCATGGTTTCGGGGATGGTCCCGGGGTACGGACGTGGTGTGGGCCAAAAATCAGCGATGGCGTGCCAGGGAGGTTTGGGATCATCCCAGTGTGGTCCGTTTAATTTATCACGGCCATTAGAGTGGACAAACGGGCGAAACAGCGCGAATGGGGCATTTTTGGGATAAATCAGTGTGTTATAGCCCACGGTTTTGAGAGTGGTCCCGGGGTCCAGGCATGGTGCGTGCCAGGGAGGTTGAGGATCGTCCCAGTATGGTCCATTTAATTTATCGTGGCCATTTGAGTGGACAAACGGGTGAAACGACACGAACGGGGCATTTTCAGGATAAATCGATTTGCTATAGCCTACGGTTTCGGGGGTGGTCCTGGGGTCCGGGCATGGTGTGTGCCAAAAATCGGCTGGGGCGTGCCAGGGAGGTTGGGGATCATCCCAGTATGGTCCGTTTAATTTATCATGGCCATTTGGGTGGACAAACGGGCGAATGGACGCGAACGGGGCATTTTCAGGCCAAATCGAAATGCTATAGCCCACGGTTTTGGGGGTGGTCCCGGGGTCCTGGCGTGCAGTGGGCCAAAAATCGGCGGGGGCGTGCCAGGTAGGTTAGGGATCGTCCCAGTGTGGTCCATTTAATTTATTGTGGCCATTTTGGTGGACAAACGGGTGAAACGGCGCGAACGGCTCATTTTTGGGCCAAATCGGTGTGTTATAGCCCACGATTTCGGCAGTGGTCCCGGGGTCCGAGCGTGGTGTGGGCCAAAAAATTGGCGGAGGCGTGTCAGGGAGGTTGGGGATCGTCCCAGTATGGTCCGATTAGTTTATAGTGGCCATTTGGGTGGACAAACGGGTGAAACGGCGCGAACGGGGCATTTTCGGGCCAAATCGGTGTGCTATAGCCCACGGTTTCAGGGGTGGTCTCTGAGTCCGGGCGTGGTTTAGGCCGAAAATCGGTGGGGACCTTCCAGGGAGGTTGGGGATTGTCCCAGTGTAGTCCATTTAATTTATCGTGGCCATATGGGTGGACAAACAGGGGAAACAGCGCGAACGGGGCATTTTTGGGCCAAATCAGTGTGCTATGCCCACGGTTTTGGGGGTGGTCCCGGGGTCCGGGCATGGTGTGTGACAAAAATTGGCTGGGGCATGCCAGGGAGGTTGGGGATCGTCCTAGTGTGATCCGTTTAATTTATCGTGGCCATTAGGGTGGACAAACGGGCGAAACGGCGCGAACGGGGCATTTTTAGGCCGAATCGGTGTGCTATAGACCACGGTTTTGGGGGTGGTCACGGGTTCCGGTCGTGGTGTTGGCCGAAAATCAGCGGGGGCATGCCAGGGAGGTTGGGGATCGTCCTAGTGTGGTCCGTTTAATTTGTCGTGGCTATTTGGGTGGACAAACGTGCGAAACGGCGTGAACGGGGAATTTTCGGGCCAAATCAGTGTGCTATAGCCCAGGGTTTCGGGGGTGGTCCCGGGGTCCGGGTGTGGTGTGGGCCAAAAATCGGCCGGGGTATTCCAGGTAGGTTGGGGATCATCCCAGTTTTGTCCGTTTAATTTATCATGGCCATTTGGGTGGACAAACAAGTGAAACTACCCGAACGGGACTTTTTTGGGCTAAATCCGTGTGCTAAACCCACGGTTTCGAGGCTGGTCCTGGGGTCCTGGAGTGGAGTGGGCTGAAAATCATTGGGGGCGTGCCAGGGAGGTTGGGGATTGTCCCAGTGTAGTCCGTTTAATTTATCGTGGCCAGTTGGGCGGACAAACAGGCAAAACACCGCGTACGGGCCATTTTTGGGCCAAATCAGCGTGCAATAGCCCACGATTTATGGGGTGGTCCCGGAGTTCAGGCATGGTGTAGGCCCAAAATCGGCGGGGGCATGCCAGGGAGGGTGGGGATCGTCCCAGTATGGTCCGTTTAATTTATCGTAGCCATTTGGGTGGACAAACGGGCGAATCGGCGCGAATAGGGCATTTTTGGGCAAAATCGTTGTTCTATAGCCCACGATTTTGGGGGTAGTCGCAGAGTTCGGGCATGGTGTGGGTCGATAATCGGTGGGGGCATGCCAGGGAGGCTGGGAATCATCCCAGTATGGTCCGTATAATTTATAGTGGATATTTGGGCAGACAAACGGGCGAAATGGTGCGAAAAGGGCATTTTCGAGCCATATCGGTATGCCATAGCCCACAGTTTTGGTGGTGGTCCTGGGTTTCGGGCGTGGTGTAGGTCGAAAATCGGCTGGGGCAAGCTAGGTAGGTTGGGGATCATCCCAGTATGGTCAGTTTAATTTATCGTGGCCATTTGGGTGGACAAATGGACGAAACGGTGCGAACGGGGCATTTTTGGGCCAAATCAGTATGCTATAGCCCACGGTTTTGGGGGTGGTCCCGGGGTTCGGGTGTGGTGTGGGCCAAAAATTAGGGAGGTCATTCCAGGGAGGTTGGGGATCGTCCCAGTGTGGTCCGTTTAATTTATTGTGGCCATTTGGGTGGACAAACAGGCAAAACGGCGCGAATGGGGCATTTTTGGGCAAAATCAGTGTTCTATAGCCCACGATTTTGGGGGTGGTCCCGGGGTTCGAGCTTGGATTGGGCCAAAAATCAGTGAGGGCGTGTCAGGGAGGTTGGGCATCATCCTAGTGTGGTCCGTTTAATTTATCGTGGCCATTTATGTGGACAAACGGGTGAAACGGCACAAACGCGACATTTTTAGGCTAAATCGATATGCTATAGCCCACAGTTTCGGGGGTGGTCCCGGGGTCCGGGCATGGTGTGGGCCGAAAATCGGCGGGGGCGTGCCAGGGAGGTTGGGCATCATCCCAGTGTGGTTCGTTTAATTTATCGTGGCCATTTGGACGGAAAAACGGGCGATACGGAGCAAGCGGGGAATTTTTTGACCAAATCGGTGTGCTATAGCCCACGGTTTCAGGGGTGGTCCTGGGGTACCGGCGTGGTGGAGGCCAAAAATCGGCGGGGGCGTGCCAGGGAGGTTGGGGATCATCCCAGTGTCGTCCGTTTCATTTATCGTGGCCATTTGCGTGGACAAACGGAGGACAATACGCAAACAGGCATTTTCGGGCCAAATCGGTGTTCTATAGCCCACGGTATCTGGGGTGGTCCCTGGGTCCGGGTGTGGTGTTTACCAAAAATTGGTGGGGGCATACCAGGGAGGTTGGGGATCATCCCAGTGTGGTTCGTTTTATTTATCGTTACCATTTGGGTGGACGAAAGGCAAAAAGGCGCGAACGGGGCATTTTCAAGCTAAATCGGTGTGCTATAGCCCACGGCTTCGGGGGTGGTCCCGGGGTTCGGGCGTGGTGTGGGCCAAAAATTAGCGGGGGCGTGCCATGGAGGTTGGTGATCATCCCAGTGTGGTCCGTTTAATTTATCGTGGCCATTTTGGTAGAGAAACGGGCGAAATGGCTCGAACGGGGCATTTTCGGGCCAAATCGGTGTGCTATAGCCCACGGTTTCGAGGGTTGTCCCAGGGTCCGGTCGTGGTGTTGGCCAAAAATCAGCGAGGGAGTGCCAATGAGGTTGGGGATCCTCCCAGTGTGGTCCGTTTAATTTATCGTGGCCATTTGGGTGGACAAACAGGCAAAACGACGCGAATGGGGTAATTTTGGGCCCACGGATTCGGGGGTGGTCTCGGGGTCCGAGCGTGGTGTTGGCCAAAAATTGGTGAGGGCATGCCAGGGAGGTTGGGGATCATCCCAGTATGGTCCTTTTAAGTTATTGTGGCCATTTGGGTAGACAAACGGGTGAAACAGCACGAAAGGTGCATTTTTGGGCCAAATCAGTGTGCTATAGCCCACGGTTTCGGGGGTGGTCTTGGTTTCCGGGCATTTTGTGGGCCAAAAATCGGCGGGGGCGTTCCAGGGAGGTTGGGGATCGTCCCAGTGTGGTCCGTTTAATTTATTGTGGCCATTTGGTGAACAAACGGGCGAAACAAAGCGAACGGGGCATTTTCGGGCCAAATCGGTTTGCTATAGCCCATAGTTTCGGGGGTAGTCTCGGGATCTGGGCGTGGTGTGGGTCGAAAATCTGCCGGGGCATGCCAGGGAGGTTGGGGATCATCCTAGTGTAGTTTGTTTAATTTATCGTGGCCATTTGGGTGGACCATCGGGCAAAACGTCTCGAACGGGGCATTTTTAGGCCAAATCGGTGTGTTATAGCCCACAGTTTCGGGGGTGGGCCATGGGTCTAGGGTGGTGTGGGTTAAAAATCGGATGGGGCATGCCAGGGAGGTTGGGGATCATCCCAGTGTGGTTCATTTTATTTATCGTGGCCATTTGGGTGGATAAACGGGCAAAGCGGCGCGAACGGGGCATTTTTAGGCCAAATCGGTGTGTTATAGCCCACGGTTGAAGGGGTGCTCACGAGGTGTGGGCCAAAAATCGGCGGGGGCATGCCAGGGAGGATGGGGATCGTCCTAGTGTGGTCCATTTAATTTGTCGTGGCTATTTGGGTGGACAAACGGGCGAAACAGCGCGAACGGGGCATTTTCGGGCCAAATCGGTGTGCTATAGCTCAAGGTTTTGGGGGTGGTTCCGGGGTACGGGCGTGGTGTGGGCCAAAAATTGGCTGGGGCTTTCCAGGTAGGTTAGGGATCATCCCAGTTTAGTCCGTTTAATTTATCGTGGCCATTTGGGTGGATAAACGGGAGAAACGGCGCGAATAGGGTATTTTTGGGCCAAATCGGTGTGCTATAGCCCATAGTTTCAGGGGTGGTCCCGGGGTCCGGGTGTTATGTGGGTCAAAAATTAGCGGGGGCGTGCTAGGGAGGAAGGGGATCGACCTAGTGTGGTCCGTTTAATTTATCGTGGTCATTTGGGTGGACAAACGGGCGAAACGGCGCGAACGGGGTGTTTTTGGGCCAAATGAGTGTACTATAGCCCATGGTTTTGGGGGTGGTACCGGGGTTCGGGAGTGATGTGGGCCTAAAATTGGTGGGGGCGTGCCTGGGAGGTTGGGGATCGTCCCAGTATGGTCGGTTTAATTTATCGTGGCCATTTGGGCGGACCAACGGGCGAAATGGCGCGAACGGGGCATTTTCAGGCTAAATCGGTGTGTTATAGTCCACGATTTTGGGGGTGGTCCCGAGGTTCGGGCGTGGTGTGGGCCAAAAATCAGTGTGCTATAGCCCATAGTTTTGGGGGTGGTCCCGGAGTTCGGGCATGATGTGGGCCGAAAATTGGCAGGGGCGTGCCAGGGAGGTTGGAGATCATCCCAATGTGGTCCGTTTAATTTATCATGGCAATTTGGGCGGAAAAAACGAGTGAAACGGCGCAAACGGGGCATTTTCGAGCCAAATCGGTGTGCTATAACACAAGGTTTCAGGGGTTGTCCCGGGGTAAGGGCGTGGTGTGAGCCAAAAATCGGTGGGGGCATGCCAGGTAGGTTGGGGATCATCCCAGTTTGGTCAGTTTAATTTATCGTGGCCATTTGGGTGGACAAACAGGCGAAACGGAGAGAACGGGGCATTTTCTGGCCAAATCCCTATGTTATAGCCCACGGTTTCAAGGGTGGTCCCGGGGTTCGAGCGTGCTAGGGAGGTTGGGGATCGTCCCAATGTGGTCCGTTTAATTTATCGTGGCTATTTGGGTAGACAAACAGGCGAAACAGTGCCAACGGGGCATTTTATAGCCCACAATTTTTGGGTGGTCCCAAGGTCCGAGTGTGGTGTGGGCTGAAAATCGGCGAGGGTGTGCCAGGGAGGTTGGTATTATCCCAGTGTTGTCCGTTTAATTTATTTGGCCATTTGGGTGGACAAACGGATGAAACAGCGCGAACGGGGCATTATCGGGCCAAATTGGTGTGCTATATCCCACGGTTTAGGGGGTGGTTCCAGGGTCCGTGCGTGATGTGGACCGAAAATCGGTGGGGGCGTGCCAGGGAGGTTGGGGATCGTCCAGTGTGGTTCGTTTAAATTATTGTGGCCATTTCGGTGGACAAACGGGAGAAACAGCGCGAACGGGAAATTTTCAAGCCAAATAGGTGTGCTATAGCCCACGGTTTCAGGGGTGGTCATGGTGTCCGAGCGTGGTGAGGGACAAAAATTGGTGGGGAAGTGCTAGGGAGGTTGGGGATCGTCCCAGTGTGGTCCGTTTAATTTGTCGTGGCCATTTGGGTGGAAAAACGGGCGAAACAGCATAAACGGGGCCTTTTCGGGAGAAATCAGTGTGCGATAGCCCACGGTTTCGGGGGTGGTTCCGGGGTCCGGGCGTGGTGTGGGCCGAAAATTGGTTGGGGTGTGCTTGGGAGGTTGTGGATTATCCTAGTATGATTCGTTTAATTTATCGTGGCCATTTGTGTGGACAAAAGGGCAAAACGGCTTGAACGGGGCATTTTCGGGCCAAATCGATGTGTTATAGCGCACGGTTTAGGGGGTGGTCCCGGGGTCCGGGCGTGGTGTAGGTTAAAAATTGGCGGGGGCGTGCCAGGGAGGTTAGGGATCGTCCGAGTGGGGTACGTTAAACATAGCGTGGCCATTTGGGTGGATAAACGGGCGAAACGGTGCATTTTTGGGACAAATTAGAGTGCAATAGGCCACGGGTTTGGGGGTGGTTCTGGGGTTCGGGTGTGGTGTGGGCCGAAAATCGACAGGGTCGTGCCATGGAGGTTGGGGATTATCCCAGTATGGTCCATTTAATTTATCGTGGCCATTTGGGTGGACGAACGGGCGAAACGGCACGAACGAAGCTTTTTCAGGCCAAATCCGTGTGCTAAGCCCTTGGTTTCGAGGCTGGTCCTGGGGTCCGGGCGTGATGTGGGCTGAAAATTGGCGAGGGCATTCCAGGGAGGTTGGATATTACCCACTGTGGTCCGTTTAATATATCGTGGCCATTTGGGTGGACAAACAGGCGAAACAGTGCGAACGGGGCATTTTTGGGCCAAATCGGTGTGCTATCGCCTACGATTTTTGGGGTGGTCCCGAGGTCCAGGCATGGTGTGGGCTGAAAATCAGCGGGGGCGTGCCAAGGAGGTTGGGGATCGTCCCAGTATGGTCCGTTTAATTAATCTTGGCTATTTGAGTGGACAAACGGGCAAAACGGCGCAAACGGGGCATTTTCGGGCCAAATCGGTGTGCTATAGCCCACAGTTTCGGGGGTGATCCCGGGGTCCGAGCGTGGTGTGGGCCAAAAATCGGCGGGGGCATTCTAAGGAGGTTGGGGAACATTCCAGTGTGGTTCGTTTAATTTATCATGGCTATTTGGGTGGGCAAACGGGCAAAACGGCGCGAACAGGGAATTTTTGGGCAAAATTGGTGTGCTATAGCCCACGATATCAGGAGTGGTCCCGGGGTTCGGGCGTGGTATGGTTCGAAAATCAGCGGGGGCGTGCCAGGGAGGTTGGGGATTGTCCCAGTGTGGTCCGTTTAATTTACTGTAGACATTTGGGTAGAAAAACGGTCAAAATGGTGCGAACGGGTAATTTTTTGGCTAAATTGGTGTGCTATAGCCCACAGTTTCGGTGGTGGTCCCGAGGTCCGGGCGTGGTGTGGGTCAAAAATCGGCTGGGGCATGCCAGGGAGGTTGGGGATCGTCCAAGTATGGTCCGTTTAATTTGTCGTGGTCATTTGGGTGTACAAACGGGTAAAACAGCGCAAATGGGGCATTTTTGGGCCAAATCAGTGTGCTATTGCCCACGGTTTTAGGGGTGGTCACGGGGTCCGAGCGTGATGTGGGCCGAAAATTGGCGAGGGCATGCCAGGGAGGTTGGAAATCATCCCAGTATGGTCCGGTTAATTTATCATGGCTATTTGGGTGGACAAAGAGGCAAAACGGTGCGAACAGGGTATTTTTGGGCCAAATCAGTGTGCTATAGCCCACGGTTTTGGGTGTGGTCCCGGGGTCCAATCGCGGTATGGGCCAAAAATCGGTGAGGGCGTGACAGGGAGGTTGGGGATCGTCCCAGAGTGGTCCGTTTAATTTATCGTGGCCATTTGGGTGGACAAACGTGAGAAACGACGCAAATGCGGCCTTTTCGGGCCAAATCGGTGTGCTATAGCCCACAATTTTGGGGTTGGTCTTGGGGTCCTGGCGTGGTGTGTGCCGAAAATCGGCTGGGGGAGTGGGGAGGTGCCAGGGAGGTTGGGGATCGTCCTAGTATGGTCCGTTTCATTTATCGTGGCTATTTGGGTGGACAAACAGGCGAAACAGCGTGAACGGGGCATTTTCGGGCCAAATAAGTGTGCTATAGCCCACGGTTTCAGGGGTGATCCCGAGGTCCTGGCGTGGTGTGGACCGATAATCAGTAGGGGCGTGCTAGGGAGGTTGGGGATCGTCCCAGTGTCGTCCGTTTAAGTTATCATGGACATTTGAGTAGACAAACGGGGGAAACGGCGTGAACGGGCATTTTTGGGACAAATTGGTGTACTATAGCCCACGGTATCGGGGGTGGTCCCGGGGTCCGGGTGTGGTGTGGGCCAAAAATTGGCGGGGGCATGCCAGGGAGGTTGGGGATCATCACAGTGTGATCCGTTTTATTTATCGTTACCATTTGGGTGGACTAACGGGCAAAATGGCATGAACGGGGCATTTTCAAGCCAAATTGGTGTGCTATAACCCACGGTTTCGGGGTTGGTCGGGGGTTTCCGGCGTGGTGTGGGCAAAAAATTGGCGGGAGCGTGCCAGGGAGGTTGGGGATCGTCCCAGTGTGGTCCGTTTAATTTATCGTGGCCATTTGGGTAGAAAAACAGGCGAAATGGCGCGAACGGGGCATTTTTGGGCAAAATCGGTGTGATATAGCCCACGGTTTTGGGGGTGGTCCCATGGTTCGGGCGTGGTGTGGGCCAAAAATTAGTGAGGGAGTGCCAAGGAGGTTGGGGATCGTCCCAGCATGGTCCGTTTAATTTATCGTGTCTATTTGGGTGGACAGACAAGAGAAACGACAAGAACGGGGTATTTTTAGGCTAAATCGATGTGCTATAGCCCACGGATTCGGGGGTGGTCCCGGGGTCCGGGCGTGGTGTTGGCCGAAAATTGGCGGGGGCATGCCAGGGAGGTTGCGGATCATCCAAGTATGGTCCGTTTAATTTGTATTGGCCATTTGGGTGGACAAACGGGTGAAACAGCACGAAAGGTGTGTTTTTTGGCCAAATCAGTGTGTTATAGCCCATGGTTTCGGGGGTGGTCACGAGTTCCGGGCGTGGTGTGGGCGAAAAATCGGCGGAGGTGTGCCAGGGAGGCTGGGGATCATCCAAGTATGGCCCGTTTAATTTATTGTGGCCATTTGGGTGAACAAACAGGCGAAATGGCGCGAGCGGGGCGTTTCAGGGCCAAATCAGTGTGCTATAGCCCACGGTTTCGGAGGTGGTCCAGGGGTCAGGGCGTGGTTCTGGAAAAAAATTGGCGGGGGCATGCTAGGGAGGTTGGGGAACATCCTAATGTGGTACGTTTAATTTATCTTGGACATTTGGGTGGATAAACAGGCGAAACGGCGCGAACGGGGCATTTTCAGGCCAAATTGGTGTGCTATAGCCCACGGTTTCGGAGGTGGTCCCGGAGTCCGGGTGTGGTGTGGGCCGAAAATTGGAAGGGGTGTGCCAGGTAAGTTGGGAATCGTCCCAGTATGGTTCGTTTAATTTATCGTGGCCATTTGCGTAGACAAATGAGCAAAACGGCACGAACGGGGCATTTTCAGGCCAAATCGGTGTGTTATAGCCCACGGTTTCGGGCGTGGTCCCAGGGTCCGGGCGTGATGTTGGCCTAAAATCAGCGGGGGCATGCCAGGGAGGTTGGGGATCGTCCCAATGTGGTCCATTTAATTTATCGTGGCCATTTGGGTGGACAAACGGGAGAAACGGCATAAACGGGGTATTTTTTGGCCAAATGAGTGTGCTATAGCCCATGGTTTTTTGGGTGGTCCCGGGCGTGATGTGGGCCAAAAATTGGCGGGGGCGTGTCTAGGATGTTGGGGATCATCCCAGTGTGATTCGTTTAATTTTTTGTGGCCATTTGGTGGACAAACGGGCAAAACGACGCAAACGGGGCATTTTCGGGCCAAATCGGTGTGCTATAGCCCACATTTTCGGGGGTGGTCCCGGGGTCCGGGCGTGGTGTGGGTAAAATTGACGGGGGCGTGCCAGGGAGGTTGGGGATCGTCCCAGTGTGGTCCGTTTAATATATCGTGTACATTTGGGTGGACAAACGGGCGAAACTGCACAAACGGGGCATTTTCGGGCCAAATCGGTGTGCTATAGGCTACGGTTTCTGGGGTGGTTCCGGGGTCCGGGCGTGGTGTAGGTCAAAAATCGACAAGGTCGTGCCAAGGAGATTGGGGATCTTCCCAGTGTGGTCTATTTAATTTATCGTGGCCATTTGGGAGGGCAAACGTGCAAAATGACACAAACGGGGCTTTTTTGGCCAAATCCGTGTGCTAAGCCCACGGTTTTGAGGTTGGTCCCAGGGTTCGGGCGTGGTGTGGGATGAAAATCGGCGGGGGTGTGCCAGGGAGGTTGGGGATCGTCCCAGTGTGGGCCGTTTAATTTATCGTAGCCATTTGGGTGGACAAACGGGCGAAACGGCGCGAATGGGGCATTTTCGGGCCAAATCGGTGTGCTGTAGCCCACTGTTTCGGGGGTGATCCCGGGGTTCGGGTGTGGTGTGGGCTGAAAATTGGCCGGGGCGTGCTAGGGAGGTTGGGGATCGTTCCAGTGTGGTCCGTTTAATTTATCGTGGCCATTTGGGTGGACAAACGGGCGAAACGGCGCGAACGAGGCATTTTTGGGCAAAATTGGTGTGCTATAGCCCACGGTTTCGGCGTGGTCCCGGGGTTCGGGCGTGGTGTGGGCCGATAATCGGCGAGGACATGCCAGGGAGGTTGGGGATTATCCTAGAGTGGTCCGTTTAATTTATTGTGGACATTTGGGTTTACAAATGGGAGAAATGGTGCGAACGGGGCATTTTTGGGCCAAATCGGTGTGTTGTAGCCCACAGTTTTGGGGGTGGTCCCGGGGTCCTGGCGTGGAGTGGGTTAAAAATCAGCTGGGGCATGCCAGGGAGTTTGAGGATCGTCCGATTGTGGTCTGTTTAATTTATCGTGGCCATTTGGGTGGACAAACGGGCGAAACAACGCGAATGGGGTATTTTTGGGCATAATCGATGTTCTATAGCCCACGGTTTTGGGGGTTGTCACGAGGTTCGGGCGTGATTTGGGCCAAACATCGGCGGATCATGCCAGGGAGGTTAGGGATCATCCTAATGTGGTCCGTTTAATTTATTGTGGCCGTTTAGGTGGACAAACGGGCGAATCGGCGCAAACGGGTAATTTTCAGGCCAAATCGGTGTGCTATAACCCACGGTTCGGGGGTGGTCCCGGGGTCTGAGCGTGGTGAGGGCCAAAAATCGGTGGGGCATGCCTGGGAGGTTGGGGATCGTCCCAATGTGTTCCGATTGATTTATCGTGGCCATTTGGGTGGACAAACGGTCAAAACGGCGCGAACGCGAAGTTTTTGTGCAAATTCGGTGTCCTATAGCCCACTGTTTCAGGGGTGGCAACGGGGTCCGTTTATTTATCGTGGCTATTTGGGTGGATAAACAGGCGAAACAACGTGAACGGAGAATTTTTTGTCCAAATCCGGTGTGCTATAGCCCATGATTTTGGGGGTGGTCCCGGGGTCCGGGCATGGTGCGGGCCTAAAATTAATCGCGCCAGGGAGGTTGGGGATCGTTCCAGTGTAGTCTTTTTAATTTATTGCGGCCATTTGGGTTTACAAACGGGCGAAACGGCGCGAACGGGGCATTTTCGGGCCAATTCGGTGTGCTATAGCCCACAGTTTCGTGGGTGATCCCAGGGTCCAGGCGTGGTGTGGTCAAAAAATTTGCATGGGTGTTCTAGGGAGGTGAGGGATTGTCCCAATGTGGTCCGTTTAATTTATCTTGGCCATTTGGGTGGACAAACGGGTGAAACGGCGCGAACGGGGCATTTGTAGGCAAAATCGGTGTGCTATAGCCGACGATTTCGGGGGTGGTGCTTGGGTTCGGGCGTAGTGTTATGCGATAATTGGCGGGGACGTGCCAGGGAGGTTGTGGAACGTCCCAGTGTGGTCCATTTAATTTATCATGGCTATTTCGGTGGACAAACAGGCGAAACGGCGCGAACGGGGCATTTTTTGGCAAAATCGGTGTGCTATAGCCCACGATTTTGGGGGTGGTCCTGGGTTTCGAGCGTAGTTTGGGTCGATAATTGGCTGTGGTGTGCCAGGGAGGTTGGGGATCATCCCAGTGTGGTCCGTTTAATTTATCGTGGCTATTTGGGTGGACAAACGGGCGAAACGGCGTGAACAGGGCATTTTTAGGCCAAATCAGTGTGCTATAGCCCACGGTTTTGGGGGTGGTCCCGGGCTCCCAGCGTGGTGTGGGGCAAAAATCGGCGAGGGCGTGCCAGGGAGATTGGGGATCGTTCCCGTGTGGTCCGTTTAATTTATCGTGGCTATTTGGGTGGACAAATGAGCTAAACGGTGCAAATGAGGCATTTTCGAGACAAATCGGTGTGCTATAGCCCACTGTTTTGGGGGTGGTCCCGGGGTCTGGGCGTGGTGTGGGCCGAAAATCGGCGGGGGCGTGCCATGGAGGTTGGGGATCATCCTAGTGTGGTCCGTTTAGTTTAGCGTGGCCATTTGGGTGGACAAACGAGCGAAACGGCGCAAACGGGGCATTTTCAAGCCAAATCGGTGTGCTATAGCCCACTGTTTTGTGGTGGTCCCGAATAAATGGCGTGTTGAGGACCAAAAATCGGTGAGGGCTTGGGGATCGTCCCAGTGTGGTCCTTTTAATTTATCGTGGCCATTTGGGTGGACGAACAGGCGATACGGAGCAAACAGGGCATTATTGGGGGTGGTCCCCGAATCCGGGCGTGGTGTGGGCCAAAGATTGTCGTGAGCGTGCCAGAGAGGTTGGGGATCATCCTAGTGTCGTCCGTTTATGTTTTGTGACCATTTGAGTGTACAATAGGGGAGACGGCGTGAACGGGAATTTTCGGGCCAAATTGGTGTAATATAGCCCACGGTATCGGGGGTGGTTCCATGGTCCGAGCGTGGTGTGGGACAAAAATCGGCGGGGGCATGCCAGGGAGGTTAGGGATCATCTCAGTGTGGTCCTTTTTATTTATCGTTACCATTTGGGTGGACAAACGGACGAAATGGCGCGAACGGGGAATTTTAAAGCCAAATCGGTGTGCTATAGCCCACGGTTTAGAGGGTGGTCCCGGGGTTTGGGCGTGGTGTGGGCCAAAAATCGGCGGGGGCATGCAAGGGAGGTTGGGGATAGTCCCAGTGTGGTACGTTTAATTTATCGTGGCTATTTAGGTAGAGAAATGGGTGAAATGGGGCGAATGAGGTATTTTCGGGCCAAATTGGTGTGCTATAGCCCACAGTTTCGGGGGTGGTCCCGAGGTCCGGGCGTGGTGTGGGCCAAAAATCAGCGTGGAGTGCCAGGAAGGTTGGGGATCATATCAGTGTGGTCCGTTTAATTTATCGTGGTTATTTGGGTGGACAAATAGGCGAAATAGCGTGAACGGGGCATTTTCGGGCCCAATCGGTGTGCTATAGCCCACGGTTTCGGGGTGGTCCTAGGGTCCGGGTGTTGTGTGGGCCGAAAATTGGTGGGGGCGTGCCAGGGAGGTTGGGTATCGTCCTAGTGTGGTCCGTTTAATTTATCGTGGCCATTTGGATGGATAAACTGGTGAAACAATGCGAACATGGCGTTTTAAATCCAAATCGGTGTGCTATAGCCCACAATTTTAGAGTTGGTCTTGGGGTCCTGGCATGGTGTGTGCAGAAAATCGGCTGGGGGAGTGGGGAGGTCCCAGGGAGGTTGGGGATCGTCCAAGTATGGTCCGTTTAATTTATCGTGGCCATTTGGGTGGACAAACAGGCAAAATGGCGTGAACGGGGCATTTTCGGGCTAAATAAGTGTGCTATAGCCCACGGTTTCAGGGGTGATCCCGAGGTCCTGGCGTGGTGTGGACCGATAATCAATAGGGGCGTACTAGGAAGGTTGGGGATCGTCCCAGTGTCGTCCGTTTAAGTTATCATGGACATTTGAGTAGACAAACGGGGGAAACGGCGTGAACGGGCATTTTTGGGCCGAATTGGTGTACTATAGCCCACGGTATCGGGGGTGGTCCCGGGGTCCGGGCGTGGTGTGGGCCAAAAATTGGCGGGGGCATGCCAGGGAGGTTGGGGATCATCACAGTGTGATCCGTTTTATTTATCGTTACCATTTGGGTGGACTAACGGGTAAAATGGCATGAACGGGGCATTTTCAAGCCAAATTGGTGTTATAACTCACGGTTTCGGGGTTGGTCGGGGGTTTCCGGCGTGGTGTGGGCAAAAAATTGGCGGAAGCGTGCCAGGGAGGTTGGGGATCGTCCCAGTGTGGTCCGTTTAATTTATCGTGGCCATTTGGGTAGAAAAACAGGCGAAATGGCGCGAACGGGGCATTTTTGGACAAAATTGGTGTGTTATAGCCCACGGTTTTGGGGGTGGTCCCATGGTTCGGGCGTGGTGTGGGCCAAAAATTAGTGGGGGAGTGCCAAAGAGGTTGGGGATCGTCCCAGCGTGGTCCGTTTAATTTATCGTGTCTATTTGGGTGGACAGACAAGAGAAACGACAAGAACGGGGTATTTTTAGGCTAAATCGGTGTGCTATAGCCCACGGATTCGGGGGTGGTCCCGGTGTCCGGGCGTGGTGTTGGCCGAAAATTGGCGGGGGCATGCCAGGGAGGTTGGGGATCATCCAAGTATGGTCCGTTTAATTTATATTGGCCATTTGGGTGGACAAACGGGTGAAACAGCACGAAAGGTGCGTTTTTTGGCCAAATCAGTGTGTTATAGCCCATGGTTTCGGGGGTGGTCACGAGTTCCAGGCGTGGTGTGGGCCAAAAATCGGCGGAGGCGTGCCAGGGAGGCTGGGGATCATCCCAGTATGGTCCGTTTAATTTATTGTGGCCATTTGGGTGAACAAACGGGCGAAATGGCGCGAGCAAGGCGTTTCAGGGCCAAATCAGTGTGCTATAGCCCACGGTTTCGGAGGTGGTCCAGGGGTCAGGGCGTGGTTCTGGCCAAAAATCGGCGGGGCATGCTAGGGAGATTGGGGAACGTCCTAATGTGGTACGTTTAATTTATCTTGGCCATTTGGGTGGATAAACAGGCGAAACGGCGCGAACGGGGCATTTTCAGGCCAGATTGGTGTGCTATAGCCCACGATTTCGGAGGTGGTCCCGGAGTCCGGGTGTGGTGTGGGCCGAAAATTGGAAGGGGTGTGCCAGGGATGTTGGGAATCGTCCCAGTATGGTTCGTTTAATTTATCGTGGCCATTTGCGCAGACAAATGAGCAAAACGGCACAAACGGGGCATTTTCAAGCCAAATCGGTGTGTTATAGCCCACGGTTTCGGGCGTGGTCCCAGGGTCCGGGCGTGATGTTGGCCTAAAATCAGCGGGGGCATGCCAGGGAGGTTGGGGATCGTCCCAATGTGGTCCATTTAATTTATCGTGGCCATTTGGGTGGACAAACGGGAGAAACGGCGTAAACGGGGTGTTTTTTGGCCAAATGAGCGTGCTATAGCCCATGGTTTTTTGGGTGGTCCCGGGCGTGATGTGGGCCAAAAATTGGCGGGGGCGTGTCTGGGATGTTGGGGATCATCCCAATGTGATCCGTTTAATTTTTTGTGGCCATTTGGTGGACAAACCGGCAAAACGACGCAAACGGGGCATTTTCGGGCCTAATCGGTGTGTTATAGCCCACATTTTTGGGGGTGGTCCCGGGGTCCGGACGTGGTGTGGTTAAAATTGGCGGGGGGCGTGCCAGGGAGGTTGGGGATCGTCCCAGTGTGGTCCGTTTACTATATCGTGGACATTTGGGTGGACAAACGGGCGAAACTGCACTAACGGGGCATTTTCGGGCCAAATCGATGTGCTATATGCTACGGTTTCTGGGGTGGTCCCGGGCTCCGGGCGTGGTGCGGGCCAAATCAGTGTGCT
The DNA here is from genome assembly GCA_030864215.1 of Capsicum pubescens. Taxonomy (NCBI): domain Eukaryota; kingdom Viridiplantae; phylum Streptophyta; class Magnoliopsida; order Solanales; family Solanaceae; genus Capsicum; species Capsicum pubescens. Next base: position 305,143,312 of record CM061549.1, on the reverse strand, counting down.
ATAGCCCACGGTTTTGGGGGTGGTCCCGGGCTCCGGGCGTGGTGCGGGCCAAAAATCGGCGAGGGCGTGCCAGGGAGATTGGGGATCGTTTAATTTATCGTGGCTATTTGGGTGGACAAACGAGCTAAACGGCACAAATGAGGCATTTTTGAGACAAATCGGTGTGCTATAGCCCACTGTTTTGGGGGTGGTCCCGGGGTCTGGGCGTGGTGTGGGCCGAAAATCGGTGGGGGCGTGCCATGGAGGTTGGGGATCATCCTAGTGTGGTCCGTTTAGTTTAGCGTGGCCATTTGGGTGGACAAACGAGCGAAACGGCGCAAACGGGGCATTTTCAAGCCTAATCGGTGTGCTATTGCCCACTGTTTTGTGGTGGTCCCGAATAAATAGCGTGTTGAGGACCAAAAATCGGTGAGGGCTTGGGTTATCGTCCCAGTGTGGTCCTTTTAATTTATCGTGGCCATTTGAGTGGACAAACAGGCGATACAGAGCAAACAGGGCATTATTGGGGGTGGTCCCCGAATCCGGGCGTGGTGTGGGCCAAAAATTGGCGGGAGCGTGCCAGGGAGGTTGGGGATCATCCTAGTGTCGTCCGTTTATTTTTTTGTGGCCATTTGAGTGTACAATAGGGGAAACAGCGTGAACGGGCATTTTCAGTCCAAATTGGTGTAATATAGCCCACGGTATCGGGGGTGGTTCCATGGTCCGGGCATGGTGTGGGACAAAAATCGGCGGGGGCATGCCAGGGAGGTTAGGGATCATCTCAGTGTGGTCCTTTTTATTTATCGTTACCATTTGGGTGGACAAACGGGCGAAATGGCGCGAACGGGGAATTTTAAAGCCAAATCGGTGTGCTATAGCCCACGGTTTAGGGGGTGGTCCCGGGGTTTGGGCGTGGTGTGGGCCAAAAAATTGGCGGGGGCATGCAAGGGAGGTTGGGGATAGTCCCAGTGTGGTACATTTAATTTATCGTGGCCATTTGGGTAGAGAAATGGGTGAAATGGGGCGAATGAGGTATTTTCGGGCCAAATTGGTGTGCTATAGCCCACAGTTTCGGGGGTGGTCCCGAGGTCCGGGCGTGGTGTGGGCCAAAAATCAGCGTGGAGTGCCAGGAAGGTTGGGGATCATCTCAGTGTGGTCCGTTTAATTTATCGTGGTTATTTGGGTGGACAAACAGGCGAAATGGCGCGAACGGGGCATTTTCGGGCCAAATCAGTGTGCTATAGCCCACGGTTTCGGGGTGGTCCTAGGGTCCGGGCGTTGTGTCGGCCGAAAATTGGTGGGGGCGTGCCAGGGAGGTTGGGTATCGTCCTAGTGTGGTCCGTTTAATTTATCGTGGCCATTTGGATGGATAAACGGGTGTCACAATGCGAACAGGGCGTTTTAAAGCCAAATTGGTGTGCTATAGCCCATGGTTTTGAGGGTGATCCCGGGGTCCGGGTTTGGTGTGGACTAAAAACCGGCGGGAGCGTGCCAGAGAGGTTGGGGATCGTCCCAGTTTAGTCCGTTTAATTTATCGTGGCCATTTGGGAAGACAAACGGGTGAAACGGTGCGTACGGGGCTTTTTGGGCGTGGGGATCGTCCCAGTGTGGTCCGTTTAATTTATCGTGGTCATTTGGATAGAGAAACAGGCGAAATGGCTTGAACGGGGAATTTTTGGGTCAAATCGGTGTGCTATAGCCCACGGTTTCGGGGGTGATCCCGGGTTCCGGGCGTGGTATGGGCCAAAAATCGGCGAGGGAGCGCCAGAGAGGTTGGGGATCGTCCCAGTATGGTCTGTTTAATTTATCTTGGCCATTTGTGTGGACAAACAGGCAAAACGGCGCGAACAGGGCATTTTCGGACCAAATCGGTGTGCTATAGCCCACGGATTCGGTAGTGGTCCCGGGGTCAGAGCGTGGTGTTGGCTAAAAATTGGCAGGGGTATGCCAGGGAGGTTGGGGATCATCCCAGTGTGGTCTTTTTAATTTATCGTGGCCATTTGGGTGGACAAACGGGTGAAACGGTACGAAAGGGGCATTTTCGGGCCAAATCAGTGTGTTATAGCCCACGGTTTCTGGGGTGATCTCGGTTTTCGGGCGTGGTGTGGGCTAAATATTGGCGGGGGCGTGCCAGGGAGGTTGGGGATCGTCCCAGTGTGGTTCGATTAATTTATTGTGGCCATTTGGATGAACAAACAGGCGAAACGATGCGAGCGGGGCATTTTCAGGCCAAATCGGTGTGCTATAGCCCATGATTTCGGGGGTGGTCCTGGGCTTCGGGCGTGGTGTGGGCCGAAAATCGGCGGGGGCGTGCCAGGAAGGTTGGGTATCGTCCTAGTGTGGTCAGTTTAATTTATTGTGGCCATTTGGGTGGATAAACGGGCGAAATGGCACGAATGGGGCATTTTCAGGCCGAATTGGTGTGCTATAGCCCACGGTTTCGGGGGTGGTCCCGAGGTTCGGGTGTGGTGTTGGCCAAAAATTTTTGGGGATGTGCCAGGGAGGTTTGGTATTGTCCCAGTGTGGTCCGTTTAATTTATCGTGGCCATTGGGGTAGACAAATGGGCAAAACGGCGCAAACGGGGCATTTTTGGGCCAAATTGGTGTGCTATAGGCCACGGTTTCGGGCGTGGTCATGGGGTTCGTTCGTGGTGTGGGCAAAAAATCGGCGGGGGAGTGTCAAGGATGTTGAGAATCGTCCCAGTGCGGTCCATTTAATTTATCATGGCCAATTGGGAGGACAATCAGGCGAAACGGCGTGAATGAGGCATTTTCGAGCCAAATCGGTGTGCTATAGCTCACGGTTTTGGGGGTGGTCCCAGGGTTCGGGCATGGTGGGGGCCAAAAATCGGTGGGGGCGTGCCAGAGAGGTTGGGGATCATCCTTGTGTAGTCCGTGTAGTTTATCGTGTCCATTTGGGTGGACAAACAGGAAAAACGCCGCGAACCGGGCATTTTCAGGCCAAATCGATGTGCTATAGCCCATGGTTTCGGGGTTGAAACCAGGGTCCGGGCGTGGTGTTGCCCGAAAATTGGCGTAGGCGTGCCAGGGTGGTTTGGGATCATTCCAGTATGGTCCGTTTAAGTTTTCATGACCATTTGGGTGGACAAACGGGCGAAACGGCGCGAAAGGGGCGTTTTGGGGCCAAATCAGTGTGCGATAACCCGAGGTTTCGGAGGTGGTCCCGGGGTTCAGGCATGGTAGGGGCAGAAAATTGGTGGGGGCATGCCAGGGAGGGTAGGGATCTTCCCAGTGCGGTTCGTGTAATTTACCATGGCCATTAGGGTGGACAAACGGGCGAAACGGCGTGAACGGGGCATTTTCGAGCCAAATAGGTGTGCTATAGCACGAGGTTTCGTGGGTGGTCCTGGGGTACGGGTTTAGTGTGGGCCCAAAATCGGCGGGGGCATGCCAGATAGACTAGGGATCATCCCAGTTTGGTCCGTTTAATTTATCGTGGCCATTTGGGTGGACATACGGGCGAAACGGTGCGAACAGGGCATTTTCTGGCCAAATCGGTGTGCTATAGCCCACGGATTCAGGGGTGGTCCTGGGTTTCGGGCGTGCTGTTGGCCGAAAATTAGTGGGGGCGTGCTAGGGAGGTCTGGGATCGTCCCAGTGTGGTCCGTTTAATTTATCGTGGCCATTTGGGTGGACAAACAGGCGAAACTGCGCGAACAGGGCATTTTATAGCCCACGATTTTGGAGGTGGTCCCAGGGTCCAAGCGTGGTGTGGATCAAAAATTGGCGGGGGCGTGCCAGGGAGGTTGGGGATCGTCCCAGTGTTGTCCGTTTAATTTATTGTGGCCTATTGGGTGGACAAACGGACAAAACGGTGCTAACAGGGCATTTTTGGGCTAAATCGGTATGCTATAGCCCACGGTTTTGGGGTGGTTCCAAGGTCCGTGCGTGGTGTGGGTCAAAAATTGGCGCGGGCGTGCCAGGGAGGTTGGGGATAGTCTGATGTGGTTCGATTAATTGATCGTGGCCATTTGGGTGGAGAAACGCGCGAAATGGCGCCAAATAGGTGTGGTATATCCCACGGTTTCAGGCGTGGTTCGGAGTCCGGATGTGGTGTGGGCCAAAAATCGCTGGGGGCGTGCCAGGGAGGTTGGGGATCGTCCCAGTATGATCTGTTTAATTTATTGTGGCCATTTGGCTGGACAAACGGGCGAAATAGCACGAAAGGTGCATTTTCAGGCCAAATCAGTGTGCTATAGCCGACGGTTTTGGGGGTGGTCCCGGGGTTCGGGCGTGGTGTGGTTCGAAAATTAGTGGGGGTGTGCCTGGGAGGTTGGGGACCATCCCAGTGTGGTTCATTTAATTTATCTTTGCCATTTACGTGGACAAAAGGGCGAAACGGCGCGAACGGGGCATTTTCAAGCCAAATCGGTGTGCTATAGCCCACGGTTTCGGGGGTGGTCCCGGGGTCCGGGCGTGGTGTGGGCCAAATATCTGCGGGGGCATGCCAGGGAGGTTGGGGAACATCCCAGTGTAGTCCGTATAATATATCATGGCCATTTGGGTGGACAAACAGGCGAAACGGCGCAAACGCGACATTTTTGGGCCAAATCGGTGTGCTATAGCCCACTGTTTCGGGGGTGGTCCCGGAGTTCGGGAACGGTGTGGGTCAAAAATCGGCGGGGGCATGCTAGGGCGGGTAGGGATCTTCCCCGTGCGGTCCGTGTAATTTACCATGGCCATTAGGGTGGACAAACGGGCGAAACGGCGTGAACGGGGCGTTTTCGAGCCAAATAGGTGTGCTATAGCACGAGGTTTCGTGGGTGGTCACGGGGTACGGGTTTGGTGTGGGCCTAAAATCGGCGGGGGCATGCCAGGTAGATTAGGGATCATCCCAATTTGGTCCGTTTAATTTATCGTGGCCATTTGGGTGGACATACGGGCGAAACGGTGCGAACGGAGCATTTTCTGGCCAAATCTGTGTGCTATAGCCCACGGTTTCAGGGGTGGTCCCGGGTTTCGGGCGTGTTGCTGGCCGAAAATTAGTGGGGGCGTGCTAGGGAGGTTTGGGATCGTCCCAGTGTGGTCCGTTTAATTTATCGTGGCCATTTGGGTGGACAAACAGGCGAAACTGCGCGAACTGGGCATTTTATAGCCCACGATTTTGGAGGTGGTCTTAGGGTCCGAGCGTGGTGTGGACCGAAAATTGGCGGGGGCATGCCAGGGAGGTTGGGGATCGTCCCAGTGTTGTCCGTTTAATTTATCGTGGCCTATTGGGTGGACAAACGGACGAAACGGTGCTAACGGGGCATTTTTGGGCGAAATCGGTGTGCTATAGCCCACGGTTTTTGGGGTGGTTCCAGGGTCCGTACGTGGTGTGGGTCAAAAATCGGCGGGGGCGTGCCAGGGAGGTTGGGGATCGTCTAGTGCGGTTCGATTAATTTATCGTGGCCATTTGGGTGGACAAATGCGCGAAATGGCGCCAAATAGGTGTGGTATAGCCCACGGTTTTGGGGGTGGTCCCGGAGTCCGGATATGGTGTGGGCCAAAAATCGCTGGGGGTGTGCCAGGGAGGTTGGGGATTGTCCCAGTATGGTCCGTTTAATTTATGGTGGCTATTTGGCTTGACAAACGGGCAAAACAGTGCGAACGGTGCATTTTCAGGCCAAATCAGTGTGCTATAGCTGACGGTTTTGGGGGTGGTCCGGGGGTTCGGGCGTGGTGTGGGCCAAAAATCAGCGGGGGTGTGCCAGGGAGGTTGGGGATCATCCCAGTGTGGTTCGTTTAATTTATCTTTGCCATTTACGTGGACAAAAGTTCGAAACAGCGCAAACGGGGCATTTTCAAGCCAAATCGGTGTGCTATAGCCCACGGTTTCGGGGGTTGTCCCGGGGTCCGGGCGTGGTGTGGGCCAAAAATCGGCGGGGGCATGCCAGGGAGGTTTGGAACGTCCCAGTGTAGTCCGTATAATATATCATGGCCATTTGGGTGGACAAACAGGCAAAACGGAGCAAACGCGGCATTTTTGAGCCAAATCGGTGTGCTATAGCCCACTGTTTCGGGGGTGGTCCCGGAGTTCGGGAACGGTGTGGGTCAAAAATCGGTGGGGGCATGCCAGGGAGGGTAGGGATCTTCCCCGTGCGGTCCGTGTAATTTACCATGGCCATTAGGGTGGACAAACGGGCGAAACGGCGTGAACGGGGTGTTTTCGAGCCAAATAGGTGTGCTATAGCACGAGGTTTCGTGGGTGGTCACGGGGTACGGGTTTGGTGTGGGCCTAAAATCGGCGGGGGCATGCCAGGTAGATTAGGGATCATCCCAGTTTGGTCCGTTTAATTTATCGTAGCCATTTGGGTGGACATACGGGCGAAACGGTGCGAACAGAGCATTTTCTGGCCAAATCGGTGTGCTATAGCCCACGGTTTCAGGGGTGGTCCCGGGTTTCGGGCGTGTTGTTGGCCGAAAATTAGTGGGGGCGTGCTAGGGAGGTTTGGGATCGTCCCAGTGTGGTCCGTTTAATTTATCGTGGCCATTTGGGTGGACAAACAGGCGAAACTGCGCGAACTGGGCATTTTATAGCCCACGATTTTGGAGGTGGTCTTAGGGTCCGAGCGTGGTGTGGACCGAAAATTGGCGGGGGCATGCCAGGGAGGTTGGGGATCGTCCCAGTGTTTTCCGTTTAATTTATCGTGGCGTATTGGGTGGACAAACGGACGAAACGGTGCTAACGGGGCATTTTTGGGCGAAATCGGTGTGCTATAGCCCACGGTTTTTGGGGTGGTTCCAGGGTCCGTGCGTGGTGTGGGTCAAAAATCGGCAGGGGCATGCCAGGGAGGTTGGGGATCGTCCAGTGCGGTTCGATTAATTTATCGTGGCCATTTGGGTGGACAAATGCGCGAAATAGCGCTAAATAGGTGTGGTATAGCCTACGGTTTCGGGGGTGGTCCCGGAGTCCGGATGTGGTGTGGGCCAAAAATCGCTGGGGGCGTGCAAGGGAGGTTGGGGATTGTCCCAGTATGGTCCGTTTAATTTATGGTGGCTATTTGGCTTGACAAACGGGCAAAACAGTGCGAACGGTGCATTTTCAGGCCAAATCAGTGTGCTATAGCTGACGGTTTTGGGGGTGGTCCCGGGGTTCGGGCGTGGTGTGGGCCAAAAATCAGCGGGGGTGTGCCAGGGAGGTTGGGGATCATCCCAGTGTGGTTCGTTTAATTTATCTTTGCCATTTACATGGACAAAAGGTTGAAACAGCGCAAACGGGGCATTTTCAAGCCAAATCGGTGTGCTATAGCCCACGATTTCGGGGGTGGTCCCGGGGTCCGGGCGTGGTGTGGGCCAAAAATCGGCGGGGGCATGCCAGGGAGGTTTGGAACGTCCCAACGTAGTCCGTATAATATATCATGGCCATTTGGGTGGACAAACAGGCAAAACGGCGCAAACGCGACATTTTCGAGCCAAATCGATGTGCTATAGCCCACTGTTTTGGGGGTGGTCCCGGAGTTCGGGCACTGTGTGGGTCAAAAATCATCGGGGGCATGCCAGGGTGGTTGGGGATCATCCTAGTGTGGTTCATTTAATTTATCATGGCCATTTGGGTTGACAAACGGGAGAAACGGCGTGAACGCGGCATTTTCGGGCCAAATCAATCTGCTATAGCACGAGGTTTCGTGGGTGGTCCCGGGGTATAGGTGTGGTGTGGGCCAAAAATCGGCAGGGGCATGGCAGGTAGGTTGGGCATCGTCCCAGTTTAGTCCGTTTAATATATCGTGGCCATTCGGGTGGACAAACGGGCGAAACGGCGCGAACGGGGAATTTTCTGGCTAAATTGGTGTGCTATAGTCCACGGTTTCAGGGGTGGTCCCGGGGTCCGGGCGTGGTGTTGGCCGAAAATCAGTGAGGGCGTGCTAGAGAGGTTGGGGATCATCCCAGTGTGGTTCGTTTAATTTATTGTGGCCATTTGGGTGGACAAATAGGCGAAACAGCGCGAACGGGGTATTTTATAGCCCACGGTTTCGGGGGTAGTCCCGGTGTCCGGGAGTTGTGTGGGCCAAAAATCGGTGGGGGCGTGCCAAGGAGGTTGGGGATCATCCCAGTGTGGTCCGTTTAATTTATCGTGGCCATTTTGGGTTGACAAACGGGCGAAACAGCGTGAACGGGGCATTTTCGGGCTAAATCGGTGTGCTATAGCCCACGGTTTCGGGGGTGGTCCCGGGGTTCGGGCTTAGTGTGGGCAGAAAATCGGCGGGGTTGTGCCAGGGAGGTTGGGGATCATCTCAGTATGGTCCGTTTAATTTATCGTGCCCATTCGGGTGGACAAACAGGCGAAACTGCGCGAACGGGGCATTTTTGGGCCAAATCGGTGTGCTATAGCCCACGGTATCGGGGGTGATCCCGGGGTCCAGGCATGGTGTGGGCCGAAAATCGGTGGGGGCGAGCAAGGGAGGTTGGGGATAGTCCTAGTGTGGTCCATTTAATTTATTGTGGCCAGTTGGATAGACAAACGGGCGAAACGGCGTGAACGGGAAATTTTCGGGCCAAATCGATGTGCTATAACCCATGGTTTTGGGGGTGGTCCCAGGGTCCGGGCTTGGTGTGGGTCGAAGATCGGCGAGGGTATGCCAGGGAGGTTGGGGATCGTCCCAGTTTGGCCCGTTTAGTTTATCGTGGCCATTTGGGTGGACAAACAGGCAAAACGGCGCGGACGGGGCATTTTTGGGCCAAATCGGTGAGCTATAGCCCACAATTTTGGGGGTGATTTGGGTCGATAATTGACGGGGGCATGCCAGGGAGGTTGGGGATCTTCCTAGTGTGGTCCGTTTAATTTATCATAGATATTTGGGCAGACAAATGGGCGAAATGGTACGAACGGGACATTTTTGGGACATATCGGTGTGCTATAGCCCACAGTTTCGGGGGTGGTCCTGGGGTCCGGGCGTGGTGTGGGTCGAAAATCAGCATGGGCATGCCAGGGAGGTTGGGGATTATCCCAGTGTGGTCCCGGGGTCCGAGCATGGTATGGGCCGAAGATCGGAGAGGGCGTGCTAGGGAGGTTAAGGATCGTCTCAGTGTGGTCTGTTTAATTTATGGTGGCCATTTGGGTGGACAAACGGGCAAAACGGCGCGAATGGGGCATTTTCGGGCTAAATTGGTGTGCTATAGCCCAGGATTTTGGGGATGGTCCCGCGGTTCGGGCGTGGTGTGGGTCGATAATCGGCAGGGGCATGCCAGGGAGGTTGGGGTTCATCCCAGTGTGGTATGTTGCATTTATCGTGGCCATTTGGGTAGAGAAACGGGCGAAATGGCACAAACGGGGCATTTTCGGGCAAAATTGGTGTGCTATAGCCCACGGTTTTGGTGGTGGTCCCGGGTCCGGGCGTGGTGTGGGCCAAAAATCATCGGGGGCGTGCCAGGGAGGTTGGAGATCGTCCTAGTGTGGTCTGTTTAATTTATCGTGGCCATTTGGATGGATAAAAGGGCGAAACGGCGCGAACAGGGAATTTTCGGGCCAAATCGGTGTGCTATAACCCACGGTTTCGGGTGTGGTCTCGGGGTCCGGGCATGGTGTGGGACAAAAATCGGTGGGGGAGCGCCAGGGATGTTTCGGATCATCCCAGTGTGGTCCGTTTAATTTATCTTGGCCAATTAAGAGGATAAACAGGTTAAACGGCGCAAACGGGGCATTTTTGGGCCAAATCGGTGTGCCATAGCCGACGGTTTCGGGGGTGGTCCTTTGGTTCGGGCGTGGTGTTGGCTGAAAATCGGCGGGAGCATGCCAGGGAGGTTGGGGGAGAAACGGACGAAATGGCACAAACGGGGCATTTTCGGGCCAAATTGGTGTGCTATAGCCCACGGTTTTGGGGGTGGTCCTGGGGTCCGGGCGTAGTGTGGGCCAGGGAGGTTGGAGATCGTCCTAGTGTGGTTTGTTTAATTTATAGTGGCTATTTCTGTGGATAAACCGGCGAAACGGCGCGAACGGGGCATTTTCGGGCCAAATCAGTGTGCTATAGCCCACAGTTTCGGGCGTGGTCCCAAGGTCTGGGCATGGTGTGGTCAAAAAATAGGCGGGGGAGTGCCAGGGATGTTTCGGTTCATCCCAGTGTGGTCCGTTTAATTTATCGTGGCCAATTTGGAGGACAAACGGGCGAAACGGCGCAAACGGGGCATTTTTGGGCCAAATCGGTGTGCCATAGCCGAAGGTTTCGGGGGTGGTCGTGGGTTCCGGGCGTGGTGTTTGCTGAAAATCAGCGGGGGTATGCCAGGGAGGTTGGGGATCGTGTCAGTGTGGTCCATTTATTTTATCGTGGCCATTTGGGTGGGCAAACGGGTGAAACAGCGCGTAAGGGTCATTTTCTGGCCAAATTCGTGTGCTATAGCCCATGGTTTCGGGGGTGGTCCCGGGGTCCGGGCGTGGTGTGGGCCAAAAATTGGCGGTGGCGTGCCAAGGATGTTGGGGATCGTCTCAGTGTGGTCTGTTTAATTTATCGTGGCCATTTAGGTGGACAAACGGGCGGAACGGCGTGAACGGGGCATTTTCGGGCCAAATCGGTGTGATATAGCCCACGATTTCGGGGATGGATCCGAGCTCCTAGCGTGGTATGGATCGAAAATCGTTGAGGGCGTGCTAGGGAGGTTGGGGATCATCCTAGTGTGGTCCGTTTAATTTATCGTGGCCATTTGGGTGGACAAACGGGCGATACGGAGCAAACAGGTCATTTTTTAGCCAAATCGGTGTTCTATAGCCCACGGTTTCGAGGTTGGTCCCGGGGTCCAGGTGTGGTGTAGGCTGAAAATTAGCGGGGGCATGCCAGGGAGGTTGGGGATCATCCCAGTGTCGTCCGTTTAATATATCGTGGCCATTTGAGTGGACAAATGGGAGAAATAGCACGAACGGGCATTTTCGGGCCAAATCGGTGAACTATAGCCCACGGTATCGGGGGTGGTCCCGGGGTCCGGGCGTGGTGTGGGGAAAAAATCGGCGGGGGCATGCTAGGGAGGCTGGGGATCATCCCAGTGTGGTCCGTTTAATTTATCATTACCATTTGGGTGGACAAACGGGTGAAATAATGCGAACAGGGCATTTTCAAGCCAAATCGGGGATCTATAACCCACAGTTTCAGGGGTTGTCCCGGGGTTCGGGCGTGGTGCGGACCAAAAAGCAGCGGGGGCGTGCCAGGGAGGTTGGGGATCGTCCCAGTGTGGTCCGTTTAATTTATCGTGGCCATTTGGGTGGACAAACGGGCAAAACAGCGCGAACGGGACATTTTTAGGCCAAATCGATGTGCTATAGCCCACGACTTTGGCGGTGGTCCCGGGGTCCGGGCGTGGTGTGGGCCAATAATCGTCGAGGGCGTGCCAGGGAGGTTGGGGATCGTCCCAGTGTCGTTCGTTTAATTTATCGTGGCTATTTGGGTGGATAAACGGGCGAAATGGCACAAACACGACATTTTCAGGCAAAATTGGTGTGCTATAGGCCACGGTTTCGAGGGTGGTCCCGGTGTCCTAGCGTGGTGTGGGCCAAAAATCGGCGGGGGCGTGCCAGGGAGGTTGGGGATCGTCCTAGTGTGGTCCGTTTAATTTATTGTGGCCATTTGGGTAGACAAACAGGCGGAACGGCGTGAACGGAGCATTTTTGGGCCAAATTGGTGTGCTATAGCCCACAATTTCGGGGGTGGATCCGAGGTCCTGGTGTGGTGTGGATCAAAAATCAGTGAGGGCGTGGTAGGGAGGTTGGGGATCGTCCTAGTTTGGTCCGTTTAATTTATCGTGGCCATTTGGGTGGACAAACGGGCGATACGGAGCAAACAGGGCATTTTTTAGCCAAATCGGTGTTCTATAGCCCACGGTTTCGGGGGTGGTCCTGAGGTCCAGGCGTGGTATGGGGGCCAAAAATTGGCGGCGGCATGCCAGGGAGGTTGGGGATCATCCTACTGTCGTCCGTTTAATTTATCGTGGCCATTTGAATGGACAAACGGGGGAAACGGCGCTAACGGGCATTTTCAGGCCAAATCGGTGTACTATAGCCCACGGTATCGGGGGTGGTCCAGGGGTCCGGGCGTGGTGTGGGGCAAAAATTGGTGGTGGCATGCCAGGGAGGTTGGGTATTATCCCAGTGTGGTCCGTTTTATTTATCGTTACCATTTGGGTGGACAAACGGGCGAAATGATGCGAACGGGGCATTTTCAAGCCAAATCGGGGATCTATAGCCCACAGTTTCAGGGGTAGTCCCTTTGTTCGGGCGTGGTACGAACCAAAAAGCGGCGGGGGCGTTCTAGGGAGGTTGTGGATCGTCCCAGTGTGGTTTGTTTAATTTATCGTGGCCATTTGGGTGGACAAACAGGCAAAACGGCGCGAATGGAGCATTTTTGGGCCAAATCGGTGTGCTATAGCCCACGGCTTTGGTGGTGGTCCCGGGGTCCGGGCGTGGTGTGGGCCAAAAATCGGTGAGGGCGTGCCAGGTAGTTTGGGGATCGTCCCAGTATGATCCGTTTAATTCATCATGGCTTTTTGGGTGGACAAACGGGCAAAACGGCACAAACACGACATTTTCAGGCAAAATCGGTGTGCTATACGCCACGGTTTCGGGGGTGGTCCCGTGGTCCGAGCGTGGTGTGGGCCAAAAATCGGCGGGGGCGTGCCAGGGAGGTTGGGGATCGTCCTAGTGTGGTCCGTTTAATTTATCATGGCCATTTGGGTAGACAAACGGGCGGAACGGCATGAATGGGGCATTTTCGGGCCAAATCGGTGTGCTATAGCCCACGATTTTGGGGGTGTATCCGAGGTCCTGGCGTGGTGTAGATCGAAAATCGGTGAGGGCATGCTAGGGAGGTTGGGGATCGTCCTAGTGTGGTCCGTTTCGGGGGTGGTGATGTTGGGCGTATTTACACGCCTAAGCACCATAATTTACCCATGTTTCAGCTAAGTTTTCAGGATAAAATATATAATTCTTGCACTTTTAGTCCATTTTCCTTTAAGTGAGCTGACCTATGTGATTAACATGTTTTTCAGGTACTAATGATGAAGATTTCAACACTTTGTGGACCTGTGGGCAGCAAAGGAAAACTTCACATAAGAGGGAAGGCAGATTTTGGACTGAAAGTGATGCATGGGAACTTTTTCCCGGGCAAACCCAGTATTTTCAAATACTTAAGGATGCAGTAGCAACTTATTAGACAAGGATGCTATTAAAAACCTTATTGCTGAATTTTTCAGCATCATTAATCATTATCATTCGAAGATTATTCAGAATTCACGTTTGGAAGGTTTTGTACGAGTTTTGAGAGCAGAAAACGGTTCACTTGAGCAACGGAGAAAGAAAACACGTTTCATCTCCATAGACGAGATTTCTCTAAGTTTTGGCATGATGATAATGTCTACTTTGATTTCCGTTGTATTCATGAGTAGCTAAACTTATCTGTTAGGGTTATGGAAACCCTGTAAGATACTATCTATTACTATGAGTTTGTGAATTCTTGATGTGTTATGCTACTTATATCATTACTCTCTTCATTTTGATTGAATTCTTATGGTTGCAAACATATAGAATACACCATTATACCATTAACTTGTTCGAGAGAAAAGTTACATGTTTGGAAAAAAGAGTGTGACAAGAAAATATGGTTTCCAACCCCTATTTACACGTTAATGCCTTAACCGGATTAACTTCTTGGAGAATTTGTACCATTTGTTATACACTTTAGGCTCGGGAGAGCTAAAGCGAAATAAATCCTTGATGGTTGAGAAACACTTGGATTTAGAATTAGAATACGATTCTCTATAAGTGCATGCATGACTAAATTCCGCGTTACTCATAGTTAATAGAGAAGTAGAACTTATAAGGTGGACATAACCCTAACTTATCAATCTCTGTGATTAAATCTTACTACGCAAATCGTTCCATTGTTACTTTGAGTTCACGCCTAAACCAAACCTCCTTTTTTCCTTGGAATTTTCGACCAACAGTCTACTAATAATTGCAACACTTAGTGACCAGAGTATTCCCTGTGGGATTCGACACCCAACCCAGTTGGGTTCTATATTTGACAGCGACCGCTTACACTTTCTAACGAGAGTTGTAATTTGGGCGTATCAAATTTTGGCGCCGTTACTGGGGAATACGGTTGTCAACTAAGTTTGTGATACTTAATAGACCCTTTGGTCAAAGATTCTCGAATTTTACTTTTTGTTTGTTGTTTTTGTTTTGTTCAGGATTATTGGAGTTCATGCCAAATACACGAAGTTCTGGTCAACCGTTATTACCTATAAATCCTGAACCACATCTTATTGGCAGAATGGATGCGCAACGAAACCTTGAATGGATGGCTGCTCAACAGGAGCAGGAAAGATTAGCTGCATTGGCAGCTGCTCAAGTGCATCAACAGAATATTGATAACCCAGGTCGGGCAACAAATCTTGATGAAGAGGACCTGGGTGATGATGAGTTATTAAATCCAAGGCGTGCTGGTGATGTGGCAGCACCTGTGAACAGGAGAGATCATCAAGCTAGAATGAGACCTGAACGCCGAGCTGTGCAGGCCCCTTTTGATGATGACGATTTGGATGCGGCTGGTGCCACAGGGGCTATTATTCCTCCACCTTTGGTACTCGAAGCCAAGTTCAATATCACCAGCACCATGATCCATCTATTACAACTCAAAGGGTTATTTGGTGGACTTGCAGGCAATGATCCGAATATGCATCTGATCAACTTTATCTCAACATACAAGTCGTTTGACAATCCAGGAGTTGGACAGAATGCAATTCGACTGCGCTTATTTCCATTGTCTCTATCTAGAGAGGCAACTCTATGATTGAACGGGCTGACTCCCGACTCTATTACTAATTGGAGGCAACTGAAAGATGCTTTCCTAGAAAGATTCTTTCCGCCATCCAAGAGAGCACAGTTACGAGATGAGATCAACAATTTTCGACAGCTTCCAACTGAAGCTCTCCACGAAACATGGGATAGGTTCAAGAAAAAGCTTATGCGGTGCCCAAATCATCAGATGACCAACATCCACTTGATGGAAATATTATACAGGGCGTTGAACTCGGTGACTAAGCAAGTGGTTGATAATGCTGCAGGTGGGTCATTCATGGACCTTACTTTTATTGAGGCTGGTGATATGCTGGATCATATGACAAAGCAGAATAGAGCTTGGCATACCAGGGATTCTGAGGTAGCAAGCTCTACTGTATCTACTGGCATGACAGCAGAACAAAGGCAAAGAGAAGAGGAACGTGACCAAGATATGGCTCAAATGAAAACGCAGATGGACCTTCTTACTAAGCATTTATTATCAGCGAAGACAGAAAAGGTCAAGGCTGTTGTATCACGGGGGTAAAGATGAATCCGATTCTGAGGAGGAAGCGAATTATTTGAATAATCAGGGGGGGTTCCGAGGCAATGCCCAAGGAAACCAAGGTCGGAACTATTATGAAAAATCCGGATTCAAGAATAAGACTGATAGGAGTGGTTTGTATGTTCCTCCTGGAAATCGTGAGGCTGCGGCATCTGGCTCTGGAAAGATATCCATGGAAGATATGATGGCTAAGTTATTGAAAGGAGTGGAGGCAACCAACACGGGAGTAACTGAGGTAAAAAATGATTTGTCCTCAATAAATCAATTGGTTGATTCGCATTCCACTTCAATAAAACAGCTGGAACAACAATTGAGTCAACTATCAGCGGCACTCAATCAAAGAAAAGTTGGTACCTTACCTAGCGACACTGTGCAGAACCCAAGGAATGATGGATCATGTATGGCTATTACTACCAGGAGTGGTAAGGTGTTGGAAAATCCATCCAAAGGCAAGCAGGTGGTTGATATTACAGAAGAAAATGTTATTGAAGCAGATTGTGATAATTCTGTAGAAGTTGAAAATCAGAATGAGCACGTTCATGACACTACACCTAGATGTCACCAGCCTGAAAATATTGATAATCGGAAGCAAGATAAAAAGGAAGTGGTGGAGAAAACTCTTCCAACTCCACCACCACCTTTTCCTCAGAGACTTAAGAAGAAAGGTGATGACACCAGGTTCAGTAAATTCATGACTATGTTGAAGCAGTTGACTATTAATGTGCCTTTGGTGGAGGCACTGGAGCAGATGCCAGGATACGCCAAATTCATGAAGGACCTGTTGACAAAGAAAAGGGCAGCAAGTTATGAACTGGCAGATAATGTTTATCATTGCAGTGCAATTGCCACGAGATCTTTAGTACAGAAAAAGGCGGATCCTGGTGCTTTCACTATTCCTTGCACGGTTGGATCCTTGGATTTTTCTAAGGCATTGTGCAATTTGGGGTCTAGCATCAATTTGATGCCTCTATCTATTTATAAATAGTTGGGGTTGGGCGATCCTATACCAACCAATATGCGGCTCGTGATGGCAGATAGGTCGGTAAAACGACCTGTTGGTATCTTATATGATATACTGGTGAAGGTTTCTTCCTTCATTTTTCCTGCAGACTTTGTTATTTTAGATTGCGAGGTAGATTCTGAAGTTCCCATAATCTTGGGGCGCCCTTTCCTCGCAACAGAAATTGTGCTTATTGATTTACGAGCAAATGAGCTTTTATTTTGGATGAATGACGAAGTGGTCCATTTTGATGTATGCAAATCAATGAAGCATCATAAAGATATGAATGTGTTCTCTATAGATGATGTTTATTATGAGGACGAGAAAGAATTATCTGTAGAGAAGCATCTTACTGTTGAGCCATTGTCTGTTGTACTTTTGAACTTTGAGCATGAGGATGTTGAAGAGTATGAAGAAACTATTCGTGCTCTAACAGGAATGGGGTCCTATTCTCATGCCCCTAAGAAGATGGACCTTGACCTTAAGAATCGACCGTCACCACCAGCGAAACCATCCATTGAAGAGCCACTAGTGCTAGAATTGAAAGAGCTCCCCAGTCATCTAAAGTATGCGTTCTTGGGAAGTGGGAATACACTTTTGGTTATTGTTGCGGCTGATTTAGGTGAACAACAAGTAACGACTCTCATCTCTGTTCTGAAGAGGTACAAGAGAGCCATTGGTTGGACTATTACTGATATAATTGGTATCCCTCCTGGGATATGTATGCACAAGATTCAGCTCAAGGAAGATTGCGTACCCACCATTGAGCACCAATGTCGTTTGAATCCACCTATGCAAGAGGTGGTGAAGAAAGAAATTATTAAGTGGTTAGATGAAGGGGTGGTGTACCCAATTTTAGACAGTAAATGGGTGAGTCCAGTGCAATGTGTGCCCAAGAAAGGGGGCATGACAGTAGTCGCAAATGAAAAGAATGAGCTAATTCCACTCAGACCTGTCACAGGGTGGAGAGTGTGCATGGACTACCGGAAGCTGAATTCATGGACGTTAAAGGATCACTTTCCAATGCCATTCATGGATCAAATGCTTGATCGATTGGCAGTGAAGGGATGGTTTTGTTTCTTAGATGGTTATTCCGGATACAATCAGATTTGCATTGCTCCTGAAGATCAGGAGAAGACCACTTTTACATGCCCGTATGGTACGTTTTCCTTCAAACGAATGCCATTTGGGCTATGTAATGCACCTGCTACTTTACAACGATGTATGATGCCCATTTTTTCTGATATGGTCGAAGACACCTTGGAGGTGTTTATGGAAGACTTTTCTGTTGTAGGTGAGTCATTTGAATCATGCTTGGCAAATCTGAGTATGGATTTGCAGAGATGTGTTGAATTCAACCTGGTGTTAAATTGGGAGAAGTGTCACTTTATGGTTAAGGAAGGCATTGTTCTTGGGCATAAAGTCTCTGAAACGGGAATTGAGGTTGATCAAGCCAAGATTGAAGTTATCGAGAGATTACCACCTCCAATTTCTGTAAAAGGGGTGCGTAGTTTTCTCGATCATGCAGGTTTTTATCGGAGGTTTATTAAAGACTTCTCCAAGATTGCTAGCCCATTATGCAAACTTTTGGAGAAGGAGGCAAAATTTGACTTTGGTGAAGATTGCTTGAAGGCATTTGAATGTCTCAAAGGAAAGCTAATTGAACCTCCTATTATTGTAGCACCCGATTGGTCTCTACCTTTTGAAGTTATGTGTAATGCAAGCGGGGTAGCCTTGGGTGCTGTACTTGGTCAGAAAAGAGAAAGGATATTTCATCCAATCTACTATGCGAGCAAGGCCTTGAATGGAGCACAGAAGAACTATACCGTCACTGAACAAGAGCTTCTAGCAGTTGTTTATGCTTTTGAAAAGTTTCGTGCTTACTTGTTAGGAACCAAAGTAGTGGTTCATACAGATCATGCGGCTCTACGATATCTAATGCCAAAGAAGGATGCTAAGCCAAGGCTAATTAGGTGGGTGTTACTACTTCAAGAATTTGATTTCGAGGTAAAGGAGAGAAAAGGTTGCGAAAACCAAGTAGCTGATCATCTATCTAGACTTGAGAGTAAGCACATAGTGCAACCCGACCTTGATATTGATGATGCATTTCCCGATGAAGAAATCCTAGCCACTATGGTGGAAGACTTATCGTGGTATGCAGACTTTGCAAACTTCGTGGTAAGTAAAGTGATTCCTGAGCATCTCTCCTTTCACCAAAAGAGAAAGCTCATGCATGATGTGAAACACAACTTCTGGGATGAACCGTATCTCTTTCGACGTTGTGCTGATGGTATTATTAGGCGATGCATCTCAGATGTGGAAGTGCCTAGCATACTGGAAGCAAGTCATTCTTCCCAAGTTGGGGGTCACCATGCAGGTGATCGAACGGCAAGGAAGGTACTCCAAAGTGGCTATTACTGGCCTTCATTATTCAAGGATGCTTACGATTTTGTGAGAAGATGTGATCAGTGTCAGAGGCAAGGCTCTATCTCGAAGCACCATGAGATGCCCATGTCTAAAATTCTTGAAGTAGAACTATTTGATGTATGGGGTATTGATTTCATGGGCCCATTTGTGAGTTCGTTTAGGATGAAATATATCCTAGTTACTGTGGATTATGTATCCAAATGAGTCGAAGCAGTAGCGCTAGCTGATAATGAAGGTAAGCGTGTTGTAGCGTTCTTAATGAGAAATATCTTCTCTCGTTTTGGGGTACCTCGTACCATCATAAGCGATGGAGGTTCACATTTTTGCAACAAGCTGTTCAGAGCCGTATTGGTGAAATATGGGGTTAAGCAACACAAGGTAGCTACACCATATCACCCACAAACTAGTGGGCAGGTAGAGGTTTCTAATCGGGAGATCAAGCTAATCCTTGCGAAGACTGTGAATGCCAGTAGGAAAGATTGGTCCGAAAAGCTGGATGATGCCTTATAGGCATATAGGACTGCGTTTAAGATACCAATTGGCATGTCACCATATCATCTAGTTTATGGGAAGGCTTGTCACTTGCCAATTGAGCTAGAACATAAAGCACTGTGGGCGCTGAAGCGGCTTAACTTGAATTGGGATAATTCTATAAATCTGAGGGTGGAACAGCTGAATGAGATTGATGAATTCCGTCTACATGCGTATGAAAGAGCAGATCTCTACAAGGAAAGGATGAAAAAGTACCATGATCAGAGGATTGTCCAACGAAACTTTCAGAAGGGCGATTTGGTACTTCTTTTCAACTCCAGACTGAAGCTGTTTCCAGGTAAGTTGAAATCTAAATGGTCTGGTCCATTCAAAATCATCCAAGTTTACTCATCTGGAGTAGTGGAGTTAGAAAACAATGATGGTGGTGTCTTTAAGGTGAATGGCCAAAGAGTGAAGCTATATATCGGTCCAACCGATTCGATCAAATGTATAGCCACCATATATCTCGAGGAAGTCTGAGTACTCGAGATGATTATGTCGTGCTACGATAATAAATCAAGCGCTACATGGGAGGCAACCCATCATTCTAATCATTTTTGTTTCACTAGGAGTTTGTTTTTTATAAATAAAAATGCAAAAAGAAGAGTCGAGCCACGACCAAAACTAAGGCGCTTAGTGGGAGCCAACCTATCCTTCTAATCATTTTTGTTGTTTTTGATTAAGTGTAGGTGCAAGATATACAAAGGAGGAGATTAGTCCCAAATTTTGATTTGAAAGTGAGCCATGCTAAAGGTGGTAAGTGAGGAATGATGGAGCAAAGGCTATAGGTTAGGCATTGCCTATGCCAATCTAGGCAACGAACAAGGCAATGCCTATGCAAATCTAATCAACGGACAAGGCAATGCCTATGCCATTGCCTATGCTCACTGCCTCACATAGGCAATGGACAAGGCAAGGACTATACCAATGTAGGCAATGCTATAGGCGTCGCCTATGACATTGCCTATGCTCACTACCTCACATAGGCAATGCCATAGGCGCCGCCTATGCCAATCTAGGCGATAGGCAAGGCGTCTCCTATGCCTATCTAGGCATTGCTAAAGGCGCCGCCTATGCTAAGCATAGGCAAAGCATTAGGCGCCGCCTACTTATCCTTTTTTGACTCCTAACCCGATTGTACATGGATCAAACCCGACCCATGGCTTAGCCTTTAAATAGATCCTCAACCTTAGAACATAATTCCATTGTTTGCTCAAGATAGGCGCCGCCCAAGCTCCCTTATTCTCTCAAAGTTTTTCTTCTTTCTTATCTAATCTTGCAAGTTCATCTTCCGGATCCATCACCACGTAAGTTACTCTTTTATATTCCGTAGTTGTTGCACTACTCCGCTTATAATGGTGAATTAGATTTTGAAGTAGTGCTTGGTGATGAGAATATGGTTGGTTTGTTATGATGCGTCTCATTGAGTGAAAGGATTCTTGTGGGTATTCTTGACTTTACTCCGACTTGTATTTGATTGGTATTCACTATCGTATTTTTATGAAGTCGAAATTGTGAAGTTAATGCATAATCTTGAAAGTTGTAAGCTTGAATGTTTGAATGACTCGTTCATCGAAGGTATTGATCATGATTGACCACAAGTATAACATGGTTTGGTTATTTCGATGCAAAAAACTGATAAGATTGCTATGTGGTAGTCTTGTTCGAACATTGCCTAAATCCAATGAAATAAAGTCGGAAAAGATAGTCAAGATTACATGATTATTAACATTGTGCAAACGGATTAAGTGTGGGGTGGTATAATCACGATTTTCTTTTCCGACTATAGTAAATTTTCCATGGTGAAACTAACGTAACTTTATTGTGATCTCAGGTAGAATGGCCCCAAAACGACGACAAGGAAAAGAAAAAGTGTCCACCTCCCAAAAAGGTCAGAAAAGGGCAAGAAAAGATCAGGCTGAGTCCTCCGCTTTGCAAGTGCCTCGACGCACTTTCGGGATAAAGTGGGTCCTAGAGGAGGAAGGGAAGGAGTGGTACAAGAACAACAAAGTAAAAAAATATGTTCACGTGGATTTGATGCAGAAGGAGAGTCAAGCAAAGAGAGACCCCCGCATTTTGGCTAAAATCATGGCACTAAATCTTGATTTCATTTTCTGAGATATGGGGGAATGCAATCTTGATCTAACGCGAGAGTTTTATGCCAATTGGTCCCCAAAGACTACTGGAAGTGAAGTAAAGATTCGGGGCCAAGTCTTGCAACTGAATGCGGAATTCTTCAACTCTTTTCTGGGCCTTCCATCTGTGGATCCATCACCGCTCAAGGAGCTTTATCACAAACCTCCCTACAGGGCCATCAGACATACACTGTGCGGATCAAGGTCAATGGCACGGTGGATTCGGCACAAGGATAATGGTAGCCACAACACCTACCCGTATGCCTCTTTGAACAGGGAAGCTCGCATATGGTTAAGGATAGTCAACTCTTGCTTGATTCCTGGGACACAATATACTAAGATCACACGTGATCGAGTCTGCTTGGTGTACGCTTTGATGACGAATATTCCCATCAACATTGGTGCAGTTATACGATCGTCAATGCGTAAGGCTAGGCTGCACAAAAGGTCCCATTTCAGTTTCGACAACTTGTTGACTGCGATATTAAGTAAAGAACACATTGAAGAGGAACACGCGGATCATAAGCTGCCACACAACCCGAAGAAGGTTGATCTCACGAAGGTTAAAGAGCCAAAAAATGGTCAAGGCATTAACCTCACCACTGCAGAGAGACATGCTCGAGATGAAAGCTTTTTCCGCCATCTGTATGGCATGACTAGATTTACACTGATAAATGAGGGTCGTGTTCCAACTAATGTAGAGCTTCAGCAGTTGGACTATGATTACCCACTTAATGAGCATGCGCGGGCCATGTGTGGAGTGGGGGTACATTTTGAGGAACCTCTCGACGATGACGTGCCGACTGACGATGATCACCGACTGCCAGACTCAGACGTGGAGGACAACTCTGATGACGATGACTCTGATGATGATTCCGACGCAGGGGGTATGACCCCAGACATAGAAGAGGAGTCCGACTAATCAGGTTTTCCTTATTTATTTCCACTGAGGACAGTGTGTCCCGTCTAAGTGTGGGGTGTGGGTATATATCTGTTGTATTGTATTTCTTTGCCTATATTTATTCTTGTTTGTTTGAATTGGTAGTTAGTTAGTTAGTTGTAATTAGTTAGTAGATTTTAGATGTTGCATGAAATTGTTCTGATAGACAGCATGATATATTATAACAAGAGTTTGTGCTAAATCATTACTATTGAGATGCTTAGGCTCTAAGTTGTGACTCACTGTGTGATAAATTGTTGTGGTTTAATTCATTCATCTGTTGGGTCAAGAATCTATAATGCTCCCAATGAAGTTGACCATGTGCCTTGTGTGTGTGAGGATATTGTATATTCTTTGTTGTGACTGATGCTAGAACTTGCCTGGTGTGTGTGTGAAGCGAAATAAAGATTGTAAGTGTAGGAGATGATTTAGGCATTTCTTTAGCAGCCCTGAAATTGTTTACCTTCTTTTTACCTACCTTTGTACATTGTCCCAGTGAACCCCCTTTGAGCCTTTAGCTATTTTCTTTGGCAGCCTCATATGTAGCCTAATCCATTTTTTTTCAAGACCATAATTTGATCCAAACTCCTAAGCGCTTTAAAATTGTAGAATCATGTGGAAAAATAAAAGGAGAATGGTGAAAGTGATGCCTCAGGGTGTATTGGTACTTGAAATTGTCGTGAAAAAGAGTGGCTATTAGAGGGATGCTTGCTTAATATAAAAAAAAGAGAAAAAAAAAATTTAGAAAAACAAAAAGATAGTTGTGTTTATGATTGAATAACAAAATGGGTGAAAAGGAGTTGGTAGATGAAAGAGAGGTAGAGTGGTTGTTAAAAGATAGTGTAAATGGCATATTGTAGTGTATTAAAGCGCTTAGGGAACATAGTCACTATTTCTGGCCAAAATAGTCCGACCTGTCCCTTAGCCTACATTACAACCTGTAAAGACCTATTTGATCCTAAACTTAGCAGTCTGATATTAGTAGAGAATTACACTAAGGGCAAGCCTATGGTCATTAGTTGCAATATAAGAATTCTTTGTGAGAGCAAGAGCAAGGAGAGTCTTATACCCATGTTTCAAAAAATGCAAAACTATGAGTGATTATGAGTGATATCTTGTGTGAGCACACATGGTTGATGGTTGTTGGGTAGTTTTATATGTTTCTTTGTGGATTAACTTGTGGATACGAATTAACCATCCTAATGAGTCTATGTTGGAGGTTGAGTTGTTTCTAGTAGTGATCGAGAAACCTACTCTTTGTTAATGATTGTTGTGCATGTCTTGTTGAAAATTTCGTGTTGCTATTGTGAAATTCTAGTTAGGTGTTTGCATGGATGTAATATTTTGTTCGAGGACAAACAAAGCTTAAAGTGTGGGGTGGTGATGTTGGGCGTATTTACACGCCTAAGCACCATAATTTACCCATGTTTCAGCTAAGTTTTGAGGATAAAATATATAATTCTTGCACTTTTAGTCCATTTTCCTTTAAGTGAGCTGACCTATGTGATTAGCATGTTTTTCAGGTACTAATGATGAAGATTTCAGCACATTGTGGACCTGTGGGCAGCAAAGGAAAACTTCACATAAGAGGGAAGGCAGCTTTTGGACTTAAAGTGATGCATGAGAACTTTTTCCCGGGCAAACCCAATATTTTTAAATACTTAAGGATGCAATAGCAACTTATTAGACAAGGATGCTACTAAAAACCTTATTGCTGAATTTTTCAGCATCATTAATCATTTTCATTCGAACATTATTCAGAATTCACGTTTGGAAGGTTTTGTACTAGTTTTGAGAGCAGAAAACGGTTCACTTGAGCAACGGAGAAAGAAAACACGTTTCATCTCCATAGCCGAGATTTCTCTAAGTTTTGGTATGATGATAATGTCTACTTTGATTTCCGTTGTATTCATGAGTAGCTAAACTTATCTGTTAGGGTTATGGAAACCCTGTAAGATATTATCTATAACTATGAGTTTGTGAATTCTTGATGTGTTATGCTACTTATATCATTACTCTCTTCGTTTGATTGAATTCTTATGGTTGCAAACATAGAGAATACGTCATTATAGCATTAACTTGTTCGAGAGAAAAGTTACATGTTTGGAAAAGAGAGTGTGACAAGGAAATAGGGTTTCCAACCCCTATTTACACGTTAATGCCTTAACCGGATTAACTTCTTGGAGAATTTGTACCATTTGTTATACACTTTAGGCTCGGGAGAGCTAAAGCGAAATAAATCCTTGATGGTTGAGAAACACTTGGATTTAGAACTAGAATACGATTCTCTATAAGTGCATGCATGTCTAAATTCCGTGTTACTCATAGTTAATAGAGAAGTAGAACTTATAAGGTGGACATAACCCTAACTTATCAATCTCTGTGATTAAATCTTACTACGCAAATCGTTCCATTGTTACTTTGAGTTCACGCCTAAACCAAACCCCTCTTTTTCCTTGGAATTTTCGACCAACAGTCTACTAATAATTGCAACACTTAGTGACCAGAGTATTCCCTGTGGGATTCGACACCCAACCCAGTTGGGTTCTATATTTGACAGCGACCGCTTACACTTTCTAATGAGAGTTGTAATTTGGGCGTATCAAATTTTGGCGCCGTTGCCGGGGAATACGGTTGTCAACTAAGTTTGTGATAGTTAATAGACCCTTTGGTCAAAGATTCTCAAATTTTACTTTTTGTTTGTTGTTTTTGTTTTGTTCAGGATTATTGGAGTGCATGCCAAATACAAGAAGTTCTGGTCAACCGTTATTACCTATAAATCCTGAACCACATCTTATTGGCATAATGGATGCGTACCGAAACCTTGAACGGATGGTCGCTCAACAGGAGCAGGAAAGATTTGCGGCATTGGCAGCTGCTCAAGTGCATCAACAGAATATCGATAACCCAGGTCGGGCAACAAATCTTGATGAAGAGGACCTGGGTGATGATGATTTATTAAATCCAAGGCATTCTGGTTAGGTTGCAGTACCTGTGAACAGGAGAGATCGTCAAGCTAGAATGAGACTTGAACGCCGAGCTGTGCAGGCCCCTTTCGATGATGATGATGACGATTTGGATGCGGCTAGTGCCACAGGGGCTATTATTCCTCCACCCTTGGCACCCGGAGCCAAGTTCAGTATCACTAGCACCATGATCCAGCTATTACAACTCAAAGGGTTATTTGGTGGACTTGCAGGCGATGATCCGAATATGCATCTGATCAACTTTATCTCAACATGCAAGTCGTTTGACAATCCAGGAGTTGGATAGAATGCAATTCGACTGCGCTTATTTCCATTGTCTCTATCTAGAGAGGCAACTCTATGGTTGAACGGGCTGACTCCCGACTCTATTACTAATTGGAGGCAACTGAAAGACGCTTTCCTAGAAAGATTCTTTCCGCCATCCAAGAGAGCACAGTTACGAGATGAGATCAGCAATTTTCGATAGCTTCCAACTGAAGCTCTCCACAAAACATGGGAGAAGTTCAAGAAGAAGCTTATGCGGTGCCCAAATCATCAGATGACTAACATTCACTTGATGGAAATAATATATAGGGCGTTGAACTCGGTGACTAAGCAAGTGGTTGATAATGCTGCAGGTGGGTCATTCATGGACCTTACTTTTATTGAGGCTGGTGATATGCTGGATCGTATGACAAAGCAGAGTAGAGCTTGGCATACCAGGGATTCTGAGGTAGCAAGCTCTACTGTATCTACTGGCATGACAGCAGAACAGAGGCGAAGAGAAGAGGAACGTGACCAAGATATGGCTCACATGAAAATGCAGATGGACCTTCTTACCAAGAATTTATTATCAGGGAAGACAGAAAAGGTCAAGGCTGTTGTATAACAGGGTAGAGATGAATCCGATTTTGAGGAGGAAGTGAATTATTTGAATAATCAGGGGGGTTTCCGAGGCAATGACCAAGGAAACCAAGGTTGAAACTATTATGAAAAATCCGGATTCAAGAATAAGACTGATAGGAGTGGTTTGTATGTTCCTCCTGGAAATCGTGAGGCTGGGGCATCTGGCTCTGGAAAGATGTCCATGGAAGATATGATGGCTAAGTTGTTGAAAGGAGTGGAGGCAACCAACGCAGGAGTAAGTGAGGTAAAAAATGATTTGTCCTCAATAAATCAATTGGTTGATTCGCATTCCACTTCAATAAAACAGCTGGAACAACAATTGAGTCTACTATCAGCGACACTCAATCAAAGAAAAGTTGGTACCTTACCTAGCGACACTGTGCAGAACCCAAGGAATGATGCATCATGTATGGCTATTACTACCAGGAGTGGTAGGGAGTTGGAAAATCCATCCAAAGGCAAGCAGGTGGTTGATATTACGGAAGAGAATGTTATTGAAGTAGATTGTGATGATTCTGTAGAAGCTGAAAATCAGAATGAGAACGTTCATGACACTACACCTAGATGTCACCAGCCTGAAAAGAATGATAATCGGAAGCAAGATAAAAAGGAAGTGGTGGAGAAAACTCTTCCAACTCCACCACCACCTTTTCCTCAGAGACTTAAGTAGAAAACTGATGACACCAGGTTCAGTAAATTAATGACTATGTTGAAGCAGTTGACTATTAATGTGCCTTTGGTAGACAAACGGGCGAAACAGCAGGAATGCAACATTTTTGGGCCATATTGGTGTGCTATAGCCCACGATTTTGGGGGTAGTCCCGGGGTTCGGGCGTGGTGTGGGCCAAAAATTAGCGGAGGCGTGTCAGGGAGGTTGCGGATCGTCCCAGTGTGGTTCGTTTAATTGATCGTGGCTATTTGGGTGTACAAACGGGCGATACGATGTGAACGGCGCATTATCGGGCCAAATCGGTGTGCTATAGCCCACGGTTTTGGTGGTGGTCCCGGGGTCCGGGCGTGGTGTGGGCTAAAAATCGGTGGGGGCGTGCCAGAGAGGTTGTGGATCGTCCCAGTGCAGTCCGTTTAATTTATCGTTGCCATTTGGGTGGACAAACGAGCGAAACGGCATGAACGAGGCATTTTTGGGCCAAATCGGTGTGCTATATCCCACGGTTTTGGGGGTGGTCCCAGGGTCCAGGCCTGGTGTTGGACAAAAATTGGCGGGGGCGAGCCAGGGAGGTTGGGGATCATTCCAGTGGGGTTCGTTTAATTTATCATCGCCATTTGGATGGACAAACGGGCGAAACGGCGTGAACAGGACATTTTAAGGCCAAATCGGTGTGCTATAGCCCATGGTTTTAGGGGTAGTCCCGGGGTCCGGGTGTGGTGTGGGCTGAAAATCGGCGGGGGCTTTCCAGTGAGGAAGGGGATCATCCCATTATGGTCCGTTTAATTTATCGTGGCCATTAGGGTGGATATAAGGGCAAAACGGCGTGAACGGGGCATTTTCGGGCAAACTTTATGTGCTATAGCCCACAGTTTCGGGGGTGGTCCCGGGGTCCGAGCGTGGTGTGGGCCGAAAATTAGCGGGGCCGTGCCAGAGAGGTTAAGGATCGTTCCAAAGTGGTCCGTTTAATTTATCGTGGCCATTTGGGTGGACAAACGGGCGAAACGGCGTTAACGGGGCATTTTCGAGCCAAATAGGTGTGTTATAGCCCACGATTTAGGGGGTGGTCCCAAGGTCCGGACGTGGTGTGAGCCAAAAATCGGTGGGGACGTATCAGGGAGGTTGGGGATCATCCCAGTGTGGTCCATTTATTTTTTCGTGGCTATTTGTGTGAACAAACGGGCAAAATGGCGCGAACGGGACATTTTCATGCAAAATTGAAGTGTTGTAGCCCACAGTTTTGGGGGTGGTCCGGGGGTCCTGGCGTGGTGTGGGCTGAAAATCGGCGAGGGCGTGCCACGGAGGTTGGGGATCGTCCCAGTGTGGTCCATTTAATTTATCGTGGCTATTTGGGTGGACAAATGGGCGAAATGACGCGAAAGGGGCATTTTTGGCCCAAATCGGTGTGCTATAGCCCACGGTTTCAGGGGTGGTCCCAGGGCCCGGGCGTGGTTATCGCCAAAAATCGATGGAGGCGTGCCAGGGAGGTTGGAGATTGTCCCTTTGTGGTCCGTTTAATTTATCGTGGCCATTTGGGTGGACAAACAGGCAAAACGGCGCGAACGGGGAATTTTCGAGACAAACTGGGGTGCTATAGCCCACGGCTTTAGCGGTGGTTCCAGGGTCCGGGCGTGGTGTGGGCCAAAAATTGGCGGGGGTGTGCCAGGGAGTTTGGGGATCATCCAGTGTGGTCCGTTTAATTAATCGTGGCTATTTGGGTGAACAAACGATGCGAACGGGGTATTTTCAGGCTAAATTGGTATGCTATGGCCCACGGTTTGGGGGGTGGTCCTGGGGCCTGGGCGTGGTGTGGGCCGAAAATTGCCAGTCGCATGCCAGGGAGGTTAGGGATCATCCTAGTATGGTCCATTTTATTTATCGTGGCCATTTGGGTGGACAAACGGGCAAAACAGCGTGAACCGGGCGATTCGGGCTAAATCGGTGTGCTATACCCATAGTTTCGGCGGTGGTCCCGGGGTCCGGGCATGGTGTGGATCGAAAATTGGCGGGGGCGTGCCAAGGAGGTTGGGGATCATCCCAGTGTGGTCCGTTTAATTTATTGTGGCCATTTGGGATGACAAACGGGCGAAACGGCGCAAACGGGGCATTTTCGGGCCAAATCAGTGTGCTATAGCCCACGGTTTTGGGGGTGGTCCCAATGTCCGGGCGTGGTGTGGGCCGAAAATCAGCGAGGTCATGCCAGGGAGATTGGGGATCATCCCAGTGTGGTCCATTTAATTCATCGTGGCTATTTGGGTGGACAAACGGATAAAATGGTGCAAACGAGGCATTTTCGTGCCAAATTGGTGCGCTATAGCCCACGGTTTCGGGGGTGGTCCTAGGGTTCGGGTGTGGTTTGGGCCAAAAATTAGCGGGGGTGGGCCAGGGAGGTTGGGGATCGTCCCAGTGTGGTCTGTTTAATTTATCGAGGCTATTTGGGTGGACAAACGGGCGAAACGGCGCAAATGAGGAATTTTTGGGCCAAATCAGTGTGCTCTAGCCCACGATTTTGGGGGTGGTCCCAAGGTCCGGGCGTGGTGTGGGCCAAAAATTGGCGAGGGCATGCCAGGGAGATTGGGGATCATCCCAGTGTGGTTTGTTTAATTTATTGTGGCCATTTAGGTTGACAAACGAGCAAAATGGCGCTAACGGGGTATTTTTGGGCCAAATCGGTGTGCTATAACCCACGGTTTCGGGGGTGGTCCCATTGTCCGGGCGTGGTGTGGGCCAAAAATCTGTCGGGGCGTGTCAGGGAGATTGGGGATCATCCCAGTGTGGTCCGTTTAATTTATCGTGTCCATTTGGGAGGACAAACGGGCGAAACGGCTCGAATAGGGCAATTTTGGGCCAAATCGGTGTGCTATAGCCCACGGTTTTGGGGGTGGTCCCGGGGTCCGGGCGTGGTGTGAGCCAAAAATCAGCATTGGCGTGCCAGAGAAGTTGGGGATCATCCCAGTGTGGTCCGTTTAATTTATCGTGGCAATTTGGGTGGATAAATGGGCGAAACGGTGCGAATGGGGCATTTTTCGGGCCAAATCGGTGTGCTATAGCTAAAGGTTTTGGGGGTGGTCCCAGGGTTCGAGCGTGGTGTGGGCTGAAAATCGGTAGGGACGTGCCAAAGAGGTTGGGGATCGTCCCAGTGTGGTCCATTTAATTTATTGTGGCTATTTGGGTAGACAAACAGGCAAAATGGCGCGAATGGGGCATTTTCGGGCCAAATCAGTGTGCTATAGCCCACGGTTTTGGGGGTTGTCCCAGGGTCCGGGCATGGTGTGGGCCGAAATCCTCAGGGGCGTGCCATGGAGGTTGGGGATCGTCTTACTGTGCTCCATTTAATTTATCGTGGCCATTTGGGTGGACAAACAGGCTAAACGGTGCGAACGGGGTATTTTCGGGCCAAATCGGTGTGCTATAGCCAACGGATTTGGGGGTGGTCCCAGTATCCGAGCGTGGTGTGGGCTGAAAATCGGCGGAGGCTTGCCAGTAATATTGGGGATCGTCCTAGTGTGGTCCATTTAATTTATTGTGGCTATTTGGGTAGACAAACAGGCAAAATGGCGCGAATGGGGCATTTTCGGGCCAAATCAGTGTGCTATAGCCCACGGTTTCGGGGGTGGTCCCGAGGTCCGGGCATGGTGTGAGCCGAAAATTAGCGTTGGCGTGCCAGGGAAGTTGGGGATCATCCCAGTGTGGTCCGTTTAATTTATCGTGGCAATTTGGGTGGATAAATGGGCGTACGGCGTGAATGGGGCATTTTTCGGGCCAAATCGGTGTGCTATAGCCAACAGTTTTGGGGGTGGTCACAAGGTCCGAGCGTGGTGTGGGCTAAAAATCGGCAGGGACGTGCCAAAGAGGTTGGGGATCGTCCCAGTATGGTCCATTTAATTTATTGTGGCTATTTGGGTAGACAAACAGGCAAAATGGCGCGAATGGGGCATTTTCGGGCCAAATCAGTGTGCTATAGCCCACGGTTTTGGGGGTTGTCCCAGGGTCCGGGCATGGTGTGGGCCGAAAATCCTCAGGGGCGTGCCATGGAGGTTGGGGATCGTCTTACTGTGCTCCATTTAATTTATCGTGGCCATTTGGGTGGACAAACAGGCTAAACGGTGCGAACGGGGTATTTTCGGGCCAAATCGGTGTGCTATAGCCAACGGATTAGGGGGTGGTCCCAGTATCCGAGCGTGGTGTGGGCTGAAAATCGGCGGAGGCTTGCCAGTAATGTTGGGGATCGTCCTAGTGTGGTCCATTTAATTTATTGTGGCTATTTGGGTAGACAAACAGGCAAAATGGCGCGAATGGGGCATTTTCGGGCCAAATCAGTGTGCTATAGCCCACGGTTTCGGGGGTGGTCCCGGGGTCCGGGCATGGTGTGAGCCAAAAATCAGCGTTGGCGTGCCAGGGAAGTTGGGGATCATCCCAGTGTGGTCCGTTTAATTTATCGTGGCAATTTGGGTGGATAAATGGGCGTACGACGCGAATGGGGCATTTTTCGGGCCAAATCGGTGTGCTATAGCCAACGGTTTTGGGGGTGGTCACAAGGTCCGAGCGTGGTGTGGGCTGAAAATCGGTGGGGACGTGCCAGAGAGGTTGGGGATCGTCCCAGTGTGGTCTATTTAATTTATCATGAATATTTGGGTAGACAAACAGGCGAAATGTCGAATGGGGCATTTTTGGGCCAAATCAGTGTGCTATAGCCCACGGTTTCGGGGGTTGTCCCAGGGTCTGGGCATAGTGTAGGCCAAAAATCCTCAGGGGCGTGCCATGGAGGTTGGAGATCGTCTTACTGTGCTCCGTTTAATTTATTGTGTCCATTTGGTTGGATAAACAGGCTAAACGGCGCGAACGGGGTATTTTCAGGCCAAATCGATGTGCTATAGCCGACGGATTTGGGGGTGGTCCCGGGATCCGAGCGTGGTGTGGGCTGAAAATCGGCGGAGGCTTGCCAGTAAAGTTGGGGATCGTCCCAGTGTGGTCCGTTTAATTTATCGTGGCCATTTTGGTGGACAAACGGGCAAAATGGCTCGGATAGGGCATTTTTGGGCCAAATTGGTGTGCTATAGCCCACGGTTTTGGGGGTGGTCCCGGGGTTCGGGTGTGGTGTGGGCCGAAAATTAGCGTGGGCGTGCCAGTGAAGTTGGGGATCATCCCAGTATGATCCGTTTAATTTATCGTGGCAATTTGGGTGGATAAATGGGCGAAACGGCGCTAATGGGGCATTTTTTAGGCCAAATCAATGTGCTATAGCCAACGGTTTTGGGGGTGGTCCTAGGGTTCGAGCGTGCTGTGGGCCGAAAATCGGCGGGGACGTGCCAGAGAGGTTGGGGATTGTCCCAGTGTGGTCCATTTAATTTATCATGGCTATTTGGGTAGACAAACAGGTGAAACGGCGCAAATGGAGCTTTTTCGGGCCAAATCAGTGTGTTATAGCCCACGGTTTCGGGGGTTGTCCAGGGTCCGGGCATGGTGTGGGTCGAAAATCGGCAGGGGCATGCCATGGAGGTTGGAGATCGTCTTAGTGTGCTCCGTTTTTTTATCGTGTCCATTTGGGTGGACAAACAGGCTAAACGGCGCGAACATGGTATTTTCGGGCCAAATCGGTGTGCTATAGCCCACAGATTTGGGGGTGGTCCTGGGATCCGAGCGTGGTGTGGGCTGAAAATCGGCGGAGGTTTTCCAGTGAAGTTGGGGATCATCCCAGTGTGGTTCATTTAATTTATCGTGGCCATTTAGTTGGACAAACGGGCGAAACGGCTCGAATAGGGCATTTTTGGGCCAAATCGGTGTGCTATAGCCCACGGTTTTGGGGGTGGTCTAGGGGTCCGGGCGTGGTGTGGGCCGAAAATCATCATGGGCGTGCCACAGAAGTTGGGAATCATCCCAGTATGGTCCGTTTAATTTATCGTGGCAATTTGGGTGGATAAATGGGCGAAACGACGCGAATGGGGCTTTTTTCGGGCCAAATCGATGTGCAATAGCCAACGGTTTTGAGGATGGTCCCAGGGTCCGAGCGTGGTGTGGGCCGAAAATCGGTGGGGACGTGCCAGAGAGGTTGGGGGTCGTCCCAGTGTGGTCCATTTAATTTATCGTGGCTATTTGGGTAGACAAATAGTCAAAACGACGCGAATGGGGCATTTTTGGGCCAAATCAATGTGTTATAGCCCACGGATTCGGGGGTGGTCCCAGGGTCCGGGAATGGTGTGGGCCAAAAATCGGCAGGGGCGTGCCAGGGAGGTTGGAGATCGTCTTAGTGTGGTCCGTTTAATTTATCGTGGCCATTTGGGTGGACAAACAGGCTAAATTGAGCGAACGGGGAATTTTCGGGCCAAATCGGTGTGCTAAAGGCCACGGATTTAGGGATGGTCCCGGGGTCCGAGCGTGGTGTGGGCTGAAAATCGGCGGAGACTTGCCAGGGAAGTTGGGGGTCATCCCAGT
Source organism: Capsicum pubescens (assembly GCA_030864215.1). Taxonomy (NCBI): domain Eukaryota; kingdom Viridiplantae; phylum Streptophyta; class Magnoliopsida; order Solanales; family Solanaceae; genus Capsicum; species Capsicum pubescens. The sequence continues at coordinate 305,110,009 of CM061549.1, read as the reverse complement.
ATGGTTCGTTAAATTTATCGTGGCCATTTAGGTGGACAAACGGGCGAAATGGCGCAAACGGGACGTTTTCAGGCAGAATTGGTGTGCTATAACCCACGGTTTTGGGGGTGGTCCCGAGATCCGGGCGTGGTGTGGGTTGAAAATCGGCGAGGGCGTGCCTGGGAGGTTGGTGATCATCCGAGTGTGGTCCGTTTAATTTATCTTGGCCATTGGTGTGGACAAACGGGCGATACGGAGCATACTGGGCATTTTTGGGCCAAATCATTGTGCTATAGCCCACGGTTTTGGGGGTGGTCATGGGGTCCGAGCGTGGTGTGGGCCAAAAATTTGTGGGGGCGTGCCAGGGAGGTTGGGTATCGTCCCAGTATGGTCTCTTTAATTTATCGTGGTCATTTGATTGGACAAATAGGGAAACAGCGCGAACGGGCATTTTCGGGCCAAATTGGTGTACTATAGCCCACGGTATCGGGGTTGGTCCTGGGTTCTGGGCGTGGTGTGGGGCGAAAATCGGCGTGGGAATGCCAATGAAGTTGGGGATCATTCCAGTGTGGCCCGTTTTATATATCGTTACCATTTGGGTGGACAAACGGGTGAAATGGTGCGAACGGGGCATTTTCAAGCTAAATCGGTGTGCTATAGCCCACGGTTTCGAGGGTGGTCCCGGGGTTCGAGCGTGGTGCGGACCAAAAATCGGCGGGGGGCATGCCAGGGAGATTGGGGATCGACCCAGTGTGGTCCGTTTAATTTATCGTGGCCATTTGGGTAGAGAAACGGAAGAAATAGTGCAAATGGGGCATTTTTTGGCCAAATCGGTGTGCTATAAACCAGGGTTTTGGGGGTGGTCCCGGGGTCCGGGCGTGGTGTGGGCCGAAAATCGGCGGGGGAGTGCCAGGGAGGTTGTGGATCGTCCCAGTGTGGTCCGTTTAATTTATCGTGGCCATTTGAGTGGTCAAAGAGGCAAAACGGCGCGAATGGGGCATTTTTGGAACAAATTGGTGTGCTATAGCCCACGGTTTCGGGGGTGGTCCCGGGGTCCGGGCGTGGTGATGGCCGAAAATCGACGGGGGCATACCAGGGAGGTTGGGATCATCCCAGTGTGGTCCATTTAATTTATCGTGGCCATTTGGGTGGACAAACGGGTGAAACAGCACGAAAGGGGCATTTTTGGGCCAAATCAGTGTGTTATAGCCTACGGTTTCGGGGTTGGTCCAGGGTTCCGGGCGTGGTGTGGGCCAAAAATCGACAGGTGTATGCCAGGGAGGTTGGTGATCATCCCAGTGTGGTCCGTTTAATTTATTGTGGTCATTTGGGAGAACAAACGGGAGAAAAAGCGCGAGCGGGGCATTTTCGAGCCAAATCAGTGTGCTATAGCCCATGGTTTCGGGGGTGGTCCCGGGGTTCGGGCGTGGTGTGGGCTGAAAATCAGTGGGGGCGCGCCAGGGAGGTTAGGGATCATCCTAGTGTGGTCCGTTTAATTAATCGTGGAAATTTAGGTGGATAAACGAGCGAAACGGTGCAAATGGGGTATTTTCAGGCCAAATTGGTGTGATGTAGCCCACGGTTTCGGGGGTGGTCCCGGGGTCCGGGGATGGTATGGGCCGAAAATCGGCGGGGGGCGTGCTACGGAGGTTGGGGATCGTCCCAGTATGGTCCGTTTAAATTATCGTGGCTATTTGGGCTGACAAACGGGTGAAACAGTGCGAACGGGGCATTTTCAGGCCAAATCGGTGTGCTATAGCCCACGGTTTCAGGGGTGGTCCCGAGGTTCGGGAGTGGTGTTGGCCGAAATCGGCGGTGGCCTGCAGGGAGGTTGGGGATCATCCCTGTATGGTCTGTTTAATTTATCGTGGCCAAACGGGTGAAACGCCGCGAACGGGGCATTTTCAGGCCAAATCGGTGTGCTATAGCCCACGGTTTCGGGGGTGGTCCCGGGGGCCGGGCGTGGTGTTGGCCGAAATCGGCGGGGGCTTCCAAGGAGGTTGGGGATCGTCCCAGTGTAGTCCGTTTAATTTATCGTGGCCACTTGGGTGGACAAACGGGTGAAACAGCGCGAAAGGGGCATTTTCGGGCCAAATCGGTGTGTTATAGCCCATGGTTTCAAGGGAGGTCCCGGGGTCCGGGCGTGGTGTGGGCCAAAAATTGCGTGCCAGGGAGGCTGGGGATCATCCCAGTGTAGTTCATTTAATTTATCGTGGACATTTGGGTGAACAAACAGGCGAAACGGCACGAACGAGGCATTTTCGGGCCAAATTGATGTGCTATAGCCCACGGTATTGGGGGTGGTCCCGAGGTCTGGGCGTGGTGTGGGCTAAAATTCAGCGGAGGGGTGCCAGGGAGGTTGGGGATCGTCCCAATATGATCCGTTTAATTTATCGTGACCATTTGTGTGGACAAACGGGCGAAACAGCGCCAACGGGGCATTTTTGGGATAAATTGGTGTGTTATAGCCCACGATTTAGGGGGTCGGTCCGACTTTCGAGCGTGGTGTGGGCCAAAACTCGGCGGGGATGTGCCAGGGGGGTTGAGGATCGTCCCAGTGTGGTCCGTTTAATTTATCGTGGCCATTTGGGTTAACAAACGGGCGAAACGATGCGAACGGGACATTTTTAGGCTAAATCGGTGAGCAATAGCCTACGGTTTCGGGGGTGGTCCCTGGATCGGGGCGTTGTGCGGACCAAAAATCGGCGGGGGCATGCCAGGGAGGTTGGGGATCGACCCAGTGTGGTCTGTTTAATTTATCGTGGCCATTTGGGTAGAGAAACGGAAGAAATAGCGTGAATGGGGCATTTTCGGGCCAAGTCGGTGTGCTATAAACCAGGGTTTCAGGGGTGGTCCCGGGGTCCGGGCGTGGTGTGGGCTGAAAATCGGCGGGGGAGTGCCAGGGAGGTTGGGAATTATCCCAGTGTGGTCCGTTTATTTTATCGTGGCCATTTGAGTGGTCAAAGAGGCAAAACGGCGGGAATGGGGCATTTTTGGAACAAATTGGTGTGCTATAGCCCACGGTTTCGGGGGTGGTCCCGGGGTCCGGGCGTGGTGTTGGCCGAAAATCGGCGGGGGAATGCCAGGGAGGTTGGGGATAGTCCCAGTCTGGTTCGTTTAATTTATCGTGGCCATTTGGTTGACAAATAGGTGAAACAGCACGAAAAGGGCGTTATCGGGCTAAATCAGTGTGTAGTCCACGGTTTTGGGGGTGGTCCCGGGGTCCGGGCGTGGTGTGGGCCTAAAATAGTCGGGGGCGTGCCAAGGAGGTTGGGGATCATCCCAGTGTGGTCCGATTAATTTATTGTGGCTATTTGGGTGGATAAAAGGGCGAAACGGCGTGAACGGGACATTTTAAGGCCAAATTAGTGTGCTATAGCCCACTGTTTCGGGGGTGGTCCCAGTGTCCGGGTATGGTGTGGGCCGAAAATTGGCGGGGGCATGCCAGGGAGGTTGGGGATCGTCTCAGTGTGGTCCATTTAATTTATCGTGGCTATTTTGGTGGACAAACGGGTGAAATAGCACGAAAGGGGCGTTTTTGGGCCAAATCAGTGTGTTATAGCCCATGGTTTCGGGGGTGGTCCCGGGGTCCGGGTGTGGTGTAGGACTAAAATCGGTGGGGGTGTGCCAAGGAGGTTGGGGATCGTCCCAGTGTGGTCCGTTTAATTTATCGTGGCCATTTGGACGAACAAACGGGCAAAACGGCACGAACGGGGCGTTTCCTTGCCAAATCGTTGTGCTAATAGCCCATGGTTTCGGGGGTGGTCCCGGGGTCTGGGCGTGGTGTGGGACGAAAATCGTCGGGGGCGTGCCAGGGAGGTTGGAGATCGTCCTGGTGTGGTCTGTTTAATTTATCTTGGCCATTTGGGTAGATAAATGGGCGAAACGGCGTGAACGGGACATTTTCAGGCCAAATTAGTGTGCTATAGCCCACGGTTTCGGGGGTGGTCCCGGGGTCCGGGTATGGTGTGGGCCAAAAATCGGCGAGGGCATGCTAGGGAGGTTGGGGATCGTCCCAGTGTGGTCCGTTTAAATTATCATGGCCATTTGGGCAGACAAACGGGCAAAACAATGCGAACGGGGCATTTTCGGGCTAAATCGGTATGCTATAGCCCACGATTTCGGGGGTGGTCCCAGGGTCCAGGCGTGGTGTGGGCCAAAAATCGGCGGGGATGTGCCAGGGAGGTTAGAGATCGTCCTAGTGTGATCCGTTTACTTTTTCATGACCATTTGGGCAGACAAACGGGCAAAACGGCGCGAACGGGGTATTTTCAGGCAAAATCGGTGTGCTATAGCCCACGGTTTCGGGGGTGGTCCTGGGGTCCGGGCGTGGTTTGGGCCAAAAATCGGCGGGGGAGTGCTTGGGAGGTTGAGGATCGTCCCAGTGTAGTCCGTTTAATTTATCGTGACCATTTGGGTAGACAAACGGGCAAAACGACGCGAACGTAGCATTTTCGGGACAAATCAGTGTGCTATTGCCCACGGTTTTGGGGGGTGGTCCCGGGGTTCGGGCGTGGTGTGGGCCAAAAATAGGCGAGGGTGTGTCAGGGATGTTGAGGATCGTCCCAGTGTGGTCCGTTTAATTTATCGTGGCCATTTGGGTGGACAAACAGTCGAAACAGCGCGAACTGGGCATTTTCGGGCCAAATTGGTGTGCTATATAACCCTCGGTTTTGGGGGTGGTATGGAGGTCCTGGCGTGGTGTGGACCAAAAATTGGTGTGGGCGTGCCAGGGAGGTTGGGTATTGTCCCAGTGTGGTCCGTTTAATTTATCGTGGCCATTTGGGTGGACAAACGTGCGAAATGGAGCAAACGGGGCATTTTCAGGCCAAATCGGTGTGCTATAGCCCACGGTTTCGGGGGTGATCCCGGGGTCGGGGTGTGGTGTGGGCCATAAATCGGCGGGGTTTGCCAGGGAATTTGGGGATCATCTTAGTATCGTATGTTTAATTTATCGTGGTCCTTCGGGTGGACAAACAGGAGAAACTGCGCGAACGGGCATTTTTGGGCCAAATCGGTGTACTATTGACCACGGTATCGGGGGTGGCCCCAGGGTCCGGGCGTGGTGTGGGCCGAAAATCGGTGGAGGCATGCCAGGGAGGTTGGGGATCATCCCAGTATGGTCCGTTTAATTTATCGTTGCCATTTGGGTGGACAAACGGGCGAAATGGCACGAACGGGGCATTTTCAAGCCAATTCGGTGTGCTATAGCCCACGGTTTTGGGGGTGGTCTCGGGGTCCGGGCGTAGTATGGGCCAAAAATTGGCGGGGGTGAGCCAGGGAGGTTGGGGATCGTCCCAGTGTGGTCCGTTTCATTTATCGTGGCCATTTCGGTAGAGAAACGACCAAAATAGTGCAAACAGGGAAGTTTCGGGCCAAATTGGTGTGCTATAGCCCACGGTTTTGGGGGTGATCCCGTGGTCCGGGCGTAGTGTGGGCCGAAAATTGGCGGGGGAGTGCCAGGGAGGTTAGGGATGGTCCCAGTTTGGTTCGTTTAATTTAACATGGCCATTTGGGTGGACAAACGGACGAAACGGCGCAAACGGGGCATTTTCGAGCCAAATCGGTGTGCTATTGCCCACAGTTTCGGGGGTGGTCACGAGGGTCGGGCGTGGTGTTAGCCGAAAATCGGCGGGGGTATGCCAGAGAGGTTGGGGATCATCCCATTGTGGTCGGTTTAATTTATCGTGGCCATTTGGGTGGACAAACGGGTGAAACAGCACGAAAGGGGCATTTTTGGGGAAAATCAGTGTGTTATAGCCAACGGTTTCGGGGGTGGTCCCGGGGTTCGGGCGTGGTGTGGGCCTAAAATCAGCTGGGGCATGCCAAGGAGGTTGGGGATTGTCCCAGTGTGGTCCGTTTAATTTATCGTGGCCATTTGGGTTAACAAACGGGAAAAACGACACGAACGGGGCATTTTTGGGCCAAATCGATGTGCTATAGCCCACGGTTTCAGGGGTGGTTCCGGGGTATGGGCGTGGTGTGGGCCAAAAATTGGTGGGGGCATGCCAGGGAGGTTGGAGATAGTCCTAGTGTGGTTTGTTTAATTTTTCGTGGCCATTTGGATGGATAAACGGTCAAAACGGCGTGAACAGGACATTTTCAAACCAAATTAGTGTGCTATAGCCCACGGTTTTGGGGGTGGTCCCGGGGTCCGGGTATGGTGTTGGCCGAAAATTGGCGGGGTCATCATAGAAATAATCACAACATCTCATGGTTGTATTCAATCATGATCCTTATCTCGATGAACGAGTCATTCAAACATCCAAGCATTCAACTTTGAAGAGTATGCAATTAACTTCACCATTTTGATTCCGCAAAAATATGACAGTGCATCAAAATCAAATACAAGTTGGAAACAAGTCAAGATCATCCTTACGTATTCTTTCACTCACTTAGTTATATCACAACAAATCAACCACATTCAAATCACCAATACTACTTCAAGATTTAACAATTCATTATAGGCGTAGTAGTGTAGTACTTACGGAATATAAAAGAAGAACAAAGAAGTACTTACTTGGTTGATGGCCTCGGAAGATGTTCTTGCAAAGTAAAAGAGCAAAAGGAAATTTTTTTAGAGATTTTGGAGAGGTAGGCGGCGCCAAGGTTGAAGTTGCAATGCATTTTTGTTCTAAGACTAAGGTTTTATTTATAGGACAAGCTTGGGTCGGGTTTTGACCCATTTGGAATCGGATTTTGAGACCAAAAGTGACCATAGGCGGCGCCTAATGCTTTGCCTATTCTTGGCATAGGCGGCGCCTTTTGCAAAGCCTTGTTGAGCATAGGCGGCGCCTATGCTATGGCATTGTTAGGCATAGGCGGCGCCTATGCCATGGCATACTAGATTCAGAGACGAAAGGCTTTTGCATAGGCGGCGCCTATGCTATGGCATTATTGAGCATAGGCGGCGCCTATGCCATGGCATTGTAGAATCCGAGAGCTTAGGCCATAGCATAGGCCTTGCCTTGTTCGTGGCCTAGATTTACATAGGCCTTGCCTTGTTCGTGGCCTAGATTTACATAGGCCTTGCCTTGTTCATTGCCTATATTTTCATAGGCAATGCCTAACCCATGGCCTTTTGCTTCTTCATTCCTATCTTACCACCTTCAACATGCAATACTTGCAAATCAAAATTTGAAACCAATCTCCTCCTTTACACCTCTTGCACCTACATTTACTCAAAAACAACAAAAACGATTAGAACGATGGGTTGCCTCCCATCAAGCGCCTTAGTTTTGGTCGTGGCTCGACAAAATCTTAATAAAACAAAACAATTAAAAACGATGGGTTGCCTCCCACCAAACGCTTGATTTATTGTCGCGGCACGACATAGCTATCTCGATTACTTAGACTTCATCGAGATAGATGGGGCATCATTTTCTGAATGGATTCAGACGATGCTGATGCTTACTTGTAGGCATGCAATCTTCTTCGATATGACTCTTGTGCATGCATATCCCAGGAGGGATACCAATTATATCATCAATAGTCCAACCCATAGCTCTCTTGTATCTCTTCAGAGCAGAGATGAGAGCCTCTATATGCTGTTCACTTAAATCATCCGCCACACTCACCGGAAGTGTATTTCCAATTCCCAAGAACGCATACCTTATATAATTGGGGAGCTCTTTCGATTCTAGCACTAGGGGCTCTTCAATGGAAGTCTTTGCTGTTGGTGACGGTTGATTCTTAAGATCAAGGTCCGGTTGCTTAGGAGTATGAGAATAGGACCCTATTTCTGTTAGAGCACACATAGTTTCTTTATAATCTTCATCGTCCTCATGCTCAACATTCAACAGCGCAGTAGACAATGGCTCAACAGTAAGCTGTTTCTCTACAGATAATGCTTTCTTATCCTCATAATGAACATCAGCTATGGAGAACACATTCATATCGCTGGGATGCTTCATTGCTTTGCATATATCAAAGCGGACCACTTCGTCATTCAACCGAAATAAAAGCTCATTAGCTATCATGTCAATAAACACACTTCCTGTTGCAAGGAAAGGACGTCCCAAGATTATGGGAACTTCAGAATCCACCTCGCAATCCAAAATCACAAAGTCTGCAGGAAAGATGAAGGTGGAAACCTTCACCAACACATCATATAAGATACCAACAGGCCGTTTTACCGACCTATCTGCCATCACGAGCCGCATATTGGTTGGTGTAGGATCGCCCAACCCCAACTTTCTGTAAACGGATAACGGCATCAAATTGATGCTAGCCCCCAAATCGTACAATGCCTTAGCAAAATTCATAGATCCAACCGTGCAAGGAATAGTGAAAGCACCAGGGTCTGCCTTCTTCTATACTAAGGACCTTGTGGCAATTGCACTGCAATGATGAATATTATCTGCTGGCTCATAGCTTACTGCCCGCTTCTTTGTTAAAAGGTCCTTCATGAATTTAGCGTATGCGGGCATCTGCTCTAGCGCTTCCACCAAAGGAACATTAATAGTCAGTTGCTTCAACATAGTCATGAATTTACTGAACCTGGTATCATCAACTTTCTTCTTCAGTCTCTGCGGAAAAGGTGGTGGTGGAAGGGGAATTGTTTTCTCCACCACTTCTTTTTATCTTGCTTCCGATTATCAACCTTTTCAAGAGTGTCGTCAGCCTTCTTCTTCAGTCTCTGAGGAAAAGGTGGTGGTGGAAGGGTAATAGTTTTCTCCACCACTTTCTTTTTACCTTGCTTCCAACTATCAATCTTTTCAGGCTGCAAACGTCTAGGGGTGACGTCATGAACACACTCTTCAGCTTCTTCGGCCTCTTCACATTCTACATCAATAAAATTATCCGCTATATCATCAACCACCTGCTTGTCCTTGGATGGATTTTCCAACACTTTACCACTCCGGGTAGTAATAGCCATGCATGATCCGTCGTTCCTTGGGTTTTGCACCATATCGCTGGGTAGTGTTCCAGCCTTTCTTTGGTTGAATGCCGCAGATAATTGACTCAATTGTTGCTCCAGCTGTTTTATTGTAGTGGAATGCGAGTCAACCAATTGCTTCATTGAGGACAGATCATTTATTACCTCAGTTACTCCTGTGCTGGTTGCCTCTGCTCCTTTCAGCAGCTTAGCCATCATATCTACCATGGACATATTTCCAGAACCAGATGCAGCGGCGTCACGTCTTCCAGGAGGAACATACAAACCACTCTTGTCGGTATTGTTTTTCCAACTTCCTTGATCTCGGTCCTTGTTTCCAGATTTATCATAATAGTTCCGATTGGTTTCCTTGGGCATTGCCTCGGAAACCCCCCTGATTGTTCAAGTAGTTGGCTTCTTACTCGGAATCGGATTTCTCTCTTTCTTTTGACGCAACAGCTTTGATTTTTTCGGTCTCCCCTGATAATAGATGCTTTGTAAGAAGATCCATTTGTGTTTTCATGTGCGCCATATCTTGATCACGTTCTTCCTCTCTTCGTCTTTGTTATGCTGTCATGCCAATAAATACAGTAGGGCTTGCTACCTCAGAATATCTGGTATGCCAAGCTCTACTTTGCTTTGTCATACGATCTAGCATATCACTTGCCTGAATAAAAGTGAGTTTCATGAATGATCCACCTGTTGCGTTATCAACCACTGGCTTAGTCACCGAGTTGAAAGATCTGTATAATATCTCCATCAAGTGTACATTGGTCATATGATGGTTTGGGCATCTCATAAGCTTCTTCTTGAATCTCTCCCATGTTTCGTGGAGAGCTTCAGTTGGAAGCTGTCGAAAATTGCTGATCTCATCTCTCAACTGCGCTCTCTTGGATGGCGGAAAGAATCTTTCTAGGAAAGCGTCATTCAATTGCCTCCAATTAGTAATAGAATCAAGAGTCAGCCCATTCAACCATAGAGTTGCCTCCCCAGACAGAGACAATGGAAATAAGCGCAGCCGAATTGCATTCTGTCCAACGCTTGGATTGTCGAATGACTTGCATGTTGAGATAAAGTTGATCAGATGCATATTCGGATCATCGTCTGCTAGTCCACCAAATAATCCCTTGAGCTGCAATAGTTGAATCATGGTGCTAGTGATATTGAACTTTGCTCCAGGTGCCAAGGGTGGAGGAATAATAGCTCCTGTTGCACCAGCTCCGTCCAGCTCTTCATCATCATCATCGAATGGCATCTGTATAGCTCGGCGTTCAGGCCTAAATCTGGCTTGACGATCTCTTCTGTTCGCAGGTGTCTCCACCTCATCAGCATGCCTCGGGTTTAGTAACTCATCATCACCCAGGTCCTCATCATCAGGATCTGTTGCCCGACCTGGGTTATCAATATTCTGTTGATGCACTTGAGCAGCTGCCAGTGCAGCTAATCTAGCCTGCTCCTGTTGAACCGCCCTTCTGTCAATGTCACGCTGTGCATCCATTCTGTCAATAAGTTGAGGTTCAGGATTTATGGGTAATAACGGTTGACCTGAACTTCGAGTGTTCGGCATGCACTTCAAACAAACCTGAATAAAACAAAAACAACAACTAAAAGTAAAATCTGAGAATTTTTTACCAAAGGGTCTAGTAACTATCACAAACTTAGTTGACAACTGTATTCCCCGGCAACGGCGCCAAAATTTGATAACGCTCAAACTACAGCTCTAGTGAGAGTGTAAGCGGTCGTCGTCAAATATAGAACCCAACTGGGTTGGGTGTCGAATCCCACAGGGAATACTCGGTCACTAAGTATGCAACGATTAGTAGACTTTTGGTGAAAGTTCTACGGATAAAGGGGGGATTTTATGCGTGAAGTAAAATTATCGAAATAGCAAAGTAAAAACGGAATATTTAGTAAGATTTTAATCAATGAGAATTGTAAGTTAGGGTTATGTACACCTTATGAGTTTTACGTATCTATTGGCTATGAGTTATGCGGAATTCAGACATGCATGCGCTTATAGAGATTCGTATTCTATGGTAAATCCTAGCGTCTTTCGACCATCAAGGATTATATCACTTTAACTCTTTCGAGCTTAAAGCGTATACTAATGGTACGAATTCTCCAAGAGGTTAATCCAGTTACGGCACTAACTTTTAAACAGGGGTTGGTAGCCCTATTTCCTTGTCATTCTCTCTTTTCCAGACATGTAACTTTTCTTTCGAACAAGTTAATGCTATACTGGCGTATTCTATATGTTTGCAAGCACAAGAATTCAATTAAGATGAAGAGAGTAATGATATAAGCAGCATGCGTATCAAGAATTTACAAACTCATAGCAATAGATAGTATCTCATAAGGCTTCCATAACCCTAACAGAGAAGTTTAGGTACTCATGAGTGCAACGGAAATCATAATAGACATAATCATCATATCACAAACTAGAATAATCTCACGTTGGGATGAAATTGACGTCCAAGAGAGAATAACATTTTTGCTTCTATCCGAGCCTCAAGAGAGTCGTGTTTTCTCTGTTAAAACTTACAGAATCTGTAACGTGAAGTAGTAGCAAAAGTCGAATGAAAAAAGAATTGAATTAATGAATGAGTGAATTGAATGAATTATAAAAAGCTTCAGCAAAATAGGGTATTTATAACACCCATATCCTATTCCTACTAGGCTACTGCGTACTTATCCTAATCCTACTAGGTTACTGCATCCTTATCCTAATCCTACTAAGTTACTGCTGATCCCCAAAGTCTTTAGAAATATTGTTTTTGCCCGGGACAAGTTATCCATGCATCACTTTCAGTCCATAGGCGTCCAAACGCTGCTTTCCTTCTTTCGTGAAGCTTCCTTTGGCGTCAAGTTATTCCATAAAGTGCTGGAATCTTCATCATTTATACCTGAAAACTTGCTAATCACGTTTGTTAGCTCACTTACAGGAAAAAGGACTAAAAGTGCATGAATTATATATTTTGTCCTCAAAACTTAGCTAAAATATAGGTAAATTAAGGTGCTTTAGGCGTGTAAATACGCCTATCATCATGGTCCCGGGGTTCGGGCGTGGTGTGGGCCGAAAATTGGTGGGGGAGTGCCAGGGAGGTTAGGGATCGTCCCAGTTTGATTCGTTTAATTTAACATGGCCATTTGGGTGGACAACCGGACGAAACGGCTCCAACGGGGCATTTTCGAGCCAAATCGGTGTGCTATTGCCCACAGTTTTGGGGGTGGTCATGAGGGACGGGTGTGGTGTTGGCCAAAAATCGGCGGGGGCATGCCAGAGAGGTTGGGGATCGTCCCAGTGTGGTCCGTTTAATTTATCGTGGCCATTTGGGTGGACAAACGGGTGAAACAGCATGAAAGGGGCATTTTTGGGGCTAATCAGTGTGTTATAGCCAACGGTTTCGGAGATGGTTCCGGGGTCCGGGCGTGGTGCGGGCCTAAAATCGGCAGGGGCGTGCCAAGGAGGTTGGGGATGGTCTCAGTGTAGTCCGTTTAATTTATCATGGCCATTTGGGTTAACAAACGGGAAAAACGACACGAACGGGGCATTTTCGGGCCAAATCGGTGTGCTATAGCCTACGGCTTTGGGGGTGGTTCCAGGGTATGGGCGTGGTGAGGGCCAAAAATTAGCGGGGCCATGCCAGGGAGGTTGGAGATCGTCCTAGTGTGGTCTGTTTAATTTATCGTGGCCATTTGGATGGATAAACGGGCGAAACGGCGTGAACGGGACGTTTTCAAACCAAATTAGTGTGCTATAGCCCACGGTTTTGGGGGTGGTCCCGAGGTCCGGGTATGGTGTTGGCCGTAAATCAGCGGGGTCATGCTAGGGAGGTTGGGGATCATCCTAGTGTGGTCCGTTTAATTTATCGTGGCTATTTGGGCAGACAAACGGGCAAAACGACATGAACGAGGCATTTTCAGGCCAAATCGGTGTTCAATATAGCCCACGGTTTCGGGGGTGGTCCCGGGGTCCGAGCGTGGTGTGGGTCAAAAATCGGCAAGGCGTGCCAGGGAGATTGGGGATCGTCCTAGTGTGGTCTGTTTAATTTATCGTGGCCTCTTGGGTGGATAAACGAGCGAAACGGCACGAACGAGTCATTTTTAGGCCAAATTGGTGTGCTATAGCTCACGGTTTTGGGGGAGGTCCCGGGGTCCGGGTGTGGTGTGGGTCGAAAATCGGCGGGGGCGTGCCAAGGAGGTAAAGGATCGTCCTAGAATGGTCCTTTTACTTTTTCGTGGCCATTTGGGAAGACAAACGGGCGAAGCGGCGCGAACGGGGCATTTTCGGCCCAAATCGATGTGCTATAGCCCACGGTTTCGGGGGTGGTCCCGGGGTTCAGGCGTGGTTTGGGCCAAAAATCAGCAGGAGAGTGCCAGGGAGGTTGGGGATCGTACCAGTGTGGTCCGTTTAATTTATCGTGGCCATTTGGGAGGACAACGGGTGAAACGGCGCGAACGGGGCATTTTTGGGCCAAATCGGTATGCTATATAGCCCTTGGTTTTGGGGGTGTTATTGAGGTTCTGGCGTGGTGTGGACCAAAAATTGGTGAGGGCATTCCAGGGAGGTTGGGTATTGTCCCAGTGTGGTCCATTTAATTTATCATGGCCATTTGGGTGGACAAACGGGTGAAAGCACGAAAGGGGCATTTTTGGGACAAATCGGTGTGCTATAGCCCACGGTTTCGGGGGTGGTCTCGGGTTCGGGGCGTGGTGTGGGCCAAAAATCGGTGGAGGCATGCCAGCGAGGTTGGGGATCGTCCCAGTGTGGTCCGTTTAATTTATCGTGGACATTTGGGTGAACAAACGGGCGAAACGGCGTGAACGGGGCATTTTCGGGCCAAATCGGTGTGTTATAGCCCACGGTTTTGGGGATGGTCCTGGGGTCCGGGAGAGGTGTGGGCCTAAAATCGATGGGGGCATACCAGGGAGGTTGGGGATCATCCCAGTGAGGTCCGTTTAATTTATAGTGGCCATTTGGGTGGACAAACGGGCGAAATGAATAAAACGGGGCATTTTCGGGCCAAATTGGTGTGCTACAGCCTGCGGTTTCGGTGGTGGTCCCGAGGTTCGGCCGTGGTGTGGGCCGAAAATCGGCGGGGGTATGTCAGGGAGGATGGGGATCATCCCAGTGTCGTCCATTTCATTTGTCGTGGCCATTTGGGTGGACAAACGGGGGAAACGGTGTGAACGGCCTTTTTCAGGCCAAATCGGTGTACTATAGCCCACAGTATTGGGGGTGGCCCCGGGGTTCAGGCGTGGTGTTGGCCAAAATTCGGCGTGGGCATACCAGGGAGGCTGGGGATCATCCCAGTGTGGTTAGTGTGATCATCCCAAATGGGCAAAACGGTGCGAACGGTGCGTTATCGGGCCTAATCGGTGTGCTATAGCCCACGGTTTTGGGGGTGGTCCCTGGTTCCGGGCATTGTGTGGGCCAAAAATTGGTGAGGGAGTGCCAGGGAGATTGGGGATCGTCCTAGTATGGTCCGTTTAATTTATCGTGGCCGTTTGGGAGGACAAACGGGCAAAACGGCGCGAACGGGGCATTTCCTTGCCAAATCGTTGTGCTATAGCCCACAGTTTTGGGGGTGGTCCCGGGTTTCGGGTGTGGTGTAGGCCGAAAATCAGTGGGGGCATGCCAAGGAGGTTCGGGAACGTCCCTGTATGGTCTGTTTAATTTATCGTGGAAATTTGGGTGGACAAACGGCGAAACGACATGAAGAAGGCATTTTCGGGCCAAATCGGTGTGCTATAGCACACAGTTTCGGGGGTGGTCCCAGGATCCGGGCGTGGTGTAGGCCGAAAATCTGCGGGGGCGTGCCAGGGAAGTTTGGAATCATCCAAGTGTGGTCTGTTTAATTTATCGTGCCTATTTGGGTGGACAAACAGGCAAACTAGCGCGAACGGGGCATTTTCAGGCCAAATTGGTGTGCTATAGCCCATGATTTCGGGGGTGGTCCCGGGGTCCAGGGAGTTTGCGGATCGTCCCAGTGTGTTCTGTTTAATTTATCGTGGCCATTTGGGTGGACAAACGGGCGAAACGATGTGAATGGGACATTTTTGGGCCAAATCGGTATGCCATAGCCCACCGTTTCGGGGGTGGTCCCAGGGTACGGGTGTGGTGTCGATCGAAAATCGGCTGGGGAATGCCAGGGAGGTTGGGAATGATCTCAGTATGGTCCGTTTCTTTTATCGTGACCATTTGGGTGGACAAACGGGCGAAACAATGCGAATGGGGCATTTTTGGGCCAAATTGGTATGCTATAGCCCACGGTTTCGGGGGTTGTCTCAGGTTCCGGGCATGGTATAGGCCAAAAATCGACGGAGGCGTGCCAGGGAGGTTGGGGATCGTCCCAGTGTGGTCTGCTTAATTTATCGTGGCCATTTGGGTGGACAAACGTGCGAAACATCACGCATGCAGCATTTTCGGTCCGGGCGTGGTTTTAGCCAAAAATTGGGAGGGGGGGAGGGGGGGAGAGGCGCGTGCCAGGGAGGTTAGGGATCGTCCCAGTGTGGTCCGTTTAAATCATCGTGGCCATTTGGGTGGACAAACGGGCGAAACAGCGCGAATGGGTATTTTCTGAGCAAATCGGTGTGCTATATAGCCCACGGTTTTGGGGGAGGTCCCGAGGTTTGGGCGTGGTGTGGGTCACAAATCGGCGGTCCAGGGAGATTGGGGATCGTCTTAGTGTGGTCTGTTTAATTTATCGTGGCCATTTGGGTGGATAAACGAGCGAAACGGCGCAAACTGGACGTTTTCAGGCCAAATTGGTCTGCTATAGCCCACGATTTCGGGGGTGGTCCCGGGGTTCGGGCGTGGTTTGGGCTAAAAATTGGCAGGGGAGTGCCAGGGAGGTTGGGGATCGTTCCAGTGTGGTCCGTTTAATTTATCGTGGCCATTTGGGAGGACAACGGGCAAAACTGCACGAACGGGGCATTTTCGGGCCAAATCGATGTGCTATAGCCAACGTTTTCGGGGGTCGTCCCGGGGTTTGGGCAAGGTGTTGGCGAATAATCAGTGGGGGCATACAAGGGAGGTTGAGGATCGCCCCATTGTTGTCCGTTTAATTTATCGTGGCCATTTGGGTGGAAAAACGGGTGAAAAGCACGAAAAGAGCATTTTTGGGCCAAATCGGTATGTTATAGCCCACGGTTTTGGGGGTGGTCCCGGGGTTCGGGCGTGGTGTGGGCCAAAAATCGGTGGGGGCATGCTAGCGAGGTTGGGGATCGTCCCAGTGTGGTCCGTTTAATTTATCGTGGACATTTGGGTGAACAAACGGGCGAAACGGCGTGAACGGGGCATTTTATAGCCCACGGTTTTGGGGGTGGTCCCGGTGTCCGGGAGTGGTGTGGGTCAAAAATCGGCGGGGGCATGCCAGGGAGATTGGGGATCGTCTTAGTGTGGTCTGTTTAATTTATCGTGGCCATTTGGGTGGATAAACGAGCTAAACGGCGCGAACGGGACGTTTTCAGGCCAAAATAGTGTGCTATAGCCCACGGTTTCGGGGGTGGTCCCGGGGTTCGGGCGTGGTTTGGGCTAAAAATCGGCAGGGGAGTGCCAGGGAGGTTGGGAATCGTCCCGTGTGGTCCGTTTAATTTATCGTGGCCATTTGGGAGGACAACGGGCGAAACGGCGCGAACGGGGCATTTTCGGGCCAAATCGGTGTGCTATAGCCAACGGTTTCGGGGGTGGTCCCGGGGTTCGGGCAAGGTGTTGGCTAAAAATCAGCGGTGGCATGCAAGGGAGGTTGAGGATCGTTCCAGTGTTGTCCGTTTAATTTATCGTGGCCATTTGGGTGGACAAACGGGTGAAAAGCACGAAAGGGGCGTTTTTAGGCCAAATCGGTGTGCTATAGCTGATGTTGGGTGTATTTACACGCCTAAAACACCATAATTTACCCATATTTTAGCTAAGTTTTGAGGACAAAATATATAATTCCTGCACTTTTAGTCCATTTTCCTGTAAGTGAGCTAACCTATGTGATTAGCATGTTTTCAGGTATTATGATGAAGATTTCAGCACTTTGTGGACCTTTGGACAGCAAAGGAAAACTTCATGTAAGAAGGAAGGCAGCTTATGGAGGCTTGTGGACTGAATGTGATGCATGAAGAATCTGTCCCGGGCAAAATCAGTATTTTTAAATACTTAGGGGTGCATTAGTAACTTAAAAGGGCTAGGACAAGGATGTTATAAAAACCCTATTTTCTAAATTTTTCAGCATTCATGCAGTGATTCATTCATTCACGATTGCTTTTCATTATTCACGTTACAATTTCTGTAACTTTAACACAGAGAAACACGCTACATATTTGGGGGAAGACGACTAAGAGGAAAAACGCCATCCCTCTTTGACGTTAAAAGCATCCTCTCGCGAAGATTGTTCTAGTTTTGGTATGATGATGATGATGTCTTCGTTGTTTTCCTTTACAATCATGAGTAGCTAAATTTCTCTGTTAGGGTTATGGAAGCCTTTTGATATACTATCTATTACTATGAGTTTGTGAATTCTTGATGCGTATGCTACTTATATCATTACTCTCTTCGTTTTAATTAAATTCTTGTGGTTGCAAACATAGAGAATAGGCCATTATAGCATTAACTTGTTCGAGAGAAAAGTTACATGTTTGGAAAAGAGAGTGTGGCAAGGAAATAGGGCTACCAACCCCTATTTACACGTTAGTGCCGTAACTGGGTTAACCTCTTGGAGAGTTCGTACCGTTAGTTATACACTTTAAGCTCGAGAGAGTTAAAGTGAAATAATCCTTGATGGTTGAGAAACACTAGGATTTACCATTAGAATACGAATCTCTATAAGTGCATGCATGTCTGAATTCCGCCTAACTCATAGTTAATAGATACGTAGAACTCATAAGGTGGACATAACCCTAACTTATTTTTCTCTGTGATTAAATCTTACTAAACAAAGCATTTTGTTGTTACTTTGATAGCATTAATTCACGCCACAATCCAATCCCCCCTTTTCCGTGGAATTTTCGATCAACAGTCTACTAATAATTGCAACACTTAGTGACCAAGTATTCCCTGTGGGATTCGACACCCAACCCAGTTGGGTTCTATATTTTACAGCGACCGTTTACACTCTTACGAGAGCTGTAGTTTGGGCGTTATCAATAGCCCACGGTTTTGGGGGTGGTCCCGGGGTTCGGGCGTGGTGTGGGCCAAAAATCGGCGGGGGCTTGCCAGCGAGGTTGGGGATCATCCCAGTGTGGACCGTTTAATTTATCGTGGACATTTGGGTAAACAAACGGGAGAAACGGCATGAACGGGGCATTTTCGGGCCAAATCGAAGTGCTATAGCCCACGGTTTTGGGGATGGTCCTGGGGTCCGGGAGAGGTGTGGGCCTAAAATTGGCGGGGGCATGCCAGGGAGGTTGGAGATCGTCCCAGTGTGGTCCGTTTAATTTATCGTGGCCATTTGTGAGGACAAACGGGCGTAACGGCTCAAACGGGGCATTTTCAGGCCAAATCGGTGTGCTATAGCCCACGGTTTCAAGGGTGGTCCCGAGGTCCGGGCGTGGTGTGGGCCAAAAATTGGCGAGGGCATGCCTGGGAGGTTAGGGATCGTCCCAGTGTGGTCCGTTTAATTTATTGTGGCCATTTGGGTGGACAAATGGGCGAAACGGTATGAATGGGTCATTTTCAGGCCAAATCGGTGTGCTATGTCCACGGTTTAGGGGGTGGTCCCGAGGTTCGGGCGTGGTGTGGGCCGAAAATCGGTGGAGGCATGCCAGGGAGGTTGGGGATCATCACAGAGTGGTCCGTTTAATTTATCATGGCTATTTGGGCGGACAAATGGGCGAAACGGCACGAACGGGGCATTTTCGAGCCAAATCGATGCGCTATAGCCCACGGTTTGGTGGTGGTCCCGGGGTTCGGGCGTGGTGTGGGCCAAAAATCGGTGAGGGCGTGCCTGGTAGATTGGGGATCGTCCCAGTGTGGTCCGTTTAATTTATCGTGGCCATTTGAGTGGACAAACGGGCTAAACGGCATGAACGAGGCATTTTCAAGCTAAAGAGGTGTGTTATAGCCCACGGTTTTGGGGTTGGTCCCGGGGTCCGGGCGTAGTGTGGGCCCAAAATCGGTGGAGGCGTGCCACGGAGGTTTGGGATCATCCTAGTGTGGTACTTTTAAATTATCATGGCAATTTGGGTGGACAATCGGGCGAAACGGCACGAATGGGGCATTTTCGTGCCAAATCAATGTGTTGTAACCCTCCGTTTCGAGGATGGTCCCAGGCTCCGGGAGTGGTGTGGGCCAAAAATTATCTGGGGCGTGCCAGGGAGGTTGAAGATCGTCTCAGTATGGTTCGTTTAATTTATCGTGGCTATATGTGTGGACAAACTGGCGAAATGGCGCGAATGGGGCATTTTTGGGCCAAATCAGTGTGCTATTGCCCACGATTTCGGGGGTGGTCCCGAGATTCGGGCGTGGTGTGGGCCGAGAATCTGCGGGAGCATGCCAGGGAGGTTGAGAATCATCCCAGTGTGGTCCGTTTAATTTATCGTGGCCATTTAGGTGGACAAACGTCTGAAACGGTGCGAACGGGGTGTTTTTGGGCAAAATGAGTGTGCTATAACCCAAAGTTTCAGGGGTGGTCCCGGGGTTCGGGCGTGATGTGGACCGAAAATCGGCGGGGGCGTGCTTGGGAGGTTGGGGATCGTCCCAGTGTGGTCCCTTTAATTTATCGTGGCCATTTGGGTGGACAAACGGGCGAATCAGCGTGAACGGGTCATTTTCAGGCCAAATCGGTGTGCTATAGTCCACGGTTTTGGGGGTGATCCCGAGGTCCGGGAGTGGTGTGGGTCAAAAGTTGGCGGGGGCGTGCTAGGGAGGTTGAGGATCGTCCCAGTATGGTCCCGGTGTCCGAGTGTGGTGTGGGCTAAAAATCGGCAGGGGTGTGCTAGGGAGGTTGGGCATCTTCCCAGTGTGGTTCGTTTAATTTTCCGTGGCCATTTGGGTGGACAAACAGGAGAAACGGCATGAATGGGACATTTTTGGGCCAAATCGGTGTGCTATATCCAACGGTTCCGGGGATGATCCCGGGGTTCGGGCGTGGTGTGGGCCCATAATCAGCGGAGGCGTGCCAGGGAGGTTGGTGATCATCCCAGTGTGGTCCATTTAATTTATCGTGGCCATTTGGGTGGACAAACGGGAGAAACGGCGCGAACGGGGCTTTTTCGGGCCAAATCCGTGTTCTATAGTCCACGGTTTAGGGGGTGGACCCGGGGTCCGGGCGTGGTGTGGATCGAAAATCGGCAGAGCCGTGCCAGGGAGGTTGGGGATCTTCCCAGTGCGGTCCGTTTAATTTATTGTGGCCATTTGGTGAACAAACGAGCGAAACGGTGCGAACGGGGCATTTTCAGGCCAAATCTGTGTGCCATAGCCCACGGTTTCGGTGGTGGTCCCGGGTTCCGGGCATGGTGTGGGCCGAAAATCGGCGGGGGTGTGCCAGGAAGATTGGGGATCATTCCAGTGTGGTCCGTTTAATTTATCGTGTCCATTTGGGTGGACAAACATGCGAAACGGCGGGAATGGGGCCTTTTCGGGCCAAATCGGTGTGCTACAACCCACGATTTCGGGGGTGGTCCCGGGTTTCGGGCGTGGTATGGGTCAAAAATCGGTGGGGGAGTGCCAGGGAGGTTGGGGATCATCCCAGTGTGATCTGTTTAATTTATCGTGGCTATTTGGGTGAATAAACGAGCGAAACAGCGTAAACGGGGCATTTTCGGGCCAAATCGGTGTGCTATAGCCCACGGTTTTGGGGGTGGATCCGGGGTCTGGGAGTAGTCTGGGCAAAAAATCTATGAGGTCGTGCCAGGGAGGTTGGAGATCGTCTTAGTGTGGTCCATTTAATTTATCGTGGCCATTTGGGTGGATAAACTGGCTAAACGCCGTGAAACGGGCGTTTTCAGGCAAAATCGGTGTGTTATAGCCAACGGTTACGGGGTTGGTCCCGGGGTCCGGGCGTGGTGTGGCCCAAAAATCGGCGGAGGCGTGCCAGGGATGTTTTGGATCGTCCCAGTGTGGTCCGTTTAAGTTATCATGGCCATTTGGGTGGACAAACGGGCGAAACAGCGCAAACGGGGCATTTTTGGGCATGTTTGGGCCAAAAATCTGTCGGGGCGTGCCAGGGAGGTTGGGGATCGTCCCAGTGTGGTCCGTTTAATTTATCGTGGCCATTTGGGTGGACAAACAGGCGAAACAGCGCGAACGGGGCATTTTTTAACCCATGATTTTGGGGGTGGTCCCAGGGTCCGAGCGTGATGTGGGCTGAAAATCGGCGAGGGCATGCCAGGGAGGTTGGGGATCATCCCAGCGTTGTCCGTTTAATTTATCGTGGCCTTTTGGGTGGACAAACAGGTGAAACGGTGCGAACGGGGCATTTTTGGGCTAAATCGGTGTGCTATAACCCACGGTTTTGGGGGTGGTCCCACGGTTCGTGCGTGGTGTGGGCCGAAAATCAGCGTGGCCATGCCTGGGAGGTTGGTGATCATCCTAGTGTGGTCCGTTTAATTTATCGTGGCCATATGGGTGGACAAACAGGCAAAACGGCGTGAACGGGTCATTTTTGGGCCAAATCGGTGTGCTATAGTCCATGGTTTCGGGGGTGGTCCCGTGGTCCGAGCGTGGTGTAGGTCGAAAATTGGCTGGGGCGTGCCAGGGAGGTTGGGGATCGTCCCAGTATGGTTCGTTTAATTTATCGTGGCCATTTGGGTGGATAAATAGGCTAAACGGCGCGAACAGGGCATTTTCAAGCCAAATCGGTGTGCTATAGGTCACGGTTTTGGGGTGGTCCCGGGGTCCAGGGGTGTGTGGGCCAAAAATCGGTGGGGGCATGCCAGGGAGGTTGGGGATCATCCCAGTGTGGTCCGTTTAATTTATCGTGGCCATTTGGGTGGACAAACGGGCGGAACGCCGCGAACCGGGCATTTTCAGGCGAAATTGATGTGCTTTAGCCCACGGTTATGGGGTTGGTCCCGGGGTCCGGGTGTAGTGTGGCCCAAAAATCGGCGGAGGCGTGCCAGGGAGGTTTGGGGTCGTCCCAGTGTGGTCTGTCTAAGTTATCATGGTCATTTGGGTCGACAAACGGGCTAAACGGCGCGAATGGGGCATTTTTGGGCAAAATACGTGTGCTTATAGCCCACGGTTTCGGGGGTGGTCCCGGGGTCCGGGTATGTTTGGGCCAAAAATCTGTCGGGGCGTGCCATGGAGGTTGGGGATCGTCCTAGTGTGGTCCGTTTAATTTATCGTGGCCATTTGGGTGGACAAACAGGCGAAACGACGCGAACGGGGCATTATCGGGCCAAATCGGTGTGCTATAGCACACGGTTTTGAGGGTGGTCCTAAGGGACGGGCGTGGTGTGGGCCAAAAATTGGCGGGGGCGTGCCAGGTAGGTTGGGGATCATTCCAGTTTAGTCCGTTTACTTTATCGTGGCCATTTGGGTGGACAAACGGGTGAAACAGCACGAACGGGGCATTTTCTGGCCAAATCGGTGTGCTATAGCCCACGGTTTCAAGGGTGGTCCCGGGGTCCGGGCGTGGTGTGAGCCGAAAATCAGTGGGGGCGTGCTAGAGAGGTTGGGGATCGTCCCAGTGTGGTCCGTTTAATTTATCGTGGCCATTTGGGTGGACAAACAGGCGAAACAGCGCGAATGGGGCATTTTATAACCCACGGTTTTGGGGGTGGTCCCGGGGTCCGAGCGTGATGTGGGCCAAAAATCGGCGGGGGCATGCCAGGGAGGTTGGGGATCGTCCCAGTGTTGTCCGTTTTATTTATCATGGCCTTTTGGGTGGACAAACGGGCGAAACGGTGCGAACGGGGCATTTTGGGCCAAATCGGTGTGCTATAACCCATGGTTTTGGGGGTGGTCCCAGGGTCCGTGCGTGATGTGGGCTGAAAATCGGCGTGGGCGTGCCAGGGAGGTTGGTGATCGTGTCATTGTGATCCGTTTAATCTATCGTGGCCATTTGTGTGGACAAACAAGCAAAACGGCGCAAATGGGGCATTTTCGGGCCAAATAGGTGTGCTATAGCCCACGGTTTCGGGGGTGGTCCCAGTGTTCGGGCGTGGTATGGGCTGAAAATTGGTGGGGGCGTGCTAGGGAGGTTTGTCATCGTCTCAGTGTGGTCCGTTTAATTTATCGTGACTATTTGGGTGGACAAACGGGCAAAACGGCGTGAACGGGGCATTTTCGAGCCAAATAGATGTGCTATATCCCACGGTTTCTGGGATGGTCCTGGGGTCCAGGCGTGGTGTGGGCCCAAAATTGGTGGAGGCGTGCCAGGGAGGTTGGTGATCATCCCAGTGTGGTCCGTTTAATTTCTCGTGGCCATTTGGGTGGACAAACGGGCGAAACGGCGCGAACGGGGCTTTTTTGGGCCAAATTCGTGTTCTATATCCCACGGTTTAGGGGGTGATCCCGGGGTTAGGGCGTGGTGTGGACCAAAAATTAGTGGAGGCTTGCCAGGGAGATTGTGGATCGTCCCAGTGTGGTTCGTTTAATTTATTGTGGCCATTTTGATGAACAAACGGGCAAAACGGCGCGAACGGGGAATTTTTGGGCCAAATCGGTGTGTTATAGCCCACGGTTTTGGGGGTGGTCCTGGGTTCCGGGCATTGTGTGGGCCGAAAATTAGCGGGGGTGTGCCGGGAAATTGGGGATCGTTCTAGTGTGGTCCGTTTAATTTATCGTGGTCATTTGGGTGGACAAACGAGCGAAACGGCGGGAATTGGGCATTTTCGGGCCAAATCGGTGTGCTACAGCCCACGGTTTCGGGGGTGGCCCCGGGTTTCGGGCGTGTTGTGGGTCAAAAATTTGTGGGGGCGTGCCAAGGAGTTTGGGGATCATCCCAGTGTGGTTCGTTTAATTTATCGTGGCCATTTGGTTGAACAAACGGGAGAAACAGCGTATACGGGGAATTTTCGGGCCAAATCAGTGTGTTATAGGCCACGGTTTTGGGGGTGGTTCTGGGATCTGGGAGTGGTGTGGGCGGAAAATCTATGGGGTCGTGCCAGGGAGGTTAGGAATCGTCCCAATGTGGTCCATTTAATTTATCGTGGCAATTTGGGTGGATAAACGGGTAAAACGGCGTGAACGGGGCATTTTTAGGACAAATCGGTGTGCTATAGCCCACGGTTTCGGGGGTGGTCCCGGGGTCTGAGCGTGGCGTGGGCCGAAAATCGGCGGGGGCGTGCCAGGTAGGTTGGGGATCGTCCCTGTGTGGTCAATTTAATTTATCATGGCCATTTGGGTGGATAAACGGGCGAAACAGCGCGAACGAGTCATTTTTGGGGCAAATCGGTGTTCTATATCCCACGATTTTAGGGGTGGTCCCGGGGTCCGAGCGTGGTGTGGGCCGAAAATCGGCAGAGGTGTGCCAAGGAGGTTGGTGATCGTCCCAGTATGGTCCGTTTAATTTATCGTGGCCATTTGGTTGGACAAACGGGCAAAACGGCGTGAACAGGTCATTTTCAGGCTAAATCGTTACGCTATAGCCCACGGTTTGGTGGTGGTCCCGGGGTCCGGGCGTGGTGTGGGACGAAAATCTGCGAGGGCGTTCCTTGTAGATTGGGGATCGTCCCAGTGTGGTCCGTTTAATTTATCGTGGCCTTCTGAGTGGAAAAATGGGCTTAACGGTATGAACAAGGAATTTTCAGGCTAAATAGGTGTGTTATAGCCCACGGTTTCGGGGTTGGTCCCGGGGTCCAGGCGTAGTGTGGGCCCAAAATCGGCGGAGGCGTGCCACGGAGGTTTGGGATCGTCCTAGTGTGGTAATTTTAAGTTATCATGGCAATTTTGGTGGACAATCGGGCGAAACGGCGCGAACGGGGCATATTCGTGCCAAATCAGTGTGCCATAGCCCACGGTTTTGGGGGTGGTCCCGGGGACCAGGCATGGTGTGGGCTAAAAATCGGTGGGGGCGTGCCAGGGAGGTTAGGGATCATTTCAGTATGGTCCGTTTAATTTTTCGTGACCATTTGGGTGGACAAACGGGCAAAATGGCGAGAACGGTGAATTTTAGGTCCAAATCGGTGTGCTATAGCCCATGATTTCGGGGGTGGTCCCGGGGTTCGGGCGTGCAGTGGGCCAAAAATCGATGGGGGATTGTCGGGGAGGTTAGTGATCGTCTCATTTTAGTCTGTTTAATTTATCATGGCCATTTGGGAGAACAAACAGGAGAAACGGTGCGTACGGGGAATTTTCGGGCTAAATCGGTGTGCTGTAGCCCTCCGTTTCGGGGGTTGTCCCAGGTTCCGGGCGTGGTGTGGGCCAAAAATTAGCGGGGGCGTGCCAGGAAAGTTGGGGATCGTCCCAGTGTGGTTCGTTTAATTTATCGTGGCTATTTGTGTGGACAAACGAGCGAAATGGCGCGGATGGGGCATTTTCGGGGTATATCAGTGTGCTATTGCCCACGATTTCGGGGGTGGTCCCGAGATTCGGGCGTGGTGTGGCCCGAGAATCTGCGGGGGCATGTCAGGGAGGTTGAGGATCATCCCAGTGTGGTCCGTTTAATTTATCGTGGCCATTTAGGTGGACAAACGTGTGAAACGGTGCGAACGGGGTGTTTTTGGGCAAAATGAGTATGCTATAGCCCACAGTTTCGGGGGTGGTCCCGGGGTTCGGGCATGATGTGGGCCAAAAATCGGCGGGGGCGTGCCTGGGAAGTTGGGGATCGTCCCAGTGTGGTCCGTTTAATTTATCGTGGCCATTTGGGTGGAAAAACGGGCAAAACAGCGTGAACGGGTCATTTTCATGCCAAATCGGTGTGCTATAGTCCACGGTTTTGGGGGTGGCCCCGAGGTCCGGGAGTGGTGTGGGTCGAAAATTGGCGGGGGCATGCCAGGGAGGTTGAGGATCATCCCAGTATGGTCCATTTAATTTATCATGGGCATTTGGGTGGGAAAACAGGACAAACGGCGCGAATAGGGCATTTTCGAGCCAAATCGGTGTGCTACAAGTCACGGTTTTGGGGGTGGTCTCGTGGTCCAGGCGTGTATGGGCCGAAAATCGGCGGGAGGTTGGGGATCATCCCAATATGGTCCGTTTAATTTATCGTGGCTATTTGGGTGGAAAAACGGGCGAAACGCTGTGAACCGGGCGTTTTCAGGCAAAATCGGTGTGCTATAGCCCACGGTTATGGGGTTGGTCTCGGGGTCCGGACGTGGTGTGGCCCAAAAATTGGCGGAGGCATGCCAGGGAGGTTTGGGATCGTCCCAGTGTGGTCCGTTTAAGTTATCATGGCCATTTGGGTGGACAAACGGGCGAAACGGCGCGAACGGGGCATTTTTGGGCCAAATCAGTCGGCTATAACCCACGGTTTTGGGGGTGGTCTCGGGATCCGATCATGTTTGGGCCAAAAATCTGTCGGGGCGTGCCAGGGAGGTTGGGGATCATCCCAGTATGGTCCGTTTAATTTATCGTGGCCATTTGAGTGGTAAAACGGGCAAAACGGCGCGAACGGGGCATTTTCGGGCCAAATCGGTCCGCTATAGCACACGGTTTTGGGGGTGGTCACGGGGTACGGGCGTGGTGTGGGCCAAAAATTGGCGGGGGCATGCCAGGTAGGTTGGGGATCGTCCCAATTTGGTCCGTTTAATTTATCGTGGCTATTTGGGTGGACAAACGGGTGAAATAGCGCGAACGGGGCATTTTCTGGCCAAATCGGTGTGCTATAGCCCACGGTTTCAGGGGTGGTCCCGGGGTCCGGGCGTGGTGTGGGCCGAAAATCAGTGGGGGCGTGCTAGGGAGGTTGGGGATCGTCACAGTGTGGTCCGTTTAATTTATTGTGGCCATTTGGGTAGACAAACAGACGAAACGACGTGAACGGGGAATTTTATAGCCCACGGTTTTGGGGGTGGTCCCAGGGTCCAAGCGTGATGCGGGCCAAAAATTGGCGGGGGCATGCCAGGGTGGTTGGGATCGTCCCAGTGTTGTGCGTTTAATTTATCGTGGCCTTTTGGGTGGACAAACGAGAGAAACGATGCAAACGGGGCATTTTCGAGCCAAATCGGTGTGCAATAACCCACGGTTTCGGGGGTTGTCCCGGTGTACGGGCATGGCGTGGGCTGAAAATCGGTCGGGGTGTGCTAGAGAGGTTGGACATTGTCCCAATCTTGTCCGTTTAATTTATCGTGGTAATTTGGGTGGACAAGCGGGCGAAACGGCGTGAACGGGGCATTTTCGAGCCAAATCGGTGTGCTATAGCCCACGGTTTCGGGGATGGTCCTGGGGTCCGGGCGTGGTGTGGGCCTAAAATTGGCGGAGGCGTGCCAGGGAGGTTGGTGATCATCCCAGTGTGGTCCGTTTAATTTATCGTGGCCATTTGAGTGGACAAACGGGCTAAATGGCGCGGACGGGGCTTTTTCGTGCCAAATCCGTGTTCTATAGCCCGTGGGGGATGGTCCCCGGGTCCGGGCGTGGTGTGGATCAAAAATCTGCGGAGCCGTGGCAGGGAGGTTGGGGATCTTCCCAGTGCGATCCGTTTAATTTATCGTGGAAAATTGGGTGAACAAACGGGCGAAACGGCGCGAACGGGGCATTTTCAGGCCAAATCGGTGTGCTATAGCCCACGGTTTCGGGGGTGGTCTCGGGGTTTGGTCTTGGTGCAGGTCGAAAATCGGCAAGGGCATGGCAGAGATGTTAGGGATAGTCCCAGTATGGTCCGTTTAATTTATCATGGCCATTCGGGTGGACAAACGGGAGAAACAGGGTGAACGGGGCATTTTCGAACCAAATCGGTGTGCTATAACTCACGGTTTCGGGGGTGGTCTAGGGAGCCGGGCGTGGTGTCGGCCAAAAATCGACGGGGACGTGCCAGAGAGGTTGGGTATCATCCTAGTGTGGTCAGTTTAATTAATCGTGGCTACTTGGGTGGACAAACGGGCCAAAAAGTGTGAATGGGGCCTTTTCAGGCCAAATCGGTGTGCTATAGCCCACGGTTTCAGGGGTGGTTTCGGGGTTCGGACGTGGTAAGGGCAAAAATCGGTGGGGGTGTACCAGGGAGGTTGGGGATCATCCCAGTGTGGTCCGTTTAATTTATCGTGGCCATTTGGGTGGACAAACGGATGAATCGGCGCGAACGGTGCATTTTCGGGCCAAATCGGTGTGCTATAGCCACGGTTTCGGGGGTGGTCCCGGGGTTCGGGCATGGTGTGGGTCAAAAGTCGGCGGGGGCGTGCCTGGGAGGTTGGGGATCGTCCTAGTGAGGTCCGTTTAATTTATCGTGGCCATTTGGGTGGACAAACGAGCGAAACGGCACGAACGGAGCATTTTCGGGCCAAATTAGTGTGTAATAGCCCACGGTTTTGGGGACCCAGGGTTCGGGCGTGGTGTGGGTCAAAACATTGGCGGGGGCGTGCCAGGGAGGTTGGGGATCGTCCCAGTGTGGTTCGTTTAATTTATCGTGGCCATTTGGGTTGACAAACGAGAGAAACGACACGTACGGAGCATTTTTGGGAAAAATCGATGTGCTATAGCCCACGATTTCGGGGGTGGTCACGGGGTGCAGGTGTGGTGTGGGTCGAAAATTGGCGAGGGTAGAGATATTGGGTATGCAATGGGGGCATGCCAGAGATATTGGGTATCGTCCTAGTGTGGTCCGTTTAATTTATCATGGCCATTTGGGTAGACAAACGGGCAAAACGGTGCGAACATTGCATTTTCGAACCAAATCGATGTGCTATAACTCACGGTTTCGGGGGTGGTCCCGGGGTCCGGGCCTGGTGTGAGCCAAAAATCGGCGGGGGCGTGCCAGAGAAGTTGGGGATCGTCCCAGTGTGGTTTATCTAATTTATCATGGCCATTTGTGTGGACAAATGGGAGAAATGGCGCGAACGGGGCATTTTTGAGCCTAATCAGTGTGCTATAACCCACGGTTTTGGGGGTGGTCCCGGAGTTCGGGAGTGGTGTGGGCCAAAAATTGGTGGGGGCATGCCAGGGAGGTTGTGGATCGTCCTAGTATTGTCCGTTTAATTTATCGTGGCCATTAGGGTGGACAAACGGGCGAAACGGCGTGAATGAGTCATTTTCGGGCCAAATCGGTATGCTATAGCCCACGATTTCTGGGGTGGTTCCGGGGTCTGGGCATGGTGTGGGCGGAAAACTGGCGGGGGCATGAAAGGGAGGTTGGGGATCGTCCCAATGTGGTCCGTTATATTTATCGTGGCCATTTGGGTGGATAAACGGGCAAAACGTCGCGAACGGAGCATTTTTGGGCCAAATCGGTGTGCTATAGCCCACGGTTTTGGTGATGGTCCCGGATTTCGGGAGTGATGTGGGCCAAAAATTGGTGAGGGCGTGCCAGGGGGGTTGGGGATCGTCCCAGTGTGGTTCGTTTAATTTATCGTGGCCATTAGGGTGAACAAACGGGCGAAACGGGACGAATAAGGCATTTTCGGGCCAAATAGGTGTGCTATAGCCCACGGTTTCTGGGGTGGTCCCGGGGTCTGGGCGTGGTGTGGGCCGAAAATTGGCGAGGGCATGACAGGGAGGTTGGGGATCGTTCCAGTGTGGTCCGTTTAATTTATTGTGGCCATTTGGTTGGACAAACGGGTAAAACGGTGCGAATGGGGCATTTTCGAGCTAAATCGATGTGCTATAGCCCACGATTTCTATGGTGGTCCCGGGGTCCGGGCGTAGTGTGGGCCGAAAATCGGCGGGGGCGTGCCAGGGAGGTTGGGGATCCTCTCAGTGTGGTCAGTTTAATTTATCGTGGCTATTTGGGTGGACAAACGGGTAAAACGGTGCGAACGGGGCATTTTCGAGCCTAATAGGTGTGCTATAGCCCACGATTTCTGTCGTGGTCCTGGGGTCCGGGTGTGGTATGGGCCAAAAATTGGCGGGGGCGAGCCAGGGAGGTTGGGGATCCTCTCAGTGTGGTCCGTTTAATTTATCGTGGCAATTTGGGTGGACAAATGGGCAAAACGGCGCAAATGGGGATTTTTCGGGCAAAATCGGTGTGTTATAACCCATGATTTTGGGGGTGGTCCCGTGGTCCTGGTATGGTGTGGGAAAAATATTGGCGGGGGTGTGCCAGGGAGCTTGGGGATCATTCCAGTGTGGTTCATTTAATTTATCGTGGCCATTTGGGTGGATAAATTGGCGAAACGGCGCGAAATGGGCATTTTTGGTCCAAATAGGTGTGCTATAGCCCACGGTATTGGGGGTGGTCCCGGAATCCGGGTGTGGTGTGGGCAAAAAATCGGTGGAGGCATGCCAGGGAGGTTAGTGATCGTCCCAGAGTGGTTCGTTTAATTATCGTGGTCATTAGGGTGGACAAATGGGTGAAACGGCTCGAATGAGGCATTTTCGGGCTAAATCGGTGTGCTATAGCCCACGGTTTCTGGGGTGGTCCCCGGGTCTGGGCGTGGTGTGGGCTGAAAATTGGCGAGGGCATGCCAGGGAGGTTGGGGATCGTCCCAGTGTGGTCCGTTTAATTTATCGTGGCCATTTGGGTGGACAAACGGGTAAAACAGTTCGAACGGGGCATTTTCGAGCCAAATCGGTGTGCTATAGCCCACGATTTCAGTGGTGGTCCCGGGATCCGGGCGTGGTGTTGACCGAAAATTGGCGGGGGCGTGCCAGGGAGGTTGGTGATCATCCCAGAAAGGTTCGTTTACTTTATCGTGGTCATTAGGGTGGAAAAACGGGTAAAATGGTGCGAACGGGGCATTTTTTAGCCAAATCGGTGTGCTATAGCCCACGGTTTCTAGGGTGGTTCCGCGCTCTGGGCGTGGTGTACGCCAAAAATTGGCGGGGGCATGCCAGAGAGGTTGGGGATCGTCCCAGTATGGTCTGTTTAATTTATCGTGGCTATTTGGGTGGACAAACGGGTAAAACGACGTGAACGGGGCATTTTTGAGCCAAATCGATGTGCGATAGCCCACGATTTCTAGGGTGGTCACGGGCTCCGGGCACGGTGTGGGCCGAAAATCGGCAGGGGCGTGCCAGGGCGGATGGGGATCCTCCCAGTGTGGTCCGTTTAATTTATCGTGGCTATTTGGGTGGACAAACGGGCGAAACGGTGCAAACGGGGCTTTTTCGGGCAAAATCGGTGTGCTATAACCCACGATTTCGGGGGTGGTCCCGTGGTCCGGGTGTGGTGTGGGACAAATATCGGCGGGGGTGTGCTAGGGAGCTTGGGGATCATCCCAGTGTGGTTCATTTAATTAATCGTGGCCATTTGGGTGGACAAATTGGCGAAACGACATGAACGGGACATTTTCGGGCTAAATCGGTGTGCTATAGCCCACGATTTTTGGGGTAGTCCTGGGGTTCGGGCGTGGTGTGGGCCAAAAATCGGCGGGGACGTGCTAGGGAGGTAGGGGATCACCCCAGTATGGGCCGTTTAATTTATCGTGGCCATTTGGGTGCAAAAAGCGGCGAAACGTCGCGAACGGGGCATTTTTGGGCCAAATCGGTGTGATATAGCCCACGGTTTCAGGGGTGGTTTCGGGGTTCGGGCGTGGTATGGGCAAAAATCGGTGGGGGTGTGCCAGGGAGGTTGGGGATCATCCTAGTGGGGACCGTTTAATTTATCGTGGCCATTTGGGTGGACAAACGGACGAAACGGCGCGAACGGGGCATTTTCGGGCTAAATCGGTGTGCTATAGCCCACGGTTTTGGGGGTGGTCCCGGGGTTCGGGCGTGGTGTGGGTCAAAAGTCTGCGGGGGCGTGCCTGGGAGGTTGGGGATCGTCCTAGTGAGGTCCGTTTAATTTATCGTGGCCATTTGGGTGGACAAACGAGCGAAACGGCACGAACGGAGCATTTTTGGGCCAAATTAGTGTGTAATAGCCCACGGTTTTGGGGACCCAGGGTTCGGGCGTGGTGTGGGTCAAAAAATTGGCGGGGGCGTGCCAGGGAGGTTGGGGATCGTCCCAGTGTGGTCCGTTTAATTTATCGTGGCCATTTGGGTAGACAAACGAGAGAAACGACACGTACGGAGCATTTTCGGGAAAAATCGATGTGCTATAGCCCACGATTTCGGGGGTGGTCACGGGGTGCAGGTGTGGTGTGGGACGAAAATTGGCGAGGGCGTGCTAGGGAAGTTGGGGATCGTTCTAATATGGTCCATTTAATTTATCGTGGCTATTTAGGTGGACAAACGGGTGAAACGGCGCGAACGGGGCATTTCAGGCCAAATCGGTGTGCTATGGCCCACGATTTCGTGGGTGGTCTCGGGGTCCGGGCGTGGTGTGGGCTGAAAATCAGCGAGGGCGTGCCAGGGAGGTTGGGGATCGTCCCAATGTGGTCCGTTTAATTTATCGTGGACATTTGGTTGGACAAACAGGCGAAACAGCGCGAACGGGGCATTTTCGAGCCAAATTGGTGTGCTATAGCCCACAATTTTGGGGGTTGTCCCGGGGTTCGGGCTTGGTGTGGGCCGAAAATCAATGGGGGCATGCCAGAGATATTGGGTATCGTCCCAGTGTGGTCCGTTTATTTTATCATGGCCATTTGGGTAGACAAACGGGCAAAACGGTGCGAACATTGCATTTTCAAACCAAATCGGTGTGCTATAACTCACGGTTTCGGGGGTGGTCTCGGGGTCCGGGCGTGGTGTGAGCCAAAAATCGGCGGGGGCGTGCCAGAGAAGTTGGGGATCATCCCAGTGTGGTTTATTTAATTTATCATGGCCATTTGTGTGGACAAATGGGAGAAATAGCGCGAACGGGGCATTTTCGAGCCAAATCGGTGTGCTATAACCCACGGTTTTGGGGGTGGTCCCGGAGTTCGGGAGTGGTGTGGGCCAAAAATTGGTGGGGGCATGCCAGGGAGGTTGTGGATCGTCCTAGTATGGTCCGTTTAATTTATCGTGGCCATTAGGGTGGACAAAGTCTCCGAAAGAGGAATTGAAGTTGATCGAGCCAAAATTGAAGTTATCGAGAAACTACCACCTCCAATTTCTGTAAAGGGAGTTCGTAGTTTCCTCGGTCATGCAGGTTTTTATCAAAGATTTATCAAAGGCTTCTCCAAGATTGCTAGTCCGTTATGCAAACTCTTGGAGAAGGATGCGAAGTTCGACTTCAGTGAAGATTGCTTGAAGGCATTTGAATGCCTCAAAGGGAAGCTAGTTGACGCTCCTATTATTGTAGCACCCGATTGGTCTCTACCGTTTGAAGTGATGTGTGATGCAAGTGGGGTAACTTTGGTTGCTGTACTTGGTCAGAAAAGAGAAAGGCTATTTCATCCAATATACTACGCGAGCAAGGCCTTGAATGGAGCCCAGAAGAACTATACCTTCACGGAACAAGAGCTTCTAGCAGTTGTTTATGCTTTTGAAAAGTTCCGTGCTTACTTGTTGGGAAACCAAGTGGTAGTTCATACAGATCATGTGGCTCTGAGATATTTAATGGCAAAGAAGGATTCTAAGCCAAGGCTAATTCGGTGGGTGTTATTGCTTCAAGAATTTGATTTCGAGGTAAAGGATAGAAAATGTTGCGAAAATCAAGTAGCTGATCATCTATCTAGACTTGAGAGTACGCAGATAGCGCAACCCAACCTTGAGATTGATGATGCATTTCCCGACGAAGAGATCCTAGCCGCTATGGTGGAAGACTTACCGTGGTATACGGACTTCGCGAACTACGTGGTAAGTAATGTGATGCCTGAGAATCTCTCCTTTCATCAAAAGAGAAAGTTCATGCATGATGTGAAACACTACTTCTGGGATGAACCGTATCTTTTTCGACGATGTACTGATGGTGTTATTAGGTGATGCATCACTGATGTGGAGGTGCCTAGCATCTTGGAAGCAAGTCATGCTTCCCAAGTTGGGGGTCACCATGCAGGTAATCGGACAGCCAGGAAGGTATTGCAAAGCGGCTATTATTGGCCTTCATTATTCAAGGATGCTTACGATTTTGTGAGAAGATGTGATCAGTGTCAGAGGCAAGGCTCTATCTCGAAGCACCATGAGATGCCCATGTCTAAAATTCTTGAAGTGGAGCTATTTGATGTATGGGGTATTGATTTCATGGGCCCATTTGTGAGTTCATTTGGGATGAAATATATCCTAGTTGTTGTGAATTATGTATCCAAATGGGTCGAAGCAGTAGCGTTGGCTGATAATGAAGGTAAGCGTGTTGTAGCATTTTTAAAGAGAAATATCTTCTCTCGTTTTGGGGTACCACGTACCATCATAAGCGATGGAGGATCACACTTTTGCAACAAGCTATTCAGAGCCGTATTGGTGAAATATGGGGTCAAGCAACATAAGGTAGCTACACCTTACCACCCACAAACTAGTGGGCAGGTAGAGGTTTCTAATCGGGAGATCAAGCTGATCCTTGCTAAGACTGTAAATGCTAGTAGGAAGGATTGGTCCCGCAAGCTGGATGATGCCTTATGGGCTTATAGGACTGCATTCAAGACACCAGTTGGCATGTCCCCGTACCAACTAGTTTATGGGAAGGCTTGTCACTTGCCGATTGAGCTCGAACATAAAGCATTGTGGGCGTTGAAGAGGCTTAACCTAACTTGGGATGATGCAATTAATCTGAGATTGGAGCAGCTGAATGAGATGGATAAATTCTGTCTACATGCGTATGAAAGGGCAGACCTCTACAAAGAACGGATGAAAAAGTACCATGATCGGCGGATTATCCAACGAAACTTTCAGAAGGGTGATATGGTACTTCTTTTCAACTCCAGACTAAAGCTATTTCCAGGTAAGTTAAAGTCTAAATGGTCTGGTCCGTTCAGAATTAGCCAAGTCTACTCGTCTGGAGTAGTAGAGTTAGAAGGCATTGATGGTGGTGTCTTTAAAGTGAATGGCCAATGAGTGAAGCCATATATCGGTCCTCTTGACTCGATAAAATGCATGGACACCATCTATCTCGACGAAGTCTAAGTAATTGAGATAACTATGTCGTGCCGCGATAATAAATCAAGCGCTAGATGGGAGGGAACCCATTGTTTTTAATCGTTTTGTTTTACTAAGAGTTTGTTTTTGTTAAATAAAAATCCAAAAAGAAGAGTCGAGCCACGACCAAAACTAAGGCGCTTGGTGGGAGGCAACCCATCGTTCTAATTGTTTTTGTTGTTTTTGAGTAAATATAGGTGTAAGACGTATAAAAGAGGAGATCTAGCCCAAATTTTAATTTGGAATTGTGTCATGTTGAAGGTGGTAAGTTTGGAATGAAGAAACAAAGGCTATTGGATAGGCATGGCCTATGCAAATCTAGGCAACGAACAAGGCAAGGCCTATGTAAATCTAGGCAACGAACAAGGCAAGGCCTATGCTATGGCCTAAGCTCTCTGAATCTACAATGCCATAGCATAGGCACCGCCTATGCCCAACAATGCCATAGCATAGGCGCCTATGCCATTGCCTTTTCTCTCTGAATCTACAATGCCATAGCATAGGCGCCGCCTATGCCCAACAATGCCATAGCATAGGCGCCGCCTATGCCCAACAATGCCATAGCATAGGCGCCGTCTATGCCATTTCCTTTGCTCTCTGAATCTACAATGCCATAGCATAGGTGCCGTCTATGCCTAACAATGCCATAGCATAGGCGCCGCCTATGCTCAATTAGGCTTTGCAAAAGGCGCCGCCTATGCTAAGCATAGGCAAAGCATTAGGCGCCGCCTATGCTTACTTTTTGGTCTCCTGATCCGATTTTAAATGGGTCAAACCCGACCCAAGCCTTGTCCATTAAATAAAACTTCAACATTAGAACAAAACACACTTATTTGCTCAACCTAGGCTCCGCCTTTACTCTCCAAATCTCTCAAAAATTTTCTTTTTTCTCTTCTAACCTTGCAAGATCATCTTCCAAGTTCATCACCAAGTAAGTTCTTCTTTTATATTCCGTAGTTATTACAATACTACGCCTATAATGAGTTGTTAAATCTTGAAGTGGTGTTGATGATTTGAATGTGGATGGTTTGTTATGATACATCTAGTTGAGTGAAAGAATACGTATGGGTGTTCTTGACTTTGTTCCGATTTGTATTTTATTGTTATACACTGTCATCTTTTTCCGGAATCGAAATGGTAAAGTTAATTACATAGTTTTGTAAGTTGAAAGTTGGAATGTTCGAATGACTCATTCATCGAGATAAAGATCATGACTGAATACAAGCATGAGATGTTGTGATTATTTCTATGCCATAACTTGATTCAATCTCTACGTAGTAGTCTTGTTCAAAAAGTGCATTAATCCAAACCATAAAAGTATGGTAAAGATTACACGACATAGAGCTGAAAAGGATAGTTAAGGTTCCATGAATGTATGACTGTGCTGAACATATTGTTGGAACATATCGCCTACATGTATGTCGATGAAGTCTGAGTAATCGATATCATCCACTTAATTAGTTGGTGCCAACAAATTAAGTGTGGGGTGGTGCCATTATTGTTTGTTTGTCGATCAAATCTTCCGAGATAAGCTAACATGACTTTATTTTAATCTCAGGTAAAATGGCACCAAAAGGTCAACCAGGAAAAGAAAAAGTGTCTACCTCACAGAAAGGTCAGAAAAGGGGAAG
This sequence comes from Capsicum pubescens, assembly GCA_030864215.1. NCBI lineage: Eukaryota > Viridiplantae > Streptophyta > Magnoliopsida > Solanales > Solanaceae > Capsicum > Capsicum pubescens. The sequence goes on along the minus strand of CM061549.1, from coordinate 305,073,633 downwards.
AAAAGAGCAAGCTAAATCCTCCTCACTGCAAATACCTCGCCGCATGTTCGGGATAAAATGGGTCCTAGAGGATGAAGGAAAGGAGTGGTACAGGAACAACAAAGTGAAAAAATATGTTCACATGGAGTTGATACAAAAGGAGAGTCTAGCGAAGAGAGAACCTCGCATTTTGGCTAAAATCATGGCGCTACATCTTGATTTCATTTTCCAAGATATGGGAGAATGCAATCTTGATCTAACGCGAGAATTCTATCCCAATTGGTCCCCAAAGACTATCGGAAGTGAAGTGAAGATTCGCGGCCAAGTCTTGCAACTGAATGCGGAGTTCTTCAACTCTTTTCTGGGTCTTCCATCTGTGGATCCATCACCGCTCAAGGAGCTTTATCACAGACCTCCATACAGGGCAATCAGACACACACTGTGCGGAACAAGATCAATGGCATGGTGGAGTCATCACAAGGATACTGGTCGGCACAATACCTTCCCGTATGCCTCCTTGAACAGAGAAGCTCGGATATGGTTGCGGATAGTCAACTCTTGCCTGATTCCAAGGTCACAGTACACAAAGATCACACGTGATAGAGTGTGCTTGGTGTACGCTTTGATGACGAACATCCCCATCAACATTGGGGCGATTATTCGATCTTCAATGCGTAAGGCCAGGCTGCACAAGAGGTCCCACTTCAGCTTTGGCAATCTGTTGACTGCGATATTGAGGAAGGAGGACATCGAAGAGGAACCTGTAGATCATAAGCTTCCACACAACCCAAAGGAAGTTGACCTCACAAAGGTGAAAGATGTTGAATCTATGCATGGCTTCAACCTGACCACTGTAGAAAGACATGCTCGTGACGAAAGCTTCTTCCGCCATCTATATAGCATGACGAGGTTGATAACGCTCAAACTACAGCTCTCGTAAGAGTGTAAGCGGTTGTCGTCAAATATATAACCCAACTGAGTTGGGTGTCGAATCCCACAAGGAATACTTGGTCACTAAGTATGCAACGATTAGTAGACTTTTGGTGAAAGTTCTGCGGATAAAGGGGGGATTTTATGCGTGAAGTAAAATTATCAAAATAGCAAAGTAAAAACGGAATGTTTAGTAAAATTTTAATGAGAATTGTAAGTTAGGGTTATGTCCACCTTATGAGTTTTACGTATCTATTGGCTATGAGTTATGCGGAATTCAGACATGCATGCGCTTATAGAGATTCGTATTCTATGGTAAATCCTAGTGTCTTTCGACCATCAAGGATTATATCACTTTAACTCTTTCGAGCTTAAAGCGTATACTAATGGTAGGAATTCTCCAAGAGGTTAATCCAGTTACGGCACTAACTTTTAAACAGGGGTTGGTAGCCCTATTTCCTTGTCATTCTCTCTTTTCCAGACATGTAACTTTTATTTCGAACAAGTTAATGCTATACTGGCGTATTCTATATGTTTGCAACCACAAGAATTCAATTAAGATGAAGAGAGTAATGATATAAGCAGCATACGTATCAAAAATTCACAAACTCATAGCAATAGATAGTATCTCATAAGGCTTCCATAACCCTAACAGAGAAGTTTATCTACTCATAATTGTGAAGGAAAACCATGAGGATATCATCATACCAAAGAAACAACAATATCACGATAAGGAAGCATTGGCGTCACTTGTGGCGTGAATTCCTTGCTAGTAGCGTTTCTCTTGTCGTGAAAATTAAAAGTCGAATAGATGAAGAATAATGTCAACAACGAATTTAAGAATAGAAGAGAGTAATAATGAATTGAAAGAGAATGAGTGAGAATAATAAAAAGCTTGCTGAAAAATTCAGCAAATAGGGTTTTCATAACATCCTTGTCCTAGTCCTACTGAAATAGGGTTTTTATCCTTGTCCTAGTCCTACTGGGTTACTGCATACTTGTCCTAATCCTACTAAGTTACTGCTGATCCCCCAAGTCTTTAGAAATGCTGTTTTTGCCCGGGACAAGTTCTCCATGCATCACTTTCAGTCCACAAGCTTCCAGAAGCTGCCTTCCTTCTTACGTGAAGTTTCCTTTGGCGTCCAACAGTCCATAAAATGCTGAAATCTTCATCATTTATTACTGAAAACTTGCTAATGACGTTGGTTAGCTCACTTACAGGAAAAAGGACTAAAAGTGCAGGAATTATATATTTTGTCCTTAAAACTTAGCTAAAATATGGGTAAATTAAGGTGCTTTAGGCGTGTAAATACGCCTAACATCAACACCCCACACTTAAAGCTTTGTTCGTCCTCGAACAAAATGTTACATCCATGCAATCATCTACTTAGGGTTTCACAGTAACAGCACAAAATGTTCAACCAGACAGGCACGACAATTATTAACAAAGAGTAGTTTTCTGATCACTACTAGAAACAATTCAACCTCCAATATAGACTCGTGATGATGGTTAATTCATATCCACAAGTTAAGGCACAAAGAATCATCCACAACTACCCAAAACTCATCAACCATGTGTGTCTCACATAAGATATTACCCATAATCACTCACAAGTATTGCATTTTTCAGAACATGGGTATAAGTTTCTCCTTGCTCGCACTCTCACAAAGAATTCATATGTTGCAACTGATGACCATAGGCTTGCCCTTAGTGTAATGCTCTACTAATATCAGAATGCTAATCTTAGGATCAAATAGGTCTTTTACAGGTTGTAAGGTAGGCTAAGGGACGGGTAGGACTATTTTGGCCAAAAATAGTGACTATGTTCCTGAGCGCTTTAATACATCACATTATGCCATTAACACTCTCTTTTAATCAACCCTGCTACCTTTCTTTTATCTACCACCCCTTTTTACTTATTTTTCTATTCAAACATAACTATCTTTTTATTTAATCATAAACCCAACTATCTTTTTGTTTTTCTATTTCTTTTTCTTTTTTTTTTCTCTGTTTTTTTTAATAACACACCTCTATGATAGCCACTTTTTTTTTCATAACAAATTCAAGTACCATTACACTCTAAGGCATCACTCTCACCCAATTTCCTCTTATTTTGTCACATGATTTTACAATTTAAAGCGCTTAGGAATTTGGATCAAATTATGATCTTGAAAAAAATGGATTAGGCTACATATGAGGCTGTCAAAGAAAATAGCTAATAGTCTCAAAGGGGGCTAACTAAGATAATGTCCACGGGTAGGTAAAAAGAAGGTAAACAATCACAGGCTGCCAAAGAAATGCCTAAATCATCTCCTAAACTCACACTCTTTATTTCGCTTTACACATACACCAGACAAGTTCTAGTATCAGTCACAACACAGAATATACTATAACCTCACACACACAAGGCACATGGTCAACTTTATTGGGAGTAGTATAGACTCTTGACCCAACAGATGAATGAATTAAACCACACACTTATCACACAGTGAGTCACACTTAGAGCCTAAACGTCTCAATAGTAATGATTTTGGCACAAACTCTTGTCAAAATACCATGCCGCCTATCAGAACAATTTCATGCAAAATCTAAAAAATCTAAAATACCAGAATAAATGTAGGCAAAGCAGTACAAGAAGCATACAAATACCAGCACCCCACACTTAGATGGGACACACTGCCCTCAGTGGAAAATAAATAAGGAAAACCTGATTAGTTGGACTCCTCTTCTATGTCTGGGGTCATACCCCCTGTGTCGGAATCATCATCAGAGTTGTCATCCTCAGAGTTTCCTCAAAATGTACCCCATGTGATGCCAAAAGTGCGTCGAGGTATTTGTAGAGAGGAGGACTCAGCTTGCTCCTTTCTTGACCTTTTCTGTCCCTTCTGTGAGGTGGTCACTTTTTGTTTTCCTTGTCGTCCTTTTGGGGCCATTCTACCAGAGATTAAAATAGAGTCATGTTAGCTTCATCTCGGAAGATTCAATCAAAAAACAAACAGTAGCGGTGCCACCCCACACTTAATTTGTTGGCACAGACTAATTAAGTGAGTGATGTCGATTACTCAGACTTCATCGACATACATTTAGGCGATATGTTCCAACAACATGTTTAGCACAGTCATACGTTCATGTCATCTTAATTATCCTTTCCAATTCTATTTCATGTAATCTTGTCTATACTTTCATGTTTGGATGATTGCACTTTTTGAATCAAACTACCACATAAGGATCGTACCATAAATAGAAACAAGTTATTGCATAGGCATAAGCACACCATCTTATGCTTGTGGTCAATCATAATCGGTATCTCGATGAACGAGTCATTCAAACATTCAAGCTTTCAACTTACAATATTATGTATTAACTTCACAAATTCGACTTCATAAAACTATGACAGTGTATAACAATCAAATACAAGTCGGAACAAAGTCAAGAACACCAACACGTATTCTTTCACTCAACTAGATGTATCATAACAAACCAACCACATTCTAATCACCAACACCACTTCAAAATCTAATAAATCATTATAAACGTAGCATTCCAACAACTACGGAATATAAAAGAATAACTTACTTGGTGATGGATTCGGAAGATAAGCTTGCAAGATTAGATAAGCAAAAAGAAATATTTTGAAAGAATGGGGAAGCTTGGGCGGCGCCTATATGGAGAAAATAATTTGATTTTGTCTTAAGGTTGAAGTTCTATTTATAGACCAAGGCTTGGGTCGGGTTTGACCCATTTAAAATCGGATTAGGAGACCAAAAAGTAAGCATAGGCGGTGCCTAATGCTTAGCATAGGCGGCGCCTATGCTATGGCATTGTAGATTCAGAGAGCAAAGGCAATGGCATAGGCGGCGCCTATGCTATGGCATTGTTGGGCATAGGCGGCTCCTATTCTATGGCATTGTAGATTCAGAGAACAAAGGCCATAGCATAGGCCTTGCCTTGTTCGTTTCCTAGATTTACATAGGCCTTGCCTTGTCCATTGCCTAGATTTGTATAGGCAATGCCTAACCGAAAGCCTTTTGCTCCTTTATTAATCACTTACCACCTTTAACATTGCTCACTTTCAAATCAAAATTTGAGACCAAGTTCCTCCTTTATACGTCTTGCACCTACACTTACTCAAAAACAACAAAAACGATTAGAAAGATGGGCTGCCTCCCATCAAGCGCCTTAGTTTTGGTCGTGGCTCGACAAAATCCTAGGAAAACAAAAACAACAAAAACAATTAAAAACGATGGGTTGCCTCCCACCAAGCGCTTGATTTATTGTCGCGGCACGACATAGTTATCTCGATTACTTAGACTTCATCGAGATATTTGGTGCATCGTTTTCTGAATGGATTCAGACGACGCTGATGCTTAATTGTGGGCATGCAATCTTCTTCGAGATGCATCTTGTGCATACATATCCCAGGTGGGATACCAATTATATCATCAATAGACCAACCCATAGATCTCTTGTACCTCTTCAGAGCATAGATGAGAGCTTCTACGTGCTGTTCACCTAAATCAGCCGCAACACTCACCGGAAGTGTACTTCCACCTCCCAATAACGCATACCTTAGGTGACTGGGGAGCTCTTTCGATTTTAGCACTAGTGGCTCTTCAATGGAAGTCTTCGTTGTTAGTGAAGGTCGATTCCTAAGATCAAGGTCCAGCTTCTTAGTAGCATGAGAATAGGACTTTATTCCTGTTAGAGCAAAAACAGTTTCTTCATATTCTTCAACATCCTCATGCTCAAAATTCAACAGCACAGCAGACAATGGCTCAACAGTAAGCTGTTTCTCTACAGATAATCCTTTCTTATCCTCGTAATAAACATCAGCTACAGAGAACACATCCATATCTCTAGGCTGCTTCATCGATTTGCATACATCAAAATAGACTACTTCATTATTCAGCCGAAATAAAAGCTCATTAGCTATTAAATCAATCAGCACACTTCCAGTTGCGAGGAAAGGACGCTCCAAGATTATGGGAACTTCAGAATCCACCTCGCAATCCAAAATAACAAAGTCTGCAGGAAAGATGAAGGTGGAAACCTTCACCAACACATCATATAAGATACCCACAGGTCGTTTTACCGACTTATCTGCCATCACGAGCCGCATATTGGTTGGTGTAGGGTCACCCAACCCTAACTTTCTGTACACGGATAGCGGCATCAAATTGATGCTAGCTCCCAAATCGCACAACGCCTTAGCAAAATCCAACGATCCAATCGTGCAAGGAATAGTGAAAGCACCAGGAACTGCCTTTTTCTGAACTAGCAATCATGTAGTGATTGCACTGCAATGATGAACATTATCTGCCAGATCATAGCTTACTGCCCGCTTCTTTGTCAAAAGGTCCTTCATAAATTTAGCATATCCGGGCATCTGCTCTAGCGCTTCCACCAAAGGAACATTAATAGTCAGCTGCTTCAACATAGTCATGAATTTACTGAACCTGGTATCATCAGTTTTCTTCTTCAGTCTCTACGGAAAAGGTGGTGGTGGAAGGGGAATTGTTTTCTCCACCACTTTCTTTATATCTTGCTTCCGATTATCAACCTTTTCAGGAGTGTCGTCATCCTTCTTCTTCAGTCTCTGAGGAAAAGGTGGTGGTGGAAGGGGAATAGTTCTCTCCACCACTTTATTTTACCTTGCTTCCAACTATCAATCTTTTCAGGCTGCAGACGTCTAGGGGTGACATCACGAACACACTCTTCAGCTTCTTCATCCTCTTCACATTCTACATCAATAACATTATCCGCTATATCATCAACTACCTGCTTGCCTTTAGATGTATTTTCCAACACTTTGCCACTTTGGGTAGTAATAGCCATACACGATCCATCATTCCTTGGATTTTTCACTGTGTCGCTAGGTAGTGTTCCAGCTTTTTTTTGATTGAATGCCACTGAAAGTTGACTCAATTGCTGCTCCAGCTATTTTATTGAAGTGGAATATGAGTTAACTAATTGATTTATTAAAGAAAAATCATTTTTTCACCTCATTCATGCCCGTATTAGTTGCCTCCACTCCTTTCAGCAGCTTTGCCATCATATCTTCCATGGACATCTTCCCCGAACCAGATGCCGTGGCCTCACGATTTCCAGGAGGAATATACAAACCACTCCTATCAGTCTTATTCTTTCAACCACCTTGATCGCGGTCCTTGTATCCAGATTTATCATAATAGTTCCGACCTTGGTTTCCTTGGGCATTGCCTCGGAAACCCCCCTGATTATTCAAGTGGTTCGCTTCTTCCTCAGAGTCGGATTCATCTCTTCCCTGTGATACAACGGCCTTAACCTTTTCGGTCATCCCTGATAATAAATGCTTGGTAAGAAGATCCATCTGCGTTTTTATGTGAGCCATATCTTGGTCACGTTCCTCTTGTCTACGCCTCTGCTCTGCAGTCAAGCCAATAGATACGGTAGAGCTTGTTACCTCAAAATCCCTGGTATGCCAAGCTCTACTCTGCTTTGTCATACGATCTAGCATATCACTTGCCTCAAGAAAAGTAAGGTCCATGAATGACCCACCTGCAGCATTATCAACCACTGGCTTTGTCACTAAGTTCAAAGCCCTGTATAATATCTCCATCAAGTGGATGTTGGTCATCTGATGATTTGGGCACCGCATAAGCTTCTTCTTGAACCTCTCCCATGTTTCGTAGAGAGCTTCAGTTGCAAGCTGTCGGAAATTGCTGATCTCATCTCTTAACTGTGCTCTCTTGGATGGCGGAAAGAATCTTTCTAGGAAAGCGTCTTTCAGTTGCCTCCAATTAGTAATGGAATCAGGGGTTAGATCGTTCAGCCACAGAGTTGCCTCCCTAGACAGAGACAATGGAAATAAGCGCAGCCGAATTGCATTCTGCCCAACTCCTGGATTGTCAAACGACTTGCATGTTGAAATAAAATTGACCAGATGCATATTCGGATCATCTCATGCAAGTCCACCAAATAACCCCTTTATCTGCAATAACTGAATCATGGTGCTCGTGATATTGAACTTAGCTCCGGGTGCCAAGGGTGGAGGAATAATAGCCCCTGTGGCACCAGCTCCATCCAGATCGTCATCATCATCATCAAAGGGAGCCTGCACAGCTCGACGTTCAGGTCTCATTCTAGCTTGACGATCTCTCCTATTCACAGGTGCTGCCACCTCATCTGCACGCCGTGGATTAAGTAACTCATCATCACACAGGTCCTCATCATCAGAATTTGTTGCTCGCCCTGGGTTATCAATATTTTGTTGATGCACTTGAGCAGCTGCCAACACAGCTAATCTAGCCTGCTCCTGTTGAGCAACCCTTCTTTCAATGTCACGTTGTGCATCCATTCTGCCAATAAGTTATGGTTCAGGATTTATAGGTAATGATGGCTGACCAGAACTTTGTGTATTTGGCATGCACTCTACCAAACCTGAACAAAACAAAAACAACAACTAAAAGTAAAATCTGAGAATTTTTTACCAAAGGGTCTAGTAACTATCACAAACTTAGTTGACAACCGTACTCCAACGGTGCCAAAATTTGATAACGCTCAAACTACAGCTCTCGTAAGAGTGTAAGCGGTCGTTGTCAAATATAGAACCCAACTGGGTTGGGTGTCGAATCCCACAGGGAATACTTGGTCACTAAGTATGCAACGATTAGTAGACTGTTGATCGAAAATTCTATGAAAAAGGGGGGATTTAATTGTAGCGTGAATTAAGAGTATCAAAGTAAAAAAGAAAAACGGAATGTTTAGTAGGTTTTAATCAATGAGAATTGTAAGTTAGGGTTATTTCCACCTTATGAGTTTTACGTATCTATTGGCTATGAGTTATGCGAAATTCAGACATGCATGCGCTTATAGAGATTCGTATTCTATGGTAAATCCTAGTGTCTTTCGACCATCAAGGATTATATCACTTTAAATCTTTCAAGCTTAAAGCTTATACTAATGGTACGAATTCTCTAAGAGGTTAATCCAGTTACGGCACTAACTTTTAAACAGGGGTTGGTAGCCCTATTTCCTTGTCATTCTCTCTTTTCCAGACATGTAAATTTTCTTTCGAACAAGTTAATGCTATACTGGCGTATTCTATATGTTTGCAACCACAAGAATTCAATTAAGATGAAGAGAGTAATGATATAAGCAGCATACGTATCAAGAATTCACAAACTCATAGCAATAGATAGTATCTCATAAGGCTTCCATAACCCTAACAGAGAAGTTTAGCTACTCATAATTGTGAAGGAAAACCATGAGGATATCATCATACCAAAGCAATAACAATTTCACGATAAGGAAGTATTGGCGTCACTTGTGGCGTGAATTCCTTGCTAGTAGCGTTTCTCTTGTCTTGAAAATTAAAAGTCGAATAGATGAAGAATAATGTCAACAACGAATTTAAGAATAGAAGAGAGTAAGAATGAATTGAAAGAGAATGAGTGAGAATAATAAAAAGCTTGCTGAAAAATTCAGCAAATAGGGTTTTTATAACATCCTTGTCCTAGTCCTACTGAAATAGGGTTTTTATCCTTATCCTAGTCCTACTGGGTTACTGCATACTTGTCCTAATCCTACTAAGTTACTGCTGATCCCCCAAGTCTTTAGAAATGCTGTTTTTGCCCGGGACAAGTTCTTCATGCATCACTTTCAGTCCACAAGCTTCCAGAAGCTGCCTTTCTTCTTACGTGAAGTTTCCTTTGGCGTCCAACAGTCCATAAAATGCTGAAATCTTCATCATTTTTTTCTGAAAACTTGCTAATCACGTTGGTTAGCTCACTTACAGGAAAAAGGACTAAAAGTGCAGGAATTATATATTTTGTCCTTAAAACTTAGCTAAAATATGGGTAAATTAAGGTGCTTTAGGCGTGTAAATACGCCTAACATTAGAGGTTTACCATGATGAGCGGGGGTCGTGTTCCAACTGCTGCAGAGCTCCAACAGTTGGATTATGACTACCCAATGAATGAGCATGCGAGGGCTATGTGCGGAGTAGGTGTATATTTTGAGGAACCTCTTGATGATGACGTGCCAACCGATGACGATCGCCGAATGTCAGACTCAGACGTGGAGGAGAACTCTGATGATGACAACTCTGATGATGATTCCGATGCAGGGGGTATGACCCCAGACATAGCGGAGGAGTCCGACTAATCAGGTTTTCCTATTTATTTACCACTGAGGGCAGTGTGTCCAGTCTAAGTGTGGGGTGCTAGTATTTGTATGCTACACTTCTTTGTATGCATTTACATTTATTCTAGTTCTTGTTTGTTTTAATTAGTTAGTTTAATTTTAGATTTTTTAGATTTTGCATAAAATTGTTCTGATAGGTGGCATGGTATTATGACAAGAGTTTGTGCCAAAATCATCATTACTATTGAGACGTTTAGGCTCTAAGTGTGACTCACTGTGCGATAAGTGTGTGGTTTAATTCATTCATCTGTTGGGTCAAGAGTCTATACTGCTCCCAATAATGTTGACCATGTGCCTTGTGTGTGTGAGGTTATAGTATATTCTGTGTTGTGACTGATACTAGAACTTGCCTGGTGTGTGTGTAAAGCGAAATAAAGAGTGTGAGTTTAGGAGATGATTTAGGCATTTCTTTGGCAGCCTGTGATTGTTTACCTTCTTTTTACCTCCCCATGGACATTATCCTAGTTAACCTCATTTGAGCCTTTAGCTATTTTCTTTGACAGCCTCATATGTAGCCTAATCCATTTTTTTTCAAGACCATAATTTGATCCAAATTCCTAAGCGCTTTAAATTGTAGAGTCATGTGACTAAATAAGAGGAAATTGGGTGAGAGTGATGCCTCAGAGTGTATTGGTACTTGAAATTGTTGTGAATAAGAGTGGCTATCATAGAGGTGTTTTATAAAAAAAAACAGAAATAAAAAAAAAAAAAGTTGTATATTCTCATCTTTGTGTTTATAATTGAATAACAAAATAGGTGAAAAGGGGTGTTAGATGAAAAAAAAGGTAGAAGGGTTGTTTAAAAGAGAGTGTTAATGGCATAATGTAGTGTATTAAAGCGCTTAGGGAACATAGTCACTATTTCTGGCCAAAATAGTCCTACCTGTCCCTTAGCCTACATTACAACCTGTAAAGACCTACTTGATCCTAAGCTTAGCATTCTGGTATTAGTGGAGCATTACACTAAGGGAAAGCCTATGGTCATCAGTTGCAACATATGAATTCTTTGTGAGAGTGAGAGCAAGGAGAATCTTGTACCCATGTTTCAAAAAATGCAAAACTTATGAGTGATTATGGGTGATATCTTGTGTGAGACACACATGGTTGATGATAGTTGGGTAGTGTTATATGATTCTTTGTGACTTAACTTGTGGATACGAATTAACCATCATCACGAGTCTATGTTGGAGGTTGAATTGTTTCTAGTAGTGAACAAGAAAACTACTCTTTGTTAATAATTGTCGTGCCTGTCTTGTTGAACATTTTATGTTGTTGCTGTGATATTCTAAGTAGATGATTGCATGGACGTAATATTTTGTTCGAGGACGAACAAAGCTTTAAGTGTGGGGTGTTGATGATAGGCGTATTTACACGCCTAAAGCACCATAATTTACCCATATTTTAGCTAAGTTTTAAGGACAAAATATATAATTCCTGCATTTTTAGTCCATTTTCCTGTAAGTGAGCTAACCAACGTGATTAGCATGTTTTCAGGTATTAATGATGAAGATTTCAGCACTTTGTGGACCTTTTGGTAGCAAGGGAAACTTCACATAAGAGGGAAGGCAGCTTTTGGAAGCTTATGGACTGAAAGTGATGCATGGAGAACTTGTCCCGGGCAAAAACAGTATTTCTAAAGACTTGGGGATCAGCAGTAACTTAGTAGGAATAGGACAAGGATGTTATAAAAACCCTATTTTGCTGAATTTTTCAGCATTCATTCATTCATGCTTTTCATTATTCACGAATTGATAGATACTTTTTATTCGACTTTCTAGTATTATTCAGTTTACAGATTCTGTAAGTTCATACAGATAAAAATGCTAACTTGTGAGAAACGTCTAGAGGGCAAAAACGTCAACCTAGTTTGACCCCACACCCATCTTCAACGTGAGATTCTTTGAGCTTTGGTACGATGATGATGTTTATTGTGATCTCCGTTGTAATCATGAGTAGCTAAACTTCTCTGTTAGGGTTATGGAAGCCTTTTGATATACTATCTATTACTATGAGTTTGTGAATTCTTGATACGTATGCTACTTATATCATTACTCTCTTCATCTTAATTACATTCTTGTGGTTGCAAACATATAGAATACGCCATTATAGCATTAACTTGTTCGAGAGAAAAGTTACATGTTTGGAAAAGAGAGTGTGATAAGGAAATAGGGCTACCAACCCCTATTTACACGTTAGTGCCGTAACTGGATTAACCTCTTGGAGAGTTCGTACCATTAGTTATACGCTTTAAGCTCGAGAGAGTTAAAGTGAGATAATCCTTGATGGTCGAGAGACACTAGGATTTACCATTAGAATATGAATCTCTATAAGTGCATGCATGTCTGAATTCCGCATTACTCATAGGTAATAGATACGTAGAACTCATAAGGTGGACATAACCCTAACTTACAATTTTCATTGATTAAAATCATACTAAACAAAGCATTCCGCTTTTACTTGGCTATTTTGATACTTTTGATTCACGCCTAAACCATCCCCCCTTTCTGTAGAATTTTCGACCAACAGTCTGCTAACAATTGCAGCACTTAGTGACCAAGTATTCCCTGTGGGATTCGACACCCAACCCAGTTGGGTTCTATATTTGACAGCGACCGCTTACAGTCTTACGAGATCTGTAGTTAGGGCGTTATCAACTTTCGGGCCAAATCGGTGTGTTATAGCCCACGGTTTCGGGAATGGTTCCGGGGTTGGGGCGTGGTGTGGGAAGAAAATCAGAAGGGGCATGTCAGAGAGGTTGGGGATCGTCCCAGTGTGGTACGTTTAATTTATCGTGGCTATTTAGGTGGACAAACGGGCAAAACGGCATGAACGGGGAATTTTCGGGCCAAATCAGTGTGCTATAGCCCACGGTTTTGGGGTTGGTCCCAGGGTTCGGGCGTAGTGTGGGCCGAAAATTGGCGGGGGCATGCCAGGGAGGTTGGGGATCGTCCCAGTGTGGTCTTTTTAATTTATCGTGGCCATTTGGGTGGACAAACGGGCAAAATGGGGTGAATGAAGCATTTTCGGGCTAAATCGGTGTGCTATAGCCCACGGTTTCGGTGGTGGTCCCGGGGTTCGGGCGTGGTGTGGGCCAAAAATTGGTGGGGGCATGCCAGGGAGGTTGAGGATCGTCCCAGTGTGGTCTGTTTAATTTATCGTGGCCATTTGGGTGTACAAACCAGTGAAATGGCGCAAATGGGGTATTTTTAGGCCAAATTGGTGTGCTATAGCCAACGGTTTTGGGGGTGGTCCCGAGGTTCGGGCGTGGTGTGGGCCGAAAATCAGTGGGGGTGTGCTAGCGAGATTGGGGATCATCCCAGTGTGGTTCGTTTAATTTATCGTGGCAATATGGGTAGACAAACGGCCGAAATAGTGCGAACGGGGCATTTTTGGGCCAAATCAGTGTTCTTCAGCCCACAATTTCGGGGGTGGTCCCGGGGTCCGGGCGTGGTGTGGGACGAAAATCAGCAGGGGCGTGCCAGGCAGGTTGGGGATCGTCCCAGTGTGGTCCATTTAATTTAATGAGGCCATTTGGGTGGAAAAATGGGTGAAACGGTGCGAACGTGGCATTTTCAGGCCAAATCGATGTGCTATAGCCCACGGTTTTGGGGGTGGTCCCGGGGTTCGGGTGTGGTATGGGCTGAAAATTGGCGGGGGTGTGCCAGGGAGGTTGGGGATCGTCCCAGTATGGTCCGTTTAATTTATCCTTGCCATTTGGGTGGACAAACGGGCGAAACGGCGTGAACGGGGCATTTTCGGGCCAAATCGGTGTGCTATAGCCCACGGTTTCGGGGGTGGTCTCGGGATCCGGGAGTGGTGTGGGCCACAAATTGGCGGAGGCATGCTAGGGAGGTTGGGGATCGTCCCAGTGTGGTCTGTTTAATTTATCGTGGCTATTTAGGTGGACAAACAGGCAAAATGGCCCTAACGGGGCATTTTCTGGCAAAATCGGTGTGTTATAGCCCACGATTTTGGGGGTTGTCCTGGGGTCCGGGCGTGGTGTGGGCCAAAAATCGACGAGGGCATGCCAGGGAGGTTGGGGATCGTCCCAGTGTGGTCCGTTTAATTAATCGTGGCCATTTGGGTGGACAAACGGGCAAAACGGCGCGAAATGGGCAGTTTCGGGCTAAATCGGTGTGCTATAGCCCATAGTTTTTGTGGTGGTCCCAGGGTCCGGGCGTGGTGTGGGCCAAAAATCGGCGGAGGCATACCAGGGAGGTTGGGGATCGTCCCAGTGTGGTTTGTTTAATTTATCATGGCCATTTGAGTGGACAAACGGGCGAAACGGAGCGAATGAGGCATTTTCGGGCCAAATCGGTGTGTTATAGCCCACGGTTTCGGGGGTGGTTCTGGTGTCCGGGCGTGGTGTGGGCCAAAAATCAGCAGGGGCGTGCCAGGGAGGTTAGGGATTATCCCGGTGTGGTACTTTCAATTTATTGTGGCCATTTGGGTGGACAAACAGGCAAAACGGTGCGATCGGGGCATTTTCGAGCCAAATCTGTGTTCTATATCCCATGGTTTCGGGGGTGGTCACGGGGTCGGGGCTTAGTGTGGTTCGAAAATTGGATGAGGCATGCCAAGGAGGTTGGATATCGTCCCAGTGTGGTCCGTTTAATTTATCGTGGCCATTTGGGTTGACAAACGGGCAAAACGGCGCAAACCAGGCATTTTCGGGACAAATCGGTATGCTATAGCCCACGGTTTCGGTTTCCGGGTTTTGTGTGGGCCAAAAATTGGTGGAGGCAAGCAAAGAAGATTGGGGATCGTCCCAGTGTGTTTCGTTTAATTTATCATGGAAATTTGGGTGACCAAACGGGTGAAACGGTGCGAATAGGGCATTTTCGGGCAAAATCGGTGTGCTATAGCCCACGTTTTTGGGGGTGGTCCAAGGGTCCAGGCGTGGTGTAGGCCAAAAATCAGCGGGGTTGTGCCAGGGAGGTTGGGATCATCCCAGTATGGTCCGTTTAATTTATCGTGGCCATTTAGGTGGAAAACAGGCAAAACAGCACGAACAGGGCATTTTGGGGCTAAATCGGTGTGCTATAGAGCACGGTTTCGAGGGTGATCCCAGGTTCTGGGCATGGTGTGGGCCGTTAATCATTTGAGGCATTCCAGGGAGGTAGAGGATCATCCCAGTGTGATCCGTTTAATTTATCATGGTCATTTGGGTGGACAAACGGGTGAATCGGCGCAAACGGGGCATTTATGGGGCAAATCGGTGTTCTATAGCCCACGGTTTTGGGCTGGTCCTAGGCACCCAACCAATCTCCATTCCTCCGTATAGATTGGCCCCAGCAGAATTATGAGAATTGAAATAGCAATTGAAAGATTTGCTAGAGAAGGGATTCATAAGGCCTAGTATGTCCCCCTAGGGAGCACCAGTGTTATTTGTACGCAAAAAGGATGGCTCGCTAAGGATGTGTATTGATTATCGGAAATTGAATAAGGTGACTATTAAGAATAAATATCCTCTCCCAAGAATTGATGATTTATTTGATCAGTTACAGGGCGCCAAGTGCTTTTGTAAGATTGATTTGAGGTCAGGTTACCACCAAATGAGGGTCAAAGAGAAGGATATACCCAAGACAGCTTTCCGAACACGGTATGGTCATTCTGAGTTTCTAGTTATGTCATTTGGGCTAACAAATGCACCCGCTGATTTTATGGATTTGATGAATAGGGTGTTTAAGCCATTCCTGGATATATTTGTGATAGTTTTTATAGATGATATTCTAGTTTATTCTAGATCAGAAGAGGACCATGCCAATTACTTACGACAGGCATTGCAGACTCTTCGTGATTGTAAGCTTTATATAAAGTTCTCTAAATGTGAGTTTTGGTTAAAGTCAGTGGCATTTTTGGGTCATATTGTATCTAGTGAAGGGATAAAAGTTGATGCTCAAAAGATAGAAGTTGTGAAGAACTGGCCAAGGCCCACAACGCCTATGGAGATTCATAGTTTTCTCAGGTTGTCCAATTATTATAGAAGGTTTGTTGAAGGATTTTCTTCCATTTCAGCACCCCTAACCAAGTTAACCCATAAAGCATCCAAATTCCAATGGAATGATGCCTGTGAGAAGAGTTTTCATGATTTAAAGAACAAGTTGATTTCTACACCCGTGTTGGTACTTCTAGAAGGCACCGAAGGGTATACAGTGTATTGTGATGCTTCCAGAATTGGTTTAGGATGTGTATTGATTCAGCATGGTAAGGTAATAGCATATGCTTCTAGACAATTGCGGCCACAAAAGAAAAATTATCCTACACACGATCTTGAGCTGGCAGCAGTTATTTTTTCTTTAAAGATATGGCGCCACTACTTATATGGGGTTCATGTTGATATATATACTGACCATAAGAGCTTGCAATATATTTTTAATCAGAAGGATCTAAATTTAAGGCAGCGGAGATGGCTTGAACTATTAAAGGACTACGATGTTGATATCTTGTACCATCCAGGGAAAGCAAATGTGGTAGCTGATGCATTAAGTCGTAAGGCTATGATGGCGCCTATAGAAAGGCAAGGGATGATTAAAGATCTTCACTAGTTAGCTAGTTTGGGAGTTCGCCTTCTTGAAACTCCAGATAAAAAGCTTATCGTACATAATGTTGTGGAATCTTCATTAGTAGCTGAAGTGAAAGAGAAGCAATATGCAGATCCTATTTTATTACAGCTTAAAGAAAACGTTCAGAGTGGTGCAACCAAGGCATTTGAGATTACGCGAGAAGGAGTACTTCAGTGCCAAAACCGATTGTGTGTGCCGGATGTAGTCGGGCTAAGAAAGAAGATTATGACAGAGGCACATTGTTCAAGGTATTCCATTCATCCAGGATCAATCAAAATGTATCAAGATTTGAAAGATATGTATTAGTGGAATGACATGAAGAAGAGCATTGCAAAATTTGTAGCTAAATGTCCAAATTGTCAAAGAGTTAAAGTTGAGCACCAAAAACCCAGAGATTATATGCAATGCATTGATCTTCCAAGCTGGAAGTGGGACATGATCAACATGGATTTCGTTATTGGTTTGCCTCGTACATCCCGGAAGTTTGATTCTATATGGGTGATTGTTGATAGGCTTACCAAATCCGTATATTTCCTACCAGTTAGGACCACTTACACAGTTGAAGAGTATGTGAAGCTGTACATTAAAGAGATAGTCCGATTACATGGAGTGCCAATCTCTATTATATCAGATCGGGGAACCTAATTTATCGCAAACTTTTGAAAGTCTTTTCAGAGGTGTTTGGGAACACAAGTGAAGTTGAGTACAGCTTTTCACCCTCAAACACATGGACAAGCAGAACATACCATCCAAACACTTGAAGATATGCTATGAGCTTGTGTAATAGATTTTAAGGGAAACTAGGATGATCATTTACCTCTTATTGAGTTCGCCTACAATAATAGCTATCATTCAAGTATCAAAATGGCACCATATGAAGCTTTATATGGAAGGAAGTGTAGATCACCAATAGGATGGTTCGAAGTGGGTGAAACTCTTTTGTTTGGACCGGATCTTGTTTATCAAGCCATAGAGAAGGTTAAAGTAATTCAGCAACGATTGAAAATAGCCCAAAGTCGACACAAGTCATATGCGGATAGTAGAAGGAGAGGGCTAGAGTTTTCTATGGGTGATTGGGTATTTTTGAAGGTTTCACCAATGAAAGGGGTAATGAGATTTGGAAAGAAAGGGAAGTTGAGTCCACGTTATATAAGCCCGTATAAGATCACTCGAAGGTTTGGACAAGTTGCATATGAATTAGAGCTACCCCAAGAGCTCTCATCAGTACATCCGGTATTTTATGTGTCAATGCTTCAAAAGTGCATCGGAGATCCATCACATATCACTTCTACTGAGGATGTGTAAGTTGCGGAAGATCTTACCTATGAGAAAGTGCCTATTGCTATTCTAGATCGCCAAGTTAAGAAGATGAGAAATAAAGAGATAGCATCTGTGAAAGTACGTTGGAGAAATCATCAAAGGGAAGAGATTACATGGGAAGCTGAGGAAGCAATGAAATCTAAGTACCCTCATTTGTTCAAAGATGAAGAGGAAGTTCAAGAAATGGAGTTAAAACATTAATAAGTAAGTTTTTTTTATATATGCATAGTATTTATGTGATGATGTGAATATTAATGATGGACTTGAACTTGTTTCAGTTGAATAACTACGCTAACATTCGAGGATGAATGTCCTAAAGGGGGGGAGGATGTAACACCCTATATTCAAGTACGTTTATTGGCGTATTCAAGTACGTGTATTGGTCTTATTTATATGGAATTAATTTTTTTATTTTATTTATACCGGAATTTGCCCGTCGATGGTTCCATGCGAAGGTTATTGAATAAGATTTCCAATGATATAAAGATTTCCAAAAAACGTATAGTTTTCGGATATAATCGAGCACGTTTGAAACTATAAAACGGTGGCCGGGATATTTGGGAATAGTAAATGTGCAGGAAAATTTCCTGCACACAAACTACTGAGGCCAGCCGAATTTTTGGGTCAACTTCAAACGATCATAATTCCCTTAATATAATGAACTGGGAGAGATGAGACCTATGAAAACAAATATCTTTGAGTCTTCTTTCCAATTCCATTGGTTTCATCCAAATCCAACATCTGAGTAAGGAGTTATACTCGTTTTACTTCAGCCTATCAAAATAGATTTTTAGGGTCAACTTCAAACGACCATAACTTCTTGAACAGGACAAACTGGGTGGCCTACTTTATATGAAATGAAATCCCTTTGAATTATCCTTCCAACGATACCAATTTCACCCAAATCCGATATCGGAGCAAAGATTTATGGTCGATCTACTTTAGCTTAACAAAACAGTCCACCAAAGGACAGATTTGACATTATTTAAATTTTAAAGGCATTTTGGTCATTTCCTATTATATTATGGACGGGAATATGTGTATATATACATGTATATGAGTTCAAAAACTTATTTTCATCATCAATCATTGAGAACGAACAAACTCTAGCCAAATTTGACCTTTAAATTACTTTTGATTCAACCGTAGAAATTCCAAAGTAATTCGATAACTGTGTTTGTCATCTCGATAGCTTCGAACGACACATATTATATGTGCAAACGGGATTCCATAATGAAGAGGTGAATTCTAAGGTATGAATATTATTTGCCTTTGTTCTTTTCCATATGTATATGTGTGATAGAAGATTATATGTATTGGTTGTTATTGAAAGGTGATGGAAATAGGGTTATGGACTATTTTGCATGGTTTGGTTATATTGAGTTGTGGAAGGTGGATATGGTGATATACTATTGAATTGATGATTATTTATGTATATGGCTCAATTTGGTTTAATGGATTGGTTGGAAGGATAAATGAATCCAAACTTGATATTGGAGGATGTTGTATGAATGTACATGGCATGTGAATGTAATTGGAGTATAAGAGGGTTAAAGTGACACCCTTTATGGTGTAATT
Source organism: Capsicum pubescens (assembly GCA_030864215.1). Taxonomy (NCBI): domain Eukaryota; kingdom Viridiplantae; phylum Streptophyta; class Magnoliopsida; order Solanales; family Solanaceae; genus Capsicum; species Capsicum pubescens. The sequence continues at coordinate 305,054,077 of CM061549.1, read as the reverse complement.
AAGGCTTACTACTTAACCACTAGTTTGGTGAATTCAAATAATTGAATTGTGACGTTTGGTTACTAATACTAGATTGCTATATATGTTCATTGTAGATAAGTAATCCGAAAAGACGGGAAGTCCATTTGGGACTAGTATTGAAGGTTGACAGTCAGGTATGTAAAGCATACTCTATACCATATCTTTGGCATGAAAGTGAACAATTGTTCTATTAAGAAAGTCTCCAAAGTTATTCAATAACATGTGATCCATAATGGTTTTGTATGATGTCCTACGTTACCAATGAACTTGTTTCCACCCTACAAGATGTCAAGACATTCCAATACTTACTTGTTTTCCAAATCTTACATGTTTATTGCACTAATGAATGTCAAAAGGTATCCGGTTACTCAAACAAGATCCATGTGCTATTAATGACTCCAAAACGTTTCATTGATATACCAATAAGTTCCTACTTCATTGTTATGGCATTGATGACTCCAAAACACTTCATTGATGTGCCAATGAGTTCTTACTTCATTGTTATTGCATTGATGGTCTATTTATATATCTCTTATTGATGTATCATTGTTTCAAAGTATCAAAAATGTGGTGGCAACCGAAATAACAATCTCAAAGATTAATTAAACTAAGTGATGGAAGTTCTCTCTTATCGGGTGGTATCCCAGGGGCATAAGCCTATCATGGGTCTATCCCTATTTATGTGTTTATGGGTGGTATCCCAGGGGCATAAGCCTATCATGGGTCGATCCCAGTTGATATGTACTGGAGGCAACCTAATGGTCACAGTACAGTACAGTAATGATTACAAAGATGATAAGAACGAAGGTAAAGTGATTGAATAAATACAATGTACAGGTTGTCACAAGTTCTAGTAAGTGTGGTCCACTCCTATTACGATTTATTTACTTGTTTCTGATTTTTATTAAGCTCCTATATCATATGTGATTATCTACAGCTTTACATACTCAGTACATATTTCGTACTGACGTCCCCCACGGGGGACCTGCATTTTATGCTCCAGGCACAGGTACCTCAGCTCATACACCGCACAAGTAGGAGCCAGGATATCCAGCTGCTTTTGGTGAGCTCCAATTTTCTTTGGGGCTTTCCGTGTCATATCCAGTCACTTTTGGTATTGTATAGAAGTTAGTTATATGGCGGGCTGTGTCCCGACCTTAGTTAAACTCTGTGTATTGTCTAGAGGCTTTGTAGACCTAATGTACAGTCAAGGTGGTGTTTTGTTAATAGACGTGATGGCTCCAACGGCCAAGTATTGTATATACATATATAAGTGTGCTCGAGCTTATACAGGTGATTATTTCCTTATATATGCGACATGATGTTGTTCGAATTTCGGGTTGTCATAGAGGTATGCATGGGAAGTATAAGGTTATGAGTTGGTTCTCCCGGGCCTCCTCGATTACGGGTGCCAGTCCGCCCCAATAGGATTTAGGGTGTGACAGTGGTATGGGCCAAAAATCAGTGGAGGTGAGCCAGGGAGGTTGGGGATCGTCCCAGTGTGGTCCGTTTAATTTATCGTGGCTATTTAGGTGGACAAACAGGCAAAACGGCATGAACGGGGCATTTTTGGGCCAAATCGGTGAGCTATAGCCCATGGTTTTGGGGGTGGTCCCGGGGTCCGGGCTTGGTGTAGGCCGAAAATTGGCGAGGGCGTGTCAGGGAGGTTGGGGATCGTCCCAATGTGGTCCGTTTAATTTATCGAGGCTATTTGGGTAGACAAACGGGCGAAACGGCGTGAACGGGGTATTTTCAGGACAAATCGATGTGTTATAGCCCACGGTTTCGGGGGTGGTCCCGGGGTTTGGGCGTGGTGTGGGCCGAAAATCGGCGGTGGCGTGCCAGGGAGTTGGGGATCGTCCCAGTGTGGTTCGTTTATTTTATCGTGTCCATTTGGGTGGACAAACAGGTGAAACGGCACAAAGGGAGTATTTTCAAACCAAATCAGTATGCTATAGCCCACGGTTTTAGGGGTGGTCCCGGGGTCCGGGCGTGGTGTGGGCCAAAAATCGGCGGGGGCATGCCAAGGAGGTTGGGGATCGTCCCAATGTGGTCCGTTTAATTTATCGTGCCCATTTGGGTGGATAAATAGGCAAAACGGCATGAACGGGGCATTTTTGGGCCAAATTGATGTGCTATAGCCCACGATTTTGGGGGTGGTCCCGGGGTACGGGCATGGTGTCGGCTAAAAAATGGTCGGGGCATGCCAGGGAGGTTGGGGATCATCCCAGTGTGGTCCGTTTAATTTATTGTGGCCATTTGGATGGACAATCGGGCAAAACGGTGCGAACGGGGCATTTTCGAGCCATATCGGTGAGTTATAGCCCACGGTTTTGGGGGTGGTCTCGAGGTTCGGCGTGGTGTTGGCCGAAAATCGGCGGGGGCGTGCCAGGGAGTTGGGGATCATGCCATTGTGGTCCGTTTAATTTATCGAGGCCATTTGGGTGGACAAATGGGTGAAACGGCGCGAACGGGGCATTTTTGGGCCAAATCAGTATGCTATAGCCCACGGTTTTGGGGGTGGTCCCAGAGTACGGGCATGGTGTGGGCCAAAAATTGGTGGGGACGTGCCAGGGAGGTTGGGGATCGTCCCAGTATGGTCCGTTTAATTTATCGTGGCCATTTGGGTGGACAAATGGGCAAAAGTGCCTGAACGGGGCATTTTCGGGCTAAATCGGTGTGCTATAGCCCATGGTTTCGGGGGTGATCCCGGGGTCCGAGGGTGTTGTGGGCCGAAAATTGGCAGGGGCGTACCAGGGAGTTTGGGGATCATCCCAATGTGGTCCGTTTAATTTATCGTGGCTATTTGGGTGGGAAATGGGCAAAACGGCACGAACGGGACATTTTTGGGCCAAATCAGTATAGCCCAAGGTTTCGGAGGTGGTCGTGGGGTCCGAGCGTGGTGTGGGACAAAAATCGGTGAGAGTGTGCCAGGGGGTTGGGGATCGTCCAAGTATGGTCCGTTTAATTTATAGTGGCCAGTTGGGTGGACAAACGAGCGAAACGGCGCAAACGGGGAATTTTCGAGCAAAATCGGTGTGCTTTAGCCCACGGTTTTGGTGGTGGTCCCGGGATCCGGGCGTGGGGTGGGCTGAAAATCGGCGGGGGCATGCCAGGGAGGTTGGGGATCATCCCAGTATGGTCCGTTTAATTTATCGTGTCCATTTGGGTGGACAAACGGGCGAAACAGCGCGAACGGGGCATTTTTGGGCCAAATCGGTGTGCTATATAGCCCACAGTTTTGGGGGTGGTCCTGGAGTCTGGGCATGGTGTGGGCCAAAAATTGGCAGGGGCGTGCCAGAGAAATTGGGGATCATCCCAGTGTGGTCCATTTAATTTATCGTGGCCATTTGGGTGGATAAACGGGCAAAACGGGGCATTTTCAGGCCAAATTGGTGTGCTATAGCCTATGGTTTCGGGGGTGGTCTCGGTGTCCGGGCGTGGAGTGGGCCGAAAATAGGCGGGGACGTGCCAGGGAGGTTGGGGATCGTCATAGTGTGGTCCGTTTAATTTATCGTGGCTATTTGGGTGGAGAAACGGGTGAGACGACGCAAACGGGGCATTTTCGGGCCAAATCGGTGTGCTATAGCCCACGGTTTTGGGGGTGGTCCCGGGGTCCAGGCGTGTTGTGGGTCAAAAATCCGCGGGGGCGTGCCAGGGAGGTTGCGGATCATCCCAGAGCGGTCCGTTTAATTTATCGTGGCCATTTGGGTGGACAAATGGTCAAAACGACGTGAACGGGGCATTTTCGGGGCAAATCGGTGTGCTATAGCCAATGGTTTCGGGGGTGATCCCGGCGTCCGGGGGTGGTACGGGCCGAAAATTTGCGGGGGAGTGCCAGTGAGGTTGGGGATCATCCCAGTGTGGTCCGTTTAATTTATCGTGGCCATTTGGGTGGAAAACGGGCGAAACGGCACGAACGGGGCATTTTTGGGCCAAATCAGTATAGCCCAAGGTTTCGTGGGTGGTCGTGGGGTTCGAGCGTGGTGTGGGCCAAAAATCGGTGGGAGCATGCCAGGGCGGTTGGGGATCATCCAAGTATGGTCCGTTTAATTTATAGTGGCCATTTGGGTGGACAAACGAGCCAAACGGCGTGAACGGGGCATTTTCGGGCAAAATTGGAGTGCTATAGCCCACGGTTTTGGTGGTGGTCCCGGGATCCGGGCGTGGTGTGGGCTTAAAATCGGCGGGGGTGTGCCAGGGAGGTTGGGGATCATCCCAGTGTGGTCCGTTTAATTTATCGTGTCCATTTGGGTGGACAAACGGGCAAAACGGCGCGAACGGGGCATTTTTAGGCTAAATCGGTGTGCTATATAGCCCACAGTTTTGGGGGTGGTCCTGGGGTCTGGGCATGGTGTGGGCCAAATATTGGCGGGGGCGTGCCAGAGAGGTTGGGATCATCCCAATGTGGTCCGTTTAATTTATCGTGGCCATTTGGGTGGACAAACGGGCAAAATGGGGCATTTTCGAGCCAAATTGGTGCGCTATAGCCTACGGTTTTGGGGGTGGTCTCGGGGTCCGGGCGTGGAGTGGGCCAAAAATAGGTGGGGGCGTGCCAGGGAGGTTGGGGATCGTCATAGTGTGGTCCGTTTAATTTATTGTGGACATTTGGGTGGACAAACGGGCAAAACGGCGCGAACGGGGCTTTTTTGAGCCAAACCGATGTGCTATAGCACTCGGTTTCGGGGGTGGTCCCGTGGTCCGGGCGTAGTGTGGGTCAAAAATCGGCGGAGGCATGCCAGGGAGGTTAGGATCGTCCCAGTGTGGTCCGTTTAATTTATCGTGGCCATTTATGTGGACAAATGGGTGAAATGGTTCGAACGGGGAGTTTTCGGGCAGCCCACGGTTTTGAGGGTGGTCCCGAGGTCCGGGCGTGTTGTGGGCCAAAAATTGGCGGGGGCTTGCCAGGGATGTTGGGTATCGTCCTTGGGTGGACAAGCGGGCGAAACAGCGTGAACAGGGCATTTTTGGACCAAATCGGTGTGCTATAGCTCACAGTTTCGAGGGTGGTCTTGGGGTTCGGGCGTGGTGTGGGTCAAAAATCGGCAGGGGCGTGCCAGGGAGGTTGGGAATCATCCCAGTGTGGTCCATTTTATTTATCGTCTCCATTTGGGCGGACAAACGAGCGAAACGACGCGAACGGGGCATTTTCAGGCTAAATCTTTGTGCAATAGCCCATGGTTTAGGGGGTGGTCTTGGGGTCCGGGCGTGGTGTGGGTCTATAATCGATGGGGGCGTGCCAGGGAGGTTGGGGATCATCCCAGTGTGGTCCATTTAATTTATCGTGGCCATTTGGGTAGACAAACGGGCCTAACGGCATGAATGGGGCATTTTCAGGCCAAATCGGTGTGCTATAACCTACGGTTTCAGGGGTGGTCCCGGGGTAGTGGCGCGATGTGGGCCAAAAATCAGAAAGGGCGTGCCCGGGTGGTAGGAGGTCGTCCCAGCGTGGTCCGTTTAATTTACCGTGGCCAATTCAGTGGACAAAAGGGCAAAACGACACGAACGGGGCATTTTCGGGCCAAATCGATGTGGTATAGCCTACGGTTTTGGGGGTGGTCCCGAGGTCAGGGAGTGGTGTGGGCCGAAAATTGGCGGGGTCATGCCAAGGAGGTAGAGGATCATCCCAGTGTGGTTCGTTTAATTTATCGTGGCTATTTGGGTGGACAAACGGGCGAAACGGTGCGAAAGGGTCATTTTTGGGCCAAATCGGTGTGCTATAGCCTATGATTTTGGGGGTGGTCTGAGGGTCCGGGCGTGGGGTGGGCCGAAAATCGGCGGAGGCATGCCATGGAGGTTGGAGATCGTCCCAGTGTGGTCCGTTTAATTTATCGTTGCTATTTGGGTGGACAAACGGGAAAAACGAAGCAAACGGGGCATTTTCGGCCCAAATTGGTGTGTTATATACCACGGTTTTGGGGTGGTTACGGGGTCCGGGCGTGGTGTGGGCCAAAAATCGATGGGGGCGTGTCAGGGAGGTTAGGGATTGTCCCAATGTGGTGCGTTTAATTTATCGCGGCTATTTAGGTGGATAAACGGGTGGAACGGCGCAAACGGGGCATTTTTGGGCTAAATTGGTGTGCTATCGCCCACAGTTTCGGGGGTGGTCCTGGGGTCCGGGTGTGGTATGGGCCGAAAATTGGCAGGGGCGTGCCAGGGAGGTTGGAGATCGTCCCAGTGTGGTCTGTTTAATTTATCATGGCCATTTGGGTGGACAAACGGGTGAAACGGCGCGAACGGGGCATTTTCTGGCCAAATCGATGTGCATTAGCCCTCGGTTTCGGGGGTGGTACCGGGGTCCGGGCGTGGTGTGGGTCAAAAATCGGCGGAGGCGTGCCAGGGAGGTTGGGGATCATTCCAATGTGGTCCGTTTAATTTATCGTGGCTATTTACATGGACAAAGAGGCGAAATGGCGCGAACTGAGAGTTTTCGAGCCAAATCGGTGTGCTAGAGCCCACGGTTTTTAGGGTGGTCCCGGGTCCGGGCGTGGTGTGGGCCGAAAATTGGCTGGGGCATTCCAGGGAAGTTGGGGATTGTCCCAGTGTGGTCCGTTTAATTTATCGTGGCCATTTGGGTAGATAAACGGGCGAAACGGCGCGAATAGGGCATTTTCGGGCCAAATCGGTGTGCTATAGCCCACGGTTTTGGGGGTGGTCCCGGGGTCCGGGAGTGGTGCGGGCCAAAAATTAGTGGGGGCATGCCAGAGAGGTAGGGGGTCGCCCCAGCGTGGTCCGTTTAATTAACCGTGGCCATTTGGGTGGACAAACGGGCAAAACGACATGAACGGGTCATTTTCAGGCCAAATCGATGTGCTATAGGCCACGGTTTCAGGGGTGTTCCAGGGGTCAGGGCGTGGTGTGGGCCGAAAATTGGCGGGGGTGTGCCAGGGAGGTTGGGGATCATCCCAGTGTGGTTCGTTTAATTTATCGCGGCCATTTGAGTGGACAAACGGGCAAAACGGTGCGAACGGGGCATTTTTGGGCCAAATCGGTGTGCTATAACCCACGGTTTCGGAGGTTGTCCCGCGGTCCGGGCGTGGTGTGGACCGAAAATCAGCGGGGGCTTGCCAGGAAGGTAGGGGGTCGTCCCAGCGTTGTCCATTTAATTTACCATGGCCATTTGGGTGGACAAACGAGCAAAACAACACGAACGGGGCATTTTCGGGCCATTCGATGTGCTATAGCCCACGGTTTCGGGGGTGGTCTCGGGGTCAGGGCGTGGTGTGGGTTGAAAATTGGCGGGGGCGTGCCAGGGAGGTTGGGGATCGTCCCAGTATGGTTCATTTAATTTATCGTGGCCATTTGGGTGGACAAACGGGCGAAACGGTGCGAACAGGGCATTTTTGGGCCAAATCGGTGTGCTATAGCCTACGATTTTGGGGTTGGTCACGGGATCCGGGCGTGGGCCAAAAATCGACGGGGGTGTGTCAGGGAGGTTAGGGATCGTCCCAGTGTGGTCCGTTTAATTTATCGCGGCCATTTAGGTGGACAAAAGGGCGAAACAACGCGAACGGGGCATTTTTGGGCTAAATCGGTGTGCTATAGCCCGCGGTTTCGAGGGTGGTCCTGGGGTCCGGGCGTGGTATGGGCGGAAAATCGGCAGGGGCGTGCCAGGGAGGTTGGGGATCGTCCCAGTGAGGTTTGTTTAATTTATCGTGGCCATTTGGGTGGACAAACGGGCGAAACTGCGCGAACGGAGCATTTTTGGGCTAAATAGATGTGCTATAGCCCTCGGTATCGGGGGTGGTACCGGGGTCCGGGCGTGGTGTGAGTCAAAAATCGGCGGAGGCGTGCTAGGGAGGTTGGGGATCATCCCAATGTGGTCTGTTTAATTTAAATAGGCCATTTAGGTGGACAAATGGGTGAAATGGCGCGAACGGGGAGTTTTCGAGCCAAATCGGTGTGCTATAGCACACTGTTTTTAGGGTGGTCCCGGTGTCCGGGCGTTGTGTGGACCGAAAATTGGCAGGGGCGTTCCAGGGAAGTTGGGGATCATCCCAATGTGGTTCGTTTAATTTATCGCGGCCATTTGAGTGGACAAACGGGCAAAACGGTGCGAACGGGGCATTTTTGGGCCAAATCGGTGTGCTATAACCCACGGTTTCGGAGGTTGTCCCGGGGTCCGGGCGTGGTGTGGGCCGAAAATCTGCGGGGGCTTGCCAGGAAGGTAGGGGGTCGTCCCAGCGTTGTCCATTTAATTTACCATGGCCATTTGGGTGGACAAACGAGCAAAACAACACGAACGGGGCATTTTCGGGCCATTCGATGTGCTATAGCCCACAGTTTCGGGGGTGGTCCCGGGGTCAGGGCGTGGTGTGGGTTGAAAATTGGCGGGGGCGTGCCAGGGAGGTTGGGGATCGTCCCAGTATGGTTCATTTAATTTATCGTGGCCATTTGGGTGGACAAACGGGCGAAACGGTGCGAACAGGGCATTTTTGGGCCAAATCGGTGTGCTATAGCCTACGATTTTGGGGTTGGTCACGGGATACGGGCGTGGGCCAAAAATCGACGGGGGTGTGTCAGGGAGGTTAGGGATCGTCCCAGTGTGGTCCGTTTAATTTATCGCGGCCATTTAGGTGGACAAAAGGGCGAAACAACGCGAACGGGGCATTTTTGGGCTAAATCGGTGTGCTATAGCCCGCGGTTTCGAGGGTGGTCCTGGGGTCCGGGAGTGGTATGGGCGGAAAATTGGCAGGGGCGTGCCAGGGAGGTTGGGGATCGTCCCAATGAGGTCTGTTTAATTTATCGTGGCCATTTGGGTGGACAAACGGGCGAAACTGCGCGAACGGAGCATTTTCGGGCTAAATAGATGTGCTATAGCCCTCGGTATCGGGGGTGGTACCGGGGTCCGGGCGTGGTGTGAGTCAAAAATCGGCGGAGGCGTGCTAGGGAGGTTGGGGATCATCCCAATGTGGTCTGTTTAATTTAAATAGGCCATTTAGGTGGACAAATGGGTGAAATGGCGCGAACGGGGAGTTTTCGAGCCAAATCGGTGTGCTATAGCCCACTGTTTTTAGGGTGGTCCCGGTGTCCGGGCGTTGTGTGGACCGAAAATTGGCAGGGGCGTTCCAGGGAAGTTGGGGATTGTCCCAGTGTGGTCCGTTTAAATTATCGTGGCCATTTGGGTGGATAAACGGGCGAAATGGCGCTAACGGGGCATTTTTGAGCCAAATCGGTGTGCTATAGCCCACGGTTTCGGGGGTGGTCTTGGGGTCCGGGAGTGGTATGGGTCAGAATTTGGCAAGGGCATGCCAGGGAGGTTGGGGATCATCCCAGTATGGTCCATTTTATTTATCGTGGCCATCTGGGGGACAGACGGGCAAATCGGTGCAAATGGGGCATTTTCGGGCAAATCGGTGTGCTATAGCCCACGGTTTCGGGGGTGGTCCTAGGTCCGGGCATGAAGTGGGCCAAAAATCGGTGGGGGCATGCCAGAGAGGTTGGGGATCGTCCCATTATGGTCCGTTTAATTTATCGTGGCCATTTGGGTGGACAAACGGGAAAAACGGAGAGATCGAGGCATTTTCGGCCCAAATCGGTGTGTTATAGCCCACATTTTTGGGGGTGGTCACGGGGTTCGGGCGTGGTGTGGGCCAAAAATCGGCGGGGCGTGTCAGGGAGGTTAGGGATTATCCCAGTGTGGTGCATTTAATTTATCGCGGCTATTTAGGTGGACAAACGGGCGGAACGGCGCAAACAGGGCATTTTTGGGATAAAATTGGTGTGCTATAGCCCCCAGTTTCGGGGGTGGTCCTGGGGTCCGGGTGTGGTATGGGCCAAAAATTAGCAGCGGCGTGCCAAGGAGGTTGGAGATCGTCCCAGTGTGGTCTGTTTAATTTATCATGGCCATTTGGGTGGACTAACGGGCGAAATGGCGCGAACGGGGCATTTTCTGGCCAAATCGATGTGCATTAACCCTCGGTTTCAGGGGTGGTACCGGGATCCGGGCGTGGTGTGGGTCAAAAATCGGCGGAGGCGTGCCAGGGAGGTTGGGGATCATTCCAATGTGGTCCGTTTAATTTATCGTGGCTATTTACATGGACAAACAGGCGAAATGGCGCGAACGGGGAGTTTTCGAGCCAAATTGGTGTGCTAGAGCCCACGGTTTTTAGGGTGGTCCCGGGTCCGGGCGTGGTGTGGGCCGAAAATTGGCAGGGGCATTCCAGGGAAGTTGGGGATTGTCCCAGTGTGGTCCGTTTAATTTATCGTGGCCATTTGGGTGGATAAACGGGCGAAACGGCGCGAATGGGGCATTTTCAGGCCAAATCGGTGTGCTTTAGCCCACGGTTTCGGGGGGGTCCCGGGGTACGGGAGTGTTGCGGGCCGAAAATCAGCGGAGGCATGCAAGAGAGGTAGGGGGTTTCCCCAGCGTGGTCCGTTTAATTTACCGTGGCCATTTGGGTGGACAAACGGGCAAAACTTCATGAACGGGCCATTTTTGGGCCAAATCGATGTGCTATAGTCCACGGTTTCAGGGGTGGTCCGGGAGTCAGGGCGTGGTATAGGCCGAAAATTGGCGGGGGCGTGCCAGGGAGGTTGGGGATCATCCCAGTGTGGTTCGTTTAATTTATCGCGGCCATTTGGGTGGACAAACGGGCAAAACAGTGCGAACGGGGCATTTTTGGGCCAAATCGGTGTGCTATAGCCCACGGTTTCGGAGGTTGTCCCGGGGTCCGGGCGTGGTGTGGGCCAAAAATCAATGGGGGCTTGCCAGGAAGGTAGGGGGTCGTCCCAGCATGGTCCGTTTAATTTACCGTGGCCATTTGGGTGGACAAACGAGCAAAACAACACGAACGGGGCATTTTCGGGTCAAATCAATGTGCTATAGCCCACGGTTTCGGGGGTGGTCCAGGGGTCAGGGCGTGGTGTGGGCTGAAAATTGGCGGGGGCTTGCCAGGGAGGTTGGGGATCATCCTAGTATGGTTCATTTAATTTATCGTGGCCATTTGGGTGGACAAACGGGCAAAACGGTGCGAACGGGGCATTTTTGGGCCAAATCGGTGTGCTATAGCCTACGATTTTGGGGTTGGTCATGGGATCCGGGCGTGGGCCAAAAATCGATGGGGGTGTGTCAGGGAGGTTAGGGATCATCCCAGTGTGGTCCGTTTAATTTATCGCGGCCATTTAGGTGGACAAACGGGCAAAACAGCGTGAACGGGGCATTTTTGGGCTAAATCGGTGTGCTATAGCCCGTGATTTCGAGGGTGGTCCTGGGGTCCGGGCGTGGTATGGGCAGAAAATCGGCAGAGGCGTGCCAGGGAGGTTGGGGATCGTCCCAGTGAGGTCTGTTTAATTTATCGTGGCCATTTAGGTGGACAAACGGGCGAAACTGCGCGAACGGGGTATTTTCGGGCTAAATAAATGTGCTATAGCCCTCGGTATCGGGGGTGGTACCGGGGTCCGAGCGTGGTGTGAGTCGAAAATCGGCGGAGGCATGCTAGGGAGGTTGTGGATCATCCCAATGTGGTCTGTTTAATTTATATAGGCTATTTAGGTGGACAAATGGGTGAAATGGCGCGAACGGGGAGTTTTCGAGCCAAATCGGTGTGCTATAGCCCACGGTTTTTAGGGTGGTCTCGGGGTCCTGGCGTTGTGTGGACCGAAAATTGGCAGGGGCATGCCAGGGAATTTGGGGATTGTCCCAGTGTGGTCCGTTTAATTTATCATGGCCATTTGGGTGGATAAACGGGCGAAATGGGGCGAACGGGGCATTTTTTAGCCAAATCGGTGTGTTATAGCCCACGGTTTCGAGGGTGGTCTTGGGGTCCGGGCGTGGTGTTGGTCAGAATTAGGCAGGGGCATGCCAGGGAGGTTGGGGATCGTCCCAGTATGGTCCGTTTTATTTATCGTGTCCATTTGGTGGGACAAATGGGCAAATCGGTGCAAATGGGGCATTTTCGGGCAAATCGATGTGCTATAGCCCACGGTTTCGGGGGTGGTCCTAGGTCCGGGCATGAAGTGGGCCAAAAATCGGCGGGGGCATGCCAGTGAGGTTGGGGATCGTCCCAGTATGGTCCGTTTAATTTATCGTGGCCATTTGGGTGGACAAACCGGCGAAACGGCGCAAACGGGGCATTTTCGAGCCAAATTGGTGTGCTATAGCCCACGGTTTTGGGGGTGGTCTTGGGGTCCGGGCGTGGTGTCGGTCAAAAATCGGCAGGGTGATGTTGGGCGTATTTACACGCCTAAGCACCATAATTTACCCATGATTCAGCTAAGTTTTGAGGATAAAATATATAATTCTTGCACTTTTAGTCCATTTTCCTTTAATACGCCCAACCTTCACTAATTGATAACGCTCAAACTACAGCTCTCGTAAGATTGTAAGCGGTCGTCGTCAAATATAGAACCCAACTGGGTTGGGTGTCAAATCCCACAGGGAATACTTGGTCACTAAGTATTGCAACTATTATTAGACTGTTGGTCGAAAATTCTATGGAAAGGGGGGATGGTTTAGGCGTGAAGTAAAAGTATCAAAATAGCAAAGTAAAAACGGAATGCTTGGTAGGTTTTAATCAATGAGAATTGTAAGTTAGGGTTATGTTCACCTTATGAGTTCTACGTATCTATTGGCTATGAGTTATGCGGAATTCAGACATGCATGCGCTTATAGAGATTCGTATTCTATGGTAAATCCTAGCGTCTTTCAACCATCAAGGATTATATCACTTTAACTCTTTCGAGCTTAAAGCGTATACTAATGGTACGAATTCTCCAAGAGGTTAATCCAGTTACGGCACTAACTTTTAAACAGGGTTTAGTAGACCTATTTCATTGTCATCCTCTCTTTTCCAGACATGTAACTTTTCTTTCGAACAGGTTAATGCTATACTGGCGTATTCTAAATGTTTGCAACCACAAGAATTCAATAAAGATGAAGAGAGTAATGATATAAGCAGCATACGTATCAAGAATTCACAAACTCATAGCAACCGATAGTATCTCATAAGGCTTCCATAACCCTAACAGAGAAGTTTAGCTACTCATGAGCGCAACGGAAATCACAATAGATATAATCATCATACCACCACTTAGGATAGTCTTGGCGATGGAAGTGATAAACGTCAACTAGGGTTGGTCGTTTTTTCTCCTTCCGTTCTTCTCAATAGAGTCGTGTTTCTCTGTTAAAACTTACAGAATATTGTAACGTGAAGTAGTAGCAAAAGTCGAATGGAAAATACTTGAATTAATGAGTGAATCGAATTGTAAGAGTTGAATGAATTATTCGAATGGAGAGAGATAATAATAAAAACTTCAGCAACATAGGGTATTTATAACACCCATATCCTATTCCTACTAGGCTACTGCGTACTTATCCTAATCCTACTAGGTTACTGCATCCTTATCCTAATCCTACTAAGTTACTGCTGATCCCCAAAGTCTTTAGAAATGTTGTTTTTGCCCGGGACAAGTTATCCATGCATCACTTTCAGTCCATAGGCGTCCAAACGCTGCTTTCCTTCTTTCGTGAAGCTTCCTTGGGTGTCAAGTTATCCATAAAGTGCTGGAATATTCATCGTTTATACCTGAAAACTTGCTAATCACGTTTGTTAGCTCACTTACAGGAAAAAGGACTAAAAGTGCAGGAATTATATATTTTGTCCTCAAAACTTAGCTAAAATATGGGTACATTAAGGTGCTTTAGGCGTGTAAATACGCCTATCATCAACACCCCACACTTAAAGCTTTGTTCGTCCTCGAACAATATATCATGTCCATATAAACATCTACTTAGGGTTTCACAGTAACAACACAAAATATTCATTAAGACAGGCACGGCAATTATTAACAAAGAGTAGTTTTCTAATCACTTCTAGAAATAATTCAACCTCCAACATAGACTCGTGATGATGGTTAATTCGTATTCAAAAGTTAAGGCACAAAGAATCATACAAGACTACCCAAAACTCATCAACCATGTGTGTCTCACATAAGATATTACCCATAATCACTCACAAGTATTGCATTTTTCAGAACATGGGTATAAGATTATCCTTGCTCTCACTCTCACAAAGAATTCATATGTTGCAACTGATGACCATAAGCTTTCCCTTAGTGTAATGCTCTACTAATATCAGAATGCTAAGCTTAGGATCAAATAGGTCTTTACAGGTTGTAATGTAGGCTAAGGGACGGGTAGGACTATTTTGGCCAGAAATAGTGACTATGTTCCTAAGCTCTTTAATACATCACATTATGCCATTTTCACGTTCTTTCAAACAACCTTTCTACTTTGTTTTAATCTACCACCCCTTCTTACCTCTTTTGTTTTTCAATTTTAAACATAACTAACTTTTTAGTTTTCTTTTGATTTTTCTTTTCGTAACACACCTCTATGATAGCAATTCTTTTTCATAATAAATTCAAGCACCAATACATTCTAAGGCATCACACTCACCCAATTTCCTCTTATTTTTTCACATGACTTTACAATTTAAAGCGCTTAGGAATTTGGATCAAATTATGGTTTTGAAAAAAATGGATTAGGCTACCTATGAGGCTGTCAAAGAAAATAGGCTAAAGGCTCAAAGGGGTTGACTAGGATAATGTCCACGGGTAGGTAAAACGAAGGTAAACAATCACAGGTTGCCAAGGAAATGCCTAAATCATCTCCTAAACTCACATTCTTTATTTCGCTTCACACACACACCAGGCAAGTTCTAGCATCTGCCACAAACACAGAATATACTATAACCTCACACGCACAAGGCACATGGTCAACTTTATTGGGAGTATTATAGACTCTTGACCCTAACAGATGAATGAATTAAACCACACAATTATCACACAGTGAGTCATACTTAGAGCCTAAATGTCTCAATAGTAATGATTCTAGCACAAACTCTTGTCATAACACCATGCCGCCAATCAGAATAATTTCATGCATCAAAATCTAAAAAAATCTACGACTAATTAAAACAAACAAAAAAATATGACAATAAATGTAGGCAGAGAAGTACAGCATACGAATACCAGCATCGAAAATAAATACGGAAAACCTGATTAGTCGGACTCATCTTCTATGTCTGGGGTCATACCCCCTGCGTCGGAATCATCATCAGAGTCATCGTCGAAAGAGTTTCCTCAAATTGTACCCCACTTGATCCAAAAGTGCGTTGAGGTATTTGTAGCGAGGAGGATTCAGCTTGCTCTTTTCTTCCGCTTTCCTAACCTTTCTGTGAGGTGGATACTTTTTGTTTTTCTTGTCGTCCTTTTGAGGCCATTCTACCTGAGATCCTAATAGAGTCATGTTAGCTTCATCTCAGAAGATTCAATTGATAAACAAACAGTAATGGCACCACCCCACACTTAAGTTGTTGGCACAGACTAATTAAGTGAGTGATGTCGACTACTCAGACTTCATCGTCATACATTTGGGCGATATGTTCCAACAATATGTTCAGCACAGTCATACTTTCATGTCGTCTTAACTATCCTTTCCAACTCTATTTCATGTAATCTTGATCATACTCTCATGTTTGGATTAATGCACTTTTTTGAACAAGACTACTGCATAGAGATCGTATCAAGTTATGGTATAGAAATAATCACAACATCTTATGCTTGTATTCAATCATGATCTTTTATCTCGATGAACGAGTCATTCAAACATTCAAGCATTAAATTTTGAAGATTATGCACTTAACTTCACCATGTCGACTCCGCAAAAGTATGACAGTGTATAACAATCAAATACAAGTCGAAACCAAATCAAGAGCATCATTACGTATTCTTTCACTCACTTAGTTGTATCACAACAAATCAACCATATTCAAATCACCAATACTACTTCAAGATTTAATAATTTATTATAGGCGTAGTAGTGTAGTACTTACGGAATATAAAAGAAGAACAAAGAAGTACTTACTTGGTTGATGGCCTCGGAAGATGTTCTTGCAAAGTAAAAGAGCAAAAGGAAAATTTTTGAGAGATTTTGGAGAGGTAGGCGGCGCCAAGGTTGAGGTTGCAATGCATTTTTGTTCTAATACTAAGGTTCTATTTATAGGACAAGCTTGGGTCGGGTTTTGACCCATTTGGAATCGGATTTGGAGACCAAAAGTGACCATAGGCGGCGCCTAATGCTTTGCCTATGCTTGGCATAGGCGGCGCCTTTTGCAAAGCCTTGTTGATCATAGGCGGCGCCTATGCTATGGCATTGTTAGGCATAGGCAGCGCCTATGCCATGGCATGCTAGATTTAGAGACAAAAGGCTTTTGTATAGGCGGCGCCTATGCTATGGCATTGTTGAGCATAGGCTGCGCCTATGCTATGGCACTCTAGAATCTGAGAGCTTATGCCATAGCATAGGCCTTCCCTTGTTCGTGGCCTAGATTTACATAGGCCTTGCCTTGTTCTTTGCCTATATTTTCATAGGCAATGCCTAACCCATAGCCTTTTGCTTCTTCATTCCTAACTTACCACCTTCAACATGCAATACTTCCAAATCAAAATTTGAAACCAATCTCCTCCTTTACACCTCTTGCACCTACATTTACTCAAAAACAACAAAAACGATTAGAACGATGGGTTGCCTCCCATCAAACGCCTTAGTTTTGGTCGTGGCTAGATAAAATCTTAAGAAAACAAAACAATTAAAAACGATGGGTTGCCTCCCACCAAGCGCTTGATTTATTGTCGCGGCACGACATAGCTATCTCGATTACTTAGACTTCATCGAGATAGATGGGGCATCATTTTCTGACTGGATTCAGACGACGCTGATGCTTACTTGTAGGCATGCAATCTCCTTCGAGATAAATCTTGTGCGTACATATCCCAAGAGGGATACCAATTATATCATCAATAGTCCAACCCATAGCTCTCTTGTATTTCTTCAGAGCAGAGATGAGAGCCTCTACGTGCTGTTCACTTAAATCATCCGTCACACTCACCGGAAGTGTATTTCTACTTCCCAAGCATGCATACCTTAGATAATTGGGGAGATCTTTCGATTCTAGCACTGGGGGCTTTTCAATGGAAGTCTTCGTTATTGGTGATGATTGATTCTTAAGATCAAGGTCCAGCTTCTTAGGAGCATGAGAATAGGACCTTATTCCTGTTAGAGCACAAACGGTTTCATCATGTTCTTCAGCCTCCTTACGCTCAAAATTCAGCAGCACATCAGATAGGGACTCAACAGTAAGCTACTTCTCTACAGATAATTCTTTCTTATCCTCATAAAAAACATCATCTACAGAGAACACATTCATATCGTTGGGCTGATTCATTGCTTTGCATACATCAAAATGGACCACTTCATCATTCAGTCGAAATAAAAGCTCATTAGCTCTTAAATCAATCAGCACACTTCCAGTTGCGAGGAAAAGGCGTCCCAAGATTATGGGAACTTCAGAATCCACCTCGCAATCCAAAATCACAAAGTCTGCAGGAAAAATAAAGGTAGACACCTTCACCAACACATCATTCAAGATACCCACAGGTCGTTTTACCGACCTAACTGCCATCACGAGCCGCATATTGGTTGGAGTAGGGTCGCCCAATCCTAACTTTCTGTAGACGGATAGTGGCATCAAATTGATGCTAGCTCCCAAATCGGACAATGCTTTGGAAAAATTCATAGATCCAATCGTGCAAGGAATAGTGAAAGCACCAGGGTCTGCCTTCTTCTGTACTAAGGACCTTGTGGCAATTGCACTGCAATGATGAATATTATCTGCCGTCTCATAGCTTACTGCCCGCTTCTTTGTCAACAGGTCCTTCATGAATTTAGCATACCCAGGCATTTGTTCCAGCGCCTCGACCAAAGGAACATTAATAGTCAGCTACTTCAACATAACCATGAATTTACTGAACCTGGTATCATCAGCTTTCTTCTTTAGTCTCTGCGGAAAAGGTGGTGGTGGAAGGGGAATTGTTTTCTCCACCACTTCCTTTTTATCTTGCTTTCGATTATCAACTTTTTTAGGAGTGTCGTCAGCCTTCTTCTTCAGTCTTTGAGGAAAAGGTGGTGGTGGAAGGGGAATAGTTTTCTCCACAACTTTCTTTTTACCTTGCTTCCAACTACCAATCTTTTCAGGCTGCAGACATCTAGGGGTGACGTCATGAACACACTCTTCAGCTTCTTTGGCCTCTTCACATTCTGCATCAATAACATTATCCGTTATATCATCAACTACCTGCTTGCCTTTAGATGGATTTTCCAACACTTTACCACTTCGGGTAGTAATAGCCATACACGATCCATCATTCCTCAGATTTTGCACTGTGTCGCAAGGTAGTGTTCCAGCTTTTCTTTGATTGAATGCCGCCGAAAGTTGACTCAATTGCTGCTCTAGTTGTTTTATTGCAGTAGAATGCGAGTCAACCAATTGATTTATTGAAGACAAATAGTTCTTCACCTCATTCACTCCCGTATTAATTGCCTCAACTCCTTTCAGCATCTTTGCCATCATATCTTCCATAGACATCTTCCCCGAACCAGATGTCGTGGCCTCACGATTTCCAGGAGAAATATACAAACCACTCCTGTCAGTCTTATTCTTCCAACTACCTTGATCGCGGTCCTTGTATCCAGATTTATCATAATAGTTTCGACCTTGGTTTCCTTGGGCATTGCCTCGGAAACCCCCCTGATTATTCAAGTAGTTGGCTTCTTCCTCGGAATCGGATTCGTCTCTTCCTTTTGACACAACTTCTTTGACTTTTTCGGTCTTCCCTGATAATAAATGCTTGGTAAGAAGATCCATCTATGTTTTGATGTGCGTCATATCTTGATCACGTTCCTCTTCTCTTCGCCTCTGTTCTGCAGTCATGCTAATCGATACAGTAGAGCTTGTTACCTCAGAATCCCTGGTATGCCAATCTCTACTTTGCTTTGTCATACGATCTAACATATCACTTGCCTGAATAAAAGTGAGGTCCATGAATGACCCACCTGCTGCATTATCAACCACTGGCTTAGTCACCGAATTCAAAGATCTGTATAATATCTCCATCAAGTGGACATTGGTCATATGATGGTTTGGGAACCGCATAAGCTTCGTCTTGAACCTCTCCCATGTTTTGTGGAGAGCTTCAGTTCGAAGCTGTCGAAAATTGCTGATTTTATCTCTCAACTGTGCTCTTTTGGATGGCGGAAAGAATCTTTCTAGGAAAGCGTCTTTCAACTGCCTCTAATTAGTAATAGAATCAGGAGTTAGCCCATTCAACCATAGAGTTGCCTCCCCAGATAGAGACAATGGAAATAAACGCAGCCGAATTGCATTCTGTCCAACGCCTGGATTGTCGAATGACTTGCATGTAGAGATGAAGTTGACTAGATGCATATTCGGATCATCGCCTGCAAGTCCACCAAATAATCCCTTGAGCTGCAATAACTGAATCATGGTGCTAGTGATATTGAACTTAGCTCCGGGTGCCAAGGGTGGAGGAATAATAGCTCCTGTAGCACCAGCTCCATCCAGATCGTCATCATCATCATCAAAAGGAGCCTGCACAGCTCGACGGTCAGGTCTCATTCTAGCTTGACGATCTCTCTTATGCATAGGTGCTGCCACTTCATCTGCACGCCATGGATTAAGTAACTCCTCATCACCCAGGTCCTCATCATCAGGATTTGTTGCCCGACCTGGGTTATCAATATTCTGTTGATGCACTTGAGCAGCTGCCGGTGCAGTTAGTCTAGCCTGCTCCTGTTGAGCCGCCCTTCTGTCAATGTCACGTTGTGCATCCATTCTGTCAATAAGTTGAGGTTCAGGATTGATAGGTAATAACGGTTGACCTGAACTTCGAGTGTTTGGCATGCACTCAAGCAAACCTGAATAAAACAAAAACAACAACTAAAAGTAAAATTCAAGAATCTTTGACCAAAGGGTCTAGTAACTATCACAAACTTAGTTGACAACTGTATTCCCCGGCAACAGTGCCAAAATTTGATAACGCTCAAACTACAGCTCTCGTAAGAGTGTAAGCGGTCGTCGTCAAATATAGAACCCAACTGGGTTGGGTGTCGAATCCCACAGGGAATACTTGGTCAATAAGTATTGCAACTATTATTAGACTGTTGGTCGAAAATTCTATGGAAAGGGGGGATGGTTTAGGCGTAAAGTAAAAGTATCAAAATAGCAAAGTAAAAACGGAATGCTTGGTAGGTTATAATCAATGAGAATTGTAAGTTAGGGTTATGTCCACCTTATGAGTTCTACGTATCTATTGGCTATGAGTTATGCGGAATTCAGACATGCATGCGCTTATAGAGATTCGTATTCTATGGTAAATCCTAGCGTCTTTCAACCATCAAGGATTATATCACTTTAACTCTTTCGAGCTTAAAGCGTATACTAATGGTACGAATTCTCCAAGAGGTTAATCCAGTTACGGCACTAACTTTTAAACAGGGTTTAGTAGACCTATTTCCTTGTCATTCTCTCTTTTCCAGACATGTAACTTTTCTTTCGAACAGGTTAATGCTATACTGGCGTATTCTAAATGTTTGCAACCACAAGAATTCAATAAAGATGAAGAGAGTAATGATATAAGCAGCATACGTATCAAGAATTCACAAACTCATAGCAACCGATAGTATCTCATAAGGCTTCCATAACCCTAACAGAGAAGTTTAGCTACTCATGAGCGCAACGGAAATCACAATAGATATAATCATCATACCACCACTTAGGATAGTCTTGGCGATGGAAGTGATAAACGTCAACTAGGGTTGGACGTTTTTGCTCCTTCCGTTCTTCTCAATAGAGTCGTGTTTCTCTGTTAAAACTTACAGAATATTATAAAGTGAAGTAGTAGCAAAAGTCGAATGGAAAATACTTGAATTAATGAGTGAATCGAATTGTAAGAGTTGAATGAATTATTCGAATGGAGAGAGATAATAATAAAAACTTCAGCAACATAGGGTATTTATAACACCCATATCCTATTCCTACTAGGCTACTGCGTACTTATCCTAATCCTACTAGGTTACTGCATCCTTATCCTAATCCTACTAAGTTACTGTTGATCCCCAAAGTCTTTAGAAATGCTGTTTTTGCCCGGGACAAGTTATCCATGCATCACTTTTAGTCCATAGGCGTCCAAACGCTGCTTTCCTTCTTTCGTGAAGCTTCCTTAGGCGTCAAGTTATCCATAAAGTGATGGAATCTTCATCGTTTATACCTGAAAACTTGCTAATCATGTTTGTTAGCTCACTTACAGGAAAAAGGATTAAAAGTGCAGGAATTATATATTTTGTCCTCAAAACTTAGCTAAAATATGGGTACATTAAGGTGCTTTAGGCGTGTAAATACGCCTATCATCACTAATACATCATGTAAGATACCAACAGGTCATTTTACCGACCTATCTGTCATTACCAGCTGCATTTTGGTAGGTGTAAGATCCCCCAACCCCAACTTTCTATAAATGGCTAGTGGTATCAAATTAATGCTAGCCCCCAAATCGCACAATGCCTTAGCAAAATCCAAGGATCCAACCGTGCAAGGAATAGTGAAAGCACCAGGATCCGTCTTTTTCTGTACTAAAGATATCGTGGCAATTGCACTGCAATAATGAATATTATCTGCCAGTTCATAACTTGCTGCCCTTTTCTTTGTCAAAAGGTCCTTCATGAATTTGGCGTACCCTGGCATCTGCTCCAGTGCCTCCACCAAAGGCACATTAATAGTCAGCTGCTTCAACATGGTCATGAATTTACAAAGCCTGGTGTCATCAGCCTTCTTCTTCAGGCTCTGAGGAAAAGGTGGTGGTGGATTTGGAAGAGTCTTTTCCACCACTTCCTTTTGGTTTTTCTTTCGATTATCAATCTTTTTAGGCTGGTGACATCTAGGTGTAGTGTCATGAACGTTCTCATTCTGATTTTCAGCTTCTACAGAATCATCACAATCTGCTTCAATAACATTCTCTTCTGTATTACCAACCACCTGCTTACCTTTGGATGGATTTTCCAACACCTTACCACTCCTGGAAGTAATAGCCATACATGATCCATCATTTCGTGGATTTTGCATAGTGTTACAAGGTAAAGTGCCAGCTTTTCTTTGATTGAATGCCGCTGATAGTTGACTCATTTGTTGTTTCGGCTATTTTATTACAGTGGAATGCGAGTCAACCAATTGATTTATTGAGGACAAATCATTTTTTACCTCAGCTAGTCCCGTGTTGGTTGCCTCCACTCCTTTCAAAAGCTTGGCCATCATGTCCTCTATGGACATCTTCCCAGAACTAGTTGCAACAGCCTCACGATTTCCAGGAGGGACATACAAACCACTCCTGTCAGTCTTATTCTTGAATACGGATTTTTCATAATAGTTCCGACCTTGGTTTCCTTGGGCATTGCCTGGAAAACCCCCATGATTATTCAAATAATTTGTTTCCTCCTCATAATCTAATTCATCTCTACCCTGTGATACAACAGCCTTGATATTTTCTGTCTTCCCTGATAATAAATGCTTGGTAAGAAGGTCCATCTGCATTTTTATGTGAGCCATATCTTGGTCACGTTCCTTTTCTCTTCGCCTCTGTTCTGCTGTCATGCCAGTAGATACAGTAGAGCTTGCTACCTCAGAATCCCTGGTATGCCAAGCTCTACTCTGCTTTGTCATACGATCCAGCATATCACCAGCCTCAATAAAAGTAAGGTCCATGAATGACCCACCTACAGCATTATCAACCACTGGCTTAGTCACCGAGTTCAACGCCCTGTATAATATTTCCATCAAGTGGATGTTGGTCATCTGATGATTTGGGTACCGCATAAGCTTCTTCTTGAACCTCTCCCATGTTTCGTGGAGAGCTTCAGTTGGAAGCTGTCGAAAATTGCTCATCTCATCTCATAACTATACTCTCTTGGATGGCGGAAAGAATCTTTCTTGGAAAGCGTCTTTTAGTTGCCTCCAATTAGTAATAGAGTCAGGAGTCAGCCCGTTCAACCATAGAGTTGCCTCTCCAGATAGAGACAATGGAAATAATCATAGTCGAATTGCATTCTGTCCAACTCCTGGATTGTCAAACGACTTGCATGTTGAGATAAAGTTGATCAGATGCATATTCGGATCATCGCCAGCAAGTGCACCAAATAAACCTCTGAGTTGTAATAGCTGGATCATGGTGTTGGTGATATTGAACTTGGCTCCGGGTGCCAAGGGTGGAGGAATAATAGCCCCTGTGGCACCAACCCCATCCAAGTCGTCATCATCATCATCAAAAGCGATTTGCACAGCTCGACGTTCAGGTCTCATTCTCGCTTGACGATCTCTGTTGTTCACAGGTGCTGCCACCTCACCAGCACGCCTTGGATTTAATAACTCATCATCACCCAGGTCCTCTTCATCAAGATTTGTTGCCCGACCTGGGTTATCAATATCCTGTTGATGCACTTGCGCAGCTGCCAATGCAGCTAATCTTTCCTGCTCCTGTTGAGCAGTCATCCGTTCAAGGTTTCGTTGCGCATCCATTCTGCCAATAAGATGTGGTTCAGGATTTATAGGTAATAATGGTTGACCAAATCTTCGTGTATTTGGCATACACTCCACTAAACCTGAACAAAACAAAAACAACAAACAAAAAGTAAAATTCAAGAATCTTTGACCAAAGGGTCTATTAACTATCACAAACTTAGTTGACAACCGTATTCCCCGACAACGGCGCCAAAGTTTGATACGCCCAAATTACAACTCTCGTTAAAAAGTGTAAGCGGTCGCTGTCAAATATAGAACCCAACCGGTTTGGGTGTCGAATCCCACAGGGAATACTCTGGTCACTAAGTGTTGCAATTATTAGTAGACTGTTGGTCGAAAATTCCAAGGAAAAAGGGGGGTTTGGTTTAGGCATGAACTAATATTATCAAAGTAACAATGGAACGATTTGCGTAGTAAGATTTAATCACAGAGATTGATAAGTTAGGGTTATGTCCACCTTATAAGTTCTACTTCTCTATTAACTATGAGTAACGCGGAATTTAGACATGCATGCACTTATAGAGAATCGTATTCTAATTCTAAATCCAAGTGTTTCTCAACCATCAAGGATTTATTTCTCTTTAGCTCTCCCGAGCCTAAAGTGTATAACAAATGGTACAAATTCTCCAAGAAGTTAATCCGGTTAAGACATTAACGTGTAAATAGAGGTTGGAAACCCTATTTCCTTGTCACACTCTCTTTTCCAAACATGTAACTTTTCTCTCGAACAAGTTAATGCTATAATGGCGTATTCTCTATGTTTGCAACCATAAGAATTCAATCAAAACGAAGAGAGTAATGATATAAGTAGCATAACACATCAAGAATTCACAAACTCATAGTAATAGATAGTATACTACAAGGTTTCCATAACCCTAACAGATAAGTTTAGCTACTCATGAATACAACGGAAATCAAAGTAGACATCATCATCATACCAAAACTTAGAGAAATCTCGGCTATGGAAATGAAACGTGTCTTCTTTCTCCGTTGCTCAAGTGAGCCATTTTCTGTTCTCAAACTAGTACCGAATCTCCCAACGTGAATGGTCAATAATGTCGAATGATGATGAAAAAATCAGCAATAAGGTTTTTAATAGCATCCTTGTCTAATAAGTTACTACTGCATCCTTAAGTATTTAAAAATACTGGGTTTTCCCGGGAAAAAGTTCCCATGCATCACTTTCAGTCCAAAAGCTGTCTTCCCTCTTCTGTGAAGTTTTCCTTTGCTGCCCACAGGTCCACAAAGTGCTGAAATCTTCATCATTAGTACCTGAAAACATGCTAATCACATAGGTCAGCTCACTTAAAGGAAAATGGACTAAAAGTGCAAAAATTATATATTTTATCCTCAAAACTTAGCTGAAACATGGGTAAATTATGGTGCTTAGGCGTGTAAATACGCCCAACCTCACAAGGGCATGCCAGGGAGGTTGGGGATCGTCCCAGTGTGGTCCATTTTATTTATCGTGGCTATTTGGGGGGACAAAAGGGCGAAACGACGCGAACGCAGTATTTTCGGGCCAAATTAATGTGTTATAGCCCACGATTTCGGGGGTAGTCCCGGGGACCGGGCGTGGTATGGGCCGAAAATCAGCGGGGGCGTGCCAGGGAGGTTAGGGATTATCCCAGTGTTGTCCGTTTAATTTATCGTGGCCATTTGGGGGGACAAATGGGCTAAACGGTGCGAACAGGGCATTTTCGATCCAAATTGGTGTGCTATATAGCCCACGGTTTTGTGGGTGGTCTCGGGTTCCGGGTGTGGTGTGGCCCGAAAATCAGCGGGGGCGCACCAGGGTGATTGGGGATCATCCCAGTGTGGTCCGTTTAATTTATCGTGGCCATTTGGGTGGACAAACAGGCAAAACAGCGTGAATGGGGCATTTTTGGGCCAAATCAGTATAGCCCAAGGTTTCGGGGTGGTCGCGGGGTCCGAGCGAGATGTGGGTAAAAAATTATTGGGGGCGTGTCAGGGGGTTGGGGATCATTCTGGTGTAGTCCGTTTAATTTATCGTGGCTATTTGGGTGGTCAAACGGGTGAAACGGTGCGAACGGGGCATTTTTTAGACAAATCGGTGTGATATAGCCGACGGTTTTGGGGGTGGTCCCGGGGTACGGGTGTGGTGTGGGCCGAAAATCGGCAGGGGCGTGCTAGGGAGGTTGGGGATCGTCCCAGTGTGGTCCGTTTAATTTATCGTGGCCATTTGGGTGCTCAAACAGGCGAAATGAAGCGAACGGGGCATTTTCAGGCTAAATCGGTGTGTTATACCCCACGGGTTAGGGGTGGTCTTGAGGTCCAGGCGTGGTGTGGGTCGAAAATCGATGGGGGCGTGCCAGGGAGGTTGGGGATCATCCCAGTGTGGTTCGTTTAATTTATCGTGGCCATTTGGGTGGACAAACGGGTCAAACGGCGCGAACGGGGCATTTTTAGGCCAAATCGGTGTGCTATAACCTACGGTTTCGGGGGTGATCTCGGGGTCCGGGCATTGTGTAGGCCGAAAATCAGCGGGGGCATGCCAGGGAGGTTGGGGGTTGTTCCAGCGTGGTCCGTTTAATTTACCGTGGTCATTTGGGTGGACAAACGGGCAAAACAACACAAACGGGGCATTTTTGGGCCAAATCGATGTGTTATAGCCCACGATTTCGGGGGTGGTCCCATGGTCAGGGCGTGGTGTGGGCCGAAAATTGGCAGGGGCATGCCAGGGAGGTTGGGGATCGTGCTAGTATGGTCCTTTTAATTTATCATGGCCATTTGGGTGGACAAACGGGCAAATCGGCATGATTGGGGCATTTTCGGGCCAAATCGGTGTGCTATAGCACACGATTTCGGGTGTGGTCCCGAGGTTCGGGCGTGGAGTGGGCCAAAGATCGGCGGGGGGCATGTGAGGGAGATTGGGGATCGTCCCAGTGTGATCCGCTTAATTTATCATGGCCAATTGGATGGACAAACGGGCAAAACGGCATGAACGGGTAATTTTTGGGTCAAATCGGTGTGCTATAGCCCACGATTTTGGGGGTGGTCCCGGGGTCCGGGCGTGGTATAGGCTAAAAATCTGCGGGGACGATCCAGGAAAGTTGGGGATCATCCCAGTATGGTCCGTTTAATTTATCGTGGCCATTTGGGTGGACAAACGGGCGAAACGGTGTGAATGGGGCATTTTCGAGCCCAATCGGCGTGTTATAGCCCACAGTTTTGGGGGTGGTCTCGGGGTCCGGGCGTGGTGTCGACCGAAAATCGGCGAGGGCACACCAGGGTATTTGGGAATCATCCCAGTATGGTCCGTTTAATTTATCGTGGCTATTTGGGTGGACAAACAGGTGAAACGGCGTGAACGAGGCATTTTCGAGCTAAATTGGTGTGCTATAGCCCACGGTTTCGGGGGTGGTCTTGGGGTCCGGGCGTGGTGTGGGTCAAAAATTGGCAGAGGCATGCCAGGGAGGTTGGGGATCATCCCAGTGTGGTCCTTTTAATTTATCGTGGCCATTTGGGTGGACAAACGGGTCAAACGGCACGAACGGGGCATTTTAAGGCCAAATCGGTGTGCTATAACCTACGGTTTTGGTGGTGATCTCGGGGTCCGGGCATGGTGTAGGCCGAAAATCAGCGGGGGCATGCCAGGGAGGTTAGGGGTTGTCCCAGCGTGGTCCATTTAATTTACCGTGGTCATTTGGGTGGACAAACGGGCAAAACGACACAAACGGGGCATTTTTGGGCCAAATCGATGTGCTATAGCCCACGATTTCGGGGGTGGTCCCGCGTTCAGGGCGTGGTGTGGGCCGAAAATTGGCGGGGGCATGCCAGGGAGGTTGGGGATCGTCCCAGTATGGTTCTTTCAATTTATCGTGGCCATTTGGGTGGACAAACGGGCAAATCGGCATGAATGGGGCATTTTCGGGCCAAATCAGTGTGCTATAGCACACGATTTCAGGTGTGGTCGTGAGGTTCGAGCGTGGAGTGGGCCAAAGATCGGTGAGGGGCGTGTGAGGGAGATTGGGGATCGTCCCAGTGTGGTCCGTTTAATTTATCGTGGCCAATTGGATGGACAAACGGGCAAAACAGCATGAACGGGTAATTTTTGGGCCCAATCGGTGTGCTATAGCCCATGATTTCGGGGGTGGTCCCGGGGTTCGGGCGTGGTATAGGCCAAAAATCTACGGGGACGATCCAGGAAAGTTGGGGATCATCCCAGTATGGTCCGTTTAATTTATCGTGGCCATTTGGGTGGACAAACGGGCGAAACAGTGCGAACGGGGCATTTTCGGGCCCAATCGGTGTGTAATAGCCCACGGTTTCGGGGGTGGTCTCGGGGTCCGGGCGTGGTGTCGGCCGAAAATCGGCGAGGGCACACCAGGGTATTTGGGGATCATCCCAGTATGGTCCGTTTAATTTATCGTGGCTATTATGGTGGACAAACAGGCGAAACGGCGCGAACGGGGCATTTTCGAGCCAAATTGGTGTGCTATAGCCCACGGTTTCGGGGGTGGTCTTAGGGTCCGGGCGTGGTGTGGGTCAAAAATCAGCAGAGGCATGCCAGGGAGGTTGGGATCATCCCAGTGTGGTCTATTTTATTTATCGTGGCCATTTGGGGGGACAAAAGGGCGAAACGACGCGAACGCAGTATTATCGGGCCAAATCAATGTGCTATAGCCCACGATTTCGGGGGTGGTCCTGGGGACCGGGCGTGGTATGGGTCGAAAATCAGCGGGGGCGAGCTAGGGAGGTTAGGGATCGTCCCAGTGTGGTCCGTTTAATTTATCATGGCCATTTGGGTAGACAAACGGGAAAAATGGCTCTAATGGGGCATTTTTGGGCAAATCAATGTGCTATAGCCCACGGTTTCGGGGGTGGTCATTGGGTCCGACATGAAGTGGGCCAAAAATCAGCGGAGGCATAACAGAGAGGTTGGGGATCGTCCCAGTATGGTCCGTTTAATTTATCGTGGCCATCTGGGTGGACAAACGGGCGAAACGGTGCGAACGGGGCATTTTTTATCCAAATCGGTGTGCTATAGCCCACGGTTTTGTGTGTGGTCCCAGGTTCCGGGTGTGGTGTGGCCCAAAAATCAGCGGGGGCGCACCAGGGTGATTGGGGATCATCCCAGTGTGGTCCGTTTAATTTATCGTGGCCATTTGGGTGGACAAACAGGCAAAACAGCGCGAACGGGGCATTTTTGGGCCAAATCAGTATAGCCCAAGGTTTCGAGGGTGGTCGCGGGGTTCGAGCGTGGTGTAGGTTAAAAATTGGTGGGGGCATGCCAGGGGCGTTGGGATCATTCTGGTGTAGTCCGTTTAATTTATCGTGGCCATTTGGGTGGTCAAACGGGTGAAACGGTGCGAACGGAGCATTTTTTAGATAAATCGGTGTGATATAGCCGACGGTTTTGGGGGTGGTCCCGGGGTACGGGTGTGGTGTGGGCCAAAAATCGGCAGGGGCGTGCTAGGGAGGTTGGGGATCGTCCCAGTATGGTCCGCTTAATTTATCGTGGCCATTTAGGTGTTCAAACGGGCAAAATGATGCGAACGGGGCATTTTCAGGCTAAATCGGTATGTTATACCCCACGGGTTAGGGGTGGTCTTGGGGTCCAGGCGTGGTGTGGGTTGAAAATCGATGGGGGCGTGCCAGGGAGGTTGGTGATCGTCCCAGTATGGTTCGTTTAATTTATCGTGGCCATTTGGGTGGACAAACGGGCCAAACGGCGTGAACGGGGCATTTTCAGGCCAAATCGGTGTGCTATAGCCCACGGTTTCGGGGGTGATCTCAGGGTCCGGGCATGGTGTAGGCCGAAAATCAGCGGGGGCATGCCAGGGAGGTTGGGGGTTATCCCAGCATGGTCTATTTAATTTACCGTGGCTATTTGGGCGGACGAACAGGCAAAACGACACAAACGGGGCATTTTCGGGCCAAATCGATGTGCTATAGCCCACGGTTTCGGGGGTGGTCCCGTGGTCAGGGCGTGGTGTGGGCCGAAAATTGGCGGAGGCATGCCAGGGAGGTTGGGGATCATCCCAGTATGGTCCGTTTAATTTATCGTGGCCATTTGGTGTACAAACGGGCAAATCAGCATGAATGGGGCATTTTTGGGCCAAATCGGTGTGCTATAGCCCACGGTTTCGGGTGTGGTCCCGAGGTTCGGGCGTGGAGTTGGCCGAAAATTAGCGGGGGGCGTGTCAGGGAGATTGGGGATCGTCCCAGTGTGGTCCGTTTAATTTATCGTGGCCAATTGGGTGGACAAACGGGCAAAACGGCGTGAATGGGTAATTTTCGAGCCAAATCGGTGTGCTATAGCCCACGATTTCGGGGGTGGTCCCGGGGTCCGGGCGTGGTATAGGCCAAAAATCTGCAGGGACGATCCAAGGAAGTTGGGGATCATCCCAGTGTGGTCCGCTTAATTTATCGTGGCCATTTGGGTGGACAAACGGGCGAAACGGCGCGAACGGTGCATTTTTAGGCCAATTCAGTGTGCTATAGCCCAGGATTTCGGGGGTGGTCCTGGGGTTCGGGCGTGGTGTGGGTCGAAAATTAGTGGGGGCGTGCTTGGGGGGTTGAGGATCATCCCATTGTAATCCGTTTAATTTATCGTGGCCAATTGGGTAGACAAACGGGCGAAACAGCGCGAATAGGGCATTTTTGGGCCAAATCGGTGTGCTATAGCCCACGATTTCCGGGGTGGTCCCGGGATTCGGGCTTGGTATGGGTTAAAAATCGGCGAGGGCGTGCCAGGGAGGTTGGGAATCGTCCCAGTGTGGTCCATTTAATTTATCATGGTCATTTGTGTGGACAAACGGGCGAAACGGTACAAATGGGGCATTTTTGGGTAAATCGGTGTTCTATAGCCCACAGTTTCGGGGGTGGTCCTGGGTTCCGGGCATGAAGTGGGCGAAAACTCGGCGGGGGCATGCCAGAGAGGTTGGGGATAGTCCCAGTATGGTCCGTTTAATTTATCGTGGACATTTGGGTGGACAAACGGGCGAAATGGTGCGAACGGGGCATTTTTGGGCAAAATCGGTGTGCTATACCCCACGGTTTTGGGGGTGGTCTCGGGGTCCGGGCGTGGTGTAGGCCGAAAATCGGTGGGGGCGCACCAAGGTGGTTGGGGATCATACCAGTGTGGTTCGTTTAATTTATCGTGGCCATTTGGGTGGACAAACAGGCGAAACGACGTGAACGGGGCATTTTCGGGCAAAATCAGTATAGCCCAAGGTTTCGAGGGTGGTCTTGGGGTCCTGGAGTGGTGTGGGTCGAAAATCAACGGGGGCGTGCCAGGGAGGTTGGCGATCGTCCTATTATGGTCCATTTAATTTATCGTGGACAAATGGGCGAATCGGTGCGCGAACGGGGCAATTTCGGGCCAAATCGGTATAGCCCAATATTTCGGGGGTGGTTGCGGTGTCCGAGCGAGGTGTGGGCCAAAAATTAGTGGGGGCGTGCCAGGGGGGTTGGGGATCGTCCTAGTGTAGTCCGTTTAATTTATTGTCGCCATTTGGGTGGACAAACGGGAAAAACGGCGCGAACGAGGCATTTTCGGACCAAATCGATGTGCTATAGCCCACGGTTTCAGAGGTGGTCCCGTGGTCCGGGCGTGTTGTGGGCCAAAATTCAGCGAGGGCATGCCAGGGAGGTTAGGGATTGTCCCAGTGCGGTCCATTTAATTTATCGTGACCATTTGGGTCGACAAACGGGCGAAACGGCGCGAATGGGGTATTTTCGGGTTAAATCGGTGTGCTATAGCCCACGGTTTTGGGGGTGGTCTTGGGGTCCGGGCGTGGTGTGGGTCAAAAATTGATGGGGACGTGCCAGGGAGGTTGGAGATCGTCCTAGTGTGGTCCATTTAATTTATCGTGGCTATTTGGGTGAACAAACGGGCAAATCGGCACGAATGGGGCATTTTCGGGCCAAATCGGTGTGTTATAGCCCACGGTTTTGGGGGTGGTCCCGAGGTCTGGGCGTGAAATGGGCCGAAAATCGGCGGAGGCATGCCAGGGAGGTTGGGGATCGTCCCAGTGTGGTTCGTTTAATTTATCATTGCCATTTGGGTTGAAAAATAGGCGAAACGGTATGAACGGGGCATTTTCTGGCCAAATAGGTGTGCTATAGCCGACGGTTTCGGGGGTGGTCCCGGGGTACGGGTGTGGTGTGGGCCAAAAATCGATGAGGCGTGCCAGGGAGGTTGGGGATCGTCCCAGTGTGGTCCGCTTAATTTATTGTCGCCATTTGGGAGGACAAACGGGCGAAACGACGTGAACGGGGCATTTTTTGGCCAAATCGGTGTGTTGTAGCCCACAGTTTCGGGGGTGGTCCCGGGGTTCGGGCGTGGTGTAAGCTGAAAATCGGCGGGGGAGTGCCAGGGAGGTTGGGGATCGTCGTAATGTGGTCCGTTTAATTTATCGTGGACATTTGGGTGGACAAACGGGCGAAACAGCGCGAACGGGGCATTTTCGGGCGCAAATTGGTGCGCTATAGCCCACGGTTTCGGGGGTGGTCCCGGGTTCCGGGCGTGGTGTGGGCTAAAAATCAGCGCCGACGTGCCAGGTAGGTTGGGGATCATCCTAGTGTGATCCGTTTAATTTATCGTGGCTATTTGGGTGGACAAACGTGCGAAATGGCAAAAATGGGGCATTTTCAAGCTAAATCGGTGTGCTATAGCCCACGGTTTTGGGGGTGGTACCGGGGTTTGGGCGTGGTATGTGCCGAAAATCAATGGGGGCGTGCCAGGGAGGTTGGGGATCGTCCCAGTGTGGTCCGTTTAATTTATCGTGGCCCTTTAGGTGGACAAACGGGCAAAATAGCGCGAACGGGGAGTTTTCGGGCTAAATTGGTGTGCTATAACCCACGGTTTTGGGGGTGGTCCCGGGGTCCGGGCGTGGTGTGGGCCAAAAATCAGTGGGGGCGTGCCAGGTAGGTTGGGGATCGTCCTAGTGTGGTCCGTTTAATTTATCGTTGCCATTTGGGTGGACAAACGGGAAAAACGGCATGAACGGGGCATTTTTGTGCAAAATCGGTGTGCTATAGCCCACGATTTTGGGGGTGGTTCCGAGGTTCGGGCGTAGTGTGGGTCAAAAATCGACAGGGGCATGCCCGTGAGGTTGGGGATCGTCCCAGTGTGGTTTGTTTAAGTTATCCTGGCCATTTGGGTGGGCAAACGGGAGAAACAGCCCGAGCGAGGCATTTTCGGGTCATATTGACGTGCTATGGCCCACTTTTTCATGGGTGGTCCCGGGGTCCGGGAGTCGTGTAGGCCAAAAATTGGCGGGGGCGTGCCAGGGAGGTTGGGGATCGTCCCAGTGTAGTCTGTTTTATTTATCGTGGCCATTTGGGTGGACTAACGTGCAAAACTGTGCGAATGGGGCATTTTCGGGTCATATCGGCATGCTATAGCCCGCTGTTTCATGGGTGGTCCCGGGGTCCGGGCGTAGTGTGGGCCCAAAATCAGCGGGGGCGTGCTAGGGAGGTTAGGGATCATCCAAGTGTGGTCCGTTTAATTTATCGTGGCAAATTGCGTGGACAAACGGGCAAAACGACGCGAATGAGGCATTTTCAGGACAAATCGGTGTGCTATAGCCCACGTTTTCGCGGGTGGTTGAGGGGCCCGGGCGTGGTGTGGGCCAAAAATTGGCAGGGGCATGCCAGGGAGGTTGGGGATCATTCCATTGTGGTCCGTTTAATTTATCGTGGCTATTTGGGTCGACAAACGGGCGAAACGGCATGAACAGGAAATTTTTGGGCCAAATCGGTGTGCAATAGCCCATGGTTTCGGGAGTGGTCCCGGGGTCCGGGCGTGGTGTGGACCAAAAATCGGCGGGGGCATTCCAGGGAGGTTGGGGATCGTCCCAATGTGGTCCGTTTACTTTATTATGGCCATTTGGGTGGACAAACGGATGAAACGGTGCAAATGGGAAGTTTTCAGGCCAAATCGGTGTGCTATAGCCAACGGTTTCGGGGGTGGTCCAGGGTTTCGGGCCTGGTGTGCACCGAAAATCAGCGGGAGCATGCCAAGGAGGTTGGGGATCGTCCCAGTGTGGTCCGTTTATTTTATCGTCGCCATTTGGGTGGACAAACAGGCGAAACTGCGCGAACGAGGTATTTTGGTGCCAAATCGGTGTGCTATAGCCCACGGTTTCGGGGGTGGTCCCGGGGTTCGGGCGTTTTGTCAGCCAAAAATCAGAGGGGGCATGCTAGGGAGGTTAGGGGTCGTCCATGTATGGTCCGTTTAATTTATCATGGCTATTTGGGTGGACAAACGTGCGAAACGGCGCGAACGGGGCATTTTTAGGCCAAATCGGTGTGCTATAGCCCACGGTTTTGAGGGTGGTCCCGAGGTACGAACTTGGTATAGGCCAAAAATCGGCGGGGGCATGCCAGGGAGGTTGGAGATCGTCCCAGTGTGGTTCATTTAATTTATCGTGGCCATTTGGGTGAACAAACGAGCAAAACGGCGCGAACGGGGCATTTTTTAGCCAAATCGGTGTGCTATAGCCCACAGTTTTTGTGGTGGTCTTGGGGTCCGGGCGTGGTGTGGGTCAAAAATCGATGGGGGCATGCCAGGGTGGTTGGGGATCGTCCCAGTGTGGTCCGTTTAATTTATCGTGGCTATTTGGGTGGAGAAACGGGCAAAATAGTGCAAACGGGGAATTTTTGGGCTAAATCAGTATGCTATAGCCCACGGTTTAGGGGGTGGTCCCGAGGTCCGGGCGTGGTGTGGGTCAAAAATCGGCGATGGCGTGCCAGGGAGGTTGGGGATCGTCCCAGTGTGGTCCGTTTAATTTATTGTGGCCATTTGGCTGGAAAACGGGCGAAACGGCGCGAACAGAGCATTTTCGGGCCAAATCGATTTACTATAGCTCTCGGTTTTGGGGGTGGTCCGGGTGTCCGGGCGTGGTTTGGGCCGAATATCGGTGGGGGCATGCCAGGGAGGCTGGGGATCATCCCAGTGTGGTACGTTTAATTTATCGTGGCTATTTGTGTGAACAAACAGGCGAAACGGCGCGAACGTGGCATTTTCGGGCCAAATCGGTGTACTATAGCCCATGGTTTCAGGGGTGGTCCCAGGGTCCGGGCGTGGTGTAGGCCAAAAATCGGTGGGGGCGTGCCAAGGAGGTTGGGGATAGTCCCAGTGTGGTCCGTTTAATTTATCGTGGCCATTTGGGTGGACAAATGGGAGAAACGGCGCGAACGGGGCATTTTCGGGCCAAATCAGTGTGTTGTAGCCCACGGTTTCGGGAGTGGTCCAGGGGTTTGAGCGTGGTGTGGGCCGAAAATCGGCGGAGGCGTGCCAGGGAGGTTGGGGATCATCCCAGTGTGGTCTGTTTAATTTATCGTGACTATTTGGGTGGGTGATAACGCTCAAATTACAACTCTCGTAAGAGTGTAAGCGGTTGTTGTCAAATATAGAACCCAACTGGGTTGGGTGTCGAATCCCACAGGAAATACTTGGTCACTAAGTATGCAACGATTAGTAGACTGTTGATCGAAAATTCTACGAAAAAGGGGGGATTTAATTGTAGCGTGAATTAAGAGTATCAAAGTAACAAAGAAAAATGGAATGTTTAGTAGGTTTTAATCAATGAGAATTGTAAGTTAGGTTTATGTCCACCTTATGAGTTTTACGTATCTATTGGCTATGAGTTATGCGGAATTCAGACATGCATGCGCTTATAGAGATTCGTATTCTATGGTAAATCCTAGTGTCTTTTGACCATCAAGGATTATATCACTTTAACTCTTTCGAGCTTAAAGCGTATACTAATGGTACGAATTCTCCAAGAGGTTAATCCAGTTACGGCACTAACTTTTAAACAGGGGTTGGTAGCCCTATTTCCTTGTCATTCTCTCTTTTCCAGACATGTAACTTTTCTTTCGAACAAGTTAATGCTATACTGGCGTATTCTATATGTTTGCAACCACAAGAATTCAATTAAGATGAAGAGAGTAATGATATAAGCAGCATGCGTATCAAGAATTCACAAACTCATAGCAACAGATAGTATCTCATAAGGCTTCCATAACCCTAACAGAGAAGTTTAGCTACTCATGAGTGCAACGGAAATCACAATAGACATCATCATCATACCAAAACCTAGAACAAGCTTGACTATTTGGATGATTTTTGGCGTCAAAAAGGTTTGACGTTTTTCTTCCTCTATCCATGCCTCAAGTGATTCGTGTTTCTCTGTTAGACTTACAGAATATTGTAATGCAAATTAGGAGCGGAGGTTGAATGAAAAAGAATTGAATTAATGAATGAATGAATATAATAAAAAGCTTCGAATTAATGAAGAAGTGAATGAGCGAATGAGTCAATACTGAAAAATTCAGCAAAATAGGGTTTTTATAACATCCTTGTCCTAGTCCTACTGAAATAGGGTTTTTATCCTTGTCCTAGTCCTACTGGGTTACTGCATACTTGTCTTAATCCTACTAAGTTACTGTTGATCCCCCAAGTCTTTAGAAATGTTGTTTTTGCCCGGGACAAGTTCTTCATGCATCACTTTCAGTCCACAAGTTTCCAGAAGTTGCCTTCCTTCTTACGTGAAGTTTCCTTTGGCGTCCAACAGTCCATAAAATGCTGAAATCTTCATCATAAATACCTGAAATCTTGCTAATCACGTTGTTTAGCTCACTTACAGGAAAAAGGACTAAAAGTGTAGAAATTATATATTTTGTCCTCAAAACTTAGCTAAAATATGGGTACATTAAGGTGCTTTAGGCGTGTAAATACGCCTAACATCAGTGGGAAAATGGAGGAAACGACGCGAACGGGGCATTTTCGGGCTAAATCGGTGTGTTATAGCCCATGGTTTCGGGGGTGGTCTTGGGGTCCGATTGTGGTGTCGGTCGAAAATCGATGGGGGAGTGCCTGGGAGGTTTGGGATCATCCTAGCGTGGTCCGTTTAATTTATCTTGGCCATTTGGGTGGACAAACGGGAAAAACGGCGCGAACGAGGTATTTTCGGGCCTACTCGGTGTGCTATAGCCCACTATTTTGGGAGAGGTCCCGGTGTCCGGGCGTTGTGTGGGCCGAAAATCGGCTGGGGCATGCTAGGGAGGTTGGGGATCGTCCGAGTTTGGTCCATTTAATTTATCGTGGCCATTTGGCTGGCAAACGGGAGAAACGGCACGAACTGTCCATTTTTGGGCCAAGTCGATGTACTATAGCCCTCGGTTTCGGGGGTGGTCCCGGTGTCCGAGCATGGTGTGGGCCGAATATCGGCGAGGGCGTTCCAGGGAGGTTGAGGATCATCCCAGTGTGGTACGTTTAATTTATCGTGGCCATTTGTGTGGACAAACGGGCGAAACGGCGAGAACGTGGCATTTTCGGGCCAAAACGTTGTACTATAGCCCATGGTTTCAGGGGTGGTCCCGGGGTCCGGGCGTGGTGTAGGCCAAAAATTAGCGGGGGCGTGCCAGGGAGGTTGGGGATCGTCCCAGTGTGGTCCGTTTAATTTATCGTGGCAATTTGGGTGGACAAACGGGCGAAACGATGCAAACGGGGCATTTTCGGGCTAAATCGGTGTGCTATAACCCATGGTTTCGGGGGTGGTCCCGGGGTACGAGCGTGGTGTGGGCCAAAAATCAATGGGGGCGTGCCAAGGAGGTTGGGGATCATCCCAGTGTGGTCATTTTAATTTATCGTGGCCATTTGGGTGGACAAACGGGCAAAACGATGCGAAAGGGGCATTTTCGGGCCAAATAGGTGTGCTATAGCCCACAGTTTCGGGGGTGGTCCTGGGCGTCGTGTGGGTCAAAAATCGGCGGCGATGTGCCAGGAAAGTTGGGGATCGTCCCAATGTGGTCCGTTTAATTTATCGTGGCTATTTGGGTGGACAAACGGGTGAAACGGTGTGAATGGGGCATTTTTGGGCCAAATCGGTGTGCAATAGCCCACGATTTTGGGGGTGGTCCCGGGGTCCGGGCGTGGTGTTGGCCAAAAATTGGCGCGGGCATGCCAGGGAGGTTGGGGATCATCCCAGTGTGGTTCGTTTATTTTATAGTGGCCATTTGGGTGGACAAAGGAGCGAAACGGCGCGAACGGGGCATTTTCGGGCCAAATCAGTGTGCTATAACCCACGATTTTGGGGGTGGTCCCGAGTTTCGGGCGTGGTGTGGACTAAAAATTGGCGGGGGCGTGCCAAGGAAGTTGGGGATCATCCCTCTGAGGTCCGTTTAATTTATCGTGGCCGTTGGGGTGGACAAACGGGCAAAACAGCGCGAACGCAGCATTTTCGGGGAAAATTGGTGTGCTATAGCCCATGGTTTCGGGGGTGGTCCTGGGATTCGGGCGTGGTGTGGGCTGAAAATCATCGGGGGAATGCCAGGGAGATTGTGTATCGTCCCAGTGAGGTCCGTTTAATTTATTGTGGCTATTTGGGTGGACAAACGGGCGAAACGACGCGAACGGGGCATTTTTGGGCCAAATCGGTGTGCTATTGCCCACGGTTTCGGGGGTGGTCCCTTGTTCCGGGCGTGGTATGGGCTAAAAATCGGCGGGAGCATTTCAGGGAGGTTGGGATTGTCCCAGTATGATCCGTTTAATTTATCATGGCCATTTGGGTGGACAAACGGGCGAAACAGCGCGAACGGGGCATTTTCGGGCCAAATAAGTGTGTTATAGCCCACGATTTTGGGGGTGGTCCCAGGGTCCGGGCGTGGTGTGGGCCGACAATCGGTGGGGTCGTGCCAGGGAGGTTGGGGATCGTCCCAGTATGGTCCTTTTAACTTATCGTGGCTATTTGGGTGGAGAAACGGGCGAAATGGCGCGAACGGGGCATTTTTGGGCCAAATCGGTGTGCTATAGCCCACAGTTTTGGGGGTGGTCCCGGGTTCCGGGCGCGGTGTGGGCTAAAAATCGTTCGTGGAAAATGGGTGAAACGGCGCAAACAGAGCATTTTTGGGCCAAATCGATTTACTATAGCCCTCGGTTTCGGGGGTGGTCCCGATGTCCGGGCGTGGTGTGGGCCGAATATTGGCGGGGGCGTGCCAGGGAGGTTGGGAATCATCCCAGTGTGGTACGTTTAATTTATCGTGGCTATTTGTGTGGACAAACAGGCGAAACGGCACGAACGTGGCATGTTCGGGCCAAATTAGTGTACTATATAGCCCATGGTTTCGGGGGTGGTCCCAGGGTCCGGGCGTGGTGTAGGCCAAAAATCGGCAGGGGCGTGCCAAGGAGGTTGGGGATCGTCCCAGTGTGATCCGTTTAATTTATCGTGGCTATTAGGGTGGACAAACAGGCTAAACGGCGCGAACGGGGCATTTTCGGACCAAATCAGTGTGTTGTAGCCCACAGTTTTGGGAGTGATCCAGGGGTTCGGGTGTGGTGTGGGCCAAAAATCGGCGGGGCGTGCCAGGGAGGTTGGACATTATCCCAGTGTGGTCTGTTTAATTTATCGTGGCCATTTGGGTGGACAAACGGAGGAAACGACGCGAACGGGGCATTTTCAGGCTAAATCGGTGTGCTATAGCCCATGGTTTCGGGGTGGTCTTGGGGTCCGGTTGTTGTGTCGGTTGAAAATCGATGGGGGCGTGCCTGGGAGGTTTGGGATCTTCCTAGCGTGGTCCGTTTAATTTATCGTGGCCATTTGGGTGGACAAACAGGCAAAACGGCACAAACGGAGCATTTTCGAGCCAAATCGATGTGCTATAACCCACGGTTTCGGGGGTGGTCCCGGGGTACGAGTGTGGTGTGGGCCAAAAATCGATGGGGGAGTGCCAGGGAGGTTGAGGATCGTCCCAGTGTGGTTATTTTAATATATCGTGGCCATTTAGGTGGACAAACGGGCGAAACGACGAGAAAGGGGTATTTTTGGGCCAAATCGGTGTTCTGTAGCCCACAGTTTCGAGGGTTGTCCTGGAGGTCGTGTGGGTCAAAAATTGGCAGTGGCGTGCCAGGGAGGTTGGGGATCGTCCCAATGTGGTCCGTTTAATTTATCGTGACCATTTGGGTGGACAAACGGGCGAAACGGCGCGAACGGGGCATTTTTGGGCCAAATCGGTGTGCTATAACCCACGATTTCGACGGTGGTCCCGGGGTCCGGGCGTGGTGTGGGCCAAAAGTCGGCGGGGGTGTGCCAGGAAGGTTGGCAATCATCCCAGTGTGGTCTGTTTAATTTATCGTGGCCATTTGCGTGGACAAACGGGCGACACGGTGCGAACGGGGTATTTTCGGGCCAAATCGGTGTGCTATAGCCCACGGTTTCGGGGGTGGTCCCGTGGTACGGGCATGGTGTGGGCCAAAAATCGGCGGGTGCGTGCCAGTGAGGTTGGGGATCGTCCCAGTGTGGTCCGTTTAACTTATCTTAGCCATTTGGGTGGACAAACGGGCGAAACAGCACGAACGGGGCATTTTTGGGCCAAAATGGTGTGCTATATCCCACGGTTTCGGGGGTGATCCCGGGGTTCGGGCGTGGTGTGGACCAAAAATTGGCAGGGGCGTGCCAGGGAGGTTGGGGATCGTCCTAGTGTGGTCCGTTTAATTTATCGTGGCCATTTGGGTGGACAAACAGGCGAAACGACGTGAATGGGGCATTTTCGGGCCAAATCGTTGTGCTATAGCTCACGGTTTTGGGATTAGTCCTGGGGTCCGGGAGTGGTGTTGGTCGAAAATCGGTGGGGGCGTGCCAGGGAGGTTGGTGATCATCCTAGTGTGGTCCGTTTAATTTATCGTGGCCATTTGGGTGAACAAACGGGCGAAATGGCGCGAACGAGGAATTTTCATGCCAAATTGGTGTGCTATAGCCTACGGTTTCAGGGGTGGTCCCGTGGTCCGAGCGTGGTGTGTGCCAAAAATTAGTGGGGGCGTGCCAGGGAGGTTTGGGATCGTCCCAGTGTGGTCCGTTCAATTTATCGTGGCCATTTAGGTGGACAAACGGGCAAAACGGCGCAAATGAGGCATTTTTGGGCCAAATCGGCGTGCTATAGCCCACGGTTTTGGGGGTGGTCCCAGGGTCCGGGCGTGGTGTGGGCCAAAAATCGGTGGGGTCGTGCCAGGAAGGTTGGGGATCGTCCCAGTATGGTCCGTTTAATTTATCGTCGCCATTTGGGTGGACAAACAGGCAAAACGGCGCGAACGGGGCATTTTTAAGGCAAATCAATCTGGTACGGTTTCGGGAGTGGTCCCGGGGTTCGGATGTGGTGTGGGCCTAAAATCTACGGAGGCGTACTAGGGAGGTTGGGGATCATTCCATTGTGGTCCGTTTAATTTATCGTGGCCATTTTGGTGGACAAATGGGCGAAACAGCACGAACGGGGAATTTTGGGGCCAAATCGGTGTGCTATAGCGCACGGTTTAGGGGGTGGTCCCGGGATCCGGGCGTGGTGTGGGCCAAAAAGGGCGGGGCCGTGCCAGGGAGGTTGGGGATCGTCCCAGTATGGTCCGTTTAATTTATCGTGGTCATTTGGGTGGACAAACGGGCGAACGGGGCATTTTCGAGCTAAATCAGTGTGCTATAGCCCACGGTTTTGGGGGTGGTCCCGGGGTCTTTGTGTGGTGTTGGCCAAAAATTAGTAGGGGCACGCCAGGGAGGTTGGGGATCATCCCAGTGTGGTCCGTTTAATTTATCGTGGCCATTTGGGTGGACAAACGGGAAAAACGATGCGAACGGGGTATTTTTGGGTCAAATCGGTATGCTATGGCCCAAGTTTTCGGGGGTTGTCGCGGGGTCCAGGCTTGGTGTGGGCCAAAAATCGGCGGGGGCGTGCCATGGAGATTCGGGATCGTCCCAGTGTGTTCCGTTTAATTTATCTTGGCCATTTTGGTGGACAAACGGGTGAAACGGCGCAAACGGGGCATTTTCGATCCAAATCGGCGTGCTATATCCCACGGTTTCGGGGGTGATCCGAGGGTTCGGGCGTGATGTGGGCCGAAATCGACGGGGGCGTACCAGGGAGGTTGGGGATCGTCCCAGTATGGTCCGTTTAAATAATTGTGGCCATTTGGGTGGACAAACAGGCGAAACAGCGCAAACGAGGCATTTTTGGGGCAAATCGGTGGACTACGGTTTCGGGGGTGGTCCTGGGGTTCGGGCGTGGTGTGGGCAAAAAATTGGCAGGGGCTTACCAGGGAGGTTGGGGATCGTCCCAGTGTAGTCCGTTTGATTTCTCGTGGCCATTTGGGTGGATAAACGGGGGAAATGGTGTGAAGGGGGCATTTTTGGGCCGAGGCTGGTCCCGGGGTTCGGGCGTGGTGTGGGTCAAAAATCGGTGGAGGCGTGCCAGGGAGGTTAGGGATCGTCCCAGTGTGGTCCATTTAATTTATAGTGGCCATTTGGGTGGGCAAACGGGAGAAACGGCGCGAACGGGGCATTTTGAGGGCAAATCGTTGTGTTATAGCACACGATTCCGGGGGTGGTCCCGGGTCCGGGCGTGGTGTGGTCCGAAAATCGGCGGGGATGTGCCAGGGAGGTTGGGGATCATTCCTGTGTTGTCTGTTTAATTTATCGTGGCCAGTTGGGTGGACAAACGGGTGAAACGATGCGAATAGGGCATTTTCAGGCCAAATCGATGTGCTATAGCCCTCGATTTAGGGGGTGGTCCCGGGGTCCGGGCTTGGTGAGGGCCAAAAATCGACGGGGACGTGCCAAGGAGGTTGGGATCATCCCAATGTGGTCTGTTTAATTTATCGTGGCTATTTGCATGGACAAACAGGCGAAACGGCGCAAACGGGGTATTTTCGGGCCATATCGGTGTGCTATAGCCCACGGTTTTGGTAGTGGTCCCAGGGTACGGGCGTAGTGTGGGACAAATATCGGTAGGGGCGTTCCAGGGAGTTTGGGGATCGTCCCAGTGTGGTCCGTTTAATTTATCATGGCCATTTGGGAGACAAACAGGCGAAACGGAGCGAACGGGGCATTTTCGGGCCAAATCAGTGTGCTATAGCCCACGGTTTAGGGGGGGGTCCCGGGGTCCGGGCGTGGTGTAGGCCGAAAATTGGCGGAGGCGTGCCAGGGAGGTTGGTGATCGTCCCTGTGTGGTCCGTTTAATTTATCGCGGCCATTTGCCTGGACAAACGGGCGAAACGGCGCGAACGGGGCATTTTCGGGTCAAATCAGTGTGCTATAGCCCTCGATTTTGGGGAAGGTCCCTGGGTCCGGGCGTGGTGTTGGCCAAAAATCGGCGAGGGCGTGCCAGGGAGGTTGGGGATCATCCCAGTATGGTCTGTTTAATTATCGTGGCTATTTGCTTGGACAAACAGGCGTAACAGCCCGAACGGGGAATTTTCGGGCCATATCTGTGTGCTAGCCCACGGTTTCGGGGGTGGTCCCGGGGTTCGGGTATGGTGTGGGCCAAAAATCGGTGGGAGCGTGCCAGGGAGATTGGGGATCGTCCCAGTGTGGTTCGTTTCACTTATCGTGGCCATTTGGGTGGACAAACGGGAGAAACGGCTCGAACGGGGCATTTTCGGGCCAAATTGGTGTGCTATAGCCCACGGTTTCGGGGGTGGTCCTGGGGTTCGGGCGTGGTGTGAGCCGAAAATCGGAAGGGGCATGCCAGGGAGTTTGGGGATCGTCCCAGTGTGGTTCGTTTAATTTATCATAGCCATTTGGGAGGACAAACGTGCGAAACAGCGCGAACGAGGCATTTTCGGGCCAAATCAGCATTCTATAGCCCACGGTTTTGGGGGTTGTTCCGGGGTTCGGGTGTGCTGTTGGCCGAAAATCGGCGGGGG
The DNA here is from genome assembly GCA_030864215.1 of Capsicum pubescens. Classification (NCBI taxonomy): domain Eukaryota; kingdom Viridiplantae; phylum Streptophyta; class Magnoliopsida; order Solanales; family Solanaceae; genus Capsicum; species Capsicum pubescens. Next base: position 305,010,967 of record CM061549.1, on the reverse strand, counting down.
CGTGCCAGGGAGGTTTGGGATCGTCCCAGTGTGGTCCGTTTAATTTATCGTGGCCATTTAGGTGGTCAATCGGGCGAAACAGAGTGAACGGGGCATTTTTGGGAAAAATTGGTGTGCTATAGCCCACGGTTTTGGGGGTTGTCCCGGGATTCGGGCGTGGTGTGGGCCAAAAATTGGCGGAGGCATGCCAAGAAGTTTGGGGATCGTCCGAGTATGGTTCGTTTAATTTATCGTGGCCATTTGGGTGGACAAACGGATAAAATGGCACGAACAGGGCATTTTCGGGCCAAATTGGTGTGCTATAGCCCACGGTTTCGGCGGTGGTCCCGGGTTCAGGGCGTGATGTGGGCCAAAAATCGGCGGAGGCGAGCCAGGGAGGTTGGGGATCGTCCCAGTGTGGTCCGTTTAATTTATCGTAGCCATTTGGGTGGACAAACGGGGGAAACGGCACGAACGCGGCATTTTTAGGCCAAATCGGTTTGCTATAGCCCATGGTTTCGGGGGTGGTCCCGGGGTCCGGGCGTGGTGTGGGCCGAAACTCGGCAGGGGCGTGCCATGGAGGTTGGGGATTGTCCCAGTGTGGTCCGTTTAATTTATCTTGGCCATTTGGCTGGACAAACGGGCAAAATGGGGCATTTTTGGGCTAAATCGTTGTGCTTTAGCCGACGATTTTGGGGGTGGTTTCGGGGTCCGGGAGTGCTGTGGGCCCAAAACTGACCAGGGCGTGCCAGATTGGTTGGGGATCGTCCCAGTGTGGTCCGTTTAAATTTTCATGGCCATTTCGGTGGACAAACTGGCGAAAAGGTGCGAACGGGGCATTTTCAGTCCAAATCGGTGTGCTATAAACCACGGTTTTGAGGGCGGGGTCGGTGTCCAGGCGTTCTGTGGGGTAAAAATCGACCGAGGTGCGCTAGGGAGGTTGAGGATCATCCCAGTATGGTCCGTTTAAATTTTCGTGGCCTTTTGGGTAGACAAACGGGCAAAATGGTGCGAACGGGGCATTTTCGGGACAAATCGATGTGCTATATCCCACGATGTTGGGGGCGGGCTTGGGGTACAGCATGCTGTGGGCCGAAAATCGTCCAGTGCGTGCCAAGGTTTTCGGGGATCGTCTCAGTGTGGTCCTTTTAAATTTTTGCGGCCATTTGAGTGGACAAACGGGCGATACGGCGCAAACGGGGCATTTTCGGGCCAAATCGGTGCTATAGCCCACGGTTTCGGGGGTGGTCCCGGGATCCGAGCGTGGTGTGGGCCAAAAATCGGCTGGGGCGTGCCAGAGAGGTTAGGAATCGTCCCAGTGTGGACTGTTTAATTTATCGTGGTCATTTGGGGTGGACAAACGGGCGAAACGGCGCGAACGGGGCATTTTCGGGCCAAATTGGTGTGCTATAGCCCACAGTTTCGGGGGTGGTCCCTGTTTTGCGGAAATTTTAACTTTTTCAGAAGAGAGTCGCCACTTAATTTTGAAAAGAAATTAAGAAACCTTTAGACAGTTACTTCAAACGATTCAAAACAGAAAAATCATTTTAAGTTAGAGATTCTAGATAAGCGGTTCCTATTAACATTTTAGGAATGTGTTAGGCACCTAAAACGTCCGCTAACTTGCGGTTATTCGGACTGTTTGAAAATCGTCTTTTGATTAACTTCGAAAAGATTAATTTGTTGAAATAGTGATTTAATTTTTTCAAAAAAAAATAGACTTGGATAAAATAGATTTAGGAGACTTAATAGGGATTTTAACTAAGTCTAATCAAAACTAATAAACAAATAAACACATAAAAGGGGAAGGGAGGAGAAAGTAAAGGATTTAGGCCATTACGCCCAAATCAACGAGACTTGTCCTAATCTAGTTGGGCTTCCAACCCATTTCACCTGTCCTAAACTATTTTTAGGACGAAATGAATGAATAAATACAACGTTGGCTTCGAGGCCGAAATGAATGAATAAATAATTGACTAAATGAATAAATAAAAAGAAGACAATAATAAAAATTGAGACTTTTCAAGTCTTTTAATGACCTCATCAATGGGTTTTGACCCATTTTCCTTCTTTGTCTATCTTCTAGCACCCGCAAGCCATGTAGTGGACCTTGGGTTTAAACTTCGAACTTGACTCGAAGGGGTGAGCCTCATTTATCCATTACGAAATACAGGAGGAGAGGAGTCCATTTGGACTCGAGATATTTTTTGCATACAAAGAAAAGATAAAGAAATTAATATATGTTCAAGGTATAAAAGTGACATATTTCAAAGTACAAGAAACTATCAAGAACCAATTTTTGAATGACAAGAATAAGCACACTTGTACAAGAATGAGAGTTAACAAATAAAAAATGCAAAGCAAAAGTTTCACAATCATACTATGCATGAGTCAAAAATATCCAAATAATTTTAGTTAGCCGCAAAAGTTCGAACTTTCTTATCATTTTGAAAAGACAACATGCGAACAAAGAAGAATAAACATCTTGGATAAAAATAAAGCTAGCACATCATATCTTATATGAGGGTTTCGAAATTCATTAAAATAATTAGTAAGCAAATGACAAATTCTTGACTTAACTAATTACTATTTTTATTAAGGCGCAACAAATAATAATAACTATTCTTCCAACATAAAATAAACAACTTTACATGCTAAAAAAAACATATCTACCAACAATAAGTTTAAACAAGACATGGGTATTGTTTTTCAAGTAAAGATCTAAACTTTATCCAAAATAATCAAAAAATAAAATAAAAAAAGAGAAACAATCAATATTATCTATTCTTTTCAACATAAAGGAAATAACTTTACATGCTAAAAACAAATATATCTACCAACAATAAGTTTAAACAAGACATGGGTATCGTTTTTCAAGTAAAGATCTAAACTTTATTCAAATAATCAAAGAATAAGATGAAAAGGCAAAACATTCAACATTAACTATTCTTCTAAACATAAAGAAAATAACTTTACATACTAAAAACAAATGTATCCAACAACAATGAGTTTAAAAAAAGCATAAATACATCTTTTAAGCAAAGATTGAAACTTTATCTAAAATAATCAAAGAATAAAGTCAAAAAAGGCACATACAACTATTGCTAGCTCATTTTTATATCATGAACATGAAAATAATTAGAATATCGATACCACAATGTCCTAGGGCCTTCAAGGCCATCTATAACATACAATCCCAACAAATAAAATTATATCTACGAACTACAAAGAAGAAAAAAGATGAAGAGAAAAACGATAATAAAAACTAGAATAATAAAAATAAAATAAAATAAAAAGGTGTGTTTACCTTTTGGGGGGCAGCAAAATGAGACTACGAGCTTCGTTGAAATCAACCACCACCGAAAAATATCGCCGGCAACTCAAAAATTTTGATTAGCCGATCAACTTTATGAAACAAAAATTTTTACTAATTAAAAATAACTATTTTTGCTCAAAAGGATAATTTTCCCCTTTCTAGCCTTTTTTTTTCTTCCTTTTATCCCTTCCTCTCTATACCAAAGTAGTGGTAGTATTTATAGGAGAGTGGGTATTTTTTTTCCTTTTCCACCAATGTGGGAGAAAAGTATTTATAGGAAAGGATAGAGATTTATTTCTTGTCATCTACCAATGTGGGAGAAAAAGCATTTAGGGGGTTTTTGGAATATAAAAATTAAAGATAAGGTGAGGTGGAAGATAATGTGGGGGGAAATAGTACAATGTAGTACAATCTTTGAATTTCAAAATTGGAAAAGGACAAAGTTGGGGGGAATAGTACAATTTGAATTTATTTTTTTGGTAGGAATTGGGTAAAAGTTATGAGAGTTTTTGAGAATTTTGGGGTTATTTAAAATATAACCCCAATTGAAATTTAAAATTTAGCCATATTTATTTATTTTGACCAAATTAAAAATTAATTGACGAATTGCATTGCAATTATGACCAATTTTTAATTATGACAAATCGATCGATTTGTTTCTGGGAGGTTGGTGATCATCCCAATGTGGTCCGTTTAAATTTTCGTGGCCATTTGGGAGGACAAACACTCAAAACGACATTTACGGGGAATTTTCGAGCCAAATTGGTGTGCTATAACCCACGGTTTTTGGGGTGGGCCCGGGGTTCGGGTGTGCTATTCGCAAAAAATCGATCAGGGCATACCAGGGAGCTGGGATCTTCCCTGTGAGGTTCGTTAAAAATTTTATGGCTATTTGGGTGGACAAATGGCCGAAACGGCGCGAACGAGCCATTTTTGGGCCAAATCGGTGTGCTATAGCTCATTGTTTTGGGTGTGGGCTAGGGGACCGGGCATGCTGTGGGCCGAAAATCGATCGGGGCAAGCAAGGGAGGTTGGGGATTGTTCCAGTGTGGTCCATTTAAATTTTTGTGGCCATTTAGATGGACAAACGAGTGAAACGGTGCGAACGGAGCATTTTTGGGCCAAATTGGTGTGCTATAGACCACGGTTTTGGGGGTGGGCCCGGGGTCCAAACATGCTCTAGGGCAAAAATCGACCGAGGTGTGCCAGGGAGGTTGGGGATCGTCCCAGTGTGGTCTGTTTAAATTTTCGTGGCCATTTGGGTGGACAAACGGGCAAAACGGCATAAACGAGGCATTTTCGGGCCAAATCGGTGTGCTTTAGCCCACGGTTTCGAGGGCAGGCCTAGGGTCCGGGCATGCTGTTGGACGAAAATCGAGCGGGGTATGCCAGGGAGGTTAGGGATCATCCCAGTGTGGTCCGTTAAAAATTTTTATGGCCATTTGGGTTGACAAACGGGCAAAACAGTCCGAACGGAGCATTTTTTAGCCAAATAGATGTGATATGGCTCGCGATTTCGGGGGTGGGCCCGGGTCTGGACGTACTGTGCACCAAAAATTGATCGAGGCATGCTAGGGAGGTTGGGAATCGTTCCAGTGTGGTTCGTTTAAATTTTTGTGGCCATTTGGGTGGACAAACGGGCGAAACGGCGCGAACGGGGCATTTTCGGGCCAAATCATTGTGCTATAGCCCACGGTTTCGGGGGTAGGCCTAAAATCTGAGCGTACTGTGCACCGAAAATCAACCGGGGAATGCCAGGGAAGTTGGGGATTGTCCCAGTGTGGTTCGTTTAAATTTTCGTGGCCATTTGGGTAGACAAACGGGCGAAACGGCATGAACGGGGTATTTTTGGGCCAAATCAGTGTGCTAGAGACCACGGTTTAGGGGGCGGGCCCGGGGCCCGGGCTTGCTGTGGGTCGAAAATCGACCTGGGCATGTCAGGGAAGTTGGGGATCATCCCAGTGTGGATGGTTTAAATTTTCGTGGATATTTGGCTGGACAAACGAGTGAAATGACGCGAACAAGGTCATTTTCAGGCTAAATCGGTATGCTATAGCCCACAGTTTCGGGGGCTGGCCCAGGGTCCGGTCGTGCTGTGGGACGAAAATTGACCGGGGCGTACCAGGGAGGTTAAGGAACGTCCCAGTGTGGTCCGCTTAAATTTTTGTGGCCATTTGGGTGGACAAACGGGCAAAACGGAGCGAACGGAGCATTTTTGGGTCAAATCAATGTGCAATAGCCCATGGTTTCGAGGGTGGGCCCGATGTTCGGGCGTGCTGTGGGCCGAAAATCGACCGGGGCGTGCTAGGGAGATTGAGGATAGTCCCAGTGTGGAGCGCTTCAATTTTTGTGGCCATTTGGGTAGACAAATGGGCGAAACAGCGCGAACGTGGTATTTTCGAGCCAAATTAGTGTTCTATAGCCCACGATTTCGGGGGCGTGCCTACGTTTCGGGCGTGTTGTGGGCCAAAAATCGACCAGGGTGTGCCAGATAGGTTGAGGATCGTCCCAGTGTGGTCCGTTTAAATTTTTGTGGCTATTTCGGTGGACAAACGGGCGAAAAGGCGCGAACGGGGCATTTTCAGGCCAAATCGATGTGCTATAGCCCATGGTTTTGGGGGCGGGGGCGGGGTCCGAGCGTGCTGTGGGCCAAAAATTGACCGGGGTATTCCAGGGAGGTTGAGGATCATCCCAATATGGTCCGTTTAAATTTTTGTGGCTATTTGGGTGGACAAACAGGCGAAACGGTGCAAACGGGGCATTTTCGGGCCAAATTGGTGTGCTATAGCCCACAATTTTAGAGGCGGGCTCGGGGTCCGGCATGTTGTGGGCCGAAAATCGACCAGGGTGTGCCAAGGTTTTTGGGGATCGTCTCAGTGTGGTCCGTTTAAATTTTTGTGGCCATTTGAGTGGACAAACAGGCAAAACGGCGCAAACGGGGCATTTTTACGCCAAATCGGTGTGTTATAGCACTCTGTTTCTGGGGCGACCCTGGAGTCTGAGCGTGCCAAGGGTTGAAAATCAATCGGGGCATGCCAGGGAGGTTGGGGATCGTCCCAGTGTGGTCCGTTTAAATTTTTGTGGCCAATTGGATGGACAAACGAGCAAAACGGCACGAACGGGGCATTTTTGGGCAAAATTAGTGTGCTATAGCCCGCGGTTTTGGGGGCGGGCCCAGGGTCCGGGCGTGCTGTGGACCAAAAATGATCGGAGCGTGCCAGGGAGGTAAGAAATCGTCCCAGTATGGACCGTTTAAATTTTTGAGGCCATTTGGGTGGACAAACAGGCCAAACGGCACGAACAGGTGTTTTCGGCCCAAATCGGTGTGCTATAGACCACGGTTTCGTGGGAGGGATCGGGGTCCGGGCGAGCTGTGGGCCAAAAATTGACCGAGCATGCAAGGAATGTTGGGGATCGTTCCAGTGTGGTCCATTTAAAATTTCATGGCAATTTGGGTGGACAAACGGGCAAAACGGCACAAACGGAGCATTTTTAGTCCCACGATTTTGGGAGCGGGCCAAGGTTCCGGGCATGCTGTGCGTCGAAAATTGACCGGTACGTGACAGGGAGGTTGGGGATTGTCCCAGTGTGATCCGTTTAAATTTTCGTGGCCATTTGGGTGCACAAACGGGTGAAACAGCACGAACGGGGCATTTTCGAGCCAAATTGATGTGTTATAGCCCACGGTTACGGGGGCGGGCCTGGGGTCCGAGCGTACTATGGGACCAAAATCAATCGGGGCATGCCAGGGAGCATGAGGATCGTCCCAATATGGTCCGTTTAAAGTTTCGTGGCCATTTGGGTGTACAAACGGGCGAAATGGCGCAAATGGGGCATTTACGGGCCAGATCGATGTGTTATAGCCCACGGTTTTGGGGGCGGGCCTGGGTTTCGGGCGTGTTATGGGATGAAAATCAACCGAGGCGTTTCAGGGAGGTTGGGGATTGCCCCAGTGTGGTCCGTTTAAATTTTTATGGCTATTTGGGTGGACAAACGGGCGAAACGGCGCGAACGGGGTGTTTTCGGGCCAAATCGATGTGCTATAGCCCACGGTTTTAGGGGCGAGCCCGGGGTCCGGGCATGCTATGGGCCGAAAATTGATGGGGGCGAGCCAGGGAAGATGGGGATCGTCCCAGTGTGGTCCTTTTAAATTTTTGTTTCCATTTGGATGGACAAACATGCGAACGGCGCTAACGGGGCATTTTCGGGCCAAATTGGTATGCTATAGCCTGTAGTTTTGGGGGCGAGCCCTGGGTCCGGGCGTGTTGTGGGTCGAAAATCGACATGGGCGTGCTAGGGAGGTTGGGGATCATCCCGGTGTGGTCCGTTTAAATTTTCGTGGCCATTTGGGTAGAAGACGGGCAAAACGGCGCGAACGGGACATTTTTGGGCCAAATCGGTGTGCTATGGCCCACGGTTTCGGGGGAGAGCCTGGGGTCCGGGCGTGCTGTGGGCCGAAAATCGATGGGGGCGTGCCAGGGAGGTTGGGGATCGTCCCAGTGTAGTCCGTTTAAATTTTCGAGGTCGTTTGGGTGGACAAACGGGCGAAAGGCGCGAATGGGGCATTTTCGGGCCAAATAGGTGTACTATAGCCCGCGGTTTCGGGGGCGGGCCAGGGGTCCGAGCTGGCGATGGGCCAAAAATCGATAGGGGCATGCTAGGGAGGTTAGGGGTCGCCCCAGTGTGATCCGTTTAAATTTTCGTGGCCATTTGGGTGGACAAACGGGCGAAACGGGGTGTTTTTGGGACAAATCGGTGTTCTATAGCCCATGGTTTTGGGGCGGGCCCGGGGTTCGGGCGTGTTGTGGGCCGAAAATTGATGGGGACGTGCCAGGATGTTGGGGATCGTCCCAGTGTGGTCCATTTAAATTTTTATGGCCATTTGGGTGGAAAAACGGGCGAAACAGCGCGAACGGGACATTTTCGGGCCAAATCGGTGTGCTATAGCCCACGGTTTTGGGAGAGGGCCCAGGGCATGCCAGGGAGATTGGGGATTGTCCCAGTGTGGACTGTTTAAATTTTTGTGGCCATTTGGGTGGACAAACATGTGAAACGGCATGAACGGGGTATTTTTGGGCCAAATCAGTGTGCTATAACCCACGGTTTTGGGGGTGAGCCTGGGGTTCGGGCATGTGCTGGGCCAAAAATTAATCGGGGCATGCCAGCGAGGTTGGGGATCATGCCAGTATGGTCCGTTTAAATTTTCGTGGCTATTTAGGTGAACGAAAGGGCAAAACGGCGCGAATGGGGCATTTTCGGGAAAAATCGATATGCAATGGACCACGATTTTAGGGGAGGGCCAGGGGTTCCGGCGGGCCGTGGGCCAAAAATCGATCGGGGAATGCCAGGGAGGTTGGGATCGTCCCAGTGTGGTCCGTTTAAATTTTCTTGGCCATTTTAGAGAACAAATGGACAAAACGGCGCGAACAGGGCATTTTTGGTCCAAATCGGTGAGCTATAACCCACGATTTTGGGGGTGGGCCCAAGGTACGGGTGTGCTGTGGGCCAAAAATCGATCGAGCCGTGCCAGGAAGGTTGGGGATCATTCCAGTGCGGTCTGTTTAAAATTTCATGGAAATTTGGGTGGACAAACGGGCGAAACGGGGCATTTTCGTGCCAAATAGTTGTGCTATAGCCCACGGTTTTTGGGGCAGGCCCAGGGTCAGGGCATGTTATGGGCCAAAAATCGACCAGGGCATTCCAGGGAGCTTGGGGATCATCACAGTGTGGATCGTATAAATTTTTGTAGCCATTTGGGTGGACAAATGGGCGAAACGGGGCGAACGGGGTATTTTCGGGCAAAATTAGTTTGCTATATCCCACGGTTTCGGGGGTGAGCCTGGGGTCTGGGCGTGCTGTGGGCCGAAAATCGATCGGGGCATGCTAAGGAGGTTGGGGATCGTCCAAGTGTGGTTTGTTTAAATTTTCGTGGCCATTTGAGTGGATAAACAAGCGAAATGACGCTAACGGGGCATTTTCGAGCCAAATTGGTGTATTATAGCCCACGGTTTCGGGGGCGGGCCGGGGGTCCGGGTGTGCTGTTAGTCGAAAATCGACCAGGACATGCCAGAAAGGTTGGGGATCGTCCTAGTGTGGACCGTTTAAATTTTTGTGGCCATTTAGGTGGACAAACGGGCGAAACGATGCGAACGGGGGATTTTCGAGCCAAATCGGCGTGCTATAGCCCACGATTTTGGGGGCGAGCCCAGGGTCCGGGCGTGCTGTGGGCCGAAAATCGACCAGGGAGTGCCAAGGAGGTTGGGAATCGTCCTGGTGTGGACCGTTTAAATTTTTGTAGCTATTTAGGTGGACAAACGAGCGAAACGGGGCATTTTCGGGCCAAATCTGTGTGCTATAGCCTACGATTTTGGTGGCGGGCCTGGGGTCCGAGCATGTGTTGTGGGCCGAAAATCAACCAGGGTGTGCCAGGGAAGTTGGGGATCGTCCCAGTGTGGTCCAATTAAATTTTCGTGGCCATTTGGGTGGACAAACAAGCGAAACGACGCAAACGGAACATTTTCGAACCAAATCAGTGTGCTATAGCCCACGGTTTTGGGGGTGGGCCCGGGGTCTGACGTGCTGTGGGCTGAAAATCGACCGGGGCGCGCCAGGGAGGTTGGAGATCGTCCCAGTGTGGTTCGTTTAAATTTTCGTGGCCATTTTGGTGGACAAGCGGGCGAAATGATGCGAACGGTACATTTTCGAACCAAATCGGTGTGCTATAGCCCGCGATTTCGGAGGCGAACCCGGGGTCCGGGGGTTTTGTAGGCCAAAAATCGACCGGGGCATGCCTGGGAGGTTGGGGATTTGACCCACAGGACGCCCAGACCCCAAGCCCACCCCTGGAACTGTGGGTTATATCACATCAATTTGGCACGAAAACACCCTGTTTGCACCGTTTCGCCCGTTTGTCCACCCAAATGGCCACTAATTTTGAAACGGACTACACTGGGACGATCCCCAACCTCCCTGACATGTTTGGCCCACAACACGCCAGGACCCCAAGCCCACTAACAGCGCCCAAGCGCACACGCAAGTATATGTGGTGTTATCAAGTAGTTAAGTGGCTTCAAGAAAGCCCAAGTATCGATCTCTCAGGGACTTGTGTTCACCGACTATCAAATTCTAGTTTAACCAATTAAGGAGAGTAGCAAATAGAGTTTTAGAATTGTAAATTAAAAATAAACTAAACCAATGCAAAAAAGTAAATGACTTTGAACAATCAAAGGATAGCGACCCATGGTTAAGGCTTACGAACAATCATACTACACTATTGAACTTCATTCGTTAGTTTGTTTATCTTGGTTGCTGACTCGTAGGGTTAATTGCATGATAATGATCTCCCCACCTCTAATCGTTTACCTAATATGGATATTACAACTAAATCATCGAGCGGAGATGTAATAATCCATTTAAGTGCTTAGAGCTATCATCCTACATTTGAATCAAGTAAAGCTTCTAGGTACATCTCTGTCCTAAATGCTAATTCGAAATCCTTATTTTATAAAAGACTACGAACCTTATCTTGCTTGTCCCCATGTTCCATCTTTCTATTCCCCCTCCCGAGATCACAAGGTCGACAATAAATATATTCTAAGGGTAGTTAATCGTTAGAATAGTTAATAGAATAGTTAAAAGGATAAACAAACAGCCATAATGATAAGCAAATCAACAAACTTAATTCAAAACGAAAGTATTCATGATCTTGGCTTTATCTCCAAAAAGGGAATTTAGCCTTAAATGGAAATATTCATCATCCAATCCCTTGGATTGATGATACAAACCATAAAGAAACTAAATTAAAAAATGATAAAACCTAAAAAGAAGTTGTGTTAGTCTCCAATGATGTCCTAGTCGATCTTGGAACACCCTAGGCTTTCGGTTTTGAATGCGTGAGTAATCATTAGTTTGGTGTTATTATGAATTTATTTCTGCAATTTGGTAGGAGTATTAGATATAATCTATGTGACAACTATCATAAAATGGTGTATAGTATTTTTCGATAGAACGATTTACGTCATGTAACAACAATTTTATAAATTGCTAATCGCGTATACAATATAGGAGAGGAAGCAGCACAAGGATAACTCAAGCAAGGAAAAGGCAAACCAACAAGCATATAAACGCTACTCTTCCACGTCTACAACATGCAGAGTGTGGTCCCACAAAGTGAGTCTCGAGAGGGTAGAGTGCATATAGACCTTTACCTTTAACTCAAGAAAGTTAGAAATGTTGCACATAAACCCTTGCTCAAGACAAAAACGGTGTAGAAAAAGATGAGACAAGTACAAGAGACATAGTAGTAACATCAAAAACAGATAGTAGCAAAGCAATACTATCACAATCAAACTACAACAACATACCTAGTGCATTCCCACAGTAGGGTCAGGGGAGGGTAAAATATACGCAGTCCATACAACTACCTCCGAAGAGATAGAGAGGTTGTTTCCGATAGACCCCCGGCTCAGTACAAAAGACAGTAAACAAAGGCATAATAAAACATGAAACAAGATGAAATAACAGAAATAACTACCACAATCAAACTAGAAACTAAAAAATGGAAGTTGAGCTAAAATTAAGTAGCCCCATCGGTAAGAGACTAGGAAGTTCTGGAAAATCAAAGATAAAAGTGAAATTAATCTGCTTGTTTGGGTTAAAGACCAGAAAGCAAAGGGAAATGAATTTGTACTAGGTACTGTTTAATGGATTTAACAAACAAACCAAGTATAGTCCTATGAGTGGGGTTCGGGTCTGGGGATGGCACGATGTACGAGGACCTTACCCCTACCTTGTCAGGTAAAGAGGTTGCTTCCAAAAGACCTTCGGACATGAATCAATTCTCTTGATTCTTATGGAAGTGAACGAGGTTATGTCAGCTTTTCCCAACTTATCCTAAATTTGACAGGCAAGAGGAGGTAAAGAACTTCATTTACCTTCATCAAGGTGGACAACACGAGCTGACAGGAAGCGTACATGCATCCCATTTGGCAAGTGCAAATGTAAATAATCACAAACAAAAAGAACGACAAAAGAAGAAATAACTAAACCCGACGAAACTAATGTCTGCATAATATTTCTAAGACCTGCATAACTCTCTTACTAGCAATCAAACAACCCCGAGTAAATATTACTCCTCTCAACAAGAAACAAGATTTTCGGCAATAAATATCAGCCACGAGGGGATGTTCTTCCAGATTGAAACTCAAGAAAAGACATGAACAATGAACCAATAGTGACTTTTCAATGTAGCTTATGTATTTTTGTTAAGTACTGCTGTTAAATCATCTAAACAGCACTTGACCGTCCATAAGCACAGTATAACATTTTCAGAAAAAAACTAAACTTCATTCACCCTCCCTAAAAATCAATCAATTAGTCAAATTTCAATCTTGGATTAACCGGGATAACTAAATAAAGATAACAAGAGTGTAATCCCACAAGTGGAGTTTGTTTCAGATAGTTACATAAAGTAGAAGGTTGTTTCGATAGTCCCTCCACTTAATTAAAGCATATATTAACTAAATAAAGATCAGACTAACAGATTCAGGTGGCGCTCTATGAAGCTCTAGAAACTGCAAAAACAGCTATTATTAAGTTAAAAAACAAAGTGTTTTGGAGCTTAACTGGAACTTTAAGTTCTCTAGAAGATCCCACAAATCTCTTGAATGAAAAACAAATCAAGAAAACAATTAAAGTTAGTTACTTTTTGAAAATCTCAAGTCCCCATATTTCTAAACCTTCAACAAAGTTAAAAACTCCAATAACAAACATGTTTCAATCTAACATTAGAAACATGTTCTCAATACAGATTAGCAAATAAATATCCAATTCACTAGCTTATTCTGTCTTCTCTCTTTTTCTATTGGTTTAAACAGGAGTATCATGAGTAGAATCTAAGTTGCTCGGACTCTCCAAAATGTTGCCGCACCCGTGTCGCATCCTTCAAAAATACACTCTTTTTTGGAAGATACGACACACATCTGTCAACAGTTTTGAAGAGTTCAAGCAACATAGAGTAGAATCTTCCTCCCTTGCATATCACTCTCTACAAAATTCACGATTAGAAGAGTAACTACCATATTGTTGTCAATGAAAACTCTTAATTGAGTTTAATCATTAACCAATAGATGCCGTTACACATAATTTTTCTTCTTAATTTCTCACCCTACTTTCCTACATCTAGCTAGCAAATTCACTACTGCAAGCTGATTTTCTCATTATCAGCTTAGTTCCTTGTATAATTATCTGTACATAAGTTCCCATCTCAAGGAAACCAAGAATTGCCTGCTCAAACTCAACCAAAATTACAAAGCTTCTTCTAATGTCCCTATAGTCATCCTCTTCTTACAGAGGTCATATATCCTTTGTTTCAACAACAACAACAACAATAAGTGGGGTCTAGGAGGGTAGAGTGTACACAGACCTTACCCCAGTGGCGGAGCCAAGATTTTCACTAAGGGGTTCAGAAGTAACCATACGAACTAACCGAAGGAGGTTCAACATCTACTATATATACATAAAAACTAATTTTAACATATACAAATAGCATAATTTTCCGTCAAAGGGGGTTCAAAACCCCCTAGCCAAAGGGTAGCTTCGCCCCTGCCTTACCACTTCCTTGAAAGGTAGAGGCTGTTTCCAATAGACACTCGGCTCAAGGAAAGTTGAGGCTTTTATCATGTCAGCACCAGAAAGGGGCATAAACATAAAAGATACATCCCAATCATTAAAAGGATACTTAGATATACCAGCTTTCAATCACAGGATCAATAAAAGGAGGTAAAAAGAAAAGTATAAGCGCATTTAACACGGTGGTCATACAACAACATAGTAATTCAAAGACCAACTTTTCTAGAACAAATTTCTTCAAAGGAACGAACTTTAGTGTCTAACGAAAGGCTACCAAAAATCCTAAGCAGAACAAATGTGAAGTCCCGGATGTGATCTAAAAAATCTCCAATAACACAATAAGCTTTTTCGAAAAATAGTTAACGAACAAGCACCTGTCAACTTGAAGTTTACTAAGAAGACATAACTTTCACCCTTTTCAGTCGCTTCATGGCAGGGGAAACAGTCCTTAGTATCTTGCGGACTTTCTTTTTCTGTTTCATCTTCTTCGTGGAGGGAAGCATCTCTCTTATGGGGCCAGGAGGCACTCCTTTCTTCAAAGCACTGCCTCGGGGAGTAAGCGTAGGTGGCAACCGTAAGTCTTGTGGAGGCATTGGACTGTTTGGCTTCCACACCAGGTTGTTCTTCATAGCAAAACTAACCTTCTTTGAACTTTTCTCCGCGCTCTTTGTACCAGCATCCCCTTCACCACTTACGACAGGGATACAAGACTCGTTTCCCTCAACAATGTTTCCTCTCTTTCTCTTCTTTCTCATAGGAATTGTAGGCGTGTAAGATGAATCATCATCCTCGTCATCGTCTGAAGCAACTTCAGCAGCAACCTTTTCGAACTGCATCTGAAGATTTGAAATCATATGTTCATTAAAAATCACTTTGTTCTCAATTACCAGCTCATTATTGGAACCATCACCATTAGTACTAATCATATTCTCCTCTTTCTCACCACTTGAGATGTTCTCCTCGTCCGAAAGCCCGTTTTTCTTCTTATTCTTCTTCTTCTTCTTCTTCTCCCTTCGTTTACTACTCTCGAGCTCATTGGTCCCATTTTCCTCAACCAGTGTGTCAATCTCGGAAACCTTCTTTTCCTTCTTCTTAGCCTTTTTACCGCCTCCATCCTCTTCTCTCTTCGCCTTCTTGCATTTCCTCAAAGCCTCATCATCATCACCCTTAACCACTTCGGAATCACCCGCTTCACCAGTCAAACTATTATTCTCAATCGGTATTAATTCAGGAACCTCTTCATCATCCTCAACAACCTCATTTATCTCAGGCAGACTAAACTCAATCCCCGACGCTTCAAACTCCTTCTCCAACCTCAAGAACTCCTCATGCAACTTCAAAACCACCTTCCTATTACCCTGAACACAATCCACCGCCGAACCAACCTCAAAAAGCTTCCCTGAAAAACCTGTCTTCAACGCAATAATCCCTAACGCCACATCACCGTAGCTCTCGCTCTTATCCCCCTCCCCCTCCACACCTCCCTTCCTCCTCCTCTCCAACAACCCCCTCCCCGCCTTCAACAACTCCTCAAAAACACAACTTTTCACTTTCCCAACCATAACCTTATCCTCAGACCTCCTCATTACACTCAAAAAAGGCGTAAACAAACAAACAACGACATCCTCTCTAACCGGAACAAAACACCCTTTTAGCTCATCAACAAAAACAGAAGCAATATGATAACTAACCCCATGTCCCAACAACCCATCCTTACCCGAAAACAACCCCTTATCCTCCAAAACCCCACTAACCTTCCCTACAACATCCAAATCCCATCCATACCTCTTCCTCAACAGCAGAAAAACAGTTCTAAGAAACATCCTAATAAGCAAATAAAACTTATCCAATCTTAAATGATCAATACCATTCCATTCACGACGAAGGGTAATCAAGAACCCAGTCAAATACTGGAAAACAACACCCAAATCAAGAAAATTCACTGTAGAACAAATACGAGTAATCAATAAACTCTGTGCTTGTTGCTTATCAGAATGCCATAAACAGTAAAAAATACCCTTCCATAACTTCTTCATATCATCATCAGCTATTTCTTTTTGTGTTAATAGCCATTCTTGAATATGTTTAAAGGCTTTTGACCTTATTGAAGCTTTTGATGAAGCTAAATGCTTTATTAAAGAAGTGCCTTTGCAACTTTGGGTTATTGGGTTGTTGATAATTGTTGTTGTTTTGGATTCTTTCAGTCTTTTCTTCATTGTTGAAGATCTGGAAAAAAGTAAAGCTTTCGGGGATTTTTGGAAGAGGTGGTACAAGGGTTTTGGGGAAAAAGAAGTGGAGTATGAAAACCTAGGGCAAATATAATTGTTCTTTTCCTTTATAAGGGGTAGTTTGGTCTATATTCGTCTCAATAAGTCGTAAAATATCACGAGATATTTTTTACTTGATATTGATGTGTAGAAAGAGGGAGTGTGAAAATATAGGGCAGATAATTATTCTTTTCTTTTCCAAGGGATATATTCGTCTCAATAAGTTGTAAAATTTCACGAGATATTTTTTACTTGAAATTGATGTGTAGAAAGAGAGAGTATGAAAATCTAGGGCAGATAATTGTTCTTTTCGTTTATAAGAGGTATATTCGTCTCAATAAGTCGTACAATTTCACCAGATATTTTTTACTTGAGATTGATGTGTAGAAAGGGGGAGTATGAAAATCTAGGGCAAATATAATTGTTCTTTTCCTTTATAAGGGGTAGTTTGGTCTTTATTCGTCTCAATAAGTCGTAAAATTTTATGAGATATTTTTTTACTTGAGATTGATATGTAGAAATAGTGAGTATGAAAATATAAGGCAGATAATTGTTCTTTTCCTTTATAAGGGGTAATTTGGTCTATATTTGTTTCAATAAGTCGTACAATTTTTCGAGATAATTTTTACTTGAAATTGATGTGTAGAAAGAGGAAGTATGAAAATATAGGATAGATAATTGTTCTTTTCCTTTATAAGGGTAGTTTGGTCCACGTTCGCCTCAACAAATTATAAAATTCAGATACTCTATATCTTAAATTAAATATATATAAAATGTATCAAAATATCAATTGATCTTGTTATTTTAAATATGTTACATGAAAAATTGAAGCTAAAACAAAATAAGTTTCATTTATATATATATATATATATATATATATATTACAACTCCAAATCCAATTTATATTTGGTTTTCATGGCCAAACACCCCTATATAATAATGTAGGGGTAATTCACGAGTGACCCGACCCGTCAGAAAGAAAAAGCTTTCAATTATGAAGATGAGTACATTAGAGAAGAAGAAGAAGAAGAATGTTAAACTATTATTAGCAGCAAATAGACAAGTTTTCAAAGCTGTTCAACAGAAGAATTTGATTTCAAAGGCTAATCTTTTCAATCAATTTACCAATGGAGAAGAAAAAGCAGCAACACAAAATCTTAATCTTGAGAAGTTCAATCTTTTCAATGGAGAAGAAAGGTTCAATCTTTACAATCATATAAGCATCAATGGAAATACAGAACACATGGATGATGTTGATGAGGTGAGTTTTAATCCCTTACTGGTGTAAACATGTAACTTACTTTTTAGTTATTTCAATTGCTGGTTGGACTTGGCTATGTTGCGCGGACTCTTCAATATTGCTGATGGACTAAGTTGCTCCGACTCTCTAAAAATGTTGCTGCACCCGTGTTGGCAGATATTTTTGAAGAGTTCGAGCAACTTAACTGACGGTTTGGATTCTCCAAAAGTAGCGTAAAACTCTTGGTTGAATTTGTTTAATATTTGAATACTTGTGAAAAATATAGTCTGATTGTGTTTTCTTTTCTCTATAGCCCATGGCAACTCACGTTCAAGACGAAATACTTATGGACATCCTCAAAAGGTTACCTGTGAAGTCTCTTCTTCGATTCAAGTGAGTGTCAAAAGTTTGGAGAAGACTGATCTCCGAACCTTATTTTGAAATGCAGCATCTCAATCATGCCAAGCATGACCAAAAAATTCTTATTAGTGAAGCATACCCTGATGGGATATCTTCTCCCATATATTGTTGTCCTTTATCGTCGGTTCAACTGGTTGAGGATGTACAAAAACTTGATTACCCTTCAAGCTTTATACCATCGTGTTGTGCCCTCCATTGTTGTTATGATGGCTTGGTTATTATCCAGGTTATCGATGGTACTCGTGATAGACGCTCCATACTTTTGCTATGGAACCCCTCCACGAGAGAATCAATACTACTTCCAAATCCAGAATTTCTAGAGGTCGGATGTCGTTTGGGATTGGGTTATGCATCAACTAAAGGTGACTATAAGATCCTTAAAGTAAACATTGTTCATCTAGTGAAATTCTCAATATGAAATATGGTCTGTGGAGAAATATTGATAGTCATCCTGTTGCCAGTTGGAATTTGTTGCTAGATACGTCGTCTTTGGCAATGGTACACGAGACGTTCCATTGGATTGTTGCTGTTGGAGAATATGATGTTGTGACTGAAAGAAAAACTTCTTTGGTTTCATTTAGTATTTCAAATGAAGTGTATGGAGAAATACCATTGCCAGAGCAAGTATTGTGTCCGACGCGCATCTTCAGATTTGGCGTTTCAGTATTCAATGAAATGTTGTGTGTTTATTCTTCTTCTGATTATAAGTCGGAGGCGTTTAAGTTACGGGTAATGAAAGACTACGGTGTCAAGGAGTCTTGGAATCTCGTGTTTACTATTTATGATCCCTTGATTTGTGATTTCAATCCAAAATATTGGTTTGCAGATGGTAAATGGCTATACTGGTTTCGTGATGTTCAATCTCGTAAGACTGCATTTACGATGTCTGATGAATCATTTGTATTATGGCCTCAAAGTGGCTATGTTACGGGAATCGCTTTTACAGAAAGCTTGATCTCTCCGAAATCACTTTTTTATTAGTTTCTTATGTATGATTGAGACACTTTTTTCGTTCTTTAAGGTTATCATGTACAATCTTGTAATCTTACTTACTGTTTGGATCATTGTTATCCATCATTTCATAATGTTTTTGTTTTGTTGATACAATGGTTGGATAAATTATACTCCATCTGTTGTTTAATAATATCTTTATACTTTTGCTTGACTGTATATACAGTATTAGTAACAAATTATAAGTTTTCATTAGACATTGCTATTTAAGTCTCCATTTAGGCCATCCTAATATATATTTGACATCACTTAAAAGAATTCGGTTTCTACCAAATCAGCCTAGTTAACTAGTACAAAGGCTGTATGTAATACAAAGGCATAATACATAAACATAAATAAATATAAACATAACCTTTAACTTGACCTCGAATCACATCTCTGGCCTCCAACTTTGGGTGTGCACAACAAAGATCAACTTGCCAATGTTATAATGACAAAAAAAATTGTACAAATATTATAGAGGGGAAAGTGTCAGAAATGTACTTAAATTTTGATAAAATTTGTTGTAACACGTCTCAATTTTGCGGAGGTCCTATAATCCCCTCGAATATTTATTACCATATTTTGATGGCATATATTTGTCCACTTGAACCATTTCAAACTCTTGCGCATCAGTGATCCAGCTAGGCAAATATAGATTATAGAAATACGGTAATGTCCATCTGGACCATTTCAGACTTTTGCGCGTCAGTGCGCATGTATTCACATAGTGATCCAGCTAGACAAATATATATTATAGAAATACGTTAATGTCCACCTGGACCATTTCAGACTCTTGCGCATCAGTGATCCAGCTAGGCAAATATAGATTATAGAAATACGGTAATGTCCATCTGGACCATTTCAGACTTTTGCGCGTCAGTGCGCATGTATTCACATAGTGATCCAGCTAGACAAATATATATTATAGAAATACGTTAATGTCCACCTGGACCATTTCAAACTCTTGCGCATCAGTGATCCAGCTAGGCAAATATAGATTATAGAAATACGGTAATGTCCATCTGGACCATTTCAGACTTTTGCGCGTCAGTGCGCATGTATTCACATAGTGATCCAGCTAGACAAATATATATTATAGAAATACGTTAATGTCCACCTGGACCATTTCAGACTCTTGCGCATCAGTGCGCGCATATTCACGATGTGATCCAGTTAGGTAAATATATGTTATAGAAATACGATAATAAATAGTCTAGGAAAGGTCATAGGACCCCCGCAAAATTGAGACGTGTTACAACAAATTTCGTCAAAGTTTTAAGTATATTTCAAACTTTTTTTTTCCTATTATAGAAACAAGAAGATATAGAGGAAGAATCATCATTAATCATATCAATATTTATATCATTCTTCAAAATATTTTTTTGGTGTACAAAATATGATAATATCATCATTATCTTCTTGAGGCAAACTTAAAAGTAACCTTTTTCTTCAATTTCCCACTTTGTGTTCTACTCATCAACCCTTCTTCTTTTTCTTCTTCTCCTTCACCAATAATATTATTATTAATCTGCTCAATTTTTCTAACTCTTTCTGAGAAACTAATTCTTGGAGTACCAAACAAGTCCTTATTCATCATGGCTTCTGGTGATGAAAAGCTAATTCTTGGTGTATAAAATTTGGAATTATTAACTTGATCATGACTTGGTGAAGAAGATATATAAATCCCTTTATTAATTTTAGGGTTCTTGAGCTGAGGGTCTATCGGAAACAGCCTCTCTACTTCTTCGGAGGTAGCGGTATGTACTGCGTACATCTTACCCTCCCCAGACCCCACTTTATGAGAACACACTGGGTTTGTTGTTGTTGCAGTAATTTTAGGGTTATTTATGTAATTTGGTGAATCCAAAAAACATTGGTTTAAAGATTTTCCTTGATGAATAATAGTACTATTTTTACTATTTGGTTGATGAATTTCTGATTTTTTTTGGTTGAGACAACAAAGATTTGAACCCATAATTGAGATATATGTTTTTATTCTTACAAAAAAAAAAAAAAATCATACGAAAAAACAAAGGGGATATGAGATAACCATAATGGATGCCTCGAATGGGCGTCAAGTGATTGATATTATTATCGCTTTCGAACCAGAACTTCTTGTTTTCGAAGGCGAATCTATCAAATTTGATCAAATTACAAAATTGTCATATGTTGGATATTTAGGGTGAGAAATGGGGTGAATTATATTTTGGAGGGGTTTTTAAGGTTTTCAAAAGTGGAGGAACCTAAGAGAGAAGTATTATTTTATGTTCTATGTTGGCTTAGTTATTGTCATAATTTAATTTGGTGTTATTATAAATACATAGTAATTATTATGAGAATTTACTGATCTGACTAATTGTAATTCGTATCAGATAAGATTAATGAGAGGAAATGAAGAGTAAGGACTTCTCGTCAAGACGTTTTTCTTTGTCAAGTAAATACATAAAATGTGTGAGAATTTATTTACGTATTATTATTTACGTATGATTTAGTAATTGCGATTTTAAAAAGTGAAAAAGTGAATCAAGAAACAGAAAGTGCTGATAGCTAAAAACAATAAAGTTTTCTAGACTATATCAACCCCTAAATTGGAATATACAACACTAGTTATCAGTGACGGAGCCAGAATTTTTATTGAGGGAGTCAGAAGTAAATATACGAACTAGTTGAAGGTGATTCAATATCTCCTATATAAGCATAACAAATATTTTTAACCATGTAAAAATAATATAAAACAGTATAATTTTTCATCTAAGGGGATTTGAATGAACCGCTTGGAGCAAATGTAGCTTCGCCCCTACCAGCTACTAGTTAAATAAATTAGTGAAAATTGGTTATCGGGTACAATTTTTATCGTAGACAATCCTTATCAAGCCGGAAAGCTTATCGATCATCAAATTCATTGCATCTGTAATATTTACTCTGACCCACAAGCACAAATATAATTCACTGAGCAATCAAAGCTAGCTTACAAAGAAAAAACTTTGGTACGAGAGCTTTCTTTTTTGTTGAACCGATTACTTTTTCTTTATTAGTAATCTCTCATTTGTGTTGTCGAGATACCTGAATAACTATATCATACTACAAACGGAGAGTTTTTTATTCGGACTTTCGATCAGTTTGATAGAAACTTGAGAAAATTCTATATAATAATAAATATAGATAAATGAAGTACATAATGTATCATTTGATTAACGATAACTTTCGAAATAATAGATTTTCCCTTAGAAAGGGAATTAGCAATTAGTTTACTTTTATCTACATGCTTCAACATAAGGGTGTCAAACGGGCCGGGCTGACCCGGCCCGACCCGGCCCTATTAGCTAACCCGGCCCGGTTTGACCCGGCCCGGTAAGCCCTAGGGCTTAAGGGTTCCGGGTCCCGGGCCGGTTTTTTTTTAAATGGGCCCGGTTAACTCGGCCCGAACCAAGCCCGGTCCAGGCCCGCTGGTTAACCGGCCCGGCCCGGAATATAAAAAAAAAAAAATTAATTTTGGGCCAACTAGCCGTTGGCCCAACGGCTATATAGCCGTTTTTGGGTCCAAACGACTAGTTTGGGCCCATTTAATTAAAAAAAAAAAAAAAAAAATTTAAAAAATATTTTTTAATCCCCAAAAAAAATCTATAAATACCCTACAACTTCAAATCATTTTTCACACAATTTTTCACTCTCTCAAATCTCATTCTCTCTCAAATCTCAATTCTCAATTCTCTAATATTCAATATATTTAATTTCTTAAAGTGTTCACTTTAATTTTTTAATTTTCGTTTACAAAGTACGAGCGGAAGTTTCCAAAGTCGCAATCTTCGGATACTTCCAAAATTTGGTATTGTCGTTCCATCTCTTACGTTTAATTTTTATTTATTGTATTAATTGTTTATTATTTAATTTTATTATATTTGTATATTTTGAATATTTTTAGTTTAATTTAATTTATATTATGGATAAATTAAAAAACCTCGCTGCTAAAGGTGTTAAAAATTTTTGTCCCGGAAGCGGTAGTGGTAGTAAAAAGCGAATTACTAGTGGTAGAGGTAATTCAAGTAATAGATATACCCGTGTGCCTTCGCCTCCGGTACCGCTTGGTACACCTTTTGAGGAAGAAATAGGTGTAGGTGCAGTTAATTTAGACGAAGATAATGAAAATATTGCTGAAACACCCGCAGTAGGAGATGCTAACGTTAGATCTGAATCATTTAATCTCCCTTCCCGTCCTCCCAGTGCCCCAAAACCTCGTAAAAGAACTAGTATTGCATGGCAATTTTTTGAACGTATATCAGATATTGAGGTGCAGTGCAATATTTGTCAACAAATATATAAGCATAGAAGTGGAGGCAAGCAAGGGGGTACGGGTACGTTAATGAGACATATAGATGAAGATCACAAAAGAGAGTTAAATATTGCAAAAGGTGGTGGGGATGTTGGTGGGTCAACGCAAACTAGAATGGACCCAACAACCGGTTAAGTAGCGAAAAAGTATAATAAATTGAGGGACAAGGAAGAAATAGCTAAAATGGTAGCTGTGGGTTGTTTGCCTTTTAGTTTTCCTTCTTCTGATGCTTTTATTCGTTATATACAAGCAATTTATAATCCTATGTTTAATGGTATTCCTAGAACTACTTGTCGGTCTGATATTTTTAGACTCCATTCACAATATTGTTTTTATTTATCAACATTGTTAAAAAATATTCAATGTAGATTGTCCCTAACTTCTGATCTTGGTCGTGCTGTAAATAAAAATGATTATTTAACCGTTACTTGTCATTGGATGGATAGTAATTTCGTGATGCAAAAACGTATTCTTGCTTTTTTATATGATGAAGATCGTAAACATACTGGACAATTTATTGCTGATTCTATTGTTAAAATTGCCGGATACTATGGTATAGAAAATAAAATTTTATGTATTGCTTTTGATAATGCTTCTAACAACAAGACTGCTATAACAAAAATAAAATCTACGCTATCTCCGTCCTTGCCTGAAATTTTTCATATTAAGTGTGCATGTCATATATATAATTTAATTGTAAAAGATGGTCTTGAGTTTTTTGAGCTTTATATTGAAAAAATTCGTCTTGCCGTTGGTTTTATTCAAGAAAATAATCGTAGATCGAGAATTAGAGAATTTAAAGTTAAATGTCAAGAAAATGGACTTACACCGATTTTGATGCCTGAGGAAATTGATACTAGATGGAATTCTACGTATGAGTTTTTAAAAACTTGTTATAAATATAGAATTCCTATTACACTAGCTTTTAACCAACATTGCGGTTCATTTGCTGATTCTGCTGATTGCATGCTACATAATTCTGATTGGGTTGTAATTAATGATCTTGTTATGTTTTTAGAAAAATTTTATGTAGCTACGGTTGAATTTTCCGGTGCTTACTATCCTACTGTTTGTAATATTTTGGCATATATAGCCGATATTTCTGGTTTGCTCCAACAATATAAAAATAAAGAAGGTTATAAAGAAGCTGTTGGCGCCATGTTTACAAAATTTAAAAAATATTTTTTCCCGATTCCCCCTATTTACTTGGTTGGTGCTATGCTAAATCCGTGCATGAAATATAATAATATGTGTCACTTTAGTACTCTTATTTATACTAACTTAGAAATAAATACTAACCATGATTCTGAACAAGTACAGCTTGATTTGTGGACGGCTACGGCTGATGCAAAAGATTATATAGAAAAATTATATAATCACTATGCTGATTTATTTGATTCAGCCGTACCTACAGATATCACTCCAACTGTCGCTCCTCATCCTCCCGAGGAGCCATCATCTTCTAAAAGGCCGGCACATAGTGGTTTTTCTGATTCGTTTTATGATTTAAATTGTTGGAACAGTGTTGATGAGAGAACTTACACATCAACTTATCGGGAAGAGCTGAAATATTATCTTCGGACGGCACCAGAGGATCGCAGACGACGGATCAACACGCTGGATTGGTGGAGGAATAATGAATCACAATATCCTGTGCTTTCAAGATTAGCTAGAGATATCTTGAATGTTCCAATGTCAACCGTTGCATCAGAGAGCGCCTTCAGTCAGGGACGACAGCAGCTTGGAGACAACCGACACTCATTGGGAAGCAATGCAATGAATGTTCTAGTTTGCCTCAGAGATTGGATTAGAGCGGAAAGAAGAAACCAAGGAATGGAACCGGAGCCGAGCGACGAGCTGAAACTAGAAGAAATTATGACTTCACGGGAGAACTCAGCAGAATCAAGTCCAATGCATGGTTTTGCCCCCGTTGACTTTGATTATCCTATGCAAGTTCCCATTAATATTAACATGAATGAGTTGGAAAAAATGATGCATAATTTATAGATTTTTCATTCATGTAAATTATAAATTTTGGATCATTTTGCAATCAATAAAATTCCCCAAATTCATTCAGTCCTTAGTCGTTGTTTTTTATTTTTTTTTGAATAAATTTTGAATATTTGTGCATATATCTTCTATAGAAGTGTATATTTAACGTATACATGTGTATATCTTTTATAAATTAGTATATAAGTATATCTATACATATTGTAATGTATATATAATGTAGTATATTTTATAAGTAGTAGTATATATACATTTAATGGTGCGTATACACGTGTATATATCTTCTATAGAAGTGTATATTTAATGTATACATGCGTATATGTTTTATAAATTAGTATATAACTATACAAATATATATTGTAATGTATATACATTATAGTATATTTCATTTAAAGTATTACATATACATAGAATAGAGTGTATATATGTGAATGGATCTTCTATAGACGTGTATATTTAACGTATACATGTGTATATATTTTATAAATTAGTATATAACTATACAAATATATATTGTAATGTATATATATTGCATATATCTCATTTAAAGTATTACATATACATAGAATAGAGTGTATATATGTGAATAGATCTTCTATAGACGTGTATATTTAACGTATACATTACTTTATGTTTTATAAATTAGTATATATATTGTAGTATATACTTTTTTTAAAGTAGTACATATATATTGAATGGTGCGTATATATGTGTATATATCTTCTATAGACGTATATCTTTAAAGTATACAAGTGTATATGTTTTATAAATTAGTATGTAACTATATATATATACATATTATTGTATATATATATATATATGTATATCACTATATTGTAGTATATATTTTATTTAAAGTAGTACATATATATTGAATGGTGCATATATATGTGTATATATCTTCTAAAGTAGTATATATTTAACGTATACATGTGTATATGTTTTATAAATTAGTATATATATATATTGTAGTGTATATATATATATATTATACTATTATAGCAAATGTTTTATTTAAAGTAGTACGTATAGTCATATATAATTATATATTGAATGGTACGTATATATGTGCATATATCTTCTATAGAAGTGTATATTTAACGTATACATGTGTATATGTTTTATAAATTAGTATATAAGTATATCTATACATATTGTAATGTATATATAATGTAGTATATTTTATAAGTAGTAGTATATATACATTTAATGGTGCGTATACACGTGTATATATCTTCTATAGAAGTGTATATTTAATGTATACATGCGTATATGTTTTATAAATTAGTATATAACTATACAAATATATATTGTAATGTATATACATTATAGTATATTTCATTTAAAGTATTACATATACATAGAATAGAGTGTATATATGTGAATGGATCTTCTATAGACGTGTATATTTAACGTATACATGTGTATATGTTTTATAAATTAGTATATAACTATACAAATATATATTGTAATGTATATATATTGCATATATCTCATTTAAAGTATTACATATACATAGAATAGAGTGTATATATGTGAATAGATCTTCTATAGACGTGTATATTTAACGTATACATTACTTTATGTTTTATAAATTAGTATATATATTGTAGTACATACTTTTTTTAAAGTAGTACATATCTTTTGAATGGTGCGTATATATGTGTATATATCTTCTATAGACGTATATCTTTAAAGTATACAAGTGTATATGTTTTATAAATTAGTATGTAACTATATATATATACATATTATTGTATATATATATATGTATATCACTATATTGTTGTATATATTTTATTTAAAGTAGTACATATATATTGAATGGTGCATATATATGTGTATATATCTTCTAAAGTAGTATATATTTAACGTATACATGTGTATATGTTTTATAAATTAGTATATATATATATTGTAGTGTATATATATATATATTATACTATTATAGCAAATGTTTTATTTAAAGTAGTACGTATAGTCATATATAATTATATATTGAATGGTACGTATATATGTGTAATTGTTTATACTTTATATATTTTTTTAAAAATATATGTTGTATATTGGAGTGTATATAGTGTAAATTGGATTTTTTATTTATTTTTTAAACGGGTTTGACCGGTTTTTAACCGGGTTTGACCAGGTCTTGGTGGGTTTGACCGGATTGGGTTTAGTGGGCCGGGTCCGGGTGGGTTTTAATTTTTTTACTGTTTGGCCCGGCCCAGCCCGGTTAACGCCAAACCCGGCCCGGAACCGGCCCGGAACCCGGGTAAAATGGGAGGGCCGGTTCCGGGTTGGCCCGGCCCGGCCCGTTAGACACCCCTACTTCAACATAAATAGTCTTTGAATCAATTTGCACGTACTTAATCATATTATGAAATTTAAACATGAAATTTCATAATTTTCAGTTACTTAATATTATACTTGCTTTATACTTTGTATATCTTGTGTACTAGCACAATTTCCACTACATTTTTTTGGATTTATTTATTTCGTTTAATAGCTCACATGTATTTATTTATTTATTTTATTTATTTATTTATTTATTTATTTATTAGGTATACATGTAGTAGGGAAATCATGAACTTAACTTTATTAATCACTTGAGATTCAATGTATCTAGACAAAATTTCAAGTTCATTGAACTTGTCTACATATCTTAATTAGGCTAAAACAAAAAAATAAATCAATTGTTATTTTAGTACAAGCAAATTACGTCTTCGAATTTCTGCATCTATGAATATATATATATATATATATATATATATATATATATATATATATATATATATAGTATAATGAACTTATCTTATTCATTACTTTGACGGAGGTTGATTCAGAATTTAAAATTTATAATGATGGCTTTAACTTAAAGTTATAATAATTATCGAGTTTATAGTTAAATATTTTTAAAATATTAGTGAATTTCTTGATAAATATACGTAAAATTTGAATGAAAGTTATTGAGTTCACATGAAAGCATAATCGGTTCTCTTTATATATGTTGTCATTCGTAAATTACAAAATGGTTAGTGTATTGGTCGTTTGGTGAATTCATCATTTTAATTTTTTGAATTTTGAGATTGCATTATTTTTAATAATCAGTTTTTTATTTTTATTTTTAAATAATTTTATAATTATTTTTAAATAATTTGGATCCTCAATGCCAAGTGTCACCTTTTAATTCGTCTTTTTTGCCACATCAGCGCGTGTGTGCAACACACACTTTAGCGTTTATCTGATTGGGGAAAAAATGCCCAATTGGATCAAAATCCGGGGGTTTAGGGGCCTAATAGGTACTGGCCTTAGTTGAGGGGTCTAAATGAATTTTTGAAACAAGTTTGAGGATCTGTCGATGACTTAAACCTAAATTTAAAGCTCCAAATAAATAAACTGAATTCGATCGAACTCGTACATTGCCTTCTAGCTCCACCATGCTCTATTTTCCTTCAATTTTTTTGATGATATATATCACCAAGGTATAGTAACTAAGAAAACACGGATTCGAGCGCTGACTTTGGAAAAATCCTTGGTAGGGAGTGCTTTTTCTGAATGGGCTCTACGCAGCGTGAATCTGAACTAGTCGAGCTCTAATGCAGATATCAAATACCAAATTGAAAAAAAAAAAAAAAAAAAAAACTAAGGAAACACAAATGATTAACACATATTCAACTTTATCCCTTTTTAAGTCATAACTATCTCAATCTTGATTCGATAGTGAACACATCTATGGTCCCTATGGTGTCATGAATATTGAACGAATCAAGAATATATTATTCGCTACATCTCATTTTATGTGTTAACGTTTGATATGACATGATATTTTAAAAAGAATTAAAACTTGTGATCTAAGATATTTAATTCAGTACTCATTTAGATTCGACTAGAAAAAATTGAAAAATTACACAAATACACAACTTTTTCAATATTACAAAAAATTTCAACTCCCTAAACATATTACAAAAATCCCAACATATACATAGAATGTTATGTATATGTCGGTTATATTATGTATATTAATAGGGAGAGAGAGTAAAGTAATTAAAAAAGTGGGAGAAAGTGTAATTACATCTAAAAGGGTTGGTATTTATGTTATTTATACAAGAAAAATCCCTCCCTACGAATATTACAAAATTAATTTAGTGATTTCATAGTACTTAAACTTTTTACTCGTTCCAGAGGTGGCTCAAGGATAAAGTAAAGCTTCGCTTTAGGCCTCCAAAATTTTAAGGCGTCAAAAAATTTAATAGTAAACTCTATGATTTCAACTTTACTTGAAATAATAATGAAGATTGTGAAATACATTTTTAAAAAATTATAAAAAAAAAAAGGAAAAAAAGTTATCTCATTTTTACAAAAATATTTTAGAATTTTGAATTTAACAACTCAAACTTTATATTAATAAATAAAGTTTTAACAACAACATCCAAGTTAATGTATTGCAAACAAAAGACTAGCATCTTATTATCTAGAATTAATGCTTACTTTTATTAATAATCATATTAATATGTGAAGTTCAAGGTTATGTGTCTTTTAAACTATACAAAAACAACTACTATTCGAGAACAACTACTAGTATTTTTATATGTATAGAACAACTACTAGTATTTTTATATGTATGTTTATTAAGACCCTTATTAAAATTTAGCTTTAGCTTATTAATTTTATTGAGACGCCCTGACTCGTTCGATCTACCTAACAAAAACTCACAACTAAAACCACATGTTTGAGGAATATTTTATTTATATGCTGAATATTACAAAATTAGTTTAGAGATTTCATAATACTTAAACTTTTTACTCATTCACTACTTATTCAGAAAAATCGCTACCTAACAAAAGCTCGAAGTAAAGGTGTTAAGTGGGCCGGGCCGGGTCAACTAGGAACCGGCCCGGTGAAATTTAGCCGGGTTATGGGTCGGGCCGGATCCGGGCCTGGTTAAGTGGGTCGGGTCGGGACCGGGTCCAACAGTAATTTTTTTAAAAACAACCCTGACCGGCCCACTTAGCTCAATCCGGTCTAACCCACCTAAACCCGGTTAAAAATCTGGTCAAAAACAAAAAAAAAATAAAAAAATTCCAATATACGCTATATATACCCACCTATATACATTTTAAATATCTCCATACTAGCTACTGAACTATGCTATGTTTTACCTGAACCATCTCGATCACAACACAGTCTATATACATTTTAAATATCTCCATACTAGCTACTGAACTATGCTATGTTTTACCTGAACCATCTCGATCACAACACAGTCTAGAGATCACAACACAGTCTAGTTGTACTCGTCAACACAGTCTAAAGATCACAACACAGTCTAGTTGTACTCGTCACGAACCTTTTTTAGAGACAATTCTACTGTATCCATAAAACTCCTAGCTCACAGAAGTAATGTGATCACACTACATTAGTGTAACTTGGAAGAGAGAGCATTTGTTAAGCTAGGTATGTTAGAATTAGGTTTCAAGTGATTGGACTTTTAAGCCCTCGACACATTTTGATACGACTGAACTGGGATACATATTCTTCCCTATTCTCTGAAACCTTGTTTGTTTGTTTGTTTACCTCGACACATTTTGATACGACTGAACTGGGATACATATTCTTTCCTATTCTCTTAAACCTAGTTTGTTTGTTTACCTCTCTTTATGGGATGTTTGAGGTTAGTTGTGGATGTTTCAGTATATATGATCGACACATTCTTTCTTTAAGGTTATCATGTACAATCTCGTAATCTTACTCACTATTTGGAGATTGGGTTTTAATAAGGTTTCTAAAAGTGGAGGAACCTAAGATAGAAGTATTACTATATGTTCTATGTTGGCTTAGTTATTTTCATAGTTTAATTTGGTGTTATTATAAGAACATAGTCGTTGAACTAATTATGATTCGTGTCAGATAAGATTAATGAGAGAAAAGGTAGAGTAAAGCACTCCTCATCAAGACGTTTTTCTTTGTCAAGTAAATACATTAAATTCAAGAAAATATTTACGTATTATTATTTGTGTATGATTTAGTGGTTGCGACTTTAGAGGGGAAAAAAAAGTGAAAAAGTGAATGAAGAAACAAGAAAGTGATGGTAGCTAGAAACAAGAAAGTTTTCTAGACTATATCAACCCATAAATTGGAATATACAAGTTGTGACTAAGATATCAATATTAGCTACTAGTTAAATAAATTTGTGAAAATCAGATATAGCTTAAATAGTATGGTGAAAATTGATTATTGGGTATAATTTTTATCGTAGACAATCTTTATCAAGTCGGAATGCTATCGCCCATCAAATTTACAACATCTCTAATATTTACTCTGACTCATAAGCACAAATCTAATTCACTTAGCAATTAAAGCTAGCTTACAAAGAAAAAACTTCGTTAATGAGAGCTTTCTTTTTTATTGAGTCGATTATTATTTCTTTATTAGTAATCTCATCTATGTTGTCGAGATACTTAAATAACTATATCATACTAGAAATCAAGAATGCTTTTATTTGAACTTTTCGGTTTGTTTGATAGAAACTTGAGAAAATTTTATATAATAATAAATATAGATAAGTGAAATACATAATGTATTTAGCAATTGGGCTGATCTCTACTACCATATAATTTACTTTTAGCTACATGCTTTAACATATATAGTGTTTGGAGCAGTTTGCACGTACTTAATATTATGAAATTTAAACTTAAAATTTCATAATTTTCAGTTACTTAATGTTATACTTGCTTTATACTTTGTATACCTTATGTACTTGCACAATTTCCACTACATTTTTTTGGACTTTTTTATTTCGTTTAATAAATATTTATTTATTTATTTATTTATTAGGTATAAATGTAGTAGGGAAATCATGAACTTAGCTTTATTAATCACTTGAGATTGAATGTATCTAGACAAAATTTCAAGTTCATTGAATTTATCTATATATCTAAATTAGGCTAAAACAAAAAAAAAATCAATTGTTATTTTAGTACAGCATTACGTCTTCGAATTTTTGCATCTATGACTATATAGTATTTTATTTTATTTTTGGCAAATGTACTTGTGTATAATGAATTTATCTTATTCATTACTTGACGGAGGTTGATTCAGAATTTAAAATTTACAACAACGACTTAACTTAATGGTATAGTAATTATCGGGTTTATAGTTAAATATTTTTAAATTTTAGTGAATTTCTTAATAGATATATAGAGAATTTGAACAAAAGTTATTGAGTTTACGTGAAAGCACAATCGGCTTTCTTTATATATATGTTGTCATTTTTAAATTACCAAATGGTTGGTATATTGGTCGTTTGGTGAATTCAAAATTTTTATAATGGTGATTTTGAAAGGTTAATAACTATGTTTTAAATTTAAAATTTAAAATAAATAAACTGAATTCGATTAAACTCATATATTGCCTTCTAGCTCCACCATACTCCATTTTCCTTCAAATTTTTTGATGACATTGTTAGAGTTTGTAACCCAAATTCTGTTGATCCAGCTCTAAAAGGTTTGCGGTGCGACCCATGTTGTATGTTTATGGGCCTAGGATTTATTTATACGCATGTATTATATAAGTGCAATTAGTGGGTCATTTTTGGTTGTTCAGAAAATACGTCATTCTCCTCATTGTACTCCTCTCCATTATAGTGAAATTCCTCTGCCTCTGCCCGTGGTTTTTTCCGCAAGAATTTCCACGTAAATCTGTGTGTTCATCTTGTTTTTCTTTTGCTTGTGGTATTGCTTATTCTGTTCGATCATAACAGACATATATCACCATATCACCGAGGTGTAGTAACTATGAAAGCACAGGTTCGAGTCCTGAGTATGAAAAAATTCTTGATAGAGATCAACGCTTTCCTCGAATGGACCTACACGACGCGAATCTAGACTAATCGAATTTCAATACGAATATTCAACTTTGTCCCTTTTCAAGTCATAACTATCTCAATCTTGACTCAATAGTGATAACATCTATGGTCCCTATATGGTGTCATTTTTTTTTTCTAATCATTCTCATGAATATTGAATGAATCAAGAATATATTATTCGCTCCATCTCATTTTATGTGTTAACGTTTGATGTGACATGATATTTTAGAAAAATAAATTTTTAAAACTTGTGATCTAAGATATTTAATTCAGTACTTACTTAGACTCGATTAAAGAAAAACTGCTTCCCAACAAAAACTCGAAACTAAAACCACTTGTTTGAGGAATGTTTTATTTATATGGAGAATAATACAAATTAGTGTAAAGATTTCATAATACTTAACCTTTTTACTCGTTCACTACTCATTTAGACTCAGACTAAAGAAAAATCGCTCCCTAACAAAACCTCGAAAGTAAAACCATGTGTTTGAGGAATATTTTATTTATATGCAGAATATTACAAAATTAGTTTAGAGACTTAAACTTTTTACTCGTTCAATACTCATTTAGACTCGACTAAAGAAAAATCGCTCCCTAATAAAAGCTCGAAGTTAAAACCACATGGTTGAGGAATATTTTATTTATATGCGGAATCTTACAGAATTAGTTTAAAGATTTCATAATACTTAAACTTTTTACTGATTTCAGTACTCATTTAGATTCGACTAAAGAAAAATCGCTCCCTAACAAAAACTCGAAACTAAGACCACATAGTTGGAAATATTTTATTTTTATGCGGAGAACAGTTTATTTGGTGACTCATGCAAAATATATATTATTGGATTATCCTCAAATAAATAAAACTTAGCTAAAAATGAACTTATTCGTACATTATGTCTACATTCATTTAGTCATTCACCTTATTCCAAATTAGTGTGTAATATTCGAATCTATACTTTATAGTAAAATAAATTACTTATATATATATATATATATGTGTGTGTGTAACTTTATCAACATAATGTCTTCATCTTTACTCTAAACAAAAGAAAAAAATTAGTCATTTAATCTCTGTGAACATTTTCCCTTCATGATTGCGACATTAGTACTACTCATAAATAGTTGATTCATATTTAAAATTCGAATTAAAAATAAAATTTGGATCGAAAGAAATGGCAAGATTCGTACCGATGAAGTTTAAGAGAGTAACAGAGGCATTTGACGAAGTAGCAAAAGCAAGAATATGCGAAAGCAGCGGCAGCGAGCACTCTCCGGCCTCGGAGAGCATGATGAATTTATCGGGGCTCGTAAATTCTTTTTTAGAAGGAGAGGTAATCGTTGACGATAAATTAACAGAGATTACTGATGGAAATGTTGATGATGATAATAATAATAATTGCTTCGATGAATCGAAGATTAAGGAAAATTTGAAGGATTTGTTTGATTGTGATGATGGTTCGAAGAGACGTATTATTAATGCTGTGGAAAATGCATTGGATGATGATGAAGAAAATGAGCGGAGTTCGATAGAGTTTAAACGGAGGTTGATGAGTCGATTGCGCGATCGTGGTTTCGATGTTGGTAAGTTTTTTTTTTTTTTTTTTAAAATAGACTTTATGAACTTAGAGATAAAAAAAAATAGGAATTAGCGACGAACAAGTTTGATAGTTAAACAATAAATTAAGATTTATTGATTATTTTATTGAGGTTAGAGGGCTAATGCGTGTGGGTGAGTCGTAGCCGGTAGATAGGTGTGCTTTGGGGTACCTTGCTAGTAGTCGTAGCGTTTTGCACATAGGTTGGAGTCTCTAGTTAGGAGGGTTGGTGAGGTGGGTGCTTGCAGTTTGATAGTGTATAATACTATTATTTTGTGAGAGTTTTATTTCTATTATTTCATCTTGTTTCATGTTCTATTACGGCTTTATTTCTTTTTGTACTGAGCCGGGGGTCTATCGTAAATAGCCTCTATACTTCTTCGGAGGTGGTGGTACCGCACTGGATATGTTATTGTTGTTGTTTTTGTAAGTGATCGTTCGGGCTTAATAATGAAATTAGCAATAAAATTTGTAGCTAAAAGGTGCTTTATATTTCCTCCCTTCATTTTTATTCGCTTCTCGAACATCAAACTGCATGTGCTTTGATCAATATTTTAAAGAGTCAATTTTGCTCTGAAGATTAGTCGGGTTGACTTTCATGAGGCAAAACGTGATAACTAACGTGAATATGAAATTACCGACACGAAAAAAAAATAAAGGAGGTTATCTATATTACGATATGTTAAGATGCATTATCGATGTATATAAGTTATTAAATCTTTGATATATCTAACTAATTTTGTGTAATTTAACCTTTTACAGGATTGTGCAAGTCGAAGTGGGAGAAAGCTAGCAATCATACTACATCAGGAAGTTACGAGTATATCGACGTTAACATATCGAATAATCGTTACATAATCGAGGTTTCATTAGCCGGAGAATTTGAAATTGCGCGCGCAACGCGTTGCTACGCAACGTTGCTAGAAATTTTCCCTAATGTATTTGTTGGTAAAGTGGAAGAATTGAAGCAAGTTGTGAGAATTATGAGTAGAGCTATGAAGAAATCAATGAAGAAAATGGATATTTATGTGCCACCATGGAGAAGACTTGGTTATATGGAAGCTAAATGGTTTGGATCTTATAAAAGAACAACAAATGAAAATTATCAAAAGATTAATTTTGATTTAATGAAGAAGAGAGATATTGGTTTTGTGCCGATTATTCGTTCGTCGGAACCAGAAGTTGAAATTTTGGTAGATAGAGATCCTGTGAAAACTTCTTTCAAGGAATGGGCCAGACCGGATCGTTTCTCAAGAGCAATAGCTGAAGGGTCTAATACTACCACTTGGATCTGGAACCTACATGCTGATGCTCACGATTTCGATAGTCATCATACCAAAGTATTCAATTGTAGAGGGAATATTATTGCTTCTAATAGTGGCATTAAAATTGGAAATTTGGCTGCAGCATTGAATGGATAATATCATGAAGTTTAATCGAAGGTTCGAGTTCGAGTCTTGAATATCAGATCGGTTACCTTTTTGAGGGAGCGATAAATTTAGTCAGATACCAATGCAGATGTCGGACGCTTGGTGTGGGAACCAAAAAAAAAAAAAAAAGATGGATAGTAATATAAGTTTGTTTCATTTGTTAAGAATTAGAAAGACATTCTTGTGTAGGCAATTAGCTTGATTGTGTGTGGAGTTTAATTTGGGAAGTTAAATTATATTATTTATTGGTGGAGGAAAAAAAAATTATATTTATCCAAGTAGTTGTGGTTGAGGGTTTTAATTTGTATATAGTTATGTACTTATCAAGTACTTGGAGTTATGTACTTATCAAGTACTTGGGAGTATATTTAGAAAAGTGAATATGCATGTTGCTACATGTTGATGATTCATTTATTTTGTTTTCTTGAATTACATATTATATACTGAGAACACAAGAACCAAATCTATGTTTTTATTCTTTATATTTTTTTATTTGAGCATATATATATATATATCTCGGTTAAGAACTACCACATTCAAAAGTTGAAGATGGCGGAGATGAGAATGTTGTGATGGATGTGTGAACATACTAAGAAAGATAGGATGAGAAATGAGATTTTATTCGAGAGAAGGTGGGAGTTGCCTCGATGGAGGACAAGATGCGAGAAGTGATATTGCATTGGTTCGGGCACGTGATGAGGAGGGGCTTTGATGCTCCAGTGCGGATGGTTTTATGCGGTGTAGAGGTAGACTGAAGAAATATTGAAGGGGGGTGATTAGACATGATATGGAGCAGTTACAGTTTACGGAGGACATGACCCTTGATAGGAAAGTGCGGAGGATGCGGATTAGGGCAAAAAGTTAGGGGGTGAGAGTGCATCGAAAATAGTAGAGGAGCATTTTTTGTGTCTGGAGTTTCTTGTTCGTGGTGTTATGGTTGTAGTATTATCTTGTGACTAGCGGTGTTAGTTTATTTTGCATACCGTACTAGTTTATATGCACTTATCTTTTGTGTTTGTTATACTGTTAGTTTATTTTGCGTACCGTACTAGTTTATATGCACTTATCTTTTGTGTTTGGTATACTATTATCGGTCTAAGGTCTATCGAAAACAGCCTCTCTACTTCACCTAAGGTAGTGGTATGGCCTGCGTACACTCTACCCTTTCCTAGACCCCACTATGCGAGAATATACCGGGTATGTTGGTGTTAGAACTTCCAACAAGTATGGTGATTTTGTTGGTTAATTGTTGATTTTGATATATCATGTGGTAGGCAAGTAAATGACGAAGATTAAAGTTCGAGCAAGTCCAATGAAAAGTGATGTAAACAAGTTAATAATATTTGAATACAAAACTCTAGCCGCAGATTGACAAGGTTAAGCATTGGTAGCATATGGCATCTGTTTCAAACCGTAGAAACAGTCTCTTACAGATAAGAGCGGAGCCAGCCTTTGGGTAGGAGGTTCATCTGAAATCATTTCGACGAGAAAATATATCATTTATACATGATTAAAATTATTTTTTATGAATTTATAGTAAATGTTAAACCCCCTCCGACTAAATTTTCTTAACCCCTTAGGTATGCTGCATAGTGCATAGATTAAACTTGTGGCCCTTCCTCAAACTTCGCACACAGCAAAAGTTTTAATGCATCGAGCAACTTTTTTTGTTTTTGTTCTTTTAGCCATACTAGCTATATTTCTAGGTGATATAACCCTCTTCAAGCTATATAAAGTACATAGACAACCCTAAAAAGTTAC
The DNA here is from genome assembly GCA_030864215.1 of Capsicum pubescens. Classification (NCBI taxonomy): domain Eukaryota; kingdom Viridiplantae; phylum Streptophyta; class Magnoliopsida; order Solanales; family Solanaceae; genus Capsicum; species Capsicum pubescens. The sequence goes on along the minus strand of CM061549.1, from coordinate 304,973,133 downwards.
AACAATTTTCACTCAAACAACTGACTTGACTAAATTTGATTGTAACCTATAGAACGCCTAACCCAACATAGAATGGAATTACAAGATCAAATACAAAACAATTAACTCTTATGGAAAAACACAAGACTATATTATTAGCCAAAAAATTACTTCAAATATATCAAGTCAAAACTCGTTGTTTCAATTTGACGTGAAGAAAACAATTATCTCGCAAAAATGTATAGTAATTTAACCCCTGGGTGCATTACATAAATTGTGTCCTACTATCTGCACAAAAATGTATTGTTTTGATAAAGAACAAGCAAGCTTTGCCAAAACATAATCAATGTCAACATATATCACCAATAAAGAAAATCGGGCGCTTGTCAACATTAAAGGTAATACTAATGAATACACAAGTCACACAATCCAAATACTTAAGGCAAAAAAATTATATTTTGTTTGTGTTGTAAGCACCTATAGACGCGCACTGCCGGTACAGAGGCAGTGAGCCTGGAAAGTGCATAGGTATATTGATTTAAGACAAGGGTCTCTTAGAAAGGCTAAATTCTATGCCTTTCCATTTTCTCCCCTTCTCATCAAGCAGACAAATACATACACACACAGTAAGTTCAGCAGTCAGATAAGCTGTCATAGATCGACCAATGACACAAACGTAGAAGAGATGATTCATAAATATCAAGCAATATGTTAGAAGTTCGGTAAGCAGATATGCTGATTGATCGCAGCAACCGGCCAGTTAACTTCTCAGATAAAAATCTATTGCTACAGCCACAGTGGCAGTCAAGATTCAAGGGTATTCAACTTCACCCTACTCTTGGTACAATGTAGCTTTCAATAAACTAAACACTGAGCTCAAGCATTTACCTTAACAAACAAAATACCAGGACAAATTTAAAGAGAGATCTCATATTGCATATTTCATCTTAAGATGTTTATAACCAACAAAATCTTCAATACAAAGACTAAAAACAGGTCCAAAACAGAACATAAAACAAGACAGATCTAACAAAATCAATTTCATGAAGAGTAGTTTAATTAACTGGTCTAAAAGACAAGCTCATGGGGTTTCATGCCCGACTTGAGTGAGAACCTAGCACCCAAATAAGCCTTCAATTCAGGAACAGACTCGATGGCCTTGAGCAATGCTGCATCCACGGCTTTCTGGTCATCCTTCTTCTCCTGGGGAATCACATTCTTCTCCTACAGAATACCAAATAGAAAAGATCAAAATACAGAACACCAAAAGGCCTTGAACAATGCTGCATCCACGGCTTTCTGGCATCATTCATGTTCAAGCACGTTTATAAATAATAGTATTGAATTACTGACATTGAATCTATCATAGACGTGAAATATGCTAACTTTCATTCTATGTTCTCATTACATGAATGAGACACAACTTCTTACCTACAAATATACTCACTAAACATGTTTCTGCATACCAACAATATACTCACAAGTGAGGTCTGCGGAGGGGAAAGTGATTGCAGACCTTACACCTATCCCGTGAAGTGGAAAGCGATAGCAGACGTTACACAACTACACCGTGGAGGTAGAGAGCTGTATTCGAAAGACCCTCAGCTCAAGTGCAACAAATCAAAGTAATTCTTCCTCGACACCAAATCAATCTACTCATGTATAAGCGGAAAGTGATAGCAGACATTACACAACTACACCGTGGAGGTAAAGAGCTGTATTTGAAAGACCCTAAGCTCAAGTGCAACAAATCAAAGTAATTCTTCCCCGACACCAAATCAACCTAATCATGTATAAGCGGAAAGTGATAGCATACATTACACAACTACAGCGTGGAGGCAGAGAGGCTGTATTCGAAAGACCCTCAGCACAGGTGCAACAAATCAAAGTAATCCTTCCCCGACGCCAAATCAATCTAATCATGTACGACCAAGTTCCAGTAACAAGAGTCATTGTTACAGATGCACAAGACACAATCTGCATGGTGTAGTTGTATACAAAACTTGACATATTTGCTAATTTTCACACTCATCTTTCTCATCTCATAAATGAGACATAACCTCTCAACCATGAATCATCTTCACCCAAATTCATCTAAGCTCACCAATCAGCATTAACATTTCACAACATTCACCCAAAGACAACAAATCTACTAGCCTAATCACACAACAGCCCAATCATACAACAAACCAAAAAGATCTAATCTTGTAACCGCAGTTTAAAGAAAAGATCCGTCCACTAAGCAAGTGTTCAACAACAAAATGAATAACAAGTTCAATCATTAACAGAATATGAGCTAAAAGAAGATTAAAACATTCACCAAAATCAAGAATCCACTACATAATCACACAATAAACGAAAAAGATCCATCCATTAGGCAAAAAAGTCCAACCTTTAATTACAAAATGAAGATAAAATGAGCAAAGAAATGTAAAGCGAACCTCTTTTTTCTCTTCAAAAAACTCTCCTTCACCCTTCTTCACCTTCTTCTCAACCTCCTTAGCAAAATACTTATCATCAATCTTGTCCACATTAACCCCACTAACATCAACCTTAGTCGAAGTAGCAATCACATAAGCTTGATTAACTCTCCTTAATGGAACCCCATTAACCTTAAACGGCCCACTAACCAACAACAACCCAGAACCCACTAGTTGCTTCAGAAACACAACTCTTTTTCCCTTGAACCTCCCAGCTAGAATAATCAACACAGTGCCAGGTGTAATACTGGCTCTCAGTTTCGTCGGTTTCGGCTTGTGTTTGTTGATGAGGGGTTTTGCCACGTCATCAGCTGGGTAGAATTTTGGTGGTTTGACGGCGGCGGTTGAGGGCGGAGCAACGGCGGCGGTGGATTTTGGGTGGGTGGGGAATTTTCCGCCGTTTTTCTTCTTGATAGCCCAAAGGCCCTTTTTGTGGTACATTTTGGAACGGGAGAATTTACCTATGCCGTTGATTAGGTTAGGGTTACGAGGGGATTTCTTGGCGGCCATTGCTGTGAATTGTTAAAGGGAAAGGCCAAATTTGCAGTGAATGAAACCCTAAACGTTGAAGTGTGATTTATATATATGGAGGAGTGAGGGTTTGTGAAGAGTGGGCTTGAGATATTGGGCCATTTGTTTCTGTTTGTGGGCCTATATGGACTAAGAGCCCAATTTTTTTTATGGACTGGAACAGATTGATTAAGGTTAATTAACAACATAAATCCCAACAGTTTGGAGCTTAATTATAGAAAATTCTAACATTTTGCATAATTACTAAAAATTGCAATTTTGGGTCTGTTGAGACACATATTTAGCTCCCGATACATCCAATGAAAATACATTGTTTTCTTTGTAAGATACATAATTAGCTTCTGATATATTTTTTTCGATTTTGTCCGTCGAGATACATAATATATCAAACGAAGATACATATTTTTTCCTTATCAAAACATACATAATTATCTCCCGATATATTTTTTTTGATTTTGGATCTGTCGAGATACATAATTAGCTCCCAATACATCTAACAAAGATAGATAATTAGTCGGAATTTTAGTAATTACTTTGTAAGGGTGGAGATTTGTGTAGATATGGGAAGTTAAGGTGTATGTTTACGCTATTTTTTCATGATTAATCATGCTACAATTTGATTTTTTGTTCGTGAAGTTTTGGTGATGCTTGTTGTTTTTAGTAGATCAAGGTAGTAATATCGTAGTTTTTTTGTTTCTGTTACGACCTATTGTTGCTTGTTCTTCTAGTACGTCTTTTTAGACTGAGCCGAGGTTCTGTCGGAAATAGCCTCGCCTCTGAGGTAGAGAGATACAGATTGCGTATACTCTCTATCCTATCCAGACCCCCACTTTGTGTGTATACATACAATAATGTGTGTTTTGTTCATCTAAAGAAGAATAAGATGAGAAACATACAAAAAGATAAACTGATTCAATATCCAGCAATGCCAAGCAACAAGAAGCTATTTCTTTCAACTATGAAAACATAAAAAAGTTGCCATAACATATTGGTACAACAGCTTATATAGACGTACAAGATACGCGCGCTGAATTTTCTCCGGTATAATGGTCAATCGAACAACTAAGGACGTTGGTACAGCTTCCACGAGGCATGTTCGTATCAGCACAAAGCTCAGTAATGATACTTTCTATCTGCGGAGTTGCTAACATCTAACTTCGTTTATGAAGCATCTGGCTACTTGTAGTGGTCAGGATCTTCTTTGCTCCGAAGGAGAGGGACACCATCTTGGCGCCACACGACTCTCTCTTCACATAATGCTGCGGCTACTTCTACGTACAGTTTATGCTCCTGTTAAAGGAAAGAGTGTTAGTACAAAGGTTGGGGAAAAAAAAAGAGAGCGATGGACGAGCGACAACAACAAGAACATAAAAGCTGGATTCGGGTAGGTAGCTGGAATATAGACAGTTCGACAGGAGCGTTGATGGCATTAGCGGTACCCTAGAAAGGAGGAGCGTTGATAGGTAACACGAGTTATAAATCTAAGACCATACATGTTGATAAACAATAAATAATGCTACTCGTTTGTTGAATAGATACATTAGATTGAAAAGAAACGTGTCTATACGAGCATTGAAACACAGAAAAGTAGATATGTAATGAAAATTAAGTTTGTCTTTAGCTGAACTGAATTGCTGATATTGATCCACCCCCAAAAAAAGGTAGGTTCAGGTAGACTGTGAACAGCCAACCATCGTACTGTAATCAGTTCGATCTATGGTCATCAGGGCCTCCTGAAACGATCTACTAAATTCAGCGAGTTGTTCCAAAGGATCAAAACGGCCAGTTATTAATGTAGCGCCCCGGTTAAACAACAACTAGTCAATATTGGTTCAGGAGATCCTTTTCCTGAACCATACGTGTTTCTGAGGGACTGGTAGTCGAACGGAAGGTAATGGTCCCGAAACATGGGGAAGACCTAGAGGTTTACTTTATACGTGCACCGTGAAGAATCAAACTTCATCACGACAACAATCATACACTCATAACAAGAAATGCAAAAAAGAAATTTATGACCTCCTGAAGAACCCTTGCTGCAAGTGTTTCTGCTGTGTCATTAGCCAGCACAGGCACGACCCCTTGAGCAAGAATACGTCCAGTGTCATAATGCTCATCAACGTGATGGATCGTTGGACCAGAATACCTACAGATAGCAAATAATAGACAGAAAAAGTAAATCACTTATGTTTGGAGCTAACATGAGGATCCAAAGCATTAATGGCCGGAAAAAATAATAATATGCAGCATCTAGGTTACGGGTGACAATATCGACATGGAACAGTCAAGTAAACAGTTAATCGCCAATTCTGGCTCAAATTATGAAAGTAATTATCTTATAACAGTTTATTACAAGACTCTCCACTCAAAATGTGAATATAAATCTTCGTAGTAAAAACTAGCAACAGAAATGGTTTGCTTGGACGATGTGAATCTCTATATTTTAGGAAAAAGATGCAACATTATCGGATAAGTTCTAAAAAATGTTCCTAAATCACGTTTCGCTGGCATGGTACTTCCAATCCGAAAAGCATTGACTGTGTCTTAACTTACTGTGAAACCACAAAGTCACGTCGAGTATTTATCTTCAACTAAGCACTCAATTTGCAATTCACAAGCTGATATGCTGAATGGTGGTACTATTTCGCGTTTAACTAGCGTGCTTTCGTTTTGCCTCCTACAAACAAACAGCTAACGCTGCATGTTCGTAAGATCACTCTAGGATAGGAAAGTTCATGCCCTCTTTAGGCTCGTGTTTCTGAACAGTGACCACAAATATATCTCATCCCCTCATATCATACTTGTATTTTAGACGAAACTGAAGTCAGTTCCACTTAATATGGTACATCAATGGAAATAACAAATCCAACTATATACAGACATGCTTTATAATATGGTACAGTTGATGCATACTTAAAAAAAATAGAAATTGCAGCCCGCTTACACCTAACATATACTTGGATTAGTACTCACACGTCATAACAAAGTCCCAATTAAAAGAACATGACTGTCGACTGTCCAGTAATTAACAGGGAATAGAAGGGGCAGCCCGGTACACCAAAGCTACCGCTATGCGCGGTGTCCGGGAAGGGCCCCACCACAAGGGTGTATCGTACGCAGTCTTACCTTGCATTTCTGCCAGAGGCTGTTTCCAAGGCTCGAACCCGTGACCTCCTGGTCACATGGCAGCAACTTTACCAGTAATTAAAAGGGAATGACTAAATAAAACATTTTATGTTGCATAGGAGTACGGAAGCTTCTTAATTAAACTTTTTATGAGGCATTACCCCAAAAAATGCAACAGAAAATAACAAAGTACTAGGAGCTCAAGCATTCCATCAGAAAACCGTATGAAAATGCAGAATCGTTGGACGCAATGACAAAGAAAATGTTTGTACAACTAATAACCCAATTTCGCAAAAAGACTAAAGGAGTAATTGGCTGTTGCTGAAAGCTCAAGCTCATGAAACTGAAAAGTTTCGTCAACCCAACTGCTTCTCTTAGAATAAAGAAAGTCCCATAAGGGCCAGCATGGTATACTCATCATTGCACAGAAACAAAAAAGATAAGGGTAAGTATCAAATTAAGGACCATTAGTGTTATTAAAAGCCATTGCCTCCTTGCTAAGTTGCGTGGACTCTTCATTTTTGATGGCGCACCCGTGTCGGATTCTTCAAAATATACACTAGTTTTAGCGAATCCGACACGCACCCATTGACATTTTTGACGAGTCCGAGCAACATAGCCTCCTTGCTTAAATCAATGAAGCGATGTGAAGTTTCGTTCAGACCATTGTGGACTTCAAAAAATCATGCACAACATGATCAAACAAGACACGGACGGTTCTTTGAATCTCAGATTTGAGGAGTTGGATCATTATCGACATTGTTGCAATTGGATACTGTAACTAGTTATTTCAATTGAAATGGATTAGTATGTTCCTAATTCTTATATGAATGGCATTTTTAGATTTTTTGTATATTGTGCACTTTACTTCTTGTTTTTCACTACAAGCCCCATGAAATCGTCGCTTTTTTGTACTTTTTTCCTTTAAAAACGCTGGACTTTAAGGCTGTCCAGGCCTAGTGAAGAAACTCAAAGACGAGATGTTTTAAAGACAAAGGATGGAAAATGGCACTTGAAATCGACTCTTTCGATCCACATGACACTGTTTCTTTACTTCCTACTTATCATGGAAAAGAATATTTGGGGTTGAAGTTAAGAACAATTGAATAATTAAAGAGGAAGGGGCAGCAATATACTTGATTAACAAGAATAATTCCATTTCGATATCAAACGTCACACATACCTAGCTCCGGAAGCTATGACTGCTTTATGCACCTTCATGCCATAGTAACCTTTGCCTCCAAAAGCTGGAAGAAGTGACGGATGAATATTAAATATTGATCTTGGAAAGGCTTGGACCAACTCAGTAGGAATAAGCTTTAAGTACCCGGCTAAAAGAATGAAGTCGATATTCCAAGTTCTGTAAACGAAAGTTAGTTTAATATAATGAAGAAGAATATGAAGAAATAACAACAATAACAACAGACCCATCCCACAAAGTGAGGTCTGGGGAGGGTAAGATGTACGCAGTCCATACCACTACCTCCGAAGAAGTAGAGAAGTTGTTTCCGATAGACCCCCGGCTCAAGATAAGAAGAATATGAAGAAATAACTTCGGTAAATCAAGGGAGACAATTAACGATATTCAAGCCATACACTAAATGACTAACCAATCCCCCTTTATATGACTAATGAGTATGAAAAGTATCCGTACACAGAGAAGAGAGAAGATATGCAAGAAATATAGGTGTTAACCATGATTCACATGCTTTTGTTCACATTTACTTTCCCATTTTGTCTGTAATAGTCAATTTGCACCAAGTAGAAGAAAGCAAGGGCAAAATGAAAAGGAAGACCAAAATAAAGCTGAGCAAAGAGAAAGCACTCGATATAAAAACTCTTAAAGTTTCAAATAAGCAGAATCAGTGTCAAAATTAGGTGAAATTTTTACAGCAGTTCACTGGTGAGCAGAAGAACAACAGTGAAAGAAGGCGACCACAATAAATACAACCGAGAAAAACATAAAAAAATTTATAGGTGTGTAGCTTAAGAAAACAAGAAGTACCGCCAAATTGAGGACAAGAACTTAACTTAAACCACAGCTACCTTTTGTGCTCAAAATATCTCAAAAATCAATACCCTCAGCAAACAGTAGCAGTACAAGTAAATTTCCTCCTATACAGATGACGTTTCTTCTTCTTCTGATTATCCCAGAAGAAGAGGAGTCGATTACGTTACAGACTAATTTCAAGGAAGACCACATCTTTTTTGCACAAACTAACAACTCAAATGGTCAGGTCAACGGAAGAGTCGTGAACAGAGAAGACCAAACCTTAGAGCATACACAAGATCCTCCGTCGACCAACCTTCAGATGAATCCTTCGCTTTAGGAAACAAAATAAGAGGGATGCCTTGCTCCCTTGCATATTTTGCACCTCCACAATCTGCAATTAATTACAAAAAGAATCTAAATGAAAAGACGAGTAACAACTAGAGTAACACAATTGAATACGCATATCTTCAGGTATAGAATGGGCTAAATGTGAGTTTTAGACAGTTCAAAAGCTGTGATGCTATTTTTGGGAACTAACATCTGCATACATCATCAGTACAAAGGGAGTGCTGAAATTTCGAAGTGCTTTCACCAAAAATTTATCAAGCTGATATTATATCATGAAACTTCTCATCATGAGCCGACAAATAATGATTGCCAATTGGCAACACACCGTACACATTCATGAATTCACACTAGCTTCAACATGCAAACTGTTAATAAACCTAAGAATAATAAAATTTCAGAACAAAGAAACAAGAAAAGGAAAACAGATGAAGCCTAGAGTATAAACAAAGAACATAAATTTCACTCTTGGCAAATTAATCAAGATAGTTGCAATGTAAATATTCTGAATTTAAAAGTTTTCCTCTAAAGCTCAGAGCTTTACCAAAACCTCAAATAGGTAGGGACCTAAAAGCCAACAATAAATAATCCTGAAATACAATAATAACTAGAACAACAATTATGCCCGAGTCTCAGACTAGTTGGGGTCGGCTATATGATTCAATGACCATGTTGCTCCATTTAAATTCATCTCATACCAATACGATGCAAATTTAAGTAAGAAGTATTAGAAGTTCTCTATATTCTCCAAATGTATACTCTCTGTAAAGCTAGACCACTCCTAGAAAGCATATGACCTAGTGTCAGAACCAGGATTTCACATAAGGGATTCAACATATAAAGAAGTTCATGCCCAAAGAAGTCAAGGAGATTCAACATCTACTATATTTATACACAGGACTTCACATAAGGGATTCAACATATAAAGAAGTTCACACACAAAGAAGTCAAGGAGATTCAGCATCTACAATATTTATACACATATGAATACGTTTCACCTTGTATATAAAGTATAATTTTCGGACGAAGCTAGCTCCACCTATAAATATCTCAACTAATATATACATCATCATCAACAACAACAACATCATACCCACTGTAATCCCACACGTGGGATCCCGGGAGGGTAAAATGTACGCATACGGCATACCTTACCTCTATCTTTATGGGGTAGAGAGGTTGTTTCTGATACACTCTCAGCTCATAATCTATTAAAGCTTAAGGCTTTACCAAAATCTAAAATAGGCAGGGACCAAAATCCAACTAAAAATACAACAACATACAAAGTAGGGTCCAGAGAGGGTAGAGTATATGCAGACCATATCCTACCACCTATCTCAAAAGTAGAGAGGTTGCTTCCAATACTAAAAAGACAACAATATACAAAGTGGGGTCCGGAGAGGGTAGAGTATATGCAGACGTTACTCTACCACCTTCCTCAAAAGTAGAGAGGTAGTTTCCAATAGACCCTCAACTCAAAAAACAACTAACAACAAAAACAACATATAGTAACAACATAACAGAAACTACAACAAAACAATATGATAAGACAACAACCTAAAACAACTAAAACACCATACCAAGTTTATTGGTAACTAAAACAACTACTACTCCATCAACAATCCCATCAGCAGTAGCTTCATAAATAGACTTAAAATTAGAACCACCACCAGATACAAAAACTGCCAACTTCTTCTTCCTAACTTGTTTACTAACACCATCATCAAGAACAGTACTACCTTCACTTTCAACTCTCTGCAAACAATTCCTACACTCAAATTTTTTCTTTTTAGGTGAAAAACAAAAATGGGGTTTCAAGAAAATCCCTTTAAGGTTTAAAGAATGGTTTTTTTTAGTTTTGAGAAAAAAATGAAGGGAAGGGGTTTTTTGGATTTGAATTTGTGAAGTGGGTATGGTGGAGGAAAGTGAAAAAGATAATTTCTGAGCTTCCATGGTGGTGGACGGCGGTGGTTGACGGCGGAAGAAGGCGGCGGGAAGTGGTGGTGCGGCCAAGGAAGTAAAGGGAGAGGGAAATTTTATGTGTTATATTTGGGTGTGCAATTAGCATATTTTCTTTAAAAAAAAATAAAAAAACTTAATTTAATTTTTTTTTTAAAAGTTTACTTTCTCCGTCTCGTATTAGTTATCGTATTTCACTTTTGAGAGACGAATTTTAAACTTAAATTTATAATATCATATCAATTAATTTAATACTAATCGGATCATTGCGATTACGGGTTAGATGTATTATTTATTCATGTGGTAATAATACTATCTTGTACCTGAATTGGTGGTTTACTTTTTTTAAGTAACGAAGAAGAGGATCGAGAGTTAACTATCGAGACTTTAGACTATTTGGACACATATTTTATAAAATGGTTCATGCATTTTTGTTATCGGGAGCAACAAATATCATCGTGGTGAAAAATAAATACTAGCTAGTTATAGAATTTGACTCTTAAAAAATAAATCATGACAAGTATTATAATTACATATGTGTTGTTTTAATTACTTAAAATTCAACTACTTATTTTCAAAAATTACGGAGGAAAGTTATATCGGAGATATACAATTTTTTTACAAATAGAATTTAAGATGTTTTTTACATAGTACAACAGTCGCTCACATTTTGAATAATTTTCTTATTTTCATTTGTAATGATCATTTTTAATAATATTATTACATGACAATTCTAAAAAAATTATTATGAAAATCTAAAAAGTTATAGCAACCTAATTGTTTATATTAGGCAACAAATTATTTTAGAGATGGATTTTGCTAAATGAATCAAAAGTTTAAAATGTGTTTATGAGTGAGTACCATAAAAGGGAATTGGATTTTCTTATTAAATCCTTTTCTATTAGGGTCCATATTTAATTAGTGGGTTCAATTCACTTAATATTTGAGAGATAAAATTATTTTAATATACATAATTAATAATGCAACTAAAGTCTCAAAATTACCCTATAAAATAAAGACTTAATAGATAACACCTTAAACTTATCTATATATTTTATTTAGACACTCGAATTAAGTCATTTTTTAAATTGAGCACCTCAACTTTAATAAAGTATGTTTTACGCTTTTAGTTCATTCAAAACAAAAAATAAACATATTTTCATCTTCTATTAGGTAATTAAGTTAAATGGCAAAATGATCTTCTGGACCTCAGTACTATGTCGGTTTTGTAAGTTGGACACTTCTACTTACATGTTTGTCATCTGGACCCCTGAACCCACTAAAAAACAACATTTTAAACCCTTTTTTGGTGAGTGTAACACACTCTCCCCCACGGCAGCTGTCACGCCTGACACGTCTGCCACGTCATTTAAAAAAAAAGATTACATTAAATTTCAAGTCATTTTTAAAATGCTACATAACAAATTAAATATTAAAATTAATTTAATTAAATAAGAAAAAATTAAAAATTGTAGAAAAATTTGAATAATCATGTTTTTATTTTTTCTCATAAATTAAACATCAAATCCATTCCACATAATTAAAATTCTTCTCCAACTAATTAAAATTTTTAACTATAAATTCATATATACAAACATAATAAATTTTTTATTTTTAAATTTGAATATTTCAAACAAATTCACAAAAAGTTTAATTTTTTTCAAGCGAAATTCACTATTTTTTTCAATATTCACTATCACTCACTTTCAATTTAAATTTAAATTTTAATCCCCCAAAAATAAAAAGATTTCAAATTTAAATTTTAATTAAAAAAATGAAAAGAATTGAATTGAGAGGAAAAATTAAAATAAAAAATAAAAAATAAAAGGGGGGGAGGGGGGCTGGAAGAGTGTTGGGGTAGGGTGTGGGGGTTGGGGTGGGGTGGGGACGGGGCTGAGGGTGGGGTGGGGAGGGGCTGGTGAGGTATGAGGGTGGGGACGGAGATGGGGTGGTGTGGAGAGGCTGGGGGTGGGATGGGATGGGGTTGGGTAGGGTGTGGGGGTAGGGACGGGCTGGGGTAGGGGTGGAGAAGGGCTGGACGGGAGTTGGGGTGGGGTGAGGGGGCTAGGGGTAGGGTGGGAAGGGGCTGAGTGGGGTGTGGGGGTGGGGACGAGCTGGGGTGGGAAGGGAAAAATTATTTTTATTTTTTTAAAATATTTTAAAATATTTTTTTATTTTATTTTTAAAAAATTAAAATATTTTAAAATTATTTTTAAATTTAAAAAAATGGAAGAAAAAAAAGGACCCCTTTTTTTTAATTTATAAAAATATTTTAAAATTATTTTTAAATTTTTAAAAATATTTTTAAATTTTAAAAGATGGAGAGAAAAAAGGAACCTTTTTTTATTTTATTTTTTAATTTTAATATTTTTTATTTATTTTTAATTATTTTAATGTAAAATTGGCCAAAAAATTGACCTCCACTCGCACCCCAGGCGAGTGTCTACACTCTCTTTGTCCTACTCACCATGGCAAGGTCAACGGTCAAAGGGTGCAAAATATTGATTATTGATGGGTTTAAGGGTCCAGATGACAAACATGTAAGTAGAAGTGTTCAACTTACAAAACCGACACAGTATAGGGGTCCAGAAGGTCATTTTGTCAAGTTAAATATATAAAATACCGCATCTCCTTTAATTATACACATCCACTTTAGTAGACACGTCTGAAGGTTTACGTCTTATTAAAGTGAATGAATATGATTAAAGAAGACGACATATTTTATGTGATTAATTTAACTATCTAATAAACGAATGAGAACGACAACATACCTAATATAATCTCACAAAATAGGATTCCGAGGAGGATAAAATGTACACAGACCTTACCTTTACCTTAGGTGGAGAAATTATTTCATATAGATCCTCGAACCAAGCTTAAAAGTCCAAAATACTCAAGAAAATTAAGTAACAAAGTAAAAAAATAGACGAATGAGATCACACAACACAAATTTCAAATTTGAATCAGATATGTCTAATTGAAAACCTTATTAGGAGTTAAACTATTCAATCGAAACAAAATTTAGTTCAAGTATCTAAATAGAATACTCAATAAGTTTATGGGGCTAATTATCTATTAATCCGAAAATAAATTACTCATTAATCAACGGCCCAGATTACTCCTAAATTCATTATCATACACCTCAACACACTTGATCATTCCCTCCAAATCTCTCACAAAGCGAAACTATAAATACCCGTAGCTCAAAAAAAATAAAATAAAAATAAAAACTTCCGCGATCGGAAAAAAAACTCCGCCGTGAATTCCCACCGATCCGCCGCCGTGATCTACCACCGATCTCCGATCCGCCACCTTAATCTACCACTAATCCTCCTCCGTGAGTACCGCCGATCCTCCGCCGTGAATGGAAGGAGTAGGAGCGAGATTCGGCCGTTCATCAACTCGTTACGGTCCAACTACAGTATTTACCGGTCCGGTTCGTAAATGGAAGAAAAAATGGGTTCACATTAACTCTGTTAAAAGCAATAATCAATCAACGCCAGCTAATAGCGGAGTTAACGGCAGATTTAACGGTAGAGTTAACGGCGCTAACGGTTCTAATCTCGTGTTTTTGAAGTGGACTCCAATTACTGCTAGCCAAAAGGATGGAGATTCAAAAAGCTCTGATAAGGACGACGCCGTTCCGATCGATGAATCGGAACCTCGAAAGCGTAAATTCAAATATATACCGGTAATAAATTAATTATCTTTCACTGTTTAATTATTTAATGAATTTTACTGTTTATTATAGATCACATGATTTAATTTTCGAAGAATTATTAATCTAAATAGTCCTACATCCAACCGATTAAACTAAAAATAGCTGGCGGATGTATAACATGTGTATAATTTGTGTAAGTGTATAATCTGTGTATATAAGCTAGAAAAAATAAGCAGTAAATCTTCCTGGCTATTTGTGAATTTTCGAAAAATTAATCTAAATAGCCGTCCATCCGATTGCTTAAACTAAAAATAGTTGGCATATGTATAATATGTGTATAAATCGTTTATAATCAATGTATATCAGCTAGAAGTCAAGGGTCTAGTGGAATTACCCTTCCCGGACCTCAATTTGTGGGATTACACTAAGTATGTTGTTGTTGTACATCAGCTAGAAAAAATAAATAGTAAATCTGCCTGACAATTTGTGTGAAGATCCCTAATTGTCGAAGAATTAATCTAAATAGCCATCTACCTAACTCATTGGACTAAAAATAGCCGGCGGATGTATAATGTGTCTGTAATCTAGGTATAGTATATGTATAATATGTGTATAATCTAGGTATGATACATGTTTAATCTGAGTAATATATGTATAATCGTTTATAATCAATGTATTGGCTAGAAGTCGAGGGTCTATCGGAAACAACCGCTCTACTTCTAATGTAGAGGTCAGGTCTGCGTACACCTTTACCCTCCCTGGACCCCAATTTGTGGGATTACACCTGGAATGTTGTTGTTATACTGCTTATTATAGATCATCTGATTTGGTCCAGGTCCCAATATATGTGGCTCAAATTTGAATCTCGAAATTCCAGTTATGCTGCATAAATTGGGACAGAGGGAGTAAATTTTCTTATATGCTTTTTAAAACAATGCAATGCTATATTAGGGGGCGGGGGGGGGGCGGGGGGGCGGGGGACAACTATTTGGGATTCAGGTTTATTAAAACGATTTTAAGTTTTATACACTGTCTAGTTGCTTGAAGGCAAGGTATTGAACCTAGAAAACAAGGTACGTAGCCTGCTACTACCAATTAAACTATGATGATATTCTTGGAAACAGCCTCTCCACCTCCACGAGGTAAGGGGAAGGTCTTGCGTACTCTCTACCCTCCCCAGATCCCACTTGTGGATTTACCGTGTATGTTGTTGTTGTGGTTGACATTTCCTGTGTAATATATTTTAGAACCTTATTGAAATAGGGGTTTGAAAATAATGTATAGATGATGTTACGGGTTGGGTTTATGTTAAGAAGTGGAGAAATTGGTTTAATTGTTTGGACTGCTTTTGATTGAACACAAAAGCTAATTTGGGTCAAATTGTGAGATTAGGAAAATACTAAGCTATTTAGGTTGGCGAGCCATGGATCTTTCACTGATAAAAATAATGTAGAAATTTCAGTCTCTATTGAGGCGTAAGAACTATAGAACTGTTTTACTTCTTAGGCTGCAAGTTTTTTATCTGAAAGTTGGTTCTAATGCTTGATAAATCATGAATTTGTCGTTGATCATATATCATTTTTGAATAGTGGTTCTGCTACCTACCAGATGAAGAAGCAAGTTTTTTTTTTGACAAAACCTTTAATCTATCATTCATTTCCACTGGAGGCATCTTCTTTCTTGTCTCTCATCTTATTATCAATCAAGTATGTAAGACTCAATCTTTCTGTCTTGTCCGTTCTCAGTTTCTCAGTTGCCCATATACCTCTTGTCATGGCACAAGCCATAGAAGTACTCTTAGACGCCCATAATTTGTTCTCTTATGTTGCGTGTTGTTTTTTCATGTCAATCTGGAGACTAGCTATACATGAGAGCAAATAAGAAAGTTAACTACATACGATCGCTAATATGTTCCGGTCAGAGTGAGTGTGTTAGTGGGAAGAGAGAGACTGAGAGTGTGTACGAAGATTGATGCCTTTAATTACTATTTCTGTTTTGTGTGTAGATGTGCCTATGTGCTTTTTTTTTTGGTTATTTGAATCCTGAAGAGATGATTTAACTTGTAGAGTTGCTCTAGCAGCTAGGTGAAGCCATAATAATATGAGCCATTGTAGTTGCTGGTCCCTTATAGTACCTCGATGATATTGAAGGTTTTTTAGTTTTCAACAGATTTCCTTCAGCGTTCATACACGTCTGTTGGATGTAATGAGGCAATGTCAAATTAAGTCACAACTGCTAATTAAGAGTATAGGGCTTGTCAATTTTCTGATCAAAAAGCTTACCTGGTCTTTCTTTTCGTTTGGAATTTGAATATTTTCCTTTCCTGTGTTAGTAATCATCACTTGTCACTGATAAGGGTAGATACTACTCTTACCACTTATCACATCTAATACCTTTAGCAGATTTGTCTTCTTGTTGTACTTGAGTATTCGGGGTTTGCCAAATAACTTTTTTCATATTTTCCCTAAGTCAGGGGTTGCTTCTGGTACGTCTAAGGAATAGCTCTGATTTTTGCCAATTAATAGTAATGTTCATATTTTTATTAATCCTATCAAAAAAAGAAGTGTTAATAGTTTCATTTTTAAAATGATTGAAATAGGTCGCGCTGTTTGATGATCAAAAGAACGAGACATCAGACCAGGATGAGGCTGAAACTAAACCAATGGAGGCTGATGCAATTACCGTGGAGCCAACATCTCAAGCTGATGATTGTGATGAAAAGCCTGATATCAATGATGTGCCAATGGAAGAAAATAAGGTACTTTAAAACCTTCCACTCTCTCAAGGTGATGAACTTTGATAGGGACATAATTGACATGACCATTTTTATCTGTTTTTCTTTTCTTTTTTTGAGTTCTATTCTTAATTCATTATACAAAAACACTAGTATGAAGCTGTTTAAATAAGATTTTGGGGAAGATGAAGTAATGGCTTAATATTTGTTTCTATTTCTTTCTCAACTTTGAATCAAGCAATTGATGTCATGGGGCTTATTATTTTGTGGGGTTGTGCAACTCGGGTTCTGTTCAATTCATGAAAACATATTTCATATGGTTGTAGTCTTTTTATGTTATAAAGTTTTTGTTTGATCTTAGACTTTTTCAGAAAAAGCTGTTTAAAACGAAATAGATCCTGCTATGGATAGAAATGGATGCATTAATTGGTTTATTTTATAACAAAAGAATCAAACTCACCAAGAAAGTAATGGAAGCCTCCTAATATGCCAGAAGAAAATTGATTAATCGGTCAAATTTCTTGAACTAATGATGATTTTGGGGCTAACTAAGAGACGGCGATCAATACTTGGGTTTTTCCTTTGTCCCTTCCAAAAACACATGATGCTGACTAGAACTGGAAGTCGCTTCAGAGAACACGAATACGGTGCTTCACTTACCCTTCATTAGAAGCTCCTGGCTCTTTTTCTCCACTGTGTGTTACATAGCAGCAAAGCTGAGGGCTTATGTTTTTCCCCAAGTGTGTGTCAGAGTGGAGGTTTTGATGTCGACAATGGAAGTTCTGGGCATCCCTCACTGGTTTATCGGGTAAAGTGAAAGAAATGTTGCAGGTTGGAGGGAGATAGAGACGAAAGTAGAGGGGCCTAGGAGAGATTCCAGTTGATTGGAGGGGATCAGGGATGGGAGAATTCTGTTTCAAGTAACACTAATTATTTTTTCGATTGCTGGATATGATTAAGAAACCTCACTTATGAAATATAATCCGTAGTCCGTACTCTTAGATCTCCCTAGGACACATGGAAAATTATTTGAAGGCCTTCAAAAAATTCTTGGGAAGTTCTCATGCCAACAACTTTTCCCCTTTCGCCTCTTTTTTCTTCGAAAATGAAAACAATAGTATACTTTGTTATCAACCACGCAGCATCATCTTTTCTTTTATCGTTCTTGATTTTGTTCTGTTTTGTTTGTTCCTGGTGCTGTATTCTTAACTTCGTGAGTATAATGTGCATGAGCTTCTTTTAATTACCTTTTTACACATGATCAGGATCCAGAGGATAAACCTCCAGAAAGACAAGATTTAAACGAAAGCACACTGGACTTGTCGTTAGGCTTCACAGATCATGAGGAAAACGATGCTGACTCAAAAACCAATCAGACAAAAGACGGTAAATTGGACAGAGTGAACTCCAGTAGCATCGGGTAATGCTACTCGAATCAGTTGGGCGTTTTTAACTGCATTATTCCTTAATTGACAATGGCTTTAAAGGTAAGTGTAATGTAAAAAACATTGTACTAGAATATAGAGACACAAAAAAAGTTTTTCCTTATTGACTGAGTTCATATTCTTTTTCACCGGAATTGTATTAAAACAATACTCTTATGATATTGGACTTGGTTGAATGAAATGTAACCTTGTTTGATTTCTTATAGAACTCCCATTTGCAAACATATGCATATTCTTAATGTCTTTGGAACGAAGTTTGTTGCCTTCTTTATCAAATCGCCGTACACATCAACAACAACAACATATCCAGTATAATCTCACGAGTAGAGGGGTTGTTTTCGATCGATCTTCGGCTCAAGGGAAGCAAAGTTCATGATATTTATGATCATTCTGAAGGTGGCACAGGCTGTGCTCCTTGTTAAAAACAATCATGCCTCAATCGAGATAAAAGGTGTCTATTGAATCAAGAAAAAGTGATGATGTTATCTACAAAAAGATTGCGACTCGGACTCTTCAAAAATGTCGACATACGAGCGTTTAGGATCCTCAAAAGTAGTGTATTTTTAGAGAACCCGACGTGTAACAACATTTTTGGAGAGTCTAAGCATCGTAGCAAAATAACCTTCCTCAATTACATTAGCTGTTGTAAAAAATAAACAAAGGAGGAAACATGAAGCTAGGAGTCCAATTCAGCAGAGGGCACGTCATAGCGCGGCTTTCATCATAGCTTTCTACTCTGGCACATATATTTCTTCAAAACGACTTTCATGAGTCGAGGGGTCTAATGGAAACAACCTCGGTACCTACCTCTAAAGTCTGGGAGCACCCACTATGTTGTTGTTGTTGGCATGTCATAGTGGCATATAGGACAATAATGATTCTTGTCCAACCAAGTTGTAATGCAATCTCCATGAAACATATAGATAAAGTAAAAAAAATGTAAGTTGGAGATTAATTTTATTTTTTTTGGTTATAGAATATTATAGGGGAAACGACGATTTTAATCCCGAGTTATCGCGTTATTCCAATTTTAATTCTTATGATATCCGACTAAGCACTTTTAACATTCAATTAAACAAAGCATGCTATTTTGATTCATGACTAACAGATCCTATCAAATTAAACAGAATGATAACTATTAACAAGACACTAAACTTATACTGAGTTTGTTATTGTCGTATTCACTCGATCACTGGTCCTTGTTAAAATAATTATGCCAGAATTCAGTTTTAAAAAATAAAATAAAAAATGACACGCCTATCAAATCCAGGAAAAAAAAAATGGTGTTATCTTAAAAAAATATTATGTTAGCTCAAACTTTTTAAAAATATCACGAGTGCGAATAAGTTTACTTGAAATTTATGAAGTTGGGAAAGAATTACGATCCATGGGCCTTCTACGTCCACACGACATTTGTCCCCCTAGAATGAATATAAAAGATTCATATAGTCGTTTGCACCCAAGGGTATGACCTAATGGTTCAATGAAGTGAATGTGTGATTTCTTCCCGTCTGTTAAGTTGGCCCGTACACCACGGTTATCAACAAAAAAAAAAAAGAAGATTCATATAGTCGACCTCGACTAATTTGACACAAATGAATAATCAACTGTGATTAATTCATTCAATCACTTATCAAATCACCACATAAACAGTGGTAAGTATCACAAGAAGTGCAGAGAAGAGAAGAACTAAAACATCAAATTGCATAGGAAAACATTCAAAGCTTAGGAATTTGATAATCCTGACAAATCACATTTTTCGTCGTCATTCTTCAGCTAGCGCGGGTTGTTGCTCCTCGTTGAGATAATCATGCCTGAATCGCGGTTAAAGAAAAAACGAACTTAGTTATAGGTGCAACAAGAATGCCTACTGAATCAAGAAAAAAAAACGACTGTGTAAACGGAAAAAAACAAAGCTATCATGGGATACCCTTTCATGAACTGACTCACCGGATTTTTCGTGAGAGCTGGTACAAGCCTGTTCCAGCCATTGCAACGTTTACGCTAAAGAGGTTCCAGTTTTTCTGCAATTCAGAGTTATGGATTACATGATAAAGAGAAAACGATGCCATAAACCAAGACGCTAGTAAAGAAGAAAGTTCGAGTAAAGAGAAATCTTGCATCAAACTTCAAAGTATCTTCAATGTCATAATGCAAAATGGGAAAACTAAACTAAACTCCGTTCATTACGAATACTCGACAAAAAGCTTTTTGTTTTTGGATTCTTTTCTTAGTAACTGAGAGCTCCCCGAGGGCCAGCGGAGTACAGGTTTGAAACTCGGGGATAATGGGTCAGCCTGTCTACCCTTCTCCATTTAAATGTTGGGATTTTCAACTGTGGCATAATTTGAACTTGTGATGTGCGCTAATCCACACATCACGAGTCGCACTCTTACCACTAGAGCAAAGTCCCGGGGGGCTAACTCATGTATCATGATAAGTTATAGTTAAGCCTTTCAAGATATTAAGCCTTACAGTCAACTAAAAAGTAAAAACCCAAAAAAGGACAGTTCAGATAAGTAAATCGTCAATATATGAAGAACAAGATTGTTTAAGATCGAGATTGTTTGAAGGTAACTCATCTAAATAATACGCTGATGCCGTGGAGATTGTATCATGCTACAAATTTTCATGCTCCCCGCAAGATGGTCTCACCATGAAGCAGGTTGTGCGGGGATGTAATCATGTAATTCTCTCTTCTTTACTTTTAACTGTCTTGCAGTCGCCAATCAAGGAATCCACACTACCCAACCCCATCCCCCTAGCCTCTGCGAGAGGAATTGGTTACAGAAAGAGAAACAGAACACAGCTCCATTTCAACGATACAAGAACTGTTCAATCCCTCCGCGCTGTGCAATTCTCAGTTCTTAACCTTTCCCCAATCCTCTAGTCCTCACTACGAACATCTTGACCTTGTCTAGAAGCCATACTCGGTAACTATTTCGCTGCAATTTTGATCTACTAAAAGCTACTTGAATGAAAACGCTCCGTAAAAACATATAAGATAAATTTTCAACCACTGTTCAGAGTGCCAACAGACATCATTAGTGATGATACCCTACAAGTGTTGTACTATTATCTATTTATTTCTCCCGTAAGGCAAAGTGTTACTTTTCTTTTGAGCCAAGGTCTATTGGAAACAGCCTCGCTACTCCGCAAAGGTAGGGGTAAGGTCAAAATACCCGATTTGATTATATTGGGTATGTTGTTGTTGTAAGGTAAAGTACTAGGCCTGGTGATAAAGAATTTTAATAAAAAATAGAAATGTGAAAAGGATATACTGTAGTCTACTTATCATATACTAAAACCAATAAAAAGATTCGGCCGAATACAAAGTAGAAAGGATTTATTGCCTGTTAATCATACTCTAACACGAAAAAAATATAGGGTCTATTGGAAACAGCCTCGCTACTTCGCAAAAGGTAAGGGAGAGGTCTGCATACCCGACTTGTGGGATTATACTGGGTATGTTGTCGTTGTAAGGTAAAGTGTTAGGCATGGTGATAAAGGATTTTAATAAAAATTAGAAATGTGAAAAGGATATAATTTACTTATCATAAAGATTCAGCTGAATACAAAGTAGAAAGGATTTATTGCCTGTTAATCACACTCTAACACGATAAAAATATAAACTTGTACTGAGATTCAGGGTAATATTGAACTTACCGGAGTAATTACCAAACTATAGCGAGACCATATAAGTCCAGTGGCTGTAACCGCTGCAATAACCAAAACAACTTATCTTATAACTAAAACGAAACCGAAACAGAAAATCCTGATTGATCTAACAAATGGAAGATGCTACATCATAGAAAGTTAAAGCCTGACAACAACGACCAATTAAGCATATTGACATATTTTTCTGGATTCATGACAGGTCAAGTGAGAAAGAGAAGAGCAAATAATGCAACACGTGAGAAATACCTATTTGCTGAGGATATGAAATCTTCTCGGGAGGTTTAGCGAAGTCTGCAATATTTGCAATACTGATGCCCCACTTGAAGGTTGGCGCCCAGAAATGAACTAGAAGAACACAACGAGTGAAAGAATCGGTGAACAAACGAAGTTGACAAGAAAATATACCAACCTGAAACGGCAAAATAACAAGAAAAACGCATGTTTGTACATACGGTGCAGTGGCTATAGGCAAGCTCAAAGAACGACAACTTGAGCCAGCCATTTAAATGATTCCCAGCCTCCCAATCATCGTAGAAAAACATCCATACATTACAACAGAATCACAAAAACAAAAATTGAAGAAACTTTTTGTCAAACTATTAATCCATCGATGGAAGACAAAAGAAACTTGTCAAGGCTGGGGTAGAGCCCCTGGGCAGTGCACTTGTTAAGAATGCATAGTCATTTAATTTTGTACGTCAGCAGTCCATACACTGCTAATTCAAAAAAAAATCAAAACAAACTTTTTCCTCCTATGCTCTAGTGCTTTCTTTGAACATACAAAAAATTTCAAGAACTTACTTTTACTTTATATTTTTGATGAAAATTTCAGCTTACTTTCTTTCTAACATAAGCTGTACTAATCGATGCTTGTGAGACTCGAGAAGATGAACGAGTAAAGAAAACAGCATCTACACAATGTTAACTATCAAGAGACACGGAGCATGGGAATAGCTCCGGGAGCAATCTTCTTGGTGAAAATTACGGATGATTACCCATTGATATGCAGCAACAAATGCATTACATTATCACTCAATCAACTAGTTGACATCAATCATATGAATGTTCTATAAATGTTTCCCTCTATTCGAGCTCATTTCATTCCAAATACATACAAATCATGACCAATTTAATAAGGACTTCGAGCAAACACTAACCAGAATGTAACTGTAACTAAGCATCAAAAGTCACTTGAAGATGTGAATCATAATCTGTGCTGAAGCAGAACAAGTGAATGGACTGTTCAGCTTCAAACAAACTTTTCTGTTAACGCCAAAAAATTGCGTCTGGAGCCGCCCTTTTGGTCCAACCGCAGACTTCGTAAGTCGGGGATGATGGACCAGCCCCTTACCCATCTCCACTTAAATATCATAGTTAGTTCGCTTAACACAAGAGTCGAACCTATGGTCTAAGACACAAGCTTTTGAGAAACTCTTACCAGTAAAACAACAACATACCCAGTGTATTCCCGCAAAGTGAGGTCTGGGGAGGATAAAGTGTACGCAGTCCATACTACTACCTCAAATGAAGTAGAGTCAGGTTGTTTCCGATAGACTAAGAAACTCTTACCAGTAAAGGGCAGCCCGGTGCACTAAGCTCCCGCTATGCGCAGGGTTCGGGAAAGGGCCCAACCACAAGGATCTATTGTACGCAGCCTCACCTTACATTTCTGCAAGGGGTTGTTTCCAAGTCTTGAACCCGTGACCTCCTCTAGTCACATGGCAACAACTTTACCGGTTACTCCAAGGCGCCCCTTCACTGAAAAGAAAAAATTGTGACTCCCTCTATTTCACTTTCTTTGTCTTACTTTACTTTTCAGTCCGATTCAAAAAGAACGTCTCTTTCCTTTTTTCAACAACTCTTTAACTTCAACTTTCCAAACGACCAGTTTACGACCACAAGATTAAAAGACATTTTGGTACATTCTACATATCTTCCGGTTAAAACCACAACACTCAAAAAGTCTTCTTTTTTCTTAAACTCCGTGCCTAGTCAAAACCAGCCAAACAAACTGAATTTGTTTGTCTTACTTTACTTTTCAGTCCGTTTCAAAAAGAATGTCTCTTTCCTTTTAGACAACTCTTTAACTACAACTTTCCAAATGACCAGTTTAAAACCACAGAATTAAAAGACATTTTGGTACATTCTACATATCTTCCGGTTAAAACCACAAGACTCAAAAAGTCTTCCTTTTTCTTAAACTCCATGCCAAGTCAAAACCAGCCAAACAAATTGAAAAAAAGGGAGCAATTTCCATAATTCCTTTTTTATCTATCTACCTTTTTTCCCAATTTTTAGAATCTCAATTTACAGATCTGTAAATTACAACCCCTTCATTAGACAATCTACATCAACTTGATGTACTATATCATTCAATAAATGATAATATAACAACCACACACAATAAAAATAGCACCTAAAAATCCAATCTTTTTCTTCTTTTTTTTCCAATTTTAATTCAATCAAACAGCCAAAATAAAAAATAAATAAAAATAAAGAATACAAAAAATAAAATTAAAACACATCCAGAAACAAAACTGAAAAGGGTCAAATACTAGATCCAAATCCAAGCAAAAAAAAAAAAAATTGAAAAATCTAACATAAAAAATTATTTTTTTTCATAAATGAAAAAAATGGCAAAAAAGAAAAAAACTCACTGGTTTTTGGTCCAGCAGGATGATTCCATAGAGCCTGGAGCTTTGAAGTCGCCATGAAAGTGAAATTTTTTATTTCTGTATAATCTTTTTTTGTATAATATATGATGGGAAAAAAATAAAATCTTTATTGTATTTCTATTATTGTGAGAAAATGATAGAAATAGTCCCTTATGTTTAGAATATGTTAACAATAATACCTTAAGTATTGTCTTGATTGATTTTTGTCTTTTAAGTTTGTTAAAATAAGTGTTTTTAATCCCATCAAATATTTAACCATATGGTTGTTAAAATTAGTCATGAATTATGTAAAAAGTATGCAATTAAAAATACCATACAAGGTAGGTCAAATCCAAATATCTATATTCGACGTCGAAAATAGTATAACAACAACAATATATCAGTGTATAGGTGTGAGGAGGGGCACGGATGTCCCAGTTCGTAGGTGTGAGAGACTAGTTTTGGATGATTTCAGGCGAGGTAGAGGTAGGCTGAAGAAATACTGGAGAGAGGTGATTAGACGTGACATGGAGCAGTTACGGCTTACTGAGGACATGACCCTAGGTAGGAAGGTTTGGAAGACGCGAATTAGGTTAGAAGGCTAATGCATGTGGGTGGGTCTATAGGTTGGAGCTGCTAGTAGGAGGGTATGGGGGAAGGGGTGTCTTTGGTTCGTTAGTGTAGGGTATTACTTTGTGGGTGTCGTATTTCTGTTATTCCATCTTGTTTCATACTTTATTACGGATTTATTTACTATTCTTTGTCTTGAGTCAGTGGTCTATAAAAAAAAAACTTTCTACTTCTCCGGAGGTAGTGGTATGGACTGCGTATATTTTACCCTCCCCAGACCTCACTATGTGGGAATACATTATTTTTTTTTGTTGTTACAACAATATATTAGTGTAATCTCACAAGGTGGATCTAGAGGAGATAACGTGTAATATTAACCTTATCAGATAGAGCGAATGTTTTCAATAGACCATCGACTCAAGTAAACACAATATACATCAACTTGAAAAAATAATAATTGAAACTATACTGAAGGCTATCATCGAATAGTATAGTGCAAGCGACGAATAATGTTTGTCATATGAGGAAAACGACTGCAATTTGAGCTTTAATATATGGATGTAAAACTTGCAAAAGGCAATTCAGACGATGTTAGCAAGATGTGTACAAACACTAAAAAGAATCAATCGTTTAAAAATTGCAACAAAAAATTAAATCTCAAAATGTGATTTTTTTGCTAAAAGAAGGGTCACGTTTGTAAAATTTAGTCGTTAGAGTTTGTTAAATATTTGATAGAGATTAAAATAATATATTTAAGTTACTTTTTTGAATATACCCATACATAAAGGATCATTTTGTTATTTTCTCTTTTTATTATTGTATGTGGGAAGTACTAGTTTATTGACTTTTGGTTATCAAAATAAAAAGAAATTATCAACTTGATAATTAATTAATTTTCTACCATATAGGTTTGGCAGAATGAGATAACACTAATTATACTTTTGATATATAATTGGTAGTAGTATTTATCTTTTGTAATGGTCCATCCTCTTTTGGTTGTATAATTAAGTGTTGTTTGGTGGATCTATAATATAATTCAGTTATATGATGTTAAACGCGCATTAAAGTTCTTGTTATATACAAAGTTAGGGGAAGAATCGAATCATAAAAGTCCATTGTATGCAGTCTAATTTTATCTTTTGCATTTATGCTAAAAAAAAAAAAACGACTTAAACCTAAAACCTCTTAGTCACGTGACAATAATTTTACTTATCACATGGACAGATGAGAGGTAGAAACGATTTAAAAAAAAATGAATAAAAACTTTTTCGCATGAAGTATTTATATCAAATACTACCAATTTATCATATAACTAGTTATTAATAGCCCGGGCAAGGCCCGGGCCCAACAAATATTTTTTTAAAAAAATTATTTTAATTATTGTAATTTATAATATTTTTTAATTTTTTTTTATATAGATATTTTAAGTTGTTAATTATTGTAATTTATAATACTTTCTATGTAATTTTCAAATAATATATATCGCTTTCGTTGTCCAAACTTTTGTGGCATTAATAGTCAATTACATTTTTAAAAATAATTTAAGTTTTAAATTATTGTAATGTATAATATATTTTTTTTCTATTCCAATTTAAGTGTCATAATGCTTAGATAAACATATTAATTAATTATGAGTGATATGGTAAAGTTACAATTGAAGCAGCGAAGCAGACATGTCTTAATGACTCACAAAACTAATTAGAAGTGATATAACAAAATTACTATAAAAAAAATTTGTAAATTTTTTTTTGATTAACTTATCATTTTATATCTATTTTACTTTTTTTTTATCAGATATTATTAATTGATACAATGCTCAAATAGTCGTAATAATTAGGGAAAATGACAGAAACAACATTTCAAATTAAACTATTTCCATGAAAATGACCATGAAATTTAAATTTCACTTTCTAGCTATTTCAATTTACTGACTTGTTCTATACCGTTTCTACACATCTTCTATACAGTTTCTATACATATCTTATACATATAAATATTCTATATGAAAATTTTACAATTTTGACACACAATTTATACAATAACTGTACATTATTCTTACACGTTTTATACAACAATTATATAATTTTTATACACTTTCTATATACTTTTTTTATATATTTTATACATATACATTTTTGATAGAACTATACAATTTTTATACATATATTTTATATAGATACATATTCTATTTAACAATTATATCGTTATTATATAATTTAATTATTATTTTTAAACAATAAAAAAAATAGAATATCTGATTAGTTAAAAAAATTAAAATATTTTTAAAATGGCCGAATTGCCCTAGTTGAATACTGTATCAGTATTGTATA
Organism: Capsicum pubescens; assembly: GCA_030864215.1. Taxonomy (NCBI): domain Eukaryota; kingdom Viridiplantae; phylum Streptophyta; class Magnoliopsida; order Solanales; family Solanaceae; genus Capsicum; species Capsicum pubescens. Next base: position 304,945,651 of record CM061549.1, on the reverse strand, counting down.
TAGATTGTATCAGTATTGTATATGGACTATGTAAGTCAAAATGACCCAAATTAGAATATGACTATAAAGCGAAAATAGGGTCACTTTTTGAAAAGTTTTCAAACTTGGGCAATTTGTTTTAAAAAGTGTTACAGAGTGTCCTTTTCCCTAATAATTAATTAGGAGTGACATGGTAAAATCAAGATTGAAACAACGAAACAGACATGTCTAATTAGAAGTGATACAATAAAATTACTATAAAAAATACTTGCGAAAAAACATTAAATGGGTCTCATATAAAACGTCAAATAAATTTAATATTAAATATTATTGATTTTTTAATACTTAGATGACTTTATAATAATTTTTTAATAGTTAAATGACTTATAATAATTAATTATGGGTAATATAGTCAAATTATGGGTGAAATAACTGAAGCAAATATGTCATAAATATTTATTTTAATTTAGTCATGTTGACGGTGACCTGCCTGCTTCTCCTTGCCATTCCCTCTTATTAGAGAGTAATTTCTTCATACCTTTAAAATTAACTCAAAATTCATTTTTTTTTTTATAATTTTTTATCTTTATAAATTTCTAGTTTGTGATCGAGGGTCATCAAATAAATAACAAATTATGCTAATGGAGGTTATTAATTATAATTTGATGATATACAACACGCAACATGTGTTCGGACTCTAGAAATGCGATATATATATATATATATTTTAAATAATTTGAAATTAATTTAAAAATTATATTTGAGAATAAAAATTATATCTAAACATATGTTTAACTCAAAGAAAAATTATGAGGCTTTATTTTATTAACTTTTAAAATTTTAAAACTTGTCGCAAATGAGTAATAATTTGGGAATATTTTTTATTTTTTTACAAAAAATTAGTGAAAGCAAAAAGAAAATAAAATACCTCCAAATTTTCCACCAAACTATAGGTTATAATAAAATAAATACACAAGAATAATCAATATGGAAGACCAAAAAAATGAAATTCATTCCACTACTTAAACCCTTTATAGTTCTCTTAATCACTTTTGGTTTGACCATTTTTTTTGTGTTGCTTTTAGAGCCAACAAATTTATCTTCCACTAGAAAAACTGAAGTTATGGCTAGAAGTTTCATTCTTTGGTTACATGGATTAGGTGATTCTGGTCCTGCTAATGAACCTATTAAGACATTGTTTACTTCCCCTCAATTCAAGAATACAAAATGGTCTTTTCCTTCTGCTCCTTCTAATCCAGTTACTTGCAACTGTAAGTTGGTTTAATTAGCATTTTTGGGTCAAATGGTGTTGTTTAATTGCATAAAGATTCCATTTTTTAGTATGTTAATGGTTGTGTCTTGTTTTTGTTACTATTAGTTTTGGTGTGATCAATTTGGAATTGGCATTTTCGGGCCAAATGGTATGTTCAAATTGCATAAAGATTCCAGTTTTGGTCTGCTTCTTGGTGGTGTTTGCATGTTACTGGTTGTGTGTTGTATTTGTTACTACTATTACTTTTGGTGTGTGCAGTGTGGAATTGGCATTTTCGGGCCAAATGGTATGTTCAAATTGCATAAAGATTACAGTTTTGATCTGCTTCTTGATGGTGTTTGCATGTTACTGGTTCAACAACAACAACAACAACATACCCGGTGTATTCCCACCTAGTGGGGCTGCATGTTACTGGTTGTGTGTTGTATTTGTTCCTATTAGTTTTGGTGTGATCAGTGTGGAATTGGCATTTTTTTGGCCAAATGGTATGTTCAAATTGCATAAAGATTCCAGTTTTGGTCTGCTTCTTGATGGTGTTTGCATGTTACTGGTTGTGTGTTGTATTTGTTACTACTATTACTTTTGGTGTGTGCAGTGTGGAATTGGCATTTTGGGTCAAATGGTGTTCTCTTAATTGCATAAAGATTCCATTTTAGTGTGTTACTGGTTGTGTATTGTTTTTGTTAATTCTTGGTTCTGGTGTGATCACTGTGGAATTGACATTTTTGGGCCAAATGGTATGTTCAAATTGCATAAAGATTGCAGTTTTGGTCTGCTTCTTGATGGTGTTTGCATGTTACAAGTTGTGTGCTGTATTTGTTTCTATTAGTTTTGGTGTGATCAGTGTGGAATTGGCATTTTTGGGTCAAATGGTATGTTCAAATTGCACAAAGATTCTAGTTTTGGTCTGCTTCTTGATGGTGTTTGCATGCTATTGGTTGTGTGTTGTATTTGTTACCATTAGCTTTGGTGTGATAAGTGTGGAATTGGTGTGTTTGGGTCAAATGATGTTCTTTTAATTGCATAAAGATTGCATTTTTGGTCTGCTCCTTGATGGGGTTTGTATGTTAATGGTTGTGTTGTGTATTTGTTTCTTTTGGTTCTGGTGTGATTGCTGTGGAATTGGTGTGTTTGGGCCAAATAGTATGTTGCAATTGTATAAAGATTCCATTTTTGGTATATGTTACTGGTTGTGTATTGTATTTGTTTCTATTGGTTCTGTGTGATCAATACGGAATTGGAAGTTTTGGGTCAAATGGTGTTTTTTAATTGCTTAAAGATTCCATTTTTAGCCTACCACTTGGTGGGGTTTGGGCATGTGAAGAGAAGATGTGCAGGTGTGCCAGTGTGGAGATTTTAGAGGTTGAGTATGGTGGGTATGAGGAAAGGTAAAGGTAGGTCGAAGAAGTATCGGGGAGAGGTAGAGGTAGGTCGAAGAAGTATTGGGGAGAGGTAGAGGTAGGCCGAAGGAGTGTTGGGAGATGTGACTAGACAAGGAGTGTTTGAGTACCTATCTCCATTCACGTTCCCAGGCCATGATGTCCCTTTGCGATCCCATCGAGCGTAACACAGCCCACCACACCTTACTAGAGAAGTCGCAATTGAACAGTAGGGTGTTGCAAGGTTTCACGGTGTTCCCCACATAATATACAGGCGCCATTGATAGACATGCCCCATTGGAGCAAGCTATTCTTAGTTCTCAGCTTCCCAAGTAGACTAAGCCGCCGTATGAAAGTATGTTTTGGACATGTAGCATTGCGACACGTTAGTCCTTTCCAAGGCACATTTGTGAACTCTCCTCTTAGTTGTTTGCAGGCAGCTTTAATCTGGAAGCTCCCCCCCTCCCCTATTAATGACGGATTGCATATCCAGACTCAGTGTCGGACCCAGAATTTAAGGATAGTGGGTGCTTAAAAAATTAAAAAGCTGGAAAAAAATAAAATGAGCTCAATGAGGTTCTAACCCAACCAACTTTTGTTTGAGTGGGTGTTTTTATATATTTTATACCTATTTTCATATATTTTCTATGTAATTATACCTATTCCGCGTCGAGTTTAGTGGATGCCGGAGCACCCCAAATCATAACATAGGTCTGCCCCTGTCCAGACTTGGCATATTTCCCCATGTTAAAGATCTCTTTAACCATCCAAGAGGCTTGCTTAGGAACTTCTTTTAGTGCACAATTACGTATGAAGATGTTACTTATAGCTTCTTAAGGACTAGATTATCGTGGCAGTGATTTAGGTGCAAGTGATATGATGGTAAAAAACACTCCATAAAGTTTTGTCCAAGAATGGTGGACGGGAGTTCTTAAGAACACTAGAGTTTTAAAACCATCTTGGTTACTGAAGTACTCTAATGCCGGTCTCGCTTTCTTTTTCACGGGACCTTTTATTTCCATGAGAGAATATGTAGATTTGAAATCAAGGGAAATTTCCCCGATGGGAGTGAAATAGGATTCTCTGATGAGTGAATGCAATACATGGAGGACTTGCGGATGTAGTACTGGACGGCTTTACCTACGGCATTTCCTACTCCTACGTTTCATACAAAGAGAATGGGCCTACTGGGACAATAATGTTTAAGCAAGTTTTATATCGTAAAGTTTCTGTAAGATGTTATACCTATCCGGTTTTCCAACTGTTCTCAGTATGATTGTTGGTTCTTCCCTAGAATTTGCTCTCTCCAGACACTTAACCTTTTCATCTTTTCCATTAATTATCATCACACAATTTAACCCAAAAAAAAGAAAGAAAAATTTACATTATCACAGTTTCGAGCTGTGGAAACAGCCTCTTTCAGAATGCGAGGTAAGGCTGCGTATAATAGACCCTTGTGGTCCGTCCCTTTCCCGGATCCCGTGCATAGCTGTAGCTAAGTGACCGGGATGTCAACAACATTATCCAAATGGATACGCTAAGGAATTGGTTTCGGTAATTCATAAAAATAATGGTAGCATTCGATACTGGAGGCAGAAGTTCCGACAAGGAGCTACAGAAAAATCCAGAAACACCACTCCTGGGATTTGAACCTGTTTTTCTCTTGTACTAAAGGGGTTCAAAAATCTTATATATGTATGGAAAGTTTGTTTTTACCCGATTTACACAGTACTTTCCGGTGAGGAGACTCAATTCCTCTTCATTGCATGTGGCTGCTGCTAGTGGCGATAATATCTAAAACGTTAAATCGTTCCTGTCTTACTTTACTGCAGATGGTGCTATCATGCCGTCATGGTTTGACATTCATGAAATACCAGTGTCACCTGTAAGTTCTTCTCTTTCACCACTTTCATTACGCGTATCTCTTTCTTCTTTTCTCAAATGCTCCATGTAATCATGCCCAGCTGCATTATCGGCAAGGATGAAACTTAGCAATCCAAGATAGAACTTACTATACGGAAAACTTTTCTGTTTTACGTATAGGCAATTAACAACATGTCTTGTATAGTCATACGGGACACCAGCATATCATCGAATATTTTATTATATATGGCAGAAATAGCCTACTTTATCTCCATCAAAATACTATGTTTCTGTTGTCCCAGAATTTCACAAACAAAGAAATAGTTGTAGTTATGATCATTGATATTGTCTCCACATAAAACTTAATGTTTAATACCTTGTACCAGAGTTCACCAAACGATGAAAGTGGTTTGCTCAAAGCGGTTAAGAATGTTCATGCAATGATCGATAAAGAGATCGATGGTGGCACTAATCCTAATAATGTTTTCATATGTGGATTTAGTCAAGGAGGTCTCTCTCGCTCTCTCTGTGACAAGTTTGATTATTGCTATTAAATCCCGGGAGCTTTCGAATTATACTTAAATCTTATTTTATAGGTGCCTTGACGTTAGCAAGCGTTCTTCTGTACCCAAAAACTCTGGGAGGAGGTGCCGTGTTTAGCGGATGGGTCCCCTTTAATTCTTCTACATTAGAGCAAATAACTCCTGAAGCTAAAAAGGTAATTGCCTGAAACTTCTATAATTTTCTAAAATTTATTTTTCGAAGTTTGAGCCGGAAACAGCCTCTCTACTTCTTCGAAGGTAGCGGTATGGACTGCGTACATTTTACCCTCCCTAGACCCCACTTTGTGGGAATACACTGGGTTTGTTGTTGTTGTTATTTTTCGAAGTTTGCATATGTTATCTTTTCCCTAAGGTAGTTGCTGCAAGTGAATCTTACGTGCAGAAGGGCATGGATTTCACAAAACTTTCTTATTATGATGCCTGATTTGCTAATTGTTTCACTACTAAGGATGTATAATTGATTATTTTGCTTGAGCCGAGGGTCTACCGGAAACAGCCTCCCTACCTCGTAGGTAGGGGTAAGTCTGCGTGCACTCTACCCTCCTCAGACCCCACATCGTGGGACTAGACAGGGTATGTTGTTAGACTTAGGATGTATATATGAACACTATGGTACAACACAACTTGAATGAATTTAGCACTTGTTCCTTATTTCTGTTTTGTCTGAAAATAAATTATTGTAACGGCAAATCTCACCAGAGGCAAAAACACTAGGCGATTTCTTTCCATTTGTTTTAAGCTTGGTGGACCTATATATGTGTTGGTGGGAGGTACACCGTGGAGCTAGTCTAGGTGTCGCAAGCTTGATTGAACACTACCGTTGTAAACAAGAAAATTGTGTGAGGTCGTGTCAATGCTGATGTTAATTGATCGCCTAGTTGCTTGAAGAGATCTCCAAATGCTCGGCAGGTCCTCTATGGTGGTGGTATTGGAAGATACGTTACTTTCCAAAAGTTATTTTTCATGAACCCAAAAAGTTTCGAGGTTTATCTGTTGCATGATTCGAAACTCAGTGGCTGATTTGCCTGCTCCTCTATCATTCTCCACTTAAATTCCACGCTTTTGTCTGTGTTAAGATTTGAATCATGACATGCCACTCTTTCCGCGTGATTTATATTTCTTGACAAGTTTCCATGTTATAGTATCTAACGTCAAATCTCTTTCGCGCAGACCCCTATTCTGTGGTCTCATGGTATGGCTGATAGGACGGTACTGTTTGAAGCCGGACAAGCTGGGCCACCTTTTCTGGAACGCGCTGGTATGACTTGCGAATTCAAGGTAATCACTCGTGTCTCTCACATCGTTTATTTCTTCCACGAACGTATCACCATTAACCCTTTATCGTCTACCATGTCCATTAGGCTTACCCCGGTCTTGCTCATTCGATAAACAACGAGGAGTTGAAGAACCTGGAATCGTGGATCAAGACTCGTCTTCAGAGCAATTCTTGAAGATCCACGCGCTATTCGATTCGAAAATTTGTGCTATCAAAGTCCTCCTGGATTCAAAAATTGTTGCCTAATTGTGTTTGTGTGATGAACTTTCTTTATATTACAAATTTGTAGTTAAGTTGCTTTATGTTCTAATGTATTTTTCTTGGCTCATTTAACAAATGTAGTTATGAAATATTGGGCAAAATAATTGAAATGCTGTGAAATTCCCTATTAGGATGTGATGTAGGCAGTAATTTTGATACAAGCGTCGATCTACGGCTCGAACATGTGAACTAGAAATTAAGTGGAGACGACCAGTAATTTTGATACAGGCATTGATCTACGGCTCGAACACGTGAACTAGAAACTAATTGAAGGCAGGCAACAATCTTAATACAAGTGTCGATCTAAGGCTCGAACACGTGAACTAGAAATTAATTGGAGACAGACAATAATTTTGATACAAGTGTTGATCTACGGCTCGAACACGTGAACTAGAAATTAAGTGGAGACAAGCGGTAATTTTGATACAAGCGTCGATCTACGGCTCGAACACGTGAACTAGAAATTAAGTGGAGACATGCATTAATTTTGATACATGTGTCAATCCATGGCTCGAACACGTGAATTAAAAATTAATTGAGAAATTAATTGGAGACAGACAGTAATTTTGGAACTAGAAATTAAGTGGAGACATGCATTAATTTTGATACATGTGTCAATCCATGGCTCGAACACGTGAATTAAAAATTAATTGGAGACAGACAGTAATTTTGATACAAGCGTCGATCTACGGTTCGAACACGTGAACTAGAAATTAAGTGGAGACATGCATTAATTTTGATACATGTGTCAATCCATGACTCGAACACGTGAATTAAAAATTAATTGAGAAATTAATTGGAGACAGACAGTAATTTTGATACAAGCGTCGATCTACGGCTCGAACACGTGAACTAGAAATTAAGTGGAGACATACATTAATTTTGATACATGTGTCAATCTATGGCTCGAACACGTGAATTAGAAATTAATTGAGAAATTAATTGGAGACAGACAGTAATTTTGATACAAGTGTCGATCTACGGCTCGAACATGTGAACTAGAAATTAAGTGGAGACGAGCAGTAATTTTGATACAGGCATTGATCTACGGCTCGAACACGTGAACTAGAAATTAAGTGGAGACAGGCGGTAATAATTAAGTGGAGACAGGCGGTAATTTTGATACAAGCGTCAATCTACGGCTCGAACACGTGAACTAGAAATTAAGTGGAGACATGCAGTAATTTTGATACATGTGTCAATCTATGGCTTGAACACGTGAATTAGAAATTAATTGGAGACAGACAGTAATTTTGATACAAGTGTCGATCTACGGCTTGAACACGTGAACTAGAAATTAATTGGAGACAAGCAGTAATTTTGATACAAGCATTGATCTACAGCTCGAACACGTGAATTAGAAATTAAGTGGAGACAGGCGGTAATTTTGATACAAGCGTCGATCTACGGCTCGAACACGTGAACTATAAATTAAGTGGAGACATGCAGTAATTTTGATGCATGTGTCAATCTATGGCTCGAACACGTGAATTAGAAATTAATTGGAGACAGACAGTAATCTTGATACAAGCGTCGATCTACGACTCAAACACGTGAACTAGAAATTAAGTGCAGAAAGACAGTAATCTTGATATAAGCGTCGATCAAACGGCTGAAACACGTGACCTAAAAAAATTAAGTGGAGACAAATTTTATCTTAATCCAACGTTCTCTCTTCTTTAACTTTTGTACACTAACAATGTAAATTTTTTATTTTCCCTATTAATTATCTTACTAAAGTGATAACTACAAGTAACTACTTATATAATAAAGAATCATTAGTACTCACTTTTTTTTTTGGTTCACTTCAGAAAAATTGAGAAACCTTTTTCTTTATACAACAAAAATAAAAGATAAAAAAGTTAAATGTGTGTCAAACTATATTTTGAAAAATTATATTATAATACACTAAGTTTTTGGTTACCATGATTACAAATTATGACCTATGATTATATGTGAAGATATAGTGGATTTGGCACCAAACATGAAAAATAGAAAATCATTGCTTTGCCATTGAGTATAATGTAATGAATGGTATATCTCACCTCTTGATTAAAAAGTTGGTGTTAGAGCATATATATATATATATATATATATATATATATAACAACATATTTAGTGAAATCTCTCGAATGAAATATGGAGAGCATGGAACTTTCCGGAGGAGGCTCAAGGGTAAAGCTAGTAAAGCCTTCACTTTAGGCCTCAAAAGTTTTGAGGCCTCGAAATTTTTAATTTTAATAGGAAACTCTATAATTTCAACTTTACTTGAAATAATAATCAAGATTGTGAAATACATTTTAAAAAAATATCTAAAAAGTAAAATTTTCACCCCCTTAATGCCTATGTGGCACATACGTGGCACACACGTGTGCCTACGTGGACACTTCAGTGTATTGTGCCACGTAAGTGCCACGTATGTGCCACATAGACATTAAGGGGGTGAAAAATCCACTTTTAATTAGTTCGGGGGTAATAAGACCCCCTTTAAGTTGAGGTGTGACATAGCCCTTTTAGGTATAGTTCAGGGGGTAAATTAGGTATTATCTCATAAAGTTTTAACAACAACATCCAAGTTAATGCATTGCAAACAAATGACTAATTAATCCTTACTTTTGTGTCTTATAATAATACTACATCAAAACAACTACTAAAACAACTCTAAATTATTACCGTAGTATTTTTGTATGTATGTTTTATATACGCAAAACTCATTAAAATTTGGCTTTAGGCCACTAATTTTATTGAGACGCCCCTGCATGAAACATACACAAATCTTATTCTTAGTTAGAAAAAAAAAATCTCAATCGTTTGAAAGTAAAAAAATGTCAAATATCTTAATCATGATCGACCGTGTGAAAGTAAAAAATATCAAATATATTAATCATGTTCGACTGTGTGAAATAAAAGAATGTCAAATATATTAATCATGTTCGACCGTGTGAAAATAAATGAATGTCAATAGCTTAATCATCTTCGACCGTGTGAACGTAAAAGAATGCAAAATATATTAATTATGTTCGATCGTGCGAAAGTAAAAGAATGCCTAATATCTTAATCATGTTCGATCGTGTGAAAGTAAAAGAATGTCAAATATCTTAATCATGATTGATCGAAAGTAAAAGAATGCCAAATATATTAATTATGTTCGGTCTTGTGAAAGTAAAAAAATACCAAATATTAATCATGTTCGACTGTGTAAAAGTAAAAAAATATCAAATATATTAATCGTGTTCCACAGTAAAAAAGTAAAAAAATACCAAATATGTCTGACCGTATGAAAATAAAAAAATATCAAATATATTAATCATATTCGACCGTGTGAAAGTAAAAAATATCAAATATATTAATCATGTTCGACTTTGTGAAATAAAAGAATGTCAAATATATTAATCACGTTCGACCGTGTGAAAATAAATGAATGTCAATAGCTTAATCATCTTCGACCGTGTGAACGTAAAAGAATGCAAAATATATTAATTATGTTCGATCGTGCGAAAGTAAAAGAATGCCTAATATCTTAATCATGTTCGATCTTGTGAAAGTAAAAGAATGCCAAATATCTTAATCATGATTGATCGAAAGTAAAAGAATGGCAAATATATTAACTATGTTCGGTCTTGTGAAAGTAAAAAAATACCAAATATTAATCATGTTCGACTGTGTAAAAGTAAAAAAATATCAAATATATTAATCGTGTTCCACAGTAAAAAAGTAAAAAAATACCAAATATGTCTGACCGTGTGAAAGTAAAAGAATGTCAAACATATTAATTATGTTCGACCGTGTGAAAGTAAAAAATATCAAATATATTAATCATGTTCGACTGTGTGAAATAAAAGAATGTCAAATATATTAATCATGTTCGACCGTGTGAAAATAAATGAATGTCAATAGCTTAATCATCTTCGACCGTGTGAACGTAAAAGAATGCAAAATATATTAATTATGTTCGATCGTGCGAAAGTAAAAGAATGCCTAATATCTTAATCATGTTCGATCTTGTGAAAGTAAAAGAATGCCAAATATCTTAATCATGATTGATCGAAAGTAAAAGAATGGAAAATATATTAATTATGTTCGGTCTTGTGAAAGTAAAAAAATACCAAATATTAATCATGTTCGACTGTGTAAAAGTAAAAAAATATCAAATATATTAATCGTGTTCCACAGTAAAAAAGTAAAAAAATACCAAATATGTCTGACCGTGTGAAAGTAAAAGAATGTCAAACATATTAATTATGTTCGACCGTGTGAAAGTAAAAAATATCAAATATATTAATCATGTTCGACTGTGTGAAATAAAAGAATGTCAAATATATTAATCATGTTCGACCGTGTGAAAATAAATGAATGTCAATAGCTTAATCATCTTCGACCGTGTGAACGTAAAAGAATGCAAAATATATTAATTATGTTCGATCGTGCGAAAGTAAAAGAATGCCTAATATCTTAATCATGTTCGATCGTGTGAAAGTAAAAGAATGTCAAATATCTTAATCATGATTGATCGAAAGTAAAAGAATGCCAAATATATTAATTATGTTCGGTCTTGTGAAAGTAAAAAAATACCAAATATTAATCATGTTCGACTGTGTAAAAGTAAAAAAATATCAAATATATTAATCGTGTTCCACAGTAAAAAAGTAAAAAAATACCAAATATGTCTGACCGTATGAAAATAAAAAAATATCAAATATATTAATCATATTCGACCGTGTGAAAGTAAAAAATATCAAATATATTAATCATGTTCGACTTTGTGAAATAAAAGAATGTCAAATATATTAATCACGTTCGACCGTGTGAAAATAAATGAATGTCAATAGCTTAATCATCTTCGACCGTGTGAACGTAAAAGAATGCAAAATATATTAATTATGTTCGATCGTGCGAAAGTAAAAGAATGCCTAATAGCTTAATCATGTTCGATCTTGTGAAAGTAAAAGAATGCCAAATATCTTAATCATGATTGATCGAAAGTAAAAGAATGGCAAATATATTAACTATGTTCGGTCTTGTGAAAGTAAAAAAATACCAAATATTAATCATGTTCGACTGTGTAAAAGTAAAAAAATATCAAATATATTAATCGTGTTCCACAGTAAAAAAGTAAAAAAATACCAAATATGTCTGACCGTGTGAAAGTAAAAGAATGTCAAACATATTAATTATGTTCGACCGTGTGAAAGTAAAAAATATCAAATATATTAATCATGTTCGACTGTGTGAAATAAAAGAATGTCAAATATATTAATCATGTTCGACCGTGTGAAAATAAATGAATGTCAATAGCTTAATCATCTTCGACCGTGTGAACGTAAAAGAATGCAAAATATATTAATTATGTTCGATCGTGCGAAAGTAAAAGAATGCCTAATATCTTAATCATGTTCGATCTTGTGAAAGTAAAAGAATGCCAAATATCTTAATCATGATTGATCGAAAGTAAAAGAATGGAAAATATATTAATTATGTTCGGTCTTGTGAAAGTAAAAAAATACCAAATATTAATCATGTTCGACTGTGTAAAAGTAAAAAAATATCAAATATATTAATCGTGTTCCACAGTAAAAAAGTAAAAAAATACCAAATATGTCTGACCGTGTGAAAGTAAAAGAATGTCAAACATATTAATTATGTTCGACCGTGTGAAAGTAAAAAATATCAAATATATTAATCATGTTCGACTGTGTGAAATAAAAGAATGTCAAATATATTAATCATGTTCGACCGTGTGAAAATAAATGAATGTCAATAGCTTAATCATCTTCGACCGTGTGAACGTAAAAGAATGCAAAATATATTAATTATGTTCGATTGTGCGAAAGTAAAAGAATGCCTAATATCTTAATCATGTTCGATCGTGTGAAAGTAAAAGAATGTCAAATATCTTAATCATGATTGATCGAAAGTAAAAGAATGGCAAATATATTAATTATGTTCGGTCTTGTGAAAGTAAAAAAATACCAAATATTAATCATGTTCGACTGTGTAAAAGTAAAAAAATATCAAATATATTAATCGTGTTCCACAGTAAAAAAGTAAAAAAATACCAAATATGTCTGACCGTATGAAAATAAAAAAATATCAAATATATTAATCATATTCGACCGTGTAAAAGTAAAAAATATCAAATATATTAATCGTGTTCCACAGTAAAAGAGTAAAAAAAATACCAAATATGTCTGACCGTATGAAAATAAAAAAATATCAAATATATTAATCATATTTGACCGTGTGAAAGTAAAAAATATCAAATATATTAATCATGTTCGACTGTGTGAAATAAAAGAATGTCAAATATATTAATCATGTTTGACCGTGTGAAAATAAATGAATGTCAATAGCTTAATCATCTTCGACCGTGTGAACGTAAAAGAATGCAAAATATATTAATTATGTTCGATTGTGCGAAAGTAAAAGAATGCCTAATATCTTAATCATGTTCGATCGTGTGAAAGTAAAAGAATGCCAAATATCTTAATCATGATTGATCGAATGTAAAAGAATGCCAAATATATTAATTATGTTCGGTCGTGTGAAAGTGAAAAAATACCAAATATTAATCATGTTCGACTGTGAAAAAGTAAAAAAATATCAAATATATTAATCGTGTTCCACAGTAAAAAAGTAAAAAAATACCAAATATGTCTGACCGTATGAAAATAAAAAAATATCAAATATATTAATCATATTTGACCGTGTGAAAGTAAAAAATATCAAATATATTAATCATGTTTGACTGTGTGAAATAAAAGAATGTCAAATATATTAATCATGTTTGATCGCATGAAAATAAATGAATGTCAATAGCTTAATCATCTTCGACCGTGTGAACGTAAAAGAATGCAAAATATATTAATTATGTTCGATCGTGCGAAAGTAAAAGAATGCCTAATATCTTAATCATGTTCGATCGTGTGAAAGTAAAAGAATGCCAAATATCTTAATCATGATTGATCGAATGTAAAAGAATGCCAAATATATTAATTATGTTCGGTCGTGTGAAAGTGAAAAAATACCAAATATTAATCATGTTCGACTGTGTAAAAGTAAAAAAATATCAAATATATTAATCATGTTCCACAGTAAAAAAGTAAAAAAATACCAAATATGTCTGACCGTATGAAAAAAAAAATATATCAAATATATTAATCATATTCGACCGTGTGAAAGTAAGAAAAATGTCAAATAACTTTTTCATTTATCAACTTTAACTTATTTAATTTATCTATATTCAACTCAATTCTTATTTTCTTACTTTCCTTTTTTTTTTTTTGCCTCGTTGTTTTCTTTTTGTCTTAGATTTATGATCACCATAAACAATAAAAATAGTATATTCAGTGAAATCACACAAAAAAAAATCAGTAAAAAGTAGAATATATGCATACTTATAACTATATTTTGAAGATATAGAAATTATTTCTCAAAGACTGTCGACGTATTAAAGCTGATTTATGATCACCATTAACAACAATAACAACAACATATTTAGTGAAATCACACAAAATAAGATCCGTAAAAAGTAAAGTATACGCATACCTTATGACTACATTTTGAAGGTAGAGAAACTATTTCCGAATGATTGTCGACTTAGTAAAGCTGATTTATGATCATCATTAACAACAATAACAACGTATTTAGTAAAATCACGCAAAATAAGATCAGTAAAAAATAAAGTACATGCATACCTTATAACTACATTTTGAAGATATAGAAATTATTTCTCAAAGACTGTCGACGTATTAAAGCTGATTTATGATCACCATTAACAACAATAACAACAACATATTTAGTGAAATCACACAAAATAAGATCCGTAAAAAGTAAAGTATACGCATACCTTATGACTACATTTTGAAGGTAGAGAAACTATTTCCGAATGATTGTCGACTTAGTAAAGCTGATTTATGATCACCATTAACAACAATAACAATGTATTTAGTAAAATCACGCAAAATAAGATCAGTAAAAAATAAAGTATATGCATACCTTATAACTACATTTTGAAGATATAGAAATTATTTCTCAAAGACTGTCGACGTATTAAAGCTGATTTATGATCACCATTAACAACAATAACAACAACATATTCAGTGAAATCACACGAAATAAGATCCGTAAAAAGTAAAGTATACTCATACCTTATGACTACATTTTGAAGGTAGAGAAACTATTTTCGAAAGATTGTCGACTTTGTAGAGCTGATTTACGATCACCGTTAATAACAATAATATATTCAGTTAAATCACGCAAAATAAGATCCCTAAAAAGCAAAGCATCAGCATACCTTATAACTATATTTTGAATATAGGTAAATTATTTCTGAAAAATCGTCGACTTAGTAAATCTGATTTATGATCACCATGGTAAATAATTATGACAAGTTGTGTTCAATTGGCCTCAATTTTGATGTAGTACTAACAGATAAGTTTTTTTTTTTTGTCTTTTTTTCTTTGTAACATTTAGTTCTTAGATTTTTCTAATAAATGCATTTCATTAATTGGAAAGTGAGAGAAAAGAGAGGGAAAAATTCTGCAAAAAGCAAGATTGTTTATCATTTAGATTGGGTAAACAAGTAGTAGGGTCACCCAACTATAGAGACTTTCTCTTTTTTTGCTTACCCATATTAACCAATCAAAACTAACAAAATAACCAATCAAAATTCATTAAATTTGATGCCCCTAAACTCTGATAAAATATACTGTCCCACAGGGTGAACAATCCCCAATACCCTTCGTTTGATAGAGTGTATAAGAATAATATAAAATATGGTATATTAGTAATGCTTGTATTAGTTATACTTACATTAGTTATATTTATATTTTTCTTATGCAGTGTTTGGTTCGATATATTAAAAAAATATGAATTACATAATTTCTAAAAAGAAAATTCTTTTTTTACATAATACCCTCAATAGTTATGCTGAAAAGGATGCGGAAAAATTCTTGAGGGGTAATAGGGTCTTTAAGCATTTTAATGCATGCATTAGATCCGTTGCATTACTAATGTCATGAATTTTGAGATATTAATAATACACACCTCAATACACAATAGCGTATATAACTAATTGCATTAGTTATACATAGGGTAAAAAGGTGTACCAAATAAGGTACTATTAATACACATTAAAATAATGCATGTATTAACATTCCAATACACTCTACCAAACGACCCCTAAGTTTATAAAAGAAAAAAAAAAAAGTTTGATCGATGGGATGAGAAGAATAATAATTTTAAAATAAAAATTATAAATAATTTTAATTTATTATTTGATATGGGATATAGCTAATTTAAAAAATATATCTCATTATTTGTATTAATAGTAAATATAGAAAGTACATTTGAAAAGGATGAACAATTAGCTAGAGCAATGAATGCTATAGAGAAATTTATTGTAAAAGAGGAGAAATCAGCTACATTAAAATTACTTTCTCGAGGAGATTCGTTTGATATTCAAAAACTGCTCAACAACAGTTGGACAAGTGAGAAATATTGAGGTGATTCAGAAAAATTTGTGTAGAGTCAGATCTAGCATTGGCTAGATAAGCGTCTTGTAGTAAGACGAGTAGTTATGAACCTTGTAGACCACCCCCATAAGGATGGTAGTGGAGCGGGAGAATCCCAATTGGTAGAAGTGAATTTACTATGTTATATGAAATATGAAAGGCGAAATAAAATAATTCCATGAAATATTTCATCTCATGAGATTTTTATTTTTTATTTATTCCATGAAATTTAATTAAGATCATTATTATCGATTGAAAAACTTGTAATTATCGAGGACATAATTCTAAACAAGAGAATATGAAGATTGGAAGTTAGAATAGAGAGTTTGTAGATAGTCGCACAATGTTAGCTTCTTCTTTTTTATGATATTCTATTTTTTCCTACTTTCTTACAAATTATCCGATGAATAATAGATAGCCACACCTCACACAGAGTTAATGAGCCATGTAACAACCAACCACTACTTCAGTTATTGTATTATTTACTTAGACATAATACATAAACATGTTTTTTAATTTGATCTCAAATTACATCTATGATCTCTAACTTTGGATGTGCACAAGTAGACATTTAAACTTATGTAAAATTAAACAAGTTGACACAGACGTCTTATAAGACATAATACACGTAAAACGCCTTGTAGGACAAGAATTGACCATATAGGACTCCACATAGGATATATATATCGATTTGTTCAACTTTATACAAGTTAAAATATCTACTTATACATACTCAAAGTTAAACGTCATAAATATTATTTGAGATAAAGTTAAAAAACATATTTATGCACTGTGTCATTTATTTATGTTTTTTTTTTAATGCTTTAATTAAGTAAAAAATCTTTCGAAAATAATCTTTCGTCATTCATAAAATAGAGATAAAATTAAATATAAATATATTTTTACCAAGCCCCCCGCCACCCCACCCTACCAATTTATATTTTTACCAAGCCCCCCACCCCACCCCACCCCACCAAAAAAAAACACCATTATGTCATCAATATCTATGCCCTTTTCTCTCTTACCAAAAACACTTCAAAGTCCCCACAAACCACAAACCCTCATGCCCTCTTCTCTTCTTCTTTACACCACCCACCCTACCTAACTACCCCACCCCTTCAAACCTCTCAACAAACCAAAAATATTCTCCATTTTTTTTCCATTATGAAGAAACTTTATAGAAAAGGCACAGTTCATCCTTCTCCTCCTTTAGTTTCTGACCATCTTTCATTTTTACCTGCTGCTATTTTCACTCTTGCTGTTGCTTTATCACAACAAGATAAAGAAGTACTAGCTTATCTCATTTCTTGTTCTTCCGGCGACTTCTCAGGCGGGTTTTCCGGCAAGATTTCCGGTAATCGGAGGATTACCCACAAGTCTACACCCAGTAACATACCTCCTGCCGCCTCAACCTCCGTTAACGCCACCGTAGATGGCGGCGGAGGTGGTGGTGAACAACTTTCCGGCAGATTTTCCGGCGAGTTTTACGGTAATCGGAGGAATACCCACAACAAGTCAGCTACACCCAGCTCAGAATCAGCAAACTCCGGTGGTGGTTATTCGAAAGGTATCACCACCGCACACGGCGGCGTACATGGCGGCATAGGTGGCGGCGGAGCTGAAAATGAACTTTCCGGTGACTTTTCAGGCAATCGGAGGACGACCCAAGTTAAGTCAGCTACACCCAGCTCAGAATCAGCAAACTCCGGTGGTGGTTATTCGAAAGGTATAACCACCGCATACGGCGGCGGCGTAGGTGGTGGTGCTGACCATGTAACTTCATTTAACTGCTACTGTTTCAGCTGTTACATGAGTTATTGGGTAAAATGGGATTCTTCACCAAATAGACAACTTATTCATGAGATTCTTGATGCTTATGAAGATGGATTACACAGCAGAAAGAGCAAAAAAGAGAGAAGAAAGCAAAACGGGTCATCAAAGCAAAACGGGTCAGGGTCCGGGTCAGGATTTGGGTCTAGTAGTAGTAGTGTTGGGTCTTGTAATGAGCTGAAAAAGTCATCATCTGAGCTTACTTTGAACAAAAACGGGTCAGGGTCCGGGACAGGGTCCGGGTCGGGTCAAAATGACCCGGTTGAGGAAACTTTTGTAGATGGTGGTGAAGAAGAAAGTGGTGAGAAAGGTTCTGTGAGAAAGTTTGTGAGTTTTCTTGGTGAAAAGATATGGGGTATTTGGAACTAAATAAAATTAAAAAAAATATTTTTTTGGAATTAATTTTCAAGAAAATATTTAAGTTGGTTTATTTTTTGTTCCATTTCAATTTTAATTTTAATTTTGTTTTTGTTTCTGGTCTGTAAAATACCCTTTACTTCACCAATGTAAAATATTGGCTAGTATTTTTGAATGATCATCACCTTCATTGGTTTTTTGTTACATTCACATTTTTGTACATAGATTTTGTTTAATGTTAAATGTTGCTTATGTTGTAGTTTTGGTTAAGAAAATGAAAAATAAATATAACTTTTTTTGCATGTAATTTCAAGAATTATTTAGGTTTATTTTGTGCCAATGTGAAATGGCCTTTGGTTTACTTGGATTTTCAACAACAACAAATCGAGTGTATTCTCACAGCGTAAGGTCCGGAGAGGGGAAGATGTACGCAGTCTATACCGCTACCTCTGAGGAGGTAGAGAGACTGTTTTCGATAGACCCTCGACTTAACGATAGTAATTTACTTGGATTTTCATTTCACATTTTAGTGTAATCCATACAAATAGGGTACAAGGACGATAGAATGAACGTAGACTTGATTTTTATCTTTATTAAAATAGGGTATGATTTTTATAATTATTGTTGTCTTTATCTTTATGAATAAAGAGTTTGTTTTTTGATTGAACACTTGGCTTAAAAGAATTGTTTTCGAAGTAGGATTGCAAGAATTATCTTGTCTACATAATATCAAGATATGAAGATTGAAGTAAGAAACTATAATACACATTAAAGAATAAGAAATTATTTAATTACTAAATAGCTTTGTACCTCTTCTCCCATGCAAAAGTGCAATAATATTCAATTATTTACTAACTTTTTATCTTAATATTTACCTTTAAATCTTCCTATATAACGTTACGTGTAGGTTGAGTTGTGTCATGATCTGTCTAATCGTCTTCTATCATTTTTTCGACTTTTTTCTACCTCTCGTAATTTTATGTTGTCGTCAACCTCACACGCCTTATTAGTAGCGTGCAATCCTGTACCTCCTCTTCGTATGTTAGAATTATTTTAGTTTTTTTTTTCTTTCATCTTATTCGTTACGAAAGTTAACAACCCCTCCCCCCACATTCTTACTTTTATTATTTTCATCTTCTGAACATGTAAGTTCTTGATTGTCTGCACTAAAAAGGGATTTTATGTACATTATTACTTTTACAATAGGATGTTAATTTGGGGAATTTTAGGTCTATCCATTGACGGTTTGAAATTTGGACTTTTAATAAAAAAGAAAAAAAAAAGGCTAGTCATATTTGAAATTTCTTTCTTGGATATAGAGAAAGGTGGCAACTTTTTTTTGGCCAGTGAAAATAACAGTAATTTTTAAACTATTTTTTTTTTTGCAATAATATGAATATTCAAAATAATTGTTCTCTTTTTATGTTCTTTATTTTTTCTTTATAAAATTTCATTTGGCTCGAGGAAACAAAGTTGGACACTTTTCAAAATTTTGTCATATTGTTAGGAATGACTCAGACACTCATGTTTCTGGTCTATTTTTGTGTGCCTTTGTTTTTCTTTTTTCTTTTTTCTTTTTTTAAAATAATTTTGCTATTTTTTTTAAAAATTAATTAGTGTACCACATTTGAATATAACTTTCTTATAAAAATGTACTAAGGTAAAATACTATGAGATTTTAAGTTTTAGTGGGATAGAATTACTATATATTTGTGTTGGTAGGAAATGCTCATATTCAAATATGTCGTAAAATCAATCGAGGTGCGTATAAACTGAGTAAAGATATTCTTATAGTTATTAAAGAGAAAAAAAAAACATACACAAGATTTAAATTTTGGTGAAAGTAAAAAATACTAAGTGATATTTTTGCTATAAGTTTAAGCATATTGGTGACCAAAATTACCATGTACTCTAAGTTTGTAGAGATATAATATTTTTTTTTGAAATTATTTAAGTGTCATAATCTGATTTGGACATCATAATCACATTTTTTTTAGAAAAAAAATAAATAAAATGGTACCTAAGGAGTAATACCAAATGTTAATGTGGGTTTGGTAGTACTATCATTACCTACTTTTATTGAATTTTTAATAATCTATGGTAAGTTTGATGTGATCAATGTTAAAAAAAAGAAAAGAGAAGTTAAATAAATCCAAAGAGTAAAAATTTCAATATCATGATGTGATATAATTATCTACCATTTCAATCTAAATACCAACTATTTAGTATTATATAATTATCATGTATATCTATATGCAATTTGGCATTATCATAGTTCTAGAAATATATTCTTAGGGACACTTGGAAAAAAAATAAAAAAATGCTAGTTGTCTAATTCTTGAAATAATCTCAATATTCTTGTTAAGGTTCAATTAACATTGAGAATCTTATTAGTTGAAACCTATTTGCAAGTTTGACTTATTTGTAGAATATCTTTTTCTCTTTACCAAATTAAACAACAACAATAATTACAGAATCAGTGTATTTCCACAAAGTGGGGTCTGATGAGGGTAAAATGTATGCAGTCTATACCACTACCTCATATGGTAGAGAGGTTGTTTCCGATAAACCTCCGGCTCAGGACGTATAATAGTACAACAAACAAAAACACAAAAGCGGGGACCATTTGGGTGGCCAAACGGGCGAAACGGCGCGAACAAGGGCATTTTCGGGCCAAATCAGTGTGCTATAGCCCACGGTTCTGGGGTGGGCCCGAGGTTCGAGCGTAGTGTGGGCCGAAAATCGATCGAGTTTTTTCAGGGAGGCTGGGGAGCGTCCTAGTGTGATCCGTTTGAGCGGGCGGGGCCATTTGGGTGGTCAAACGGGCGAAACGGTGCGAACGGGGTATTTTCGGGCCAAATCGATCACCACTGGATGAGATAACACACTGCTAGATAATAACAGAAATAAGAAACCCACACGGTATTACTATAAACTATCTAAAATCATAGACATCATCGAAACACAACGAACAAGAAACTCCAGGCGCGCGCAGATACAAACAAAGCACCTTCATTACTATAACGGCTGAACTCCGATCCACTGATCCTCTACCCTAATCCGAGTTCTCCACACCATTATATCAAGGGTCGTGTCCTCTGCAAGCTGTAACTGCTCCATATCATGCCTAATCACCTCCCTCCAATATGTTTTCGACCTACTTCTACCAAATTAAAGATAAACATATATCAGACAGAAACAATCGAACTTCAGTCATATGTGTATGAAGTTACTCTTTGTTAATTCCGATTTCAGATGCCACATATCTGAAGTTGTTTCGAGATTGATAGATTTGTTAAATATTACGCACCATCGATATAACATAAATATTGGTCTCAAAATTAGATATCTCTGCGCTTTAATAGACCCGACTTGTGCAACGTGAATTCAAATACTCAATAGGGATATTGAACACCGAGTCATAAATAATTAATTAAATAAAATTTGTTATAGAAATATTTTCTTACAGTTAGCCAATTTCATATTATATTTTTCAAATGTCTCTTTGAAAAATACTTACTTCTAAATTAATTTACAATGATTATTTAGATTTTATTTGCTAGACTTCACATCTTTCTTCTTCTTTTTTTTTTCCTCAAAAAATTGCTCTTTATTTTTATTTTGTGAAAAAGTGATGTCAACAAAGCATTAAAAAGGTCGGCAAAGTTAACACAAATTAAAGTTAAAATATAAAAGCACTAAGAAACTTAATTCCAAAATTGCCTTTTAAATATTCTTCTTTTTTATATCTTAGCCTAGGGGAATTTATTCTTTCCTTTTTTACGTAATTATTTAAATTCAAAATAAGCTTTCTTTTTATTGGTTTTCTACTTATTTTTTTAAAGAAAAAAGTTTTGAAATAAGGGGCTAATATTTTTTAAAAGAAATCACATATATTTGAGGTTTAGTGATAAAAGGACAACTTGTTATATATTAAAAGTGAGCATTTTAAGGCCCTTAACAAATATACTAAATATATGCATTTTAAGGACATTTATATATTTAATACGTGGCACACTGTGTGAATCAACATGCGGAAGGTCCACGTAGGCATACGTATGTGTAACATAGGCACTTAAGGTTGTCAAAAATATGATTTTAATTAGTCCGGGGGTAATAGGACCTCTTTTAAGTTGGAGTATGTCTCAGCAATTTCGTTTATAGTTCAGGGTGGAAACAATGCAATTACTCTAGTATATATTTGACCAATCGTGAAAAAAAAAAGGTAAACAACATAAATTCCGATATTTTGAAACTTAATTACAGAAAATTCTGATATGTTACATATTACTAAAAAAATGTCAATTTCAAGTCTGTCGAGATACATAATTAGCTCTCGATATATTTTTTTTTATTTTTGATTTGTTGAGATACATAATACATTCAACTAAGATAATTTTTTTTTTCCTTTGTAAAGATATATAATTAACTACAGATATATTTTTTCAAATTTTGAGTCCGTCGAGATACACAATTAGCTCCTGATACATCCAACGAAGATACATAATTAATTAAAAAATTTGTAATTACTTTATAAAGGTGAGAATTTGTGTAAAATGTAAATTAAAGCGTATCTTTATGTTATTTTTCTAAAAAAAAAAAAATGGCAATGAAATTTGTTGTGTTACCATTTCTAAGATTTGATGAAATATTTTTTATTTTTAAACTTTAATTTCTCTCACTAGTATTTTATATTACTAACGCATAATCACGTTAGAGTTATTATAGTTATTGAACACTTATTTTGAATTAATTATTGTATTACATAAGCAATGATATAATTCTTTTACTTTTGTGGTTACTTTGACAGTTTAAATAGGAGTTAATATTGTTTAATCAGTGTTTAATTTATACTTGGACTTATAATAATTAAGCATCATTTAAGAATTAATCATGCCTGTTTATATATAAAAAATTAAAAACCATATACTCAATTCATTTCTGTTTGGTTAGGTTAAGTCCAAAAATATTTTTAATATTGTGTAATATGGTTCGCTTTAAATAAAGTTCGTATGATTTTTCTCAAAATGTTATATGTTTATTAGTATTCTACATTTTACCTTAGTATATGTTTTTTTTTTCTTTTTTTCAACTACAAATGTGAGATTTTGTTCGCAAAATGAACAATCTCCTTCTTGAATTAAGTTTTACATAATCCATTATCGAGATTTCACGGATTTATTTGGAGATTAATTGCGTGTCATTCACACATTATTCGAGTATTTATGGCCATCAACGCGTGACGGAGTTCATGGTAGTATCGAAAATGGGCGAACTGTCCCTTTTGTTACATAAACTTAAGGACTTTCGTTTTGGCTTGTAATGTTAAAAAAAAACCGTTCCTGTTAATTCTGGACTCGCATAGAAGCAAGGGTCATATTCACAAATAAAGTAAGTATTTTTTTACTAAACTATTTTAAAATATAAAGAAGTACATACGTTAAAAAAAGTCAAATGAAATTCAATATCAATATTAAAAAAAATTAACCTAAGTGAACAAAATTCATATCGGATATGAACCCCTTGTACTCTTAGCTCTGTCCTTGACCATCGTGGCAAGTATATCTGTCTAATAAAACTCTAAAGTAAAACTTCTCGATACAAATGCTAATTAATCAAGCTTCAAAATAAGTATCAAATATCGAACGAGAATTTAAAAAAAAAAAAATTCTACTTTTCAAAAATAATAATTTGACTTGGCCAAATGAAGCTTCCTCAAATAGAGACAAAATTCTAGTTAATAAACTACTAATATTTTGGGTTTTTATTTGCCACCTTTGAATTCATGATGATTACTATTATTAGTTTTTTCTCAAATTTGACTGATTCTTTTTCTTTTTTTGGACTTTCAATTTTTAATATAATATGTAAAATTTAATTCATACTTAATAACTAAGATACCATTTTAAATTTTTATTCCGGGAGTTATCAATATTTATTAGAATGGCTCCTATTTAACAGAAAGGTTCAATATTAAAATTCTTAAAACATTTACAAAAAAAATAAAAAAAAATAAAAAACGAAAATTAGTTATGCTAAGCCACTTATAGCTAATAATTTTTATTTTTTTTATAATTTGTTGCTAATTTATCGCTAAAAAGAATTAATATAGCTTTATAATTTGTCTCTAAATAATTCTTATTAAAATTTAAAATTAGAATCCCCTATGATAATACCATCATTGAACTACAATTGTTGTTTTTGTTATTTTCTGTACGATGTGCCTTACTTCTTTTTCAGGATTATTTTAGACCGTCTTTTTAAGTTGAGATTCTCTCGAAAATAACATTTCTACCTTTAATATAGGTGCCGATAAGATCTTTATACACTCTAACACTATCCTTTCCGGACAGTTATAGAACTATATACTGAATATATTATTGTTATTAAATCCGCATATAATATTATGACTAATGAAGTGTATCTAAAAATAGAATAAAATAAAACAAGATAGTGAAAGTCATTAATGGAAGTCTAGGTATGTAATTAGTCAATAAAAAAGATTAAGACCAAGTCCAAATTAAATTAAACTTAAAGACTGGTCTGAATGGGAAAACTTAATTACCAAGAAAATAGAGTCAACTTATTGTTCAACAATATAATTCTTACTATTGAAAGTCAACAACAATATTGAAAATGTGTATACTTCTCTAATATCTTGATTATTTTTTTAAATTCAACTTACATATAATTCTATAGTATAGTATAAATTTTTTTTATAGTGTATTCCCACATGATAACATCGGGAAAAGTAGAAAGGTAGAGATCGAGACGTTGTTTCCGATAGACTCTCTGCTCAAGACAAATACAATCCAAAAAAAGATGTAAAAGCAGTGGCGGAGTCAGGATATTCACTAAGGGGATTCATAAGTGAACATACGAACTAACCGGAGGGGGTTCAACATCTAATATATATACATAAAAAATAATTTTAACCATACATATATAGCATAATTTTTCGCCGAAGGAGGTTCGGATGAAGCCCCTCGGCAAAGGGTAGCTCCGCCCCTGTGTAAAAGCAGTATAAACAGCGGCGGACTCAGGATTTGTGAATCGTGGGTGCTCGAAAGGCTAGAACATACATATTGACGTCCAAAGTTTTAAGATTCCGTTTGAAAACTTAAGGACTCATCTATCTTTTTGGTTTACTGGGTGCTTTTCTAAATTTTATATCAAATATTATATATTTTTTTATATAATTATACCTAGTCTTCATCGGATTTAACGGGTGCCAGAACACCAAAAAATTCGATATAGGTCCGCCCCTGGGTATAAAAGATAATAAGGAGTAACATAACAACAAATAGTAATAGAACAATACCACAACAAAATAATATTACAAGTGATCTATCCGAAACAACATATATCAACAAGAATCCAAGAACAAAAAACTACAAGCGTATCATTACGACTACCACAGGAATCCACATCTGCTACTTTTTCGAGTGTGCGGAGGGTAAATTTGATTTCAGGGTAGCAGCATGCGTATAGGGTGAAGTCTACTCTAGTGTGATAGCCTGCAAACCACAACAAAAACGTAAACTACACTTGGCAAGCTAGCCTATGCTACGAACTCAACCGAAAAAGAGGTTTCGAATATGTGATCCATCATTGAAAGATCACCTGCTCAACTAACTCGGTTATCCTTATATATAAAATTCATTTTGTATAAAGAAAATGGGATTATTACTTAAAAAATGGCATGAATCTCATCTCAAGTAATTTACTATGAAGAATTAATTATTAAAATTAAATTTAAATAATTAAATTAATGTGCTATTATTATTGATGCTGTTGGCTAGGGGTGTACATAGGTCGGGTTGGTTCGGTTTTTATTAAAAAATAATTAAACCAATCATGTCGGTTTATTAAAACTATAAACCAAATCAAACCAACATAAAATTGTTTTTTTTCGGTTTAGATTTTAGTCGTTTTTTTCGGGTTTTTCGGTTTTTTCTTATAATCTTTAGTTTTTACAATTATATTGTGATCGAAAATTAGATCAAATATGTTTTCACTCATGTGCTAATGAAAAACCATAATTATGAAAAAATGAGGAGCGGAAAACTATCTTAAAACTAAAAACTGAGATGAAAAGTGAAAAGTTTAGGTTTTAAGTTTATATTGAGTTTTCGATCATTTAATTAATAATTAATGGACAAATATTATAATTTAAAAGCCCAAATTTAAATATATATCTACATCTACTTTCAAATTATTGAAAATTACTAAAACTAGTTGAAAAAATATTTAAAAAATAGATTATAATTAATATTTTATGTATAAAAAAGTTTGAATATTATATATATATATATATATATATATATATTTGATTCGGGTTCGGTTTGCCTTTTTTTTTGTCAACATCAAACCAAACAAAAAATGATCGTTTTTTTTTTCGAACGTCAAACCAATCAAACCAAACCATAAGTCGTTTTTTTTTTTCGATTTGGTTTGATTTGTCAGTTCGATTTGACTTGACAGTTTGGTCTGTACACCCTATTGTTGGCACACTCAAATTAAAATAAGCCAATCTTCAATTATACAAATAAAATAATTTTAATGATATTTTAGTATAATAGTACAAGAGTCATTAATAGTTTGAAAAAAGTCTATCCAACCACTCAACAACTCTAATAGTTGAACTGAAAGAGTCTACCAACCCCTAAATGACATGTCTTATCTACAAGACAAGATTCTTAATTTTTTTTTTCACCCCGATACTCGTATTGAAGTCCGATTAAATCCGTTTACTATTGAAAAAGTCCCACATTCGAGAGTAAAACGCTCCCTAACAAAGGCGACTTCATACCCAGGGAGACTCAAAGCCGAGACTTGTTAGAGTTTATGACCCAAATTCTGTTGATCCGGCCCTGAAAAGTTTCGCGGTACGACTTATATTTGTGATTTTTCATGGGGTCAGTGGTGGGCTTCGGGATCGGGCGATATGCACCTGTATGTTTTTGGGTCTAGATTTATTTGTACGCACGTATTATATAAGTGAAATTAGTGGGTCGTTTTTGGACGTTCAGAAAATACGTCATTCTCTTCATTGTACTCCTCTCCATTATAGTGAAATTCCTCTGGCTCTGGTTTTTCTCGTTGTGTTCTTCTTGTTTTGTTTTTGCTTGTGGTTTGCTTATTTCTGTCCGATCATAACAAGACCTCTGATCAAGAATGAAGAAGTACTTATCGCTCCATCACAATCTTTGTTTGTAATTCTTCGTTGATCTATTATTTAATAGTTTGTAGTTAACATGATAATATAAATTTCTATCATTAAGGGGATTCAAAAGTGCACACACGAACTAGTCGAAGGGGGTTTAACATCTAATAAATATACATAAAAAATAATTTTAACTATGTATAAATAGTGTAATTCTTCGTCGAACCCTTGAGTATATGCTAGCTCCGCCCTTGTCTAGAGACGCAAATATGAGTTCACGTGAATCCAATAGTTTTTATCCATATAATGTATATGTACTACCTTTTGCTACATTGGATGTGTTTATCTTCTCACTTTATTGTCGTTATTTTCGTCTTGTCACTTTGTTGTCGTTATTTTCTTCTTTCCCGCCTTTTTTAGTAATGCATCGTTAGTGCCGATAGTCTTTCGGAAACAGTCTCTCTAACCCACTCGTGGGATTACATTGGGCATATTCTTGTCGTTGTTGTATCTATAAAGTGTAAAGTAAAGTTGTTGCATGTGATCAATAGGTCACACAACAACAATAACAAACCCAGTGTATTACCACACAGTGGGGTCTGGGGAGGATAAGTTGTACGCAATCCATACCACTACCTCCGGAGAAGTAGCAAGGTTGTTTCCGATAGACCCCCGGCTCAAGACAATGAGTAATAAACAAATTCATAATAAAAACATGAAACAAGATGAAACAACAGTTTCTGGCAAAAATGTAAGGTAAGGTTGTGTATAATTCACCCGTGTGGTGGGGCCCTTTCCCGAATCTGCGCATAGCGGGAGCTTTAGTGCACCGGCCTGCCTTTTTTAGTCCAAAATAAGGTAACATAATTAGGTACATATATATATGAAATGCCACCAACAGACCATTGACAACAATGTTGGAACATCCTATAACATGGATTACATCAAATGTGATAAGTACACATTAATATTTTTCTATACACAACTTGTAATTTACTAAACCTATTGGTGAACCAAAAGGTTTTGATGATCAAATACTAATTGACAATTATTGTTTGGTGAAAAAAAAAAAAAAGAGAATCAGACATGTACAATTACAGATGAACTCATGGATACACAGCCTTTCAAGCGTTCAAGAATGGCGTTACGACTAACTGGGCCTGAATGGAGAGTCAGAGGGAGGCCTTCCTTGACACATTCGTCGTATTTCTCTAGAGCGGAAACGATGTCAGTGAAGTCTGGTCTCTTCGAGGGGTTCGCTGCCCAGCAGCGCTTTATGAGGTGTGCAAGTGCTGGTTGGCAACTGGCTGGCAAAGGTGGTCGTTCGTTCTGCAAAATAAGAAAGAACATTATAAGACGGATGAAAGAACATGTATCAGAGCCAGGTCCATCCCCGTTTGGGCTCCCGGTCTACGCTCCAGTTGGGCGTAGGCGTGGAGGGGGTGTTGGATTGGGTTAGAGTCCCACATTGGTTGGGGAATAGGCTGGTCTGCTTATATCAACTTGGGTAATCCTCCCCTCGTAGCTAGCTTTTGGGGTTGAGTTAGGCCCACGTGTCATACCGTTACTGATATCAAGAACATTGCCTCAGAATACAAATGAAAATGGTTCAACCGGCTATGTTGTTAGGCCTCTCCAAAAATGTTGTTGCACTCGTGCCGAATCCTCCAGGACACTTTTTTGGAGGATCGACACGCATCTGCCAACATTTTGAAGCGTCTGAACAACATAGCTGTCCGCACTGGGCAAGAGTTAGCTATATGAATGTGTGGAGCCAAATTTAGTGCATTGTAGTAATAGGCACTTCTAGGTCCCTTCCCCGCTGCTGGATTGCTCCGGCGCTTCGGGTACTACAAACCATCTGTCATTCATTGCAACCGAGACATTTCCTGAGAGGGTCGCATACGTGTCTGATCCTCCAAAATGCACTACTTCTGAAGGATCTGACACACTCACACACAGCCAGTGACGTTTTTGAAGAGCCCGAGCAACATGGTTTCAATCTTTCAGATATATTAATAGCCACGATTTTCTTGAGAAATCTTTAGCGTATGGAACACTCTTATTGTACGAAGAAGTTATGGTTGAAACAACGTCCATCTGTCAAGAGCCTATTGTACAACGAACTAGACTTCAGCTCATGACTAAGAAGAAAACGAATTGGCGCTGCTTATTCATCGAAGGAAAGTTATTTCAAGGCTCGAGACTGACCGGTACAAGAAGGGTTGCAGAAATACTCTTCTAAACAATAAATATGTGACGATTCTTTTGTTGCTACAAAAAGTAAATAATTCATCCTTTTGACGAGGATGCTGCATTCGTGTTCTAAGTAACGATGCACAACGGTGAGATTCTTCTACCGAAATATATTTAGATCGATTAAAGACACAAATCTTCCAAATGCAGAAGGCTTTAGAAAATCATGTACCCCGAGAAACTAATATGCTTCCTCTACTTGTAACTTACTACGGGCAAACTTTACCGATCCCATCATCAGCTAGCTAAATCGGTGTTGAAATGGAGAGCGATTTAGTTCTTGGCAAGTTAAGTGAGCTCAGGATGAGGAGGTATTGTTCTTGCTGATACGTTCCTCAAATTAACAATGGACGGGAAAGGGGAAAAAACAAAAATATGTGCAGAAGTATTAAGGCGAACTCAACCAGATATTCAGAGAATCAGCTTCGGAACCTAACCTTTTCAGCAACAGCAAAAGCGGCTTGCACGGGTGTCATTCCTTGAAATGGTAGCAGAGCTGTCGTGAGCTCCCACAGCACAATTCCGAAGCTGTACACATCAACTTTACGAGTATAAGGTTTTTCCTTAATCATCTCTGGTGCCATCCAACGGTAAGTTCCCATATTTCCTTTAGCTTCCCGGCACTGTGTTTCAAGACAAGATGTTCCAAAATCTGCAACCTTGACACGCATTTCGTCATTCAGAAGTAAATTACTTGATTTGAGGTCTCTATGGATCACCCCTTGTGAATGAAGATACTCCATCCCTCGTGATATATCGAGAGCTAACCTCAGAATAGTTTCTATCGAAAGTGAATAAGGCTCTTTCTTGTTGAGATACATCCTCAGAGTTCCTTGCGACATGTACTCCATAATGATACAGTATACAGGAGGCTTTTTACAAGCTGCAATGAACTGTAGGTAAACAAGATACATATCGTAAGATAACAATATCATTCGACAGTAAATTATGCATCGATAGAAGCTGCAAAAATTTTCGGAATCCAAAATGATAGTCTCATCGACAGAGACCGAAATTAGGGGGAAAAAAAGCAAAGAACTTGAAATATCTCACACAACAAAGCCACTCAATGAGCAATATTTTCGTTTATGAAGCTTAAATAATCAAGATCATTCCTACTAATGAATTACACAAAGAGTCGAGGTGCGCACCTAGAGAAAGAATGCGGGGAACTTCACCGGATCAGAACAAGGCTAAGACCTATTACTCCTAATAATCAAAGCTGAAGATAAACTACAGGTCAGAGAAAGTTAAGTATTTAGAATAACGGAGAAACTATACAAGAAGAAGTATGTTCCTTAAAAACGAGAAAAATACTAGACATCGATGTTTCTGTACTTAGAAAAACCATGTGTTACTACTAACAGGTGATGTCACAATTCTCTAGTCATCTGCTACTATTCCAACTACAAGAATACAAGTAAACGAAGACAGAAACTGCTATATGATTTTCTTTCCATCTGCCTAAGTCTTGGTGCGTAGAATTACCACGCACCTATGCTAGTGGGAGGAAACCGGTACCCTTCAGCAGTGGCGAAGCCAAAAATTTTAACAATGGGATTCAGAAATTTCAATCTTCCAACCTAAAGTAAGTTAAGGGTATTCAGAAGTTTGTATGTATATCGAAAAAATTATTGTGCTCTATTTGCGCTTTACTCTCCCATCCCAATTTATGCGACACATTTCGCTTATCGATAGTCAATCTGACTAATAATGTAAGCTAAATTAGAACCACTCAACATTTTGAACTTAAAATTTAGATATTCAAAATCTATAATAAAGTACTATAAGTTGCAATACACAACATATCTTTCCTTTATCAAGGGTTCAACCAATTAATATGATGTTTTCATAAATAATTGAAATTTAATTTCTTGATCTATATCTTCAATTTTTAGAAACTTATAATCTCATGTCAATATAATGAAAAAGTACATTTTAAAGTGTATCGATCAAAGTTAACATGGTTTGACTCTCGAGAAGCGAAAGGTGTCATAAATTGAGACAGAAGAACTACGATTTCCCCATGAAAGGATTCAATTGAACCTCCTTCGCTATAAGATAGTCATGGTGCGTGCAAGGTGGCTTCGAGACCGCCCTTGCGCAGTAAAGATACGTACAAATAAACATGATAAACTACAAAAAGAGCATAACTATCGTTACAAGTAACAAGAACAACATACCCAGTGTAATCCCGCAAGTGTAATCCCGCAAGGTGGGGGTCTGGGGAGGGTAGAGTGTATGCGGATGTTACGTACTCCTACCTCACAGAGGTAGAGATGTTGTTTCCGTAAGACCACCAGCTCAAGTAATGCACATCAAACAACAAACAGAAGAAAAGAAATACAACAAGTACTAGAGGAAGCATCACACAGCATACGGGGAAAGGAAAGAGTAACAATATCAAAGTAATGCGATAACCAAAACACACGACACAATCAATAGCCACGAAGATCACAGGATAGTAAACGTGACAAAAGATCATAAAAGCCATCATTCTGTAACGTAAACGAACTGCAACCTGCACAATATTGAGATGATACAAACGCGAAAGCAGACGAACTTCAGACTTGAACTGTTGTTCAAGCTTAGCTCTAGTTTCCTCCTTATGAGTTGGAATCCTCACCATTTTCACCGCAACTGCTCTTTGCTTGTAAATTCCTCTATAAATCCTGCTATGTGCACCAGAAGCAAACTTGTTACCTATAAACAACTGAGACAGATCAGCTGTCCATTCCTCTTGATCCTCTTTCGAAACTTCCCAACTTTCAACATTATCTGATTCTAATATCATCGACCATGACTCTAAACTATCAAATCTTTTCTTATCCATCGTTTCAATATCAGATGAATTCCACTGAGTTCTTGATGATGAAGAAGGCAATGCTAATGGTTTACTCTTAGACCTTCTTAGCCTAAAAGGATTAAAACAAGTAGCCATCGAAAAAAGATTGCTTTCGTTAGTCGAGGTGTGCGCGAGCTGGCCTGGACACCACGGTTATCGAAAAAAAAGACTACTTTTTTTCTTTTCTTATTTTGATGAAAAAACACAACCCCTTATCTTTTTTAAGTGTCAAAACTCAAAACACACTTTCAGAAGGTGATTTTTCTTCTGAATGTGTGATTTGATTTCAAGAAATGCATGAACTGATTCAGAAACATGAGTTCTAAAGTGTAAACTTAAATTCATGTATCTATCAAACAAGAACCAACAACAAAGACAACTCATTAGGCCATAAAAACAAGAAAGGAATGAACTTTCCATTACATAAACTTTTGCATGATTAATTTAAGGAAAGTGAAATTCCAAGCCCATGAAAACCAAAAAAATATTACAAGAAACAACTATGAATATGGAAAGAATGATGCAAATAAGGCAAAAGGGGTTTCATTTTAACAAAAGCTTAAACAAGAATAGCCATAAAAAGGGAGTCTTTTTAACTAAAAATTACAAATTAAGACATCAAGGTGACAAAAACTAACATCAATAGTCATAAAAATGGTGACTTTTTAAACTAAAAATCACAATAAACAACTATGATAAAGGATTGAATGATCAAGAAAAGCCAAAAGGGGTTTCATTATGACAAAAAATGAAAGCTAAATACCCATAAAAATGAAGTCTTTTTACTAACAATTACACATTAAGGCAAAGGGGGCTTCAAGGTGACAAAAACTAACACTAAAAGTCATAAAAATGGACCTTTTTTTTTTTTTTACCAACAATTACAAATTATGGCAAAAGGGGTTACAAGATAACAAAAACTAAGATCAATAATAAAAAAAAAATGGAGTCTTTTTTTTTCAACTAACAATTACAAGAAACAGCTATAAAGATAAGGCAAAAGGGCTTTTTGACAAAAACTGAAAGAAGAATAATGGCCATAAAAATGGAGTCTTTTTTCAAGAAGTAGTCTGTGAGTGAGAGAGTGGCAACACACTTTTGCAACAGTCATTTTTTTTTTTTGGGAGATAGCAAAAAAAGTGATTAGTTTGGTTTTTTGGCAGATAAAAGATGAATGTCAAAGCAATGATTTCATGTAAGTCTTGTGAATTCTTGGTTATTTATCAAATTAAAGCTCTTCAAGACTTTGACAGACAGAAAGGAAAAAGGCAAATCAATGCGATAAAGCTCTCGCTATACACAAGGTCCAAAGGGCCGAACCATAACGGTCTATTGCAGTAACAGCAACAACAACATACCTAATGTATTCCTACAAAGCAGTGTCTAGGGAGGTCAAAGTGTACACAGTCCATACTACTACCTCAAATGAAGTAGAGAGGCTGTTTCTCCAAGACATATAACACTATGACAAATAAAAACACAAAAGTACATGACAAGATGGGATAACATACTGGTAGATAATAAAGGCACAGATAGAAAATCAAGCACTCTTCCCTGAAGTGACGGAGCCAGAATTTTCACTAAGGGGGTTCAAAATCGAAAAATATAGGCACACGAACTAGCCGAATGGGGTTCAACATCAATTATATATACATAAAAAGGAATTTTCACTATATAGAAATAGTATAATTTTTCGTCGAAGGGGGTTCGGATGAACCCCTAATCACAAGGTGGCTCCGCCACTGCTTTCCTGCTATAACAGTTGAACTCCTACCCACTAATCATCCATCCTCACACTTTCCTATCAAGGATCGTGTCCTCCGTAAGTTGTAACTGCTTCATATCACGCCTAATCACCTCCCTCCAATACTTTTTCGGCCTTCCTTTATACCCGCCTAAAACCATCCATAGCCACCTTCTCACACCTCTTTATTGGAGCATCCGTGCACCTCCTCATCACATATCCGAACCATCACAACCTCACTTTCCACGTACAACCATAACGGTCTATTGCATGCATAGAAAAAGGAAACCAAAAAAACTTTAGAGGTAGATGAGTTTGATTCTTTCTTAATCAAAGATTTCGGTTTCGAGCATTTCTAGTCTTAAATGTGAAAAATTGTTTGATAGAAAGTGCTAACTCAGAATCCACCATGAATTAGATTAGTAGAGTTTCAACACGAATATCAAAGTAACTAAATAAAAAACAAAAAAGTAAGGTTTCCTTATTAATCACCATGAAAAGATGTGATAGAGTGGATAGTTTTCTACTTACTTAATCAAACATCTCGGTTTCGAGCATCTCGAATACATGCGCATGAAAAGATGTTTGATTGAGAGTACTAATTATTCAACACGAATTTAAATTAGTTAAACTTCAACGTGGATACTCAACGGAACGCAAACAATGAAAATTTAGAGACATTAATTTATAAAACCATCACTACAGCTTCTAATTAGGAAATAAATATGCGGATCGTATTTTAATTTTCAGCATCGAACTGTCTCACGACGTTTTGATCCCAGCTCACCTACCTCTCAAATGGGCGAACAGCTCAATCCTCGCAATAAAAAGACATGCCTTGGTTATATTTCATCAGTTCGACAAGTTCAGTAATGAGCATAACAATCCTATTATATTGACCGAAAGAAGAACCTACGATTGTAATCTTTCGATTATCATATATATATATAGTTTCTATAATAAAGGCTATAGGTCATCAATTTACGAAGAGTTAACCCCCTTGGATTTTTTTAGTTCTATATTTTGTTTCATATTTTAGCCTTTCAATAACATAATCTATCACCAAGTTAATTACATTAATAAACTTAATAAATAGATTAGCAAAAGCTACAACATTATGTGCAATTCTTTTAATACGGTATGCAAATTGGACTGTATATATTGTGTATATTGTTAAAGTCCATGAAGGATTTGATTGGGCTTGGAAATGAATCCAGGCCCATATACTACCTCCTAATGTAATATGGGCTAGAAGGAGGCCCAATTAAATCTCAACGGGCCGGTTCAGTTAGTCGATTTTGTTCTCTTATTTAAAACATAGTCAAGGATAACAAATCTTTATAAGTTTAGTCACTTTAAAATCAACTTCAGATATACGCAAATATGTATATATAAAGTTTTAGTTGTCTAAATTCTACATAGAGAACCGAACTTTAGTATTGATGTCAGAAAATTTTAAATATACGTGACACGACTTTAGACACTTTTCACGAATCTTGTGTATGATTGTATGAGTCACGAGGTTGCTCTTTGTTTGTATTTTTTTAAAATTTATAGCATAAATAAACGTAACTAAGAAAAAGACAGCATAGCTTACAATCACAATACGTTCAGTATTTTAATTCTCTACGATGTTCTTATGTTCAATCAATATGATTTATTTATGGCAGATTTTTATTTTTTATTTTTTGATGAAAAGCACAACAAATTAGAAAAATTAAACACTAACATACTAATAATTAATATCAATTATTGTTGTTTTTGAATAGCAAACATAAGGTACAATTAATAGGTTTCTTATGTCTAATTTTAATTATGGTTTCCCCACAAGTTGGTCATGTCATTGACATAATTAATTGAAGAATATGATAAATTCAATGTTATCTAGTAAAATTAATTTAGTGATAATAAGTGTTTAATTTTAAAAAAAAAAATCTAATTCACAAATTTATTTATAAAGATGATATTTTGACGATTGATCTCAAGTCCGAATTTAAAATGTAGCTGATTTTGATAGAAAACATTTTATCTTTTAAACTGTGCGGTAAGTTAAGGTGATTCGAGATTTTAATTTAAGAGGATCGACTTAATTTTTTTTAGTATTATTCATTTTAATTTAAAATTTTATATATATGTAAAAAAAAAAATCGTGCAAAATGTTGAATTTTATATTAATTAGTTAACTTAAGAAAGAAAAAGATTATCCTTCACTTGTTGGACATAAGATTTGAAAGTGATTGAAATAACTTAAACAAATTGAAAGTATTATGATAAAGTAAGATAATTAATCTTATTTTATAACAAAAAAGAAATCATTATTTTACTTAATTAATCAATTTAAAGTTTTGAAATATTGGAAAACTTTAATTTCAAATTAAGATATCATTAATATTTCCAATTGATTTGTTCGAATCTAATTAAGACAAAATTAATATTCTTTCTTGTACTATTATAATATTATTAGTACAAATTGTTAGTACTTTTTTTTTTCAAACAGTCTAAATCAATTAAGTATTAGACTAATAAGACTTACAAGTGGCAATGAATAATTTGCTACCGACACAAAAATAAATAAAATAATGCATAAATAGTTAATCAATTAATATTTAATACCAAACAAACAAAAAAAAACAAATATTGTATGGGCTATACTGACAAACTTCCACCTAAAAATACTTTAAAAATTAATACCCGTAGCAGTTCGGTACATTAAAATTTTCACTATGCATGTGATCCCGAGTAGTGTCGGATTGCAAGCGTCTATTGTATGTAACCTTATCTAGCATTTTTGCTCGAAAAGATTTTTACGATTTAAATCCGTGATCTTCTGATCACATGATAACAATTTTATTTTTCACGTAAGAAATTAATAAAATAATTTTAAAAAATAATAATTTAAAAAGGGTGTTTAGCAACCTCCTAGATTGGAAAAAGACAGCACATGTTGTACTGCAATTTATAGACAGGGACACACATGTCAATATCATTAATCACATGATCATCTTAATATTTTTAATTAAAATCCCTTAATTATTTGATTACTTAATTAGCAAATACTTATTAATATACAATGTAAAGCATGCATGAGGTGAATATACCATAGTTAGTTTAATTATGTTTCAATCATTTCTAATTATATGTAGTACTATGATTAATTATATCAAAATGGTTAAGAAACTTCAAATATTAGTAGTATCCTTTTATATTTTCCAAATTTAATTATTTAATATTTGAAGTTTGTTGATTGAATTAATTTGAATATTTGAAAAAATCTTTTTAAAAGGGATATTTACAATTTTATTTATTCTTTATATCAAACACGTGAATTTAAAACGTGATTCTGCATCTAAAACTCGAACTTAAAACTTCAAGTAAAAGAATAAGTTTTTTTTTAATATCCATACACTCATCGATGATTAACGTAAAGGTTATCCATGCAAACAAAAAACAAAAAAACTTGAGACATTCGATTTTAGGAAGAAGATCCTTATCGTTTCATCGTATTGATTGCTCTATCTCTGACTATCCGACGTTCATTATGAACATGATAACTAATACATCAGAGATATCGTATGCAAATAAAGGTCCTCTGAATACTCTAACGCCCACATCAAATATGACTCGATTCTAAACCCTATTTATATTCTGCTTTAACGAGCAAAAATTCCCAAATCTTGAAAGTAACTCTAGACGAAGAAGTGTCCATTTCGAGGTGCCAGACTTTCCGCTAAATGTGACTGGATCCAAGGATCCCAATCATTCAACTGCATCAATCATTCAGTATTTAGCTATCCAACATTCATCGTCAGCACAATAACCAGTACGTCAGAGTTGCATCCTTCCCAATCCTCTCGTTCTAGAAAAGATCTTCTCCATATTTCGGCGCGGACATCAAAAAAATTAACCGGTCTCACGACATTCCGAAAACCATCTCCCATAACACTTTAAACAACAAACAACCCAGAACCTCGACACATACTACAAGCTCAAATAACAAAGCATCAATTTCGACGCAAAAAACTTTCCTGTCAACACCTTCGCCATATTATTTCTTCAGAGTAACTTTTACTCATTGAACGACATCCAAATCTCGAAAAAACACTCGTAAAATAACAAAAACATCAATTTCGACATACAAAACTTTTCGATCAACGTAGTCACCATATTATTTCTTCAGAATAACTTTATTCATTGAACGTCAACAAAATCTTGTAAAAACACTCATAAAATAACAAAGCATCAATTTCATCGCACAAAACTTTTCGATCAACGTAGTCGCCGTATTATTTCTTTCGAGTAACTTTTATTCGCCGAACAACAACCAAATCTCATAAAAACACTCGTAAAATAACAAAACATCAATTTCGACGAACAAAACTTTTCGATCAACGCAATCGCCCTATTGTTTCTTCAAAGGTAACTTTTATTCGTTGAACTACAACCAAATCTTATAAAAACACTCGTAAAAATAACAAAAGCATCAATTTCAACGAACAAAACTTTCCAATCAACGCAATCACCCTATTATTTCTTCAGAGTAGCTTTTACTTGCCAAACCACAACTAAATCTCGTAAAAACACTCGTAAAATAACAAAAGCATCAATTTCGATGCACAAAGCTTTCCGATCAACATAGTTTCCACATTATTCCTCCGAGTAACTTTTATCTGTCCAGCGACAACCGAATCTTTAAAAAACATTCATAAAATAATAAATGTCATTACAATTTTACAACTATAACATGTCCATTTTTGTCTTTTCCCCCCGCCCCCTCCCCCCCCCGGCCCCACCCCCTTTTTTATCACTTTCCTTTTTTGCTTCACTCTCCATAAGCTCAAACACTCACTTTCTTGCAAAAAAGCTTCACTTTTGCTTTCTCAATTCTCTCTCCAATGGGTTCTCGAACCGGGTCACACCAGCTAAGAAATGGATTAATTGTATCGGGTCGACCCGAACAGCTCAAAGAGAAGCAACCCACTGTTGCTTCCCGCGCTATTCCTTACACTGGCGGGGATGTGAAGAAGTCCGGTGAGCTTGGAAAAATGTACGGTATAGATTTCTCTAGTGGGGACCACCACCACTACTACAACTCAATGGGGGGCCCACCAATTCTGAAACCATCTTCAAGGGGTTGTTCATCTAGTGGGTCCGTTAGATCCGGGTCGAATTCGGGTCAAATGGGTCACGCCCCAATTCCCAGGAAATCGTCTTCTTCGAGCTCCGGGCAGCTTGATGGGTCCATTAGAGTCGGGTCGGGTTCGGGTCAAATGGGTCACGGCTCAATTCCCAAGAAATTGTCCTCTTCGAGCTCCGGGCAGCTCGATGGGTCCATTAGAGTCGGGTCGGGTTCGGGTCAAATGGGTCACGGCCCGATTCCCAAGAAATCATCTTTATCCAGCTCTGGGCCAATTCAGCCAACAGGTTTAATTACTTCCGGTCCATTGAGTTCCACGACGGGTCGGCGGTCGGGTCAGCTTGAACCGGCCGGTTCGTTTAAGAAAGTTGTATACGGTTCAGCTGTGACCGGTTTAACTGATGATGTTAAGATTAAGTTTAAGGTTTCGAGAGTGGCAATGTGGGTTCTTGTTGTGGTGGTGTTGATTGGTTTAATGGCTGGTGGTTTTGTAATGGCAGCAGTGAAAAAATCAGTGATTTTGGTGGGTGTTGGTGGGGTTTTAGCTCCAATTATGGTGATTTTAGTGTGGAATTACGCGTACAAAGAGCGAGGATTGGTGGGTTTTTTGAGAAGATATGCTGATGCTGAGCTTAGAGGTGCTGTTGATGGACAGTATGTGAAGGTTACTGGGGTAATTTTACACTCATATGTTAATTATTACGCGTACTTGGTAAAGTTGTTGTTATGTGATTAGGAGGTTATGGGGTTAAGTCGTGGAAACAGCCTCTTGCAGAAATGTAGGGTATGGTTGCGTACAACAGACCCTCGTGGTCCAGCCTTTTGCTGGACCCCATGCATCCGAGCTAATTTGACAGTATGTGAAGGTTACTGGGGT
The DNA here is from genome assembly GCA_030864215.1 of Capsicum pubescens. NCBI lineage: Eukaryota > Viridiplantae > Streptophyta > Magnoliopsida > Solanales > Solanaceae > Capsicum > Capsicum pubescens. The sequence continues at coordinate 304,905,336 of CM061549.1, read as the reverse complement.
AAATTTACACTCATATGTTAGTTATACACGTACTTGGTAAAGTTGTTGTTATGTGATCAGGAGGTTAGGGGGTTAAGTCGTTGAAACAACCTCTTGCAGAAATGTAGGGTAAGGTTGCGTACAATGGACCCTTGTGGTCCGGCCTTTTGCTGGACCCCACGTATAGCTGGAAATTTAATGCACTCGAGCTAGTTTGAAGCATACGAATTACTATAATAGTATCATTTTATGTCTGATTTGTGTTTGTTCTTTGTTAGATTTGGTTTGGTGATGTTGAAATGTTTTTAACTTTTTATTAAATATAGAGTTAATGGTCAGAAATGCTCTAATTTTTTAATTAAATGTAGAGTTAATGGACTCCTAAAATATTCCGTATTTTTGTGTTTCATACCTGAACTTTCAAGTGTATGGACTATTTATCAAAACACACCTCAACTATCAATTGTTTACGTTTACTACATGAAGTATCACCGTCGTTCAGGTTGGAGAAGAATTTTCCATATTGATTTTGCCCGAGCTCACCTAAATTATGCTTAAGGAAAGGTTAAAGCACATAACTTTATCTAGTTTCTTAAGATTGTTATTTACCAGATTGTCCTTGGAGGGGACGATAACCATGTGCGGTGGAATGACTTTGATTGTTTTTGCGGGATCTTCGTTAAGCCTTGATTTAAGTTGGAGGAAAAATTTTCCATATTGGTTTTACGTGAAGTCACCTGAACTATGCTTAAGGAAGGGTTAAAGAACATAGCTTTATCTGGTGTCTTAGTCTTGCAAAAAGTTGGCTGCAGTGTACTGAACTGAAGTTACTCAATTCTTAGTGTGGAAGAGTTGAGAAAGTGGGAAGATGGGAGAGCGTAATGTGGTAGAAAAGGGGAGTAAATGGAAAAAGTGTACTTATACGCGGGTTAGAAGGTGAGGGAAGAGGAGTACAGGAAAGGAAAAACGGAAGTAAAATATAGTATGATAAGTAGACATGCAGTTTTAAGAGTGTTAAATATCTATAATAAAGGACATTTGTAGATATATCACGACCAGCACTAAGAGGGTTAGAACTACCTTTCTATCATCTCGTTTTCTTTCATTACGTATTCTTTGACTTTTTAAGGAAAAGGTAACTGCTCTTTCATTCTTTATTCAACGGAGAATATCTCTTATCTTCTTATAAGTTTGTTCGTGCTGCGCTGTCTTTCTTTTGATATTAGAAAATAAGTACTGCTTTCATGGCCTTCCTTTAATAGTATGTACTATGTAGCGTTAGGTTCTAATTATCTCTCGGTTTCCTTTATTCGAAAAACATCTGTTGTTTTCCTTTAGTCCTCCATTGGATTCCTATCCTACCTAAAACAGGGAGAACTTGTGCGTCTTTCTTTCTCGCTTCCTTTTTCTGCATATCTTATAATATTTTGAAGTGACGGTTCTAATCTAAATACATTATGTTTACTAATCATAGTTCTAGACGATGTCACAAGTACTTCAGATATCTTTTCAACTTATGTGTGTCACATGCGAAGGGAACATTACTAAAAGTAATCTTAATTTATGATATCATTTATAGAAGGTGATTAGGCATGATATGGAGCAGTTACAGCTTACGGAGGACATGATCCTTGATAGGAAGGTGTGGAGGACGCGGATTAGGGTAGAGGGTTGGGGTTGGGGGTGCGTCGGTTACAGTAAGGGAGCGTTCTTTATTTGTGTGTGAAGTTTCTTGTTCGTGGTGTTGAGTGATGTCTATGATATCGGATATATAGTTTTTAGTATTATCTTGTGGCTATAGTATTATCTTGTGGATAGTGGTGTTAGTTTATTTTGCATACTGTACAAGTCTGTACGCATTTATGTTTTGTGATTGCTATACTGTTATCGGTCCTAAGCCGGGGGTCTATCGGAAACAGTCTCTCTACTTCACTTGAGGTAGTGGTATGCGTACACTCTACCCTCCCCAGATCCCACTATGTGGGAATAAACTGGGTATGTTGTTGTTGTTGATTTATAGAAAAATTCTCATAATTATTGCTAAAAATCTTCATCTTGCGAATCTCAAGACTTGCCAAAGGTAGGGTCCAATCTTAAAAAATAACCGGCAATAAGAACCAACTATAATATATTAGCGAAATCCGAGTTGGCATTGATACTTAATCTTGAGCCTTTTTGTTTCAGTGACCAACTGAGGTTACAAGTGGCAACCCTACTTGTAATTTTAAGTTTTCAAATAATTAGCTTAAGGTGGTTGTGTATTGTCTAGTATAAAATGCATCTTTACACATCCTTTAACGATTTGCTACGAGGAAATTATAGAGTTGTCTAATAAAAACGTATCCCGCCTCTCATTAGTCAGACTATAAAAAAGGGGCAGCCCGATGCACTAAGCTTCCGCTATGCGTGGGGTCCGAGAAAGGGCCAGACCATTATTATAATCTAGTTAGACTATACACATCATTTTAATCTTCTTAATCATCACGTATAAAATAAAGGTGGAAAAGATCGGCCTGTAGTTTGTTTTGCTTCAATCTAATTTTTTGCATGAACGCACATAGATGTATATTGCTGTTTTTCTCATGGTGTAGGATGGAACACGTAAATGAATGAAATAGTTCCACAAACATTAGAATCCATGCAAGATTAGACGTGGAACACTTTAGTTTGTTCTTTTGCTACTTTGTACAGTCGTAATAGCACATCCTTTGGTGACGTTATAATATGTATTATTATTTTAGCTTCTCAAAAAAATAACAATATATGCACACAGAAACTTTGTCGTTATGCTACCTTATCGAAAATTTACCATCAGACTATTAATGAATTCCTTGTCAATCCTATTTGTGGAAAGCATTTATTCAAATTCTGGCACACTTTCAAGGACGTTTTTTAGGGAGTAATATAAATTGTTTTCTTTTTGTAGGTTGTCACCTGCGGCAGTATCCCTCTTGAAACAAGTTTTCAGCGGATACCAAGATGTGTATATGCTTCTACAGAATTGCTTGAATACAAAGGTTGGGTTGGAAAATCTGCACATCCTAGACACCGTTGCTTTTCATGGGGACTCAGGCATTCAGAGGTTAGTTTGGATTTTAACTATTTGAGTATTTCTGAATTTGGTTCCAATGCTCGGTGTCAATTGGTATCAGCAGTCTCTGAATGTTATTTCAAGTGCAATAGTTATTATCACGACAGTGGCATAGATATAGTTAATGTAGATACTTGTATCATTTCATCCTCGTCAGAAGTTTATACAAATGCTTCCAAGAGTTTATTCGGTACCCGTGCTGTAGGGAGATAGCAGGTACCCAATGAAATAGTCGAGGTTCCATAAGCTGTAATATCTAACTTCAAGCTGAAATTATGGAATTCAGATCATATAAGGCCATGGACTATCTGTGTTCAAGCCTGAACAAACAAACTTCAGTGCGAGTACGTAGAGTCGAGAGATCTTGCAACCAACATTATTTGATACCAATACGCCAACTTCTAGGCTTACGTATTCAGAAATTTCTAGACTTCTGCTAGTTAGATTTTGCTAAAGCTAATATTCTGTCACTATTTCTAATACTCAGATTTTGTTCTAGTGACTCCTAAGTGGTCATTACCGAGCGGTGACAGTCGATACTTTGCCTCTTTCCGTCAACCGAAAGATCTGTACGGGTCATGACCCCAAAAGTTACGTCTATTCAGAAACTTGTATACGTTAACCGACTTCTGTATGTCTCTTGGTGACAGAAATATGTTGCAGATTTCTATATATCAGACTTCCAGACTGGATTACGAGCGCTGGTTAAGGCAGGCTATGGAGCAAAGGTGGCGCCATTTGTAAAACCAACAACAGTTGTTGATATAACGAGGAGTAACAGGGAGTTGTCTCCCAACTTCCTGCGCTGGCTCGCTGATCGTAGCCTCTCGAGTGATGACCGTGTAATGCGGCTAAAAGAAAGGTAAGTTGAGTTTATTCCGCTAAAATCATGTATTTATTCCAACTCGCGAAACCTTCCATAGACTAAGGGATCTTGCTTGATAATTACAGTTACATCAAAGAAGGGAGTACCGTAAGTGTCATGGGCGTAGTAAGACGCCAAGACAACGTGCTAATGATCGTTCCACCACCCGAGCCTATTTCAACAGGCTGTCAATGGACACGTTGTCTTCTTCCCACCTACGTAGAAGGTCTCATCTTAACCTGTGACGATACTCAGAACGCCGATGTAATTCCTGTATAGGAGGTATACACTATCAATTTTGGTTACTCCACGAGTCATGACAGCACAACGCTAGCAAAGGCGCCCGCCCCCGCCTTGTTCGGTTCCTATGCAAATATTCAACTGTATGTAAGATTGCATAGCAGAACAAAACTGTTCCTCTTGAGTTGCTAAGCTTGTTGTATCAATGTAGATTTCATTATATCTAGTTTGTTTTTAGCTGCATTATGTATACCATACTTGTTATGTTTATAATATGTATGTATATTTTTCATAGCTTGCTTTAGCTTTTCATTTTATTTTTTTCCACATATAATCATTTGGTATCTGGAATTCACTAGTCTGATTTATCTGTGATACAAGTCAAATGGCCACCCTAATTTTTGAAGACGTGATTCGAGACCATCACTTAAAGGCTCAAGACTTGGTCACCCCGAAGGCACAAGAATATGCAAGGAAGACCCATTTTGAGCCTACCGTGAGTGGAAGATTTCTCGGAGCATTGAAGACTTGAGGATTCACGATTTTGGACACTTAATAGCTCACGATTTTTGGGCCATCTTCATTGAGGGCATTTTGGTCACTTCACTTTGCCCAAAATGCACTCCATGGCCACCCCTCTCATTAAGGGTAGTGTAGTCATTTGTCTTCTTTTGTAATGTAATATAAATAGAACAAGATACGGTTTTTACGACGTAGTTGTTTATGGATGTAAGACAAACTCTCTCTCTAGTGTGAGGAAAAACCACCAATCCGTAACTAGGGATGCCAAAGTGTGGATATCACTTGTGTTGCATCGTTGGCTTGATACGTTGGTGTTTTCCCTCTCGTGTCAACGTTAGAGTTAGGTTTGTGTCGTGGGTAGTGTTAAGGGTCCAAGAGTCTCACAATTCTTGGGTTCTTAAGATTGCCCCTTCATTTGGTCTAACTATCTATCTTGTATTGTTGTTGTAAGTTTCGGATTTCTTGTTGTTGTTAGTGTAACTCGTGAGTTTCCTGTTGATGTAATATTGTTGTTCTCATATTGTGTTGATAATATAGTTTGTGGATCGCTGGAAATTAGGTGTTAAAACACCACAATACTTCGTGTTCTTGTTGTTGTTCTTGAATTTCCGAGAGGGATCACTCAAAGGGTCCTCGATTCTCTTGAACTTGTGGACTGTTTTGGGTTTTTGTTTTGTGTGTTCTTTGTTGTTCTTGTATCAATCTGAAATTCCCGTTAAAGGAAGAAGCGTTCCTTATTAAGAATTTTTTCACGTTCAAGGCTCGAATTAAGGGTGGATAATTGAAATGAAAAAAAAGATAAAAATATACGACTAGCAGTTTATTTGGTAGCAAAAAAGAAATAAAAGTTGATAACTTTGGTAAGTTTTTAATACTACTAAATTTTAAACTAATTGGATTTTATTCACTATAACAATAAAGTTACTAAACTTTACCTGCTACAGAAGTGGTGATTTAATGTAATTAAAATTAATAATCATTAAACTTTACCTACTATAACGATATAATAACCCAAAGTTCCAAACATTCTACTCATCAAAATAATATAATACTATAAAAAAAAAAAGGGAAGCCCGGTGCACTAAAGCTACCGCTATACGCAGTGTCCGGGAAGGGCCTCACCACAAGGGTGTATCGTACGCAGCCTCACCTTGCATTTCTGCCAGAGGCTGTTTCCAAGGCTTGAACCCGTGACCTCCTGGTCACATGACAGCAACTTTGCCAGTTACTCCAAGGCTCCCCTTCTAATATAATACTATTTGGTTGATAATTTATCGTATCGTTTTATAATATATCGTATTGTATAGTATAATAGTATAGTAATATAATACTATACAATACAATATCTTATAAAACGATACGATAAATTATCAACCAAACAGCTAATTAGTTTCTGACAATTGTTAGAAGCAGCAAGAAATGGCTGTTGTACTGAAATAACTGAATCAATATTCCCTTCACTTCCCCTGTGACCCCAGCCCCCCTCCCCCACCCCAACCCCAGCATTAATATTTCAAGATTCATTAAAGGGGTTGTAGAAAAGTGAAAAAATAATAATGGGTAGTAAAAATCTTGATGAATTCTTGATTCTTTACATTTTTGGAATAGCAGTTGTGTGTCTGTTGCCATGTTGTTTTGGTAGTGTTGGAGTGAACTGGGGTACAATGGCAACAAAGCAATTACCAGCAAATAATGTTGTGGAGACGTTAATGGAAAATGGATTTAATAAAGTGAAATTGTTTGAAGCTGATGAAGTGATTTTGAATGCTTTAATTGGTACTGATATTGAAGTTATGATTGCAATACCTAATTACATGTTGATGGATTTTAGTTCTGATGATTCTACATTTGTTGATTCTTGGGTTGAAGCTAATGTCACTGCTTATGCTTACGCTCATGGTGTCAATATCAGGTGATGTTTTTCATCTTTTGTTAGTAGTCCTTTGCTTTGCTTGAGCTGAGGGTTTATCGGAAATAATAGAGGTAAGACTGCGTACACACAATCCTCTCCACACCGCATGTGAAATTACACTAGGTAAGTTGTTGTTGTCAGTGTTAGTAGTCGTTTGCTTTGGAAGTCTATCGACAATAGTCTCTCTACCTTTGTAAGGTAGGTAGGGGTGAAGCTGCATACGCTCTACCTTCTGCGGACTTCACTTGTGAAGTTATACTGGATATGTTGTTGTTGTCGTTGTTAGTAGTCTTTTCCTTTGCTTGAGCTGAGGGTTTATTGGAAATAGTCTCTCTACCTTCGGAAGGTAGGGGTAAGACTGCGCACGCACAATCCTCCCCAGACCGCTTGTGAAATTACACTAGGTAAGTTGTTGTTGTGAATTTTAGTAGTCATTTGCTCCGAAAGTCTAAGGTAGGGGTAAAGCTGCATACGCACTACCTTCTCCGGACTTGACTTGTGAAATTATACTGGATTTGTTGTTGCTGTTGTTGTTAGTAGTCTTTTGGTTTGCTTGAGCTGAAAGTTTATCGGAAACAGTTTCTCTACCTTTGAAAGGTAGGGGTAAGATTGCGTACACACACTCCTCCCCAGACCGCTTGTGAAATTACACTAGGTAAGTTGTTGTTGTCACTATTAGTAGTCATTTGCTTCGAAAGTCTACATAGGTAGGGGTAAAGCTGCATATACACTACCTTCTCCAGACCAGACTTTACTTGTGAAATTATACTGGATATGTTGTTGTTGTTGTCGTCGTTGTTAGTAGTCCTTTGGTTTGCTTGAGCTGAAAGTCTATCGGAAACAGCCTCTCTACCTTCGGAAGGTAGGGGTAAGACTATGTACACACAATCCTCCTCAGACCGCTTGTGAAATTACACTAGGTAAGTTGTTGTTGTCACTGTTAGTAGTCATTTGCTTCAAAAGTCTATTAAGGTAGGGGTAAAGCTGCATATACACTACCTTCTCCAGACCAGACTTTACTTGTGAAATTATACTGGATATGTTGTTGTTGTTGTTGTCGTTGTTGTTAGTAGTCCTTTGGTTTGCTTGAGTTGAAAGTCTATCGGAAACAGTCTCTCTACCTTCGGAAGGTAGGGGTAAGACTGCACACGCACAATCCTCCCCAGACCGCTTGTGAAAATACACTAGGTAAGTTGTTGTTGTCACTATTAGTAGTCATTTGCTTCGAAAGTCTATTAAGGTATGGGTAAAGCTGCATACGCACTACCTTCTCTAGACTTCACTTGTGAAATTACATTGGATTTGTTGTTGTTGTTGTTGTCGTTGTTGTTAGTAGTCCTTTGGTTTGCTTGAGTTGAAAGTCTATCGGAAACAGTCTCTCTACCTTCGGAAGGTAGGGGTAAGACTGCACACGCACAATCCTCCTCAGACCGCTTGTGAAATTACACTAGGTAAGTTGTTGTTGTCACTATTAGTAGTCATTTGCTTCGAAAGTCTATTAAGGTATGGGTAAAGCTGCATACGCACTACCTTCTCTAGACTTCACTTGTGAAATTACACTGGATTTGTTGTTGTTGTTGTTGTCGTTGTCGTTGTTGTTAGTAGTCCTTTGGTTTGCTTGAGTTGAAAGTCTATTGGAAACAGTCTCTCTACCTTCGGAAGGTAGGGGTAAGACTGCACACGCACAATCCTCCCCAGACCGCTTGTGAAATTACACTAGGTAAGTTGTTGTTGTCACTATTAGTAGTCATTTGCTTCGAAAGTCTATTAAGGTATGGGTAAAGCTGCATACGCACTACCTTCTCTAGACTTCACTTGTGAAATTACACTGGATTTGTTGTTGTTGTTGTTGTCGTTGTTAGTAGTCCTTTGGTTTGCTTGAGGTGAAAGTCTATCGGAAACAACCTCTCTATCTTCGAAAGTTAGGGGTAAGACTGCGTGCAGACAATACTCCCCTTACCCCACTCGTGAGATAAGACAGGGTATCTTGTTGTTGTCGTTGTTAGTAGTCCTTTGGTTTGCTTGAGGTGAAAGTCAATCGTAAACAACCTCTCTACCTTCGGAAGTTAAGGGTAAGACTGCGTACACACAATCCTCCCCATACCCCACTCGTGAGATAAGACTGGGTATGTTGTTGTTGTCGTCGTTGTTAGTAGTCCTTTGGTTTGCTTGAGCTGAAAGTCTATCGGAAACAGCCTCTCTACCTTTGTAAGTTACGGGTACGACTGCGTACACACAAACCTCCCCATATCCCACTTGTGAGATAAGACCGGGTATGTTGTTGTTGTTGTCGTTGTTAGTAGTCCTCCTAGTTTATTCCATTGCTTTCTAGGTTAAACAAGGACAACCTGGTGGACTAAAGCTCCCGCTACGCGTGGGGTCCGGGGAAGGATCGAACCACAAGGGTTTATTGTACATCCACCATTGGTATCTTGGGTGTTCCAAGTAAATATATGCACTAGTTAGATACAAGGTTTCTGCAATATACTCCCCAGAATTTCAACTTCTGATACATGATTTCAACAATCTTGCAGAAGTTGGTTGGTAAAGTTTTGTTTATAGCATTTCTCAGTTTCAATTCTCAAATGAATGTAGGTATGTAGCAGTGGGAAATGAGCCGTTTCTCCGATCGTACAACGGAACGTACCTGCAGTACATATTACCAGCACTGAAAAATGTTCAAGAAGCCATCAACAAAGCTGGATTAGGGGCAGTGGTGAAAGCAACTATCCCTTTCAATGCAGACATTTACTACTCCCCCGAGTCGAATCAGGTACCCTCAGCTGGCGATTTCAGGCCAGAAGTGCGCGATTTAACTCTCCAGATTGTCCAATATCTGTATTCAAATGATGCCCCTTTCGTCGTTAACATCTATCCTTTCCTCAGTCTCTATGGGAACATGTACTTTCCATTAGATTTCGCGTTTTTTGATGGCACAAACAAGCCTGTCAGGGATGGAGATAATGTTTACACAAATGTGTTTGATGCCAATTTCGATACTCTTGTATGGTCGTTGAAGAAAGCTGGTTTCCCTGACATGAAAATCGTAGTTGGAGAAGTAGGGTGGCCGACGGATGGAGATAAAAATGCTAATAACGAATACGCTATGAGATTTAACCAAGGATTGATCAAACATTGTCTGAGTGGACAAGGAACTCCAGCTAGAAAGGGCAAGATAGAGGTTTATTTATTCAGCCTCATCGATGAGAATGCTAAAAGCATTGCTCCGGGTAACTTTGAGAGGCATTGGGGACTGTTTGAATTCGACGGAAAGCCTAAATACGAGCTAGATTTATCCGGGAGGATGCAGAAGGATATAGGGTTGGTTGCAGTAGGAGGTGTAAACTATATGCACAAAAGGTGGTGTATACTAAAACCAGGAAACAACATAAAAGATAATGCAGAAGACTTACCAAAAAACATTGATTACGCGTGCAGCCTTTCAGATTGCACGGCTTTGGGCTATGGCTCGTCCTGTAACCATCTTAGCACGGAAGGGAACGCCTCCTATGCTTTCAACATGTACTATCAACTCAAGAATCAGAACAGCTGGGACTGCGATTTTGATGGCCTGGCTATGGTGACTGATGAGGATCCATCGGACGACAAGTGCCGATTCCCATTGATGATTGCTGTTGGCCACTCCTTGGATATGCTGTTGTCCATGAAGTTGCTGTATATCATACTTGTTGCTGTTCATGTCTTGATAGACGATTAGTCATTCAGTATGTAAAGTTAGTATGGTTCTAGATATTGATAACTATATGTCGCTCAGACTCTCCGAAATGTTATTACATCCGTGTCAGATCCTCATAAAATGCACTGCTTTTGGATGATCGGACATGCACTTGCCGACTATGTTGCTCAGACTTTCCAAAACGATGCTATGCTTGTGTCGGATCCTCCAAAAACGCACTAATCATGGAGGATCCGTCACGCACCCTTCAATATTTTTGAAGAGTCCGAGCAACATAGCTTGCCGATACATCTGTAGAAAGAAGCCAGCAACAATAAAAATGTAATACTTCATTAGCTGCAAGGACAGAAACATCAAAAGGGGAGAACATAGTAACCCCCTTGTATTCTAGGGGTAGTTTTTAGACACCACCATAAAAAAAAAAAGATTCTCAACATCATAGTACTGTCATCGTATGGAGACGAGATAAGAGACTTAAAACGTCGGGGGAGGAACTACAATGAATATGTTACAGTCTTGAATGCATTCCACCGGCAACTACAAGAGTTTCTCCGGTTACATAAGCAGCATCGTCTGAAGCAAGATAAGCAGTAGCTGCGGCCATGTCTTGTGTTGTTCCGAGCCTATTGAGTAATGTCTTGGCCTCAAGTTCTTTCCTCTAATAAACAATAAGCATCCAGTTAATAAACTGTGAACTCACGATCAGATATTTTAACCAAAGAGAGATGAGAGATCCAAAAGTAACGCAAACTTACCAAATTAGCATTCCCCGTGATAAAGTCAGCGAAATGTGTGGGTACAAACCCTGGCGCGACACAGTTCACACGAGTATTGGGAGCCATTTCAGACGCGAGAGCCTGAGAGAACCCCACAAGAAGTGAGAAGGAAACTAATAGGAATTTGGGAATCTTCACCATATGGCTTTTGCTGAGGCAGCTCTTTCTGTCCCTGTTAGTCCAATGGACTAAATTTCGGATTTATAACGAGGACAAATATTTAAATAGTTCCCCGGGAAAAGCCGTTTGTGAAAGATCCCCATAGGAGTTAGTAACTTGATGTGCCAATAATGCCATGATAAGTACCTTGGTCAGCCCAAGAAGGGCTGTTTTAGTTACGCCATACATTCCCATGGCAGCGGGTGGTTCATAAGCGGATATAGAGGAAATTATAACAACTGAGGAACCCTTCTGAAGGTAAGGAGCTGCATTCTGTAAATGGTTAAAAGAGTAAAACATTACGCGCAGCGCCAAGAACAATTAGAAGTGATTTTGACACAACAGAATCTAGAATATATCGTGCTTCTGGGGACATTGAGCCAAAGCTCGAGTACCGTCCGTGCACCGTTTTCCTTCTCTACCATGACTAATCGATTGATTCAATATAGGCATCGCTCTTTACTTTGTCCTTCCCCCCTATTTTTGCCCCATCACTAGTGGACAGTGATTTCGTATTTCTCTGATATCTATTTTTATTATTTCTTATTCCTTATTTCTGTTATGCCATCCATCCTGTTTCATGTTTCATTACGACCTTGTGTACTATTCTTTATCTTGAGCCGGCGGTCTATCGGAAACAACCTCTCTACTTCTTTGGAGGTAGAGGTATGAACTGCGTACATTTTACCCTCCCCAGACCTCACTTTGTGGGAATACACTGGGTTTGTTGTTGTTGTTGTTGTACTAGTGGACAGTGGTTACTCCCGATCCGAAGCACCCCTATTCCATTCATAGAGAGATCCAATCGTCAAAATCAATAAAAAGGCCACTATGGACCAAAATCCAAATGGATCAATCTTGTTGGGAGGTACCCAGGGAGCTTACATCAGGAAACTCCCATGCTTTCCGAGGAAGGAACAAAACAGAGAAAGACACCATCCAACTGCTTTTTATGTGCACGCGTTGGTCACCAGAAAGACTAGAACTCAGGAACATCAATATGGTTACGGTTCATTAAGTCACGACCCTTAGCTTATTTCTTTCTGTCTTTTGAACGAATCTAGAACCTCAATTAGCAGATTCGTAAGAAACCTTTCTTGGAAGACTCAATTCGTTAGATAAGCATAGTACATAATCACTGATAGGATCATTACTGAAATTAACAAATAATTAATCGGCACTCTGAAGCAAGTTGATCCGAGAAGACTAACCTCGTAGCTCACTTCGATCAATCAGTCAAGCATTAAAACATGCGATAGAAAGAAATATTAGCGTGAATTTATTCATATCAAGTGGCTTACCTGAAGTAATAATATAGCGGCTTTCACATTGATGTCCCAGAGCTTGTCAAGGACTGGTTCTTTAATTTCCAATATAGCATCCACTGTAGGATTTACAGCAGCATTTGACACAACGACATCCAATTTCCCGTATTTCTGGAAAATGGCAAGTTCCAATTAGCGAAACTGGATTAACCACGGAATTCTCAAGTCATCCTTTCACACTTTGCAAGTAGATACAGTTGTTACCTCAAAGGATAAAATGGTTAAAGAAAAAAAGAACCTCCCAAGGAAACAGTTTTGACCGTCAGTAGATTAAACACACTCTATATCCTCGGTCTCAAATAAAAATGATTTGCATGAAGTCAAGAATTATAAAACCTGCAGAACGAAGCCACTGTATTGTCACAGAAGTAAGATTCAATCTGTTTAATCGTTGATCTTTACAAATACTATACCGAGGAACCTGGACGAAATGTGATTAATATCAGTACATGACTGTGACAACCAACCGACCGACAAACATCACTGAGGATTCACAGTGTCCTTTACGTACTATAGTGTCACACTGTACCCCTTCCTTTTCATTAAAAGATTTACTGGTGGCTTGTTCAAAAAAAAAGGGGGCAGCCCGGTGCACTAAAGCTCCCGCTATGCACTGGGAAGGGCCCATCACAAGGGTGTATTGTACGCAGCCTTACCTTGCACCTCTGCCAGAGGCTATTTCCCAGGCTTGAACCCGTGACCTTCTGGTCACATGGCAGCAGCTTTACCGGTTACTCCAAGGCTCCCCGTCTACTGGTGGCTTGTTCAATAGTTAAAAAGATAAAAATTAGGGAGAAATGTATTTATCATGCTTACTAAAAACTACTGTTCTTAGAATTACTATGCTTAGTTCTTGTTTTCAGAATTTATAGAGACTGTAAATACCTATTAAAACACCGGCACTGGACACAAATTTAACATCTTCACAAGTCTAAAAGAGATGCTCACACACTCCACGAACTTTCTATCGTAATGATTCTTCAAACGGCTCCGTTTATAGCCAACGAGGAGAGAAGCCATTTTTTAAAAGAGTAAACAACAACCACTCTAATATGATGAAAACAGTTAGACTCGCCTGTGAAACTCATGAGCGAAGACCAATAAAGGAATAAGTATCTCCCGGAATTCACTTCACACAGAGAGTTTGCTAGTCCAATTAAATGGTTCTCTTGTCTATGACGAGAGACGGTTTATCGATGATAGTAACCGACATATTTCTCCTATTAGACAACCGCACAAATCACAACCTAACAGCCTAACGATACTTGCTCAAGAATATTATGGTCACACTGACACTAACACCAAATGGTCAATGAAGTGGGTAAAACCTTGAAGACCGGGGTTCAAATCCTAACAAAGACAAAAAAAATACACTACGTAACCTCTTCCCATTTGACTAAACCTTGGTAAGCAGAGTAACCTAGTACTTGTTGGTGCGAAACGTAGCATGTACTCAATGGAACAGTCGAGGTGCGCGCAAGCTGGCCCAAAACTAACGTTATCAAAGGATTATGCTCACACTAGAAAAAAAAAAGGCTAACTAGTTTCTTTCACCGGCAAATTTGGCCAGTGAAGCATTCAAGCATGCACCAACCAAACGTTTGAACTCAAACTTCTGAATTTGATAAGTTCGAACAAGTGTAAATACACTAGTCGGATACCTGAATGGTCTTGTCGACCAAATCCTTCCTCTGTTGTGCATTTGACACATGACATACTACTCCAAAAGCTTCAATTCCTCGATCTTTGAGTTTTTGAACTGCTTCATCCACATTTTTCTGTAAAAATGAACACCTCAAGTCAAAATCCCAAATGCACAAGCAACAAATCTAATATTTCAGAAGGTAAAAAACAACAACAAATCTACATATAGTTCAAGATTTACAATAAGCAAATAAGACCCACTCAATAAGACCCACTCTAAGCAAAATTGAAGACAAGTTACACTAACACATTAACATATCAAATTCACCAAAGATTCAATTTTTACAATATTGAGTTGAGTGTCTATCGGAAACAACCTCTCTATCTCACCTCGGAGGTAGTGGTATGTACCGACTACTGCGTACACTTACCCTCCACAGACTCCACTATGGCTAAGGAGATAGAGATACTCGAAATAGGAGTAAAAGGAGTTAGAATTCATGGAAATTGTGGAAATGATAGAATTAATAACTATTAATAGTAGGTTGGCGGGGGTGGAGGTGAAGCATAGGTGGCGGATTGCTCGTACTTCTCAGGTGGTGGAGGTGAGGTGTAGGTTGGAGTTTGCTAGTTATATTCCATTGGTGGAGGCAAGTAGTATGATGGTACTTTTACCGTCGTTGGTAGAGGAGGTAAATTGTAGTATTTTGGTGGAGGGGGAGGGGATTTATAGGAAGGCGTAGATTCTTTGTAGTATGGGGGAGGGGGAGGGGATTTATACGAAGGGGTAGATTCTTTGTAGTATGGTGGAGGATACCAACCATTTTTGTAGGTGCAATTAAACACTAAAAAGCATAAAACTTTCACCAAAGTAGAAACACCACGACGAAGAATTCACCAAAACATGACAAGAGATGATTAAATTATCAACAAAGATCCGAATTTACGAAACACCCATTGCACAATATGCAATCAAACACAGAAAAAAACATCAATCTTTAGCCAAAACTATAAAAACAGTATGAAAAATTCACATAAACTTTACAGAAAAAAGTTAAAATATCAACAATAAAGTATCTAAAACAAGGAAACACCAATATAAAAAAAAATCACAGACCATGTTAGTATGTTTACACTAATATCCACATATGAAATTCTTCAAAGATTCAATCTTTACAATACACAACCATTTTAGAATAGGCAATCAAACACAACAACAACAAGCCCAGTGCATTCCCACGTAGTGGGATCTGGGGAGGGTAAAATGTACGCAGTCCATACCACTACCTCCGAACAAGTAGAGAGGCTGTTTCCGATAAACCCCCGGCTCAGGACAAAATGACAGTAAACAAAGTCGTTATAAAACATGAAACAAGATGAAATAACAGAAATAAGACACACACAAAGTAGTACAATACACTACCAAACCGAAAGCACAAACCTCACCCAAACTCTCCTAACTAGAAGCTCCAACCTACGTACAAAGCCCTACGACTACTAGCCAGGCTACACCAAAGCACTCTTATCTACTGGCTACGACTCACTCACATGCCCTAGCCCTCTAACCTAATCCGCGTCATTCATACCTTCCTATCTAGGGTCATGTCCTCAATAAGTTTTAACTGCTCCATGTCACGTCTAATCAAACACAGAAAAAAATCAAACTTTGATCAAATTACAAACACCCATATAAAGAATTCACAGAATCATTACAACAGATTATGAAATTATCAACAAATATCTAAACACATAAAAAAGATCAAACTTTGATCAAATTACAAACACCCATATAAAGAATTCACAGAATCATTACAACAGATTATGAAATTATCAACAAATATCT
Organism: Capsicum pubescens; assembly: GCA_030864215.1. NCBI lineage: Eukaryota > Viridiplantae > Streptophyta > Magnoliopsida > Solanales > Solanaceae > Capsicum > Capsicum pubescens. Next base: position 304,889,283 of record CM061549.1, on the reverse strand, counting down.
CAACACATAAAAAAGATCAAACTTTTATCAAATTACAAACACCCAAATAAAGAATTCATAGAATCATTACAACAGATTATGAAATTATCAACAAATATCTCAACACATAAAAAAAGATCAAACTTTGGCCAAAATATGAAGAATTCACAAAATCTTGATAACAAATTATGAAATATCAACAAATAATTATCACATAAACATACAAAATATAAAGAATCCACAAAAATTGACAATAAATTATCAAATAAACTTAATATATACTTTTTTTTTTTTTTGTAAATTTTTTTTTGAAAAATAAGCAAACCTGTTTTCTAGAGGAGATAACAACAGAAGCACCTTCCAAGCCTAATCTTTCAGCTATGCTAAATCCAATACCTTGTGTTGATGCTGTTACTATTGCTACTTTCCCTTCAAATCTTTTGCCTAATTTCTCCATTTTGTTGACTAATTAGCTCAAGTAAATTTTTTTGGAGAAAAAGAAAAAAATATGTGCTGACTATAGTTTAATTCTTCTGATTTCTTGGGAGTGTGAACACTTTTTTCTATTGGATTGACATATTTTAAGGATGTTGATTACTACTTGTACTTCCAACAATGCATGTTCACATTACTAAAATACTTATTTATCAATATCTGTCCATTAAACTAAAATATACTGCAAATAAATAATGACTTTACAGAATTTATAAAATTATTCCTCTTAAAATTTCTTTTTTAATTATCTTTTTTTATAAAGTGAGGCCACTAAGAATAAAATAGGAATGATGCTATTAAATAGTTACTAAATAAAAAAAAATAACACGGAGGGAGTAGTATATGATTTTTTTTTTCAAAATATAATGCTTATTTATTATATTAAAATATTTATTGAATTTTAAAAAATAGTGGATGATTTATTTATTTTTATTTTACTTTTGATATTAAATAATATAATTTTTAAAATAATATACTAATTATATTTAAAGAATGATATAATAAATTATTTCTTAAATATATATATATATATATATACTAGTTTAGATGTACGCGCTCTGTGCGTATACCTTATTTTAATGAGTTTAAACTTTACAATAAATAAGATATTTGTTTAAATAATAAAGATGAATATCTAGTTTAACGTACCTCTCAATATTTATAGAAGTATTTCCTTAACAAAGTCTTATTTTAGGAGTATTTTTCTAATTGAATATTAGAAAGAAAAATATTAATTAATTCTCCTACCATATATTTGAAGAGTCTCATATATTTTAGGAAGTCTAGTAGAAAAAAATATATTAATTAATTCTTCTATTGTATACTTTAGGAGTCTCATACACTTTAGTAAGTCTAGTTAATATAATAAAAAATAATTAAATAATAAATTTAAAAAAATATAATGAAAAAACGATTTTGTCTAAAGAAAAGTCTTTTAATGTACGACAAAAAGTTCAAATCTCTTTTCTCAGGGTCTTCATACTTTTAATATATTATTATTATTATTATTATTATTATTATTATTATATATTAGTATATATATATATATAAAAGTAAATTTTGTGTGTTCACCCAATGGGAATGGGTTTGATATTTACGTGATGGTTTTTTATTTTAAAGGTAAAATAGATTATTCTTTTGACCATGTTACTTGATAGTACGTCTCATGCTTTATTACGGATTTGTTTATTATTTTTTGTCTTGAGCCGGAAGTCTATCGGAAACAATCTTTCTACTTCTCCGAATTCTCCGAAGGTAGTGATATGAACTGGGTACATCTTACCCTCCCTAGATCCCAATGTGTGGAAATAGACTGGATTTGTTGTTGTTGTACTTGCTAGTACTTAGAGTAATTTGTCTAGTTGTTCATATTAGCAGTTGTAGTGATGTGTTTGTTGTTAAAGAGTTTAATTGATGGTTGTTGTTTATATTATATCTTGTATTATTATTTTCTGATAGTTTTATTTTGTTACTATTTGTTGTTTTTCTGTATTTTTTATTATAACAGTCTTTGTCTTGAATCGAGGATTCATTTGAAACAATCTATTTACCTCATCTTTGAGATAGTGATACAAACCTTGCATACACTCTACGCTCCTCAAATTTTATTTTGTAGGAATTATGGGGCGTGTTAAAAATAATAATATTTTTTTCTAAAAACAAACAAAAAAATACACTGTTCAAATGCACGCCAAAATTAATAAATTTGAATTTTAAAATGAAAAAATTATCACATAAATTAATACGAAGAGGATATTATTTTATTTATTGTAATGAAAACTCAGCACCCACATGGCCTCACCTGTTTTGTCTGTATTAAATGGCCGATAAGTTCAATGAATTGAGAAAATATTCCAATAAATTTCATAGTTGGAAATTAGATTTAAGAACATAAAAAGAAAAAAAAAACTAGGGATAAGGAAATTGATAAAAATAAAATAAAAAGTTCACATCAACATTAGATGAGATTTCTTTTCATCTATCCAAACACACAAAACTATCCCAATATCATGATTATTAAAATAAAATAAAATATTTCAACCAACAATATAGTAAAGCATCATCACTACCATCTATATTGAACTCTCTGAAAACTCTGCCACACCCATATCAAATTCTCCAAAAATACACTATCTTTAGAGATTCTGGCACGAATTCGTCGATATTTTTAGGAGTCCGAGCTTTTGTTGCTCGGACTCTTTGAAAATGTCGAGGGATGCATCTCGGATCCTCCGTTAAATGTGTACTTTTAAAGGATCCGATATGAGTGCGACAATATTTTTGGAGACTCCGAGCAACTTAGGTCCGAGCAGCATAGACTATACCACAATAAGGAGGCACAGTGAAAAAATGTCAACTAAATGAAGAATGACTTTGACAAAAGAAAATTGAAGAACAGAAAATTAAACACTGAAAATAACATATTACAAAAATGTTACCACCAATTTATCACTTTGAAATGAATGAGAATGAAAATCATAGTGCAAAAAATGCATGAAAATTAAGCAATATACATCAAGATATAAAACTAACATTGTGAATCAACATTAATCTAAAACAAATTCAACCTCAAACTTTCTTGAAGTGATGGACAACATTTAGTACATCTTTACTCATAAGGATTTCTGAAGTTCTTCAGTAGCTCAGGAATGTCATTGCTGAGCATGTCATCCACAGCTTGGATCATTTTAGGCTTCAACTTGTCGAAATCATCGATGTTGTACTGAGTTAAAACTTCCCTAAAATGATCCACACTTGGGAAATCGCCTGCTGGTAAACGAAACTCTTTCTGGACCTGTGTTGCGAATGAGAATTCAACGTAAGCAAATGCCTGAAATATGAAGAGAGAGAGAGATCGTAAAAGCAGAAGTTGTGTTAAGAAAGAGACCTTTGCGAATATGTTGTCGAGATTCTGAATGAGTTTTTGTTGTGTTTTGGACTTGCCCATCAATGCTGGCATCTCCTTCTTGAGATGGCTGATAATGTAGGAATGGATCTTAGCGGCTCTTGCACGTTTAACAAATTCATTGATCTGAAATAGTAAAAGTACAAAACTCGTAAACTATCTGGTACTCAATGCCAATGGACAAGAAGAGGTGATATCTTACTCGACGGTCACAAGCCTTCTTTGGAATATCTATCAAGTCATCAAGAAGGTCATCTTGTTCTTTCTCAAAAAGATCCTTTCCCATTGGACCAACAGCTTCTTCGTTAACAGGTTTGTCGTTGAAAGAGCTGCAAAGCCAAAAGTTGTGAGAACTCATTTGACACAATATAAACTTACCTTCAATTATTTTACAATCGACATGCTACCAATGGATTATTTCTAAGCGTATCTCTAAGTAATCGAGTCATTTTGTTCAAAACATAGAGAATTATAGAAAGAAAGACCTTCCTCTTACCCTATATAGACTCGTACAACTTCAGGCGTGTTCAGAACTTTCCCAAGAGACCACATCAATGCACCATAAACTCTCATTAGCTTCCATATAAAAACAAAAGGCGAAGAAACTTTTAGCGTCAAGCTGTATCATCTCGTGAAGTAGAAAAAAGCAAAGCAAAGACAGTTGTGTATTGATAATCCTCATATCTTACTTGTTGCGTATCAACTTGATCTGCCTTGTTTAATACAACACGGATTTTGTCTTCATGGCCTTTCAAAGATGATATAACTCGGTTGAATTCGTCACTAATATCAAGTTTATGTGGATCAAACAATAGGAGTATCATGTCACATTTTGCAGCAAACCATGAGATGACACCAGTAAAATCGTAACTCCTCTGTGTCCTTTGCTTCTCTCCCGATAAAACTCCAGGAGTGTCCACAAATGAAATATGGTCGAGGAGCTATGAAGTAATAAAATAATTAGACTAATTATTGAATTACGATGCATAGTATGACAAAGGAAAAGAAATTGCTAGACATTGACTCACAGAATGTGGCAACTGGGAACACTCAAATTTTGATAAAAATGCTCCACCAAACTTTGTCAAATCAGTGAATGGCAAGTTAGCCTGAACAGCGATAGTGTTTCCAGGAATGCTCCTTTCATCTGGACCAGACTGAGCAAAAAATCACCGTAAGGCACTAAAAATGAGAAACCAGTACCTTAAAACAAAATGTACAATCAAATTGTGCCGCTGATGTATCACCGTGAAAGCCTTATTAAAAACGAAAGACTGCAAAGAACTATTAGTTTTACTACTACTACTACGATTACTACAATTAGCATAGGATCTTATATCTTTAACCAAGGGCATAAAACATATGGAACAAAAGAAGAGAAATTGGACGGTACTAACTGTAACCACAATAAATCTGTCGGTTGTTGGCTCTGGTCCGATGTGTGCACCTATTTCAATCAAAAGAGATAAGAAAAGAACAAACAGAAGAACCAACATTAGTTAAAAATGACAGGTATTAAATAAAAGTAGAGAAATTGGACAGTACTAACCAGGATAATTGCACTTTAGCAAATGTTTGATAAAAGTGGTTTTTCCTGTCGAGTATTGACCCAAAAGCATGACCATAGGCTTGGCATCAAAATCGCTCTCCGTCTATGACAACAAACAAAAAGAAGCATTCACAAACACAAGTTTAACATCTATAAGGTTGTTGAAAGTACTTACTATTAAGACATAATCGGTATGCTTCTTCATCCACTCACCAGAGTCGGAGATGCAAAATCATTAAAGCGGTAAGTAAGTTCCAGTGGCTTCAACTTTTCATTGTAGAGTCTCTTCAAACCATCAGTTACTGATGTAACAGCAGTGAGAGAAGGCTGGATCTGAAGAAAAATCGAAACGAAACAATGTCAAAAATAAAAATGAGAAAAATAACCATGGCCAATTTGTGGTAAAGACACTATTACTACATTCAGGGATAAGGCTTTGTGGAACTTTGGTACTCCGAGTTAGTCGAGTTACTAAGAAAAGAGACAAAATTACAAGACAAATTTTCAAAAAATAACACAAAGCTCAATATGGAATATGTGTACTACTAGATTTCACATTAACATCCCAAAGAAATTAAAATTCACCTTCTTTCTAGATTTCCTGGAAAACAAGTTGATCGATAGTTGTGGCTGCACTTGTATAGTTCCTGTATATTTTTTTCAAGTTAGGGAATTTAACCAAGACAACTTATGACTTTTTTCATGTTTGTATAAAAGCGCCAATGATGTGAAATGACACTTTGTACTGACCATTTGTTCCAGTCATGTTTTTCATCAACGATCCATTAGTTTTCTGCGAGGTAAAAAAGAAACCATACATAACCAAGGGATCGTAATTTCCCATAAGAAAATAAGATGTAACTGTCGAAGCACTTACAGACAATAAAGCATCCAAACCTTCCATCGATGGAGGTTTCAAAAACTCCGTATTAGCTACAAAAGTCAAAAAGAGAGAAAGAAAGAAGAGTTAAGTCAATCACGACACACAGTCAGATGTTTTCATCACCACGACAGCCAATTCATTGCTTCATTTAACTATATACATCTAAAACTTGTAACAACAACTAAAAGAGAAGGGTCGCCACGTTCACTAAAGCTCCCGTTACGTGCAAAGTCCGAGGAAGGGCCGGACCACAAGAAGCACTACCTTTTCTGCTAAGAAGATCAGAGTTGATTTCACATCCTTCTTGTGCCAAGGAGATCAACTACAATAGAAGAAAAATGAATTTATGTTCTATCTGATCAATTTAGATAGAATTTCTAGAAAAAAGAACTAGTTAGTGCCAAAGACCTGCATTGCAGTAACAAACTCATTGAAACCCAAAAAACCTTGTCGTTTAGAATCTGCGATCGCCCAAACCTTCATTCACAATAATTGAAATTAGCCATATAACACTATCACATAAGGTATATATCTAGCAAGTAAACTAACAAGCAACAAGCAAAGGCTGGTTACATAGTCAAATGTTGCTTTAAAACAATAAAGAACCTCAACATTCCCTTAAACTAATTGCAGACTATAGGACTTTTACGAAGGAGAATAGCAATGTGCAATCTATTTTCACTGGTTGGCTAGTTGGCATTTTCTTCATCGATAGTTAAGCAGTAGATGGCACAGTAAAAGTTAAGCAATAGGTGGCACAGTAAATGACAATTTACATAAAATTTGAGTTAAGCAATCACTACATTCTACATTAAACTTCAACAGTGACATTAAACAACAGATAGAAGACTAATTCTAACTTCTACGATAAGAAATCACTTGAGATATGCACCACCAAAAGCTACTAAATATCAAAAACAACTACGGCAGAATTTCAAATTATTACTACGAACACATAAATAACAATTAGCAAATATACTAACAAAACACAATGCTGAAGTTCAAAGGTGCACATATATAAATAAATAGCGCTTGGAAGGTAAAGCGATCCATTATTCAAAATTAACAATCATAAATTTCATTTTTCACAAAAAATCAGAATAATTGCATACAAGAACAGGCCTTAAATAGATGACTCTTAAATAAATTTGAATAGTTAAATAATCGATGCAAAAGCAATTGCACTCAGATTTCTAATCAACGCGTAGACAATTGCACACAGATTGCTAATCAACGCATAAACAATTGCAAACAGATTGCTAATCAAAGCAAAAAAAATTGCATACAGATTGCTAATCAACGCGTAAACAATTTCACACAGATTGCTAAACAACGCGTAGACAATTGCACACAGATTGCTAATCAACGCATAAACATTGGACACAGATTGCTAATCAATGCATAATCATTTGCACACAGATTGCTAATCAACGCGTAAACAATTGCACACAGATTGCTAATCAACGCATACACAATTGCATACAGATTGCTAATCAACGCATACACAATTGCACACAGATTGCTAATCAATGCATACAGAATTGCACACAGATTACTAATCAATGCATAAAAAATTGCCTACAGACTGCTAATCAACGCATTAACAATTGCAAACAGATTGCTAATCAACGCATAGACAATTGCACACAGATTGCTAATCAACACATAAACAATTGCCAATCAATGCATACAGATTGCTAATCAACGCATAAACAATTTCACACAAATTGCTTATCAACGCGTAAACATTTGCACACAGATTGCTAAATCAACACATAAACAATTGCTAATCAATGCATAAACAACTCCAAACAGATTGCTAATCAACGTGTAAATAACAAATCTATAAACAAAACACAAATCTAACACGCGATAAGAGATAACACATTCAAAAATAAACAATTACAGATTTCACTTCTACCAAAAAAAAATGAACAAAAAACATAACAATTACACATAACAACACTACCTGCTTAAGTTCAGGCCTCGATAAATTCGACAATGCAAACAACTTCGTAGCATCATTTCCAGTAATTCGACCATCTCCATCTACATACAAAATCCAAAAACATCGCCATAGAAACTTCATAAAAAAAATGTAAATTACAACCCGATGCACTAAATTCTATTGTATATAGCTTTAACTTGCATTTCTGTCATAGACTCACTGAAATATATATGAATTTATGATTTTTTTTTACCTGAATCGGCGAAAGTGAACCAGTTTTGGTAGATTTTCTGATCGTCTTTCGAACACGAAGAAATTGGAACTGAATTAATCTCCATTTTTTTTTCGTTTTGAAAATGAAATGAAGAATGTTAATTTTTTTTTTTCTATATATATAGTATGGTATTTTGAAATTTGAAAAAGCATGAAAGAGGGAATTTGTTACGGCTCTTTTTTATAACAGATAGGGGTGTTATTTGAATGTATGTTACGGCGTCGTTTAGTGTGGTTGGGATGGAGTGTTTTTTTTAAGGGATCGTTTGGTTGGTGGAATAAGGATTTTAATTACGTGATATTCTATGACTAAGGGAAACCTTAGCGTAATTGATAAAATTGTTGTTATGTGATCAGAAAGTCACGGGTTTAAGCCTTAAAAATAGCGAGAGGCTGCAGACAATAGACCGTTGTGGTTCGACACTTCTCATGAACCTTGTACATTGGGGGAACTTTAGTGCATCGGACTATCCCTTTTTTTTTTAATTCTGCGTTTTGATAAAAGTTAATATCAACTCTCGGGATTATTTTATTACCATTTTAGTATAAATGATGGGATAAAAATAATTTTGTGGGATATCCTTATTTATCGAGGCTCATTCCAGCAACTAAATGACTCCTTATAGGATAAACTAAAGTTCGACAACAATAGAGGTTGATCAGATGGTAACACGCCATCTCCAATCCTAAGATTGTAGTTTCGAGTCAACAAGAATTTTTTTAAAATTATTATTATTATTATTATTTTAACGCCTCCGTAGGAGTTTTTACTCATTTTGCTTCCTTAATGACTCAAACGTATAATCTTCAAATTGAAAATGAGAATACTTACTATCCAAACAAGTCCCTCTTGTCGTCACGAAAACATTACTTAGACATTTAGAGAATATAAATAAAAATAGTTAATTTGTAGGAGTATTTCATTGTCTCTTATATAATTTCTCTAATAATGTTTGTAAATTTCATTATATTTTCCTAATTTCTAAATATAGGATAACAATTTATACTATTATATTCAAAACTTTGATTAGAATTGACTTGAAAAGAATCTTTGAAAAAATGTCTTACTTATCCAATAATCTCAAAATTTGAAATTCAAAATTGAAAAAAAAGAGACAGCAAAGAGCTTGACATTGGAGGACTCTTTGTTCAAATTATTAAAGTGTGATAAACCATAGTTCATTATTCACATTATTTCACTATGATAAATTAGTATATATATATGATTTAGTGTAAATATCGAGTTCGTATAAGTAATATTTATAATTTACGGTTCTTTTTATGATCATTTGGTATCTGAAATTCATTAGCCTGACTAATTTGAATTTTTGTCACCTAAGACTCGTTAAAAGATAAAGCGCTCTTTATCATGATTTTTTCGATTCTCAAAATTTGAACCCGAGACCTTCGACTAAAGGCAGATGGATCCTATAGATCACACCACAATCGTTCGTGTTGTATCTCAATTTCTCAGCACAACATATACAATATTGTGATTCAATAAACATACAAATTGTTCTTCCACAACTATAAGAAATATTAAGGGAAAATGCTCTATTTCCAATTTGAACTATACGCGAAAAGGCTGAGACACACCCGAACTTTAGGAGGGTCCTATTACCACCTGAACTAATTAAAATCGTATTTTTGACAACTTTAGTGCCTACGTGGAACATACGTAGCACACACGTATGCCTACGTGGACCCTTCGGTGTGTTGTGCCACGTATGCACTAAAGTTGTCAAAAATACGGTTTTAATTAGTCCAGGAGGTAATAGGACCCTCCTGAAGTGTTTGGGTATGTCTCAGCCTTTTCGCGTATAGTTCAAGGTGGAAACAGAGTATTTTCTCAAATATTAATACAAATATTCAATGCATCTTCTGGGCAAACCATACTATATGATTCTTCAAAAAAGGCAGCAAAACACCTGCATAAAATCATAGAAAATTTGTAAAATCAAACAAATAAATGACCATATGAATGTGAAGGAAGACATTTTGACTATAAGTATAAGTAAACGCGACACTTGGATCACTATACTGTTTGTAGCGCATGACGTTATTCATGTTGAAGTATGTGACCATCTCATGTCGCCAACCATGATGACGTCTGCATTCCATATCCATCCATCTCACGCGCGAGTTTTAGACTAGTGGATGGGGAGTAACATTGCATCCAAAGCCAATATATATAGCTCGCGCGCGCTAAAGACAGTTACCGTCTGCTTTTCATATACATTCGTCTTGTGCGTTTTAGGCTAGTGGATGCAGAGTAACTCTTTTTCCGCTACTAAATATAGCGCGAGTTGAAGGTAATTCCCTTCCGCTTTTCATACACATCGCGAGTTTTTTAAGCTAGTTGATGCAAAGTAACACTACATCCGCCACTGTATATAGCTCGAGCTAAAGACAGTTACCGTCTGCAAATTTCCATATACATCCGTCTCATGAGTTTTAAGATAGTGGATACGGAGTAGCATTGCATCGACAGCAGATATATATACATAGCATCGAGCTAAAGACAGTTACCGTCTGCAAATTTCCATATACATCCATCTCATGAGTTTTAAGCTAGTGGATACGGAGTAGCATTGCATCGACAGCAAATATATATACATAGCATCGAGCTAAGACAGTTATCGTCTGCTGATTTCCGTATACATCCGTCTCATGAGTTTTAAGATAGTGGATACGGAGTAGCATTGCATCGACAGAAAACATATATATATATAGCATCGAGCTAAAGACAGTTACCGACTATCATTGCATACGCAACTATATACACAGCTAGAACCAACGACAGTAACTAGAGCGGAAGAAGGATATATATACCTTTGATTTAGCATTTGTTTTGTGATTATGTGATGAAGGTATGTTTGATTGTGGCTGCACAATAGGGAACTTGGCAGCTGCTGTATGCCTTTCCTCTTTAACTTTGTTGAAAATTACTGTAAATCCTTCTCCAGATTTTGGATCTTTCTCATCCCATGCACCAAATTTTGGCACTGAAGAACAAGACTGACATGCATGTACACATATGAAGGAATGAAAATTAGAGGCATATATATTATTTCTTGATCACTTAGTAATTCACAATAATATGATTAGGAAATCGGAGGTTGTTTCCACGGCTTGAACCTGCCACCGGCCGTGTGACCAAGAGGTCACCGGTTCAAGCCGTGGAAACAGCTTCTGGCAGAAATGCAAGGTAAGACTACGTACGATAGACCCTTGTGATCTGGCCCTTCTCGGACCTAGGTTGCTTCCACGGCTTGAACTCGCCACCTACCATGTGACCAAGAGGTCACCGGTTCAAGCCGTGGAAACAGCTTCTGGCAGAAATGCAAGGTAAGACTACGTACAATAGATCCTTGTAGTATGTATCTTCCCTGGACCACGCATAGCAAGAGCTTTCATGACCCCTTCAGTGCTATTTAGTGAAAATATCGGACGCGAGTAAGTTCTCACTGTCAAAACACGTTCGTTTTGGAAGCACACATGAAATTCGATAAACTTAAAAAGGGAAGTCCGGTGCATTAAAGCTCCCGCTATGGGAAGGGTCCCACCACAAGGGTATATTGTACGCAGCCTACCTTGCATTTCTGCCCGGTGCATTAAAGCTCCTGCTATGCATAGGGTTCGAGGAAGGGTCCCACCACAAGGGTGTATTGTACGCAGTCTTACCTTGCATTTCTGCCAGAGGCTGTTTCCAAGGATTAAATCTGTGACCTCCTGGACACATGACAACAACTTTACCAGTTACTCCAGGGCTCCCCTTCAATAAACTTAGGCTCTTAAAAAGAATAATTAAGATTGTCTTATTTTAACGTAACCAAAAGTGTGCTCAAGTGGTCAATGAAACAGGTTGAGAATCAAGAGTTCTCGGTTTCAATTTTCAGTGGAGGTAAGGTCAAAAAACAATAGTTGATTTCTTCTCATCTTTTCAAGCCCTGTTAGGTAGAGTTATCCGGTACTTATGCTAGTGGAAGGGTAGTAGACGTCCCGTATAATTAGTCACTGGCCCGAACATCACGGTTATAGACAAATATATCATTCACTACTTTCTTTAAGAGGAAACAATGAAAGACAGAATAAGAAACTTACAAGATCATCAGATGGATTTCTGCTATTTTTCATCAGTCTATTCGGACTAGGCAGAACGAAGCCATTGCCGCGATCATTCTTATTCTTCGTAACACCACATGTTCCTTGTCGTCGTGCTAGCTGTTTAACCGGAAAACCAGAAATGCTCTGACTATCACCAAAGAACTCTAGCTTTGAACTAGTCGAGCCAGTACTCTTGTTTTGGCCCGACCCTGCAGAAGGCTTTCCGCGATGACCATAATGGTACTGAGGTGTTTCGACTGCAGATTTTTTCGCAGGAGAAACGTTAATGCTAACATAATCATATCTGCTGTATGCAAAGGCCTCTGGATTCTCCTCTGGATCATTTGGATTCATCATCTTACCGCCTTTGTTAGCTTTACGCGCAGTCTCAAAACAGGCTGTGTAAGGTACATTTTCGTCATCCCAGTTCCCAAATTTCGGAACATGTGATCCCTGATGCAAAACAACAATGACGCATCAATCTTAAGTAAGTTGAGGTCGGCTATATGAATCTCTTAGTCGCTCCGTTTATGTTCATCTCAGTCCAATACCATTGGAACAAAAATAATCTTAAATTTTTTTAGAAAGCACTTGAAAATTCTAACATATAAATCTCTTACATTACTAAGCAAACTCATAGCTAACATATAAATCTCTTAGAATACAAAGAAAACTCATAGAATTGCTATGGTAGTAAACGTACTAATACCACTCCAAAGTCTCGATAGTTAGCTCTCGGCCTTCTGGTCAAAAACCAACGTCAATGAAGGCATGCAGGTGCACTATTCCGACTAAAATAAGAAATTACTTGAAGTTATTTATATCGTCTATTGACAATCTGACATAGAAGTCTCGACTAAAAAGACTCGTAGTATAATGAGACCTAAGGTAAACGTACTAAACACGACTCCAATGTCTCGATAGTTAGCTCTCGGCCTTCTGGTCAAAAACCAACGTCAATGAAGGCATGCAGGTGCACTATTCCGACTAAAATAAGAAATTACTTGAAGTTATTTATATCGTCTATTGGCAATCTGACATAGAAGTCTCGACTAAAAAGACTCGTAGTATAATGAGACCTAAGGTAAACGTACTAACACGACTCCAAAGTCTCGATAGTTAGCTCTCGGCCTTCTGGTCAAAAACCAACGTCAATGAAGGCATGAAGGTGCACTATACCGACTAAAATCAGAAATTACTTGAAGTTATTTATATCGTCTACTGACATTTTGACATAGAAGTCTAGACTAAAAAGACTCGTAGTATAATGAGACCTAAGGTAAACGTACTAATACCACTCCAAAGTCTCGATAGTTAGCTCTCGGCCTTCTGGTCAAAAACCAACGTCAATGAAGGCATGCAGGTGCACTATTCCGACTAAAATAAGAAATTACTTGAAGTTATTTATATCGTCTATTGACAATCTGACATAGAAGTCTCGACTAAAAAGACTCGTAGTATAATGAGACCTAAGGTAAACGTACTAAACACGACTCCAATGTCTCGATAGTTAGCTCTCGGCCTTCTGGTCAAAAACCAACGTCAATGAAGGCATGCAGGTGCACTATTCCGACTAAAATAAGAAATTACTTGAAGTTATTTATATCGTCTATTGACAATCCGACATAGAAGTCTCGACTAAAAAGACTCGTAGTATAATGAGACCTAAGGTAAACGTACTAACACGACTCCAAAGTCTCGATAGTTAGCTCTCGGCCTTCTGGTCAAAAACCAACGTCAATGAAGGCATGAAGGTGCACTATACCGACTAAAATCAGAAATTACTTGAAGTTATTTATATCGTCTACTGACATTTTGACATAGAAGTCTAGACTAAAAAGACTCGTAGTATAAAGAGACCTAAGGTAAACGTACTAACACGACTCCAAAGTCTCGATAGTTAGCTCTCGGCCTTCTGGTCAAAAAACAACGTCAATGAAGGCATGCAGGTGCACTATTCAGACTAACTATTATGAATAAAATTAGAAATTACTTGAAGTCATTTATATCTTCTACTGACATATAAATCTTGACTAAAAATACTCGTCGTATAATATGACCTAAGGTAAGCGTACTAACACGACTCCAAAGTCTCGATAGATAGCTCTCGGCCTTCTGGTCAAAAAACAACATCAATGAAGGCGTGCAGGTGCACTATTCAGACTAACTATTTAGAATAAAATTAGAAATTACTTGAAGTTATTTATATCTTCTACTGACATATAAATCTCTACTAAAAATACTCGTCGTATAATATGACCTAAGGTAAACGTACTAATACGACTCCAAAGTCTCGATAGTTAGCTCTCCGCCTTCTAGTCAAAAAACAATGTCAATGAAGGCATGCAGGTGCACTATTCAGACTAACTATTCTGAATAAAATTAGAAATTACTTGAAGTTATTTATATCTTCTACTGACATATAAATCTCGACTAAAAATACTCGTCGTATAATATGACCTAAGGTAAACATACTAATACGACTCCAAAGTCTCGATAGTTAGCTCTCCGCCTTCTAGTCAAAAAACAACGTCAATGAAGGCATGCAGGTGCACTATTCAGACTAAAATCAGAAATTACTTGAAGTTATTTTATCGTCTACTGACAATCTGACATAGAAGTCTCGACTAAAAAGACTCGTAGTATAATGAGACCTAAGGTAAACGTACTAACACGACTCCAAAGTCTCGATAGTTAGCTCTCGGCCTTCTGGTCAAAAAGCAACGTCAATGGAGGCATGCAGGTGCACTATTCCGACTAAAATCAGAAACTACTTGAAGTTATTTATATCGTCTTCTACTGACAATCTGACATAGAAGTCTCGACTAAAAAGACTCTTAGTATAATGAGACCTAAGGTAAGCGTACTAACACGACTCCAAAGTCTCGATAGATAGCTCTCGGCCTTCTGGTCAAAAAACAACATCAATGAAGGCGTGCAGGTGCACTATTCAGACTAACTATTTAGAATAAAATTAGAAATTACTTGAAGTTATTTATATCTTCTACTGACATAAATCTCAACTAAAAAAACACGTCGTACGTCTAATGAGACCTAAGATAAACGTACTAATACGATTCCAAAGTCTCGATAGTTAGCTCTCGACCTTCTGGTAAAAAAAACAACGTTGATGAAGGCGTGTAGGTGCACTATTCTAACTAAAATTAGAAATTACTTGTAGTTATTTATATTTTCTACTGATAAAAGTCTAGACTAAGAAAACTCATAGTATAAGATTCCTAATAATTTTAACATCCATAATCTATTTTTTCACTTATTCAAAGTTCAAACATGCTGATAATTAGGACCACACTGATAAATTTAACTAATTAATTAAGGTGTTTTTTTTTACTCTAATTAACAAACTCTTATAGAAATGCAAACATTGGTAAATTACAAAGCAATTTTCAAGAGAAATAAGATAATTAAGTTAGCAAAAATAAATATTTGAAGAAGAAATATTACTTACAGCCATTAATGATTTTGAGATTAATTCTTCTTCTTGCTATTATAACTAATTGTGTATTAGGAAAACTCAAGATTTTAATGGGGACTAATTTTATTTTTTTAAAAAAAAATTATTGGAGATCCCAATGAGCTTTTGGACCAGCTAGGCAACTTGAGAAAAAAAGTTTCTTTGGTTACATATATTTGTTCTTATTATTAATTAAATTAAACAAAACAACCTTGGACTTCAAAATTGTCTTTAATTGCTTGGCATGTAGGAAAAAATGAGACCTTAGGTAAATTAGAATAATGAGAACTTAGGTCAACGTACTATCGCGGCTAAAATTAGAAAGTACTTCAAAAGTATAAAACAACAACGATGCATCAATCTCAAAGAAAGTAAAAATATATACATGAATCTCTTGTACTATCGTGAATAAAATTAGAAAGTAAGCTTCAGAAGTATAAAACAACAACAATGCATCAATCTCAAAGCAAGTTGCGGTCGGCTACATGAATCTCTTGTACTATCGCGACTAAAATTAGAATAATGAGACCATAAACGTACTATTGCGGCTAAAATTAGAAAGTACTTCAGAAGTATAAAACAACAACGATGCATGAATCTCAAAGCAAGTTGAGGTCGGCTACATGAATCTCTTGTACTATCGCGACTAGAATTAGAATAATGAGACCTAAGGTAAACGTACTATCGCGACTAAAATTAGAAATTGACTTTTTTTTTTATAACTCGATCAATCAAATATTAAAAAATTAAATAGAATTACAAAAAAAAAAAAAAGATTCCTAAGTATTTTAACGTCCATAATCTATTATTTACAACAATTTTACCTATTCAAAATTCAAACATGCTGATAATTAGGATCATACTGATAAATTTAACTAATTAATTAAGGTGTTTTTTTTCTCTAATTAACAAACTTTTTTAGAAATGCAAACATTGGTAAATTACAAAGCAATATTCAAGAGAAATAAGATAATTAAGTTATCAAAAATAAGTATTTGAAGAAGAAATATTACTTACAGCCATTAATGATTTTGAGATTAATTCTTCTTCTTCCTATTATAACTAATTGTGTATTAAGAAAACTCAAGATTTTAATGGGACTAATTTCATTTTAAAAAAAAAAATTATTGGAGATCCCAATGAACTTTTGGACTAGCTAGGCAACTTGAGAAAAAGGTTTTTTTGGTTACATATATTTGTTTTTATTAGAAATTAAATTAAACAAAATAATCGTGGACTTCAAAATTGTCTTTAATTGCTTGGCATGTAGGAAAAAAAAAAAAGATCCTTAATTAAAGAAAAATGATTTAATAGAGTTGTTGGCTAGACCTATTTGTTTATGTATTTTTGAAATCGTTATACAAATAGTCAACTGAATTTACTGCTTACTTTTTCTAACCAGCATACTTATATTATACATCGTTATTAACATATTATACATGTATATTTACATATGTGAAGAGTCACAAACAAAATGGTTAAAAGTGCATCACTTCAATTAATTAAAGGCTCAAAGTGCTTATCTAGATTTTACAAGAACCAAAATTAAAATTTAAAAATAATTAAGTGACCAAAATTACAAATATTCCTACACCAAAATGAAAATGAAATGATTCTTGAACTATATAGTTAATGAATTTTTCCTATATATTTCTCAAGTAAAGAAGAGCAATGGAATTTTCCTATGTATTTCATAAATAATAATCAGATTATCACTACTTCAATTATATAATGAAAAAAAAATAGTTTGATCATTTTGACTCACTGCTAAAAACATAATTAGGCTAAAATAATTTATTATGGTTGATATTGTAATAAATGGTTCTTGCACTATATAATTAATGAAATTTTCCTATATATTTCATAATACATCACCACTTCAACTATATAATATAGAAATAGCTTGATGATTTTATTCTCACAACTAAAAAGCATAGACAAATTATTATAAAAACAAAAATGGCCCCTTATTCAATTTCATTCACAACATTTTTTACTTTGATTTTGATAATTGTTCTTTTTAAAAATGTCCATTCTAGATCTTTAGTCTATATTAACGACTATTCACCTAATACATCGAGACAGTACGAACCAGCACATAGCCCTGGTATAGGCCATGGTCCATCACCAAAACAAGATAGTCGTGGCGCACCAAAACAAGGGGCAGAGATTAACGACTATTCATCCAATACACCGAGACATTACGAACCAGCACATAGCCCTGGTATGGGCCATGGTTCGTCACCAGAACAAGATAGTCGTGGCGCACCAAAACGAAGGGCAGAGATTAACGATTATTCATCCAATACATCGAGACATTACGAACCAGCACATAGCCCTGGTATGGGCCATGGTTCGTCACCAGAACAAGATAGTCGTGGCGCACCAAAACAAGGGGCAGAGATTAACGACTATTCATCCAATACACCGAGACATTACGAACCAGCACATAGCCCTGGTATGGGCCATGGTTCGTCACAGGAACAAGAGTAAATTAACCTTATATCCTTAAAAAAAATATACAACGTTACATCTGAAAAATGATGTTTGTGTTACATAGTTGGTAATTTCAATTATAAATAATAGAAATTTTTATTACTATTAAAAAACATCTATTCATCTTGATACTAACAATTAAATTAGTTGAATGATTATTAATTTGGTTCGAGTTAGGTTTAATATTTAATTGATACACTAATGACGACGAAGTGTAGGTATAATTTATACATGGGAAAAGGCATCGTTTCCACCCTAAACTATACCCGAAAAATCTAAGCCACACCTAAACCATACTAGTGACCTATTACACACCTTAACTATAAAAAAGTGATATTATTACCTCCCCGCGACCCCCATTCTAAGGCGCGTGTGTTACACTTATTTTAGGCGCGTCCCGCCTATTAAATAACAAAAGTAAACGGCTAAAAACATTAAGGAAAAAGTCATCGTTTCCACCCCAAACTATAGTCGAAAAGTCGAATCCACACCTAAACTATATAAGTGACCTATTACACACCTTAACTATACAAAAATGATACTTTTTACCGACGTGGTGCTGACGTGGCAGCGCGTGTAAAACACTACACCACATGCAAGTGGTGGTAGCCTGACAGGGTGTAAATAGTTTCACTTTTTTATAGTTTAGGTGTGTAATAGGTCACTAGTATAGTTTAGGTGTGGCTTCGACTTTTCGGGTATAATTTGGGGTGGAAACGATGCCTTTTCCCTTTATACATTATTAATATAGTTTAACACATTATAGCACAAAGCTTAATTAACACTTTTTTTTGTTTCCCATTCGGTATCCGGTGCCCGCATTGGAGCCCTGACTAATCCGGATCGCGCGTTGCAGGGCCCATAAAGGTGGCAGCTCTCCTAACAGAGTTTTCTCCATACCCAGGATCGAACCCTCGACCTATGGTTAAGGATGGAGCAGCCCCATCCACTGCACGACAACCCATATTGGTAAATCATTTTTTTTTGTTTCCCATCCAGTGTCCGGTGCCCTATCATTTTTAATTTAAGTTCACAAATCAATAAAGGTTTGCTTAAAACATATTAACATGAAAAGTTTATTTGTAAATTTTTATGGCCCACATAATTAATTTATTTGTTGGTTTAATCATTATTGAATAAGTTAAATCCTAAACCTGTATGGGGAAGTTATCTAGGATTAAACTACTGACTAATCTGTTAGTAGGATAATTACTGAGTCCTAATAAGATAATTACTGACTGTTAGTGGATAATTATTGTATCCACTATCCACGTTGATGGTACGTGAAAACATAACTGACTATTCCTATTATAAAAGGGTCCTCTCTCTGCCAAAAAGGAATAAGCTCCATCGTATTTTATTCTGTAAAAGAGAGAAACAGTATTCTGTTCTTGGTTAAATAAGTGTGCTTCCGCTAAACATTGTTCTTGGTTAAATAAGTGTGCTTCCGCTAAACACTACCAACAGGAAACCATGGAGAATTTAGAGAGAGAAACAGTATTTTGTTCTTGATTAAATAAGTGTGCTTCCGCTAAACTCTACCAACAGGAAACCATGGAGAATTCAGGTAAGTAATTCATTACTGAATTACCGTAATTTTGTTTATGTGAAAATCATGTAGTTCCACGTTTCTGAATAATTGTTAGGATTATTTATGTTAGATTGTTTAAGCTATACAATCTGTTAAATCCTTACATGTGGTATCCGAGCCAGTTTTAGGAACTAATGATTTTCCGCTGAATTAATGCATAGTTTCAACTTTACGAACCCTAATAATATGTGATACAATGTTCAATGTATAATTTAAGTTATTATGCACTGGGGATTTCACAATTGTTATATCTCTCAAACGTTCCAGTGGCAGTAATGCCGTTAATTTTAATTTGTTATGCCATTAATTTATTTATTTTTATAATGATTCCATAATTGGTGTAAGGAATATGTTATTTTGTTTTATGGAGATTCCTGGTTCCGGTGGAATTTTGTTTTAATGATTAGCATATAAAGATGGAATGAAATCTTCTTACTGGAATCTTTCACAAAGTCAAAATAACTATTTATTTATTAAGAGATTATGATAGACATATGTATAAATGTAATCATCAGATTTGTGCTCAATAAATATTTTTGCTTTTCGTGAAACAAGTTCCATATTTTCTCTAAATCAAACCAATAGGCAGTCGTTGGCCTTTCCTAATTAATTAATGTAAGAAATAATTGTATAATTGAAATTGATTTAGATGAGATTCGTTAATCACTAAAGTGGTCGAATCTTGATGAATAATTAATTTTAAACTTACGATTAAACTAAAATTCAATTACTCATTATTTTTTTATGCTTATAATTGATATGACATTTATGGGTAAATTGAAGTTTTTGATTATAAGACATTTATGAATCACCCAAAGGTTGATTATTTGTTCTTATAACCAATAAACATTAAAGAGGTAATTTAGATGCATCGTTAGTTTTATTTATTTATTTATCCATAGATATTAAATATTATTAATTGATGCATTAAATATTATCGATTGGTGTTAAATATACTTTTAAGCATCATTATGTTTAAAGTTGTATTTTGATGTTTCGCACAAAGGAGAACATTAATATACATTTAAGTAAATTATTTCTGAATTTGATAATGCGTATAAACTCGTAACTCAAAGTAGTAATAAATGAGCATGTTTTACTTGCAACACTTGCCCTTCATTCACACTCCGCCTCTGTTACGACTTTTAACGGACTTAACTTTTCAGATTGGTGCGAACAGATCAAATTCCATCTTGAGGTTTTAGATCTTGATGTTGCACTTTACTCTGAAAAGCCAACTGCTATTACTGAAGCTAGCAGTGATGAAGAAAAGTCCTATTATAAGCATTGAGATCGGTCTAACAGATTAGGCCTAATGTTCATGCGAATGAATATTGCTGGCAACATTAAGACTACTCTTCCCAAAACTGAAAGTGCAAAAGAACTTCTGAAACTTGTGGAAGAGTCTTCCTAAACTGCTGATAAGTCTCTTGCTGGGACACTAATGGGTACTTTAACCACCATGAAGTTTGATGGTTCACGTACTATGCATGAGCATGTCATTGAAATGACAAATATAGCAGCAAGACTTAAGTCATTGGGAATGAAAGTGGAACAGAATTTTCTTGTGCAGTTTATTATCAACTCATTACCGTCTGAGTATGGTCCTTTACAAATGAACTACAACACAATGAAAGACAAATGGAACGTGAATGAATTGCATGGTATGCTAGTTCAAGATGAAACAAGGCTAAAGAATCAAGGAACCCACTCCATTAACTTTGTAAATCATCAAGGAGCTGAAAAGAAAGGAAAGAAGCATGGTAAGGGACAACAGAAGCAACTTAATGTTAATTAGTCCTCATCTCAAGCACGTAAGAAAGGAAACAAGAATGAAAAGTGTCATTTCTGTGAAAAATCTGGACACTTTCAGAAAGATTGCCTGAAACGTAAGGCATGGTTTGAGAAGAAAGGTAAGCCTTGTGCTTTTACATGTCTCGAATCAAATTTAACTGAAGTTCCTTATAATACTTGGTGGATTGACTCTGGTTTTACTGTTCATGTTTCTACTACTATGCAGGGATTCCTTACAATCCAAACCATAAACAAGAATGAAAGATTTGTTTATATGGGGAATAGAGTGAAGGCTCCAGTTGAAGCTGTCGGGACTTATCGTCTTACTCTCGATACTGGACGTCACTTAGATTTAGTAGAAACTTTTTATGTTCCTTCTCTTTCGAGAAATTTAGTTTCGTTGTCTAAGTTGGATAAGACTGGATATTCTTTTAATTTTGGTAATGGATGTTTTAGTTTGTTTAAACATAACTATCTCATTGGTACTGGTACTCTTGGCGATAATTTATACAAACTGAATCTTGATAATCTGTTTGCCAAAACACTCTTAACTCTGCATCATAATGTTGGTACCAAACGAAGTTTGGTGAATGAACAATTTGCTTACTTGCGGCATAAACGTTTAGGTCACATATCTAAAGAAAGGCTGGAAAGATTAGTTAAGAATGAAATTCTTCCAGATTTAGATTTTACTGACCTTAATATTTGTGTAGATTGTATTAAAGGAAAACAAATAAAACACACAAAGAAAGGAGCCACAAGAAGCACACAGCTTCTTGAAATTATACACACTGATATATGTGGTCCTTTTGATATCACATCTTTCAATAAAGAAAAATAGTTTATCACTTTTATTGATGACTTTTATGGATATATCTATTTGTTGCATGAAAAATCTCAAGCGATTAATGCCTTAGAGGTATTTATTTCTGAGGTTGAAAGACAACTAGATATGGAGGTGGTGAATATTATGGAAGATATGATGAAAGAGGACAACACCCACGTCCATTTGCTAAATTCCTCGAAAAGCATGACATATGTGCTCAATACACAATGCCTGGCACACCACAACAAAATGGTGTGGCAGAAAGGCGTAATTGTACATTAATGGATATGGTTAGGAGTATGTTAAGTAATTCATCTTTACCTCATTCTTTATGGATGTATGCTTTAAGGACTGTCGTTTACTTGCTAAACAGGGTTCCTAGTAAAGCAGTTTCAAAGACACCTTTTGAACTGTGGACTGGTAGAAAACCTAGTTTGAGGCACCTGCATGTTTGGGGTTTCCCGGTAGAAGTTAGAATATACAATCCACAAGAAAAGAAACTGAATTTAAGAACAATCAGTGATTTCTTCATTGGTTATCTAGAAAAATCAAAGGGGTATAGATTTTACTATCCTAATCATAGTACGAGAATAGTTGAAACTGAAAACACTAGATTCATTGAGAATGGCGAAGTTAGTGGGAGTGAAGAACCACGTAATGTGGAAATTAAAGAAATTAGGGTTCGAATTCCTCTACCCTGTACTTCTTTTAAATTTGTTGTTCCTGAAACTGTTGTGCATCAAAGTAATCAACAAGAACAACAAATTAATGCAATTCCTACTAATGAAGTCATAATTGATAAATCTGTAGTAGATGAACCACAAGAAGTAGCATCAAGAAGATCTCAAAGACAAAGAAGATCTGCTATTTCTGATGATTATTAGGTATATCTACATGAGTCAGAAACTGACTTGGGAATTGATGATGATTCAGTTTCATTTTCACAAGCCATTGAAAACAATAATTCTGATAAATGGATAAATGCTATGAAAGATGAGTTAAAATCTATGGAACAAAATGAAGTTTGGGACCTTGTTGAATTACCCGAAGGTTGCAAAAGAGTTGGGTATAAATGGGTCTTTAAGATCAAACGCGACTCAACTGGCAACATCGAACGTCACAAGGCAAGACTTGTTGCCAAAGGTTTCACTAAAAAAGATGGCATTGATTATAAAGAGACATTTTCACTTGTCTCTAGAAAAGATTCACTCAGAACTATAATGGCCTTGGTAGCTCATTATGACTTAGAGCTACATCAAATGGATGTGAAAACAACCTTTCTGAATGAAAATTTTGAGGAAGAAGTTTATATGAATCAACCTGAAGGGTTTTCTATTAAAGGAAAGGAACACATGGTGTGTAAACTTAAGAAGTCAATATAAGGACTTAAGCAAGCTTCCCGACAATGGTATCTTAAGTTTAATGAAACGATTGTCACCTTTGGATTTAAAGAAAACACTGTTGATCGGTGTATATATCTGAAGGTCAGTGGAAGTAAGTTTATTATGTTAGTCTTGTATGTTGATGACATTTTGCTTGCTACTAATGATCTTGGTTTGTTGCATGATACCAAGAAATATCTCTCTAATAACTTTGAAATGAAAGATATGGGTGAGGCATCCTATGTGATTGGAATAGAAATATTTCGAGATAGATCACAAGGATTGTTGGGATTGTCTCAGAAAACCTATATTAATAAAGTATTAGAGAGATTTAGAATGAAAAAATGCTCATCAAATCCCGTTCCAATTCATAAAGGAGATAAGTTTAGTCTCCATCAATGTCCAAAAAATGACTTGGAACGAAAGCAAATGAAAGATATTTCTTATGCATCAATAGTTGGGAGTCTTATGTATACCCAAACATGTACAAGACCAGACATCAGTTTTGCTGTTGGAATGCTGGGTCGATATCAAAGTAATCCTGAAATGGATCACTGGAAGGCTGCAAAGAAAGTGTTGCGATACTTACAAGGAACGAAAGATCATATGCTCACTTATAGAAGATCTGATCATCTAGATGTGATTGGATATTCAGATTCAGATTATGTTGATTGTGTGGATACAAGAAAATCCACATTTGGATATTTATTTCTGTTAGCTGGAGGAGTAATATCATGGAAGAGTGTGAAGCAGTCTGTTATAGCTGCATCCACTATGGAAGCTGAGTTTGTGGCATGCTTTGAGGCCACAGTCCAGGCTAATTGGCTGTGAAAGGACTTGGACTAGTCGACAATATAGCCAGGCCACTGAAAATTTATTGTGCTAATACTGCCGCAGTTTTCTTCTTTAAGAACGAGAAGTATTTGAAAGGTGCTAAGCATATGAAATTGAAATACTTTTCGGTTAAAGAAGAAGTCCAGAAACATAAAGTGTCAATTAAACATATTAGCACTAAGCTTATGATTACTGATCCTTTGACGAAAGGATTACAGCCCAAAACATTTGTCTTATTGATAGAAATGAATGATTTTATGTAAAGTCTTTATTATGTTTATGTAATTGACACTTTGAGCTTAAATTATATATGTTTCTGTTGTTACCTGTTTTCTCTTGTATACATAATATTGTGAATAATGATGACAGGTTCTGACTTAGATAAAGTATTCTAACTATTATCGTTGGACCCATTATGTATTTGAAAAGTTATGTTAGGTAATAGACTAATATTGTAGTACGTGGAAGAAACTATGTCAATAAAGTGATGTACAACCGCCATGACTCATTTTAGTTGATTTATTTAACGATGACAAATGATGTTGGATTTAACGTTAATAGTGCACATGATTGACGTACATATTAAACCACTAAATTAACATTATGTGTGCCAAGTGGGAGAATGTAAATTTTTATGGCCCACATAATTAATTTATTTGTTGGTTTAATTATTGAATAAGTTAAATCCTAAACCTGTATGGGGAAGTTACCTAGTAGGATTAAACTACTGACTAATCTGTTAGTAGGATAATTACTGAGTCCTAATAGGATAATTACTGACTGTTAGTGGATAATTATTGTATCCACTATTCACGTTGATGGTACGTGAAAACATAACTGACTATTCCCTATTAGAAAAGGGGTCCTCTCTCTGCCAAAAGAGAAATAAGCTTCATCGTATTTTATTCTGTAAAGTAAGGCAAAGAGAGAGAAACAGTATTCTGTTCTTGGTTAAATAAGTGTGCTTCCGCTAAACTCTACCAACAGGAAACCATGAAGAATTCAGGTAAGTAATTCATTACTAAATTACTGTAATTTTGTTTATGTGAAAATCATGTAGTTCCACGTTTCTGAATAATTGTTAGGATTATTTATGTTAGATTGTTTAAGCTATACAATCTGTTAAATCCTTACGTTATTGCCACCTAGAAGTAGTGGCGGAGAAAGAATTTTCACTAAAGAATTCGAACCATTAAGGAGTACGACCCAGTGGCGGAGCTACATGAAAGATAGGGGGTTCATCCGAACCCTCTTCGACGAAAAATTATATTATATATACATGGTAAAAATTATTTTTTATGTATATATAACAGATGTCGAACCTCCTTCGGTTAGTTCGTATGTTCACTTGTGAACTCCCTTGGTAAAAATCATGGCTCCGCCACTGGTATGACCCACGAAGAAGCCAAGGAATTATCAACAACTACTATATAGACGTCACACCCCTCTATAATGACGTCGTTTTACTACTAAAAAGGGCCCAAAACATAGAGCCAAAACTGATAGACGTTTTCGATTTTTTTACTACAATCGAAGACATGGGCGGATCTAGGGTATTGAGTGTGGGTTTCTGAAACACAGTAACTCTTGAATCGACCTTATATTTATATTGAGAAATCCATTAAATATATAAAAACTATTTGTGGGACCCAAGTAACAAAGTAAGCTTTTGGTCTAGTAATAAAAATGAAATTGATTGCTAGAAATCCGTAAACTTTAAATCTTGGATCCATCTTTGACAGACTAGACTACTTAAGAAAATGGTGGTTCGGTTCAAAAGATCACTGGCGGAGCTTGCTAATAGTGAGTGGGTTCTTCCGAACCGCCTTCGATGAAAAATTATACTATTTATACAAGTGTATACATAGCAGACGTTGAACTCCCTTCGACCAGTTTTTTTTTTACATTTTTCAATTTTAAACCCCTTAATTAAGATATTGGCTCCGCCAATCAAAACAACAATTATCACTACACCTAAATGTAGTTGATCAAATGGTTGTTGGACTATATAACTAATTTTATTTATATATTTTATAGTAATTGGATTCACATACAACTACTTCAACTATATATAATGTATAAATAGCTTGATGATTTTGCATCCAATACTTAAAACATAGAAAAATTAACCTAAAAAAAATGTCCCCTTATTATTCAATCTCTTTCACAACATTTTTTACTTTGGTTTTAATAATCGGTCCTTTCAAAAATGTTCATTCTAGATCTTTAATCCACATTGAAGATTATGAACCCCCAAGAGCAAGACATTGTTTTAGTACGAGAAAATACTCTATTTCACCCTTGAACTATACCCAAAACGGCTGAGACACACCTGAACTTTAGGAGGGTCCTATTACCCCTGGACTAATTAAAACCGTATTTTTGATAACCCTTAATGCCTACGTGGCACAACACACTGAAGGGTCCACGTAGGCACCACCAAAATAAGTGTAAATGTAACACATCCTTAAAATATATGTTGATGAATTTCAATTTCAAATAATAGCAAAGTTTACTTTTTCTTTTTTCATCTTGCACTCACTACTAAAAATAAAAAACATAAATAAATTAGGCTAAAACAAATTTGTCAGGATTAATACTGCAATTGCTTTGTGGAATACCAAAAAGGTTAGCTATATATCACGAGGATAAAAATTAAAATTTAATAATAATTGAGGGACAAAAACTATACATATATCCATACATCAAAATGCAGTTCAAAATAGTTGTTGGACTAAATAATTAAAAGTTAATAGGTTGAAAAACATCTGAAGTATCACGGTTTTTGAGTTTCATGTCTTAACAAAAAAGAGTATAGTACACACATCATCGAATATTAATAGAAGTGTGTTCTGATAAATAGTCGATGATAGTTCAGGCGGAAAAAGCTAACGCTATATAATTCAGATGCAAAACTCACAAGAATGTAATACTTCAATTGTGTTTTTGACTGTTAACTCAACAATTAATAAAAAAAATTCCTATATATTTAATAATAATAAAATTCATCACTACTTTAATTCTATAATGTAAAAATAGGTTGATGGTTTTACACTCACTATTTAAAACATAGACAAATTATGTTAAAAGAAATTTGTCATGATTGATATTGCCATAAATTTGTGAAGTCACTAACAAAAGGATTAAAAGTGCATCAATATAATAAATTGAAGGTTCAAAGTGTTTATTTTGATATCATATGGACGGAAATTGAAATTTAATAATAACTGAGGGACCAAAACTATAATTTTACCTACACCAAAATGCAGGTCAAATGGTTCTTGGATTTTATAATTAATGGAATTTTTCCTACATATTTCTCAAGTAAAGAATAATAATTAAACCTCCAAAATAATAATAATAATAATAATAATAATAATAATAATAATAATAATAATAATAATAATAATAATAATAATAATAATAATGATAATAATAATAATAATAATAATAATAATAATAATAATAATAATAATAATAATAATAATAATAATAATAATAATAATAATAAGGATGAGGTAAGTTACATTATTATAGAAAATTTTACCTTATTAAAAAAAATAATAAGGTAAGTACTTCTATTAATTCGACTAATAATAATTTGATTCTTGATAAGTTAACTTATTATAGAAAAACTTACATCATTAAAAAAATTAATAAGGTAAGTTTTTCTATAGATTTCACTGATAATAATTAGATTCTTGGTAAGTTACCTTATTATAAAGAAAATTATCTTACTAAAAAAATAATAAGTTAAGTTTTTTCTATATATTTCATTGACAATAATTAGATTCTTGATAAGTTCTTGATAAATTATCTTATTATAGAGAAGCTTACTTAATCAAAGAAAATAACAAGATAAGTTCTTCTATTAATTTGACTAACAATAAATTTGATTCTTGATAAGTTACCTTATTAAAAAAAATAATAAGGTAAGTTTTAAAATAAATTTCATTAACAATAATTAGTTTGTTCTTATTATAGAGAAACTTACTTTATTAAAGAAAATAATAAGGTAAGTTCTTCTATTGATTTGACTAACAATAAATTTGATTCTTGATAAGATAATTATTATAGAAAAACTTACCTTATTAAAAAAATAATAAGGTAAGTTTTAAAATAAATTTCATTAACAATAATTAGATTCTTCAATGACTCAACTATATAATGGAGAAATAACTTGATGATTTTTACACTCACTACTTAAAACATTGATAAATTAGGCTATTACAAAAATGGCCATTTACTCAATCTCTTTCACAACATTTTTTACTTTGATTTTGATAATTGTTTTTTTCAAAAGTGGCCACTCTAGACTTTTAGTCTCCATTGAAGACTATGAACCCCCAAGAGCTAGTCATTGTCTTAGTATTAGTCAATTTTATGTTTGCCCACCTGTTGGCGGCGGTAGGAATCCCGAAGCACCACCACTGAAACAAAGAAAAGAGGTTCACGTTTATCCGCCTACTATACAGGAAAATCGCTACGGTACGAATCCCGAAGCACCGCCACTAAAACAAAAGAAAGAGGTCAACGATTATTCACTCACTTCACAGAAAAAGCGCTATGGTACGAATCCCGAAGCACCGCCACCGAGACAAGAGTAAATTAATCATTTGTCCTAAAAATTAATGCGTAACTGCATCTGCAAAATGATGGTTGTATTACATAAATGGTGAATTTCAATTTTAAATAATAACATTTTCTTTATCTTTCTTTCTTTTTAATTATTGTATTACAAATGCATCCCTCGTCTTGATCCTAACAAATGAATTAGCTCAATGATAAATGATTTGATTCAAATTAGGGTTAAATTTTAATTTATAGGTTGATGAAGATAATGTAAAGATTTAATTTATAACATTATTGATATAGATTAACACTTTATAACACATAGTTTAATTATCATCTTAAATTTAAGGCTAAAGTTAATCCAAAGTTTCTTATCTTTATGCACAAATAATTATTGAATAAATCATCTTTCTATCAAATAATTAGATAATGAAACTCTTTTTATTATAGACATAGATTTCTAGTGTAAATTAATTATTAACTAATTACTTCGATTTTCCTCTTGATTTATAGATAGCTTCTTAATGATAATGTCTTGATTACTAGAATTTTTATATAATTATAACCAAGTTTTCTTTGAAATTAATTTTATATTATGTTACACTATATGTTTTTCATAATAATATTTCGCTATAATATGAATTTTTTTTCGTACAAAAGACATTATAACGATGCTTGATTGTACATGCACGAATGAGAGATTAAGAAATAAATGCAAAAATCTTTAACTTCCCATCACAAATAATTATTTTACAAAAATAGCCAACAATGGGTCATTCGATTTTTGTTATTGGGTTTGTGTTTTTAGCTCAAATTATTGCAATTAGTTTTGTCAACGGCAATTATCAATGTCATAATACCATTGTTAAGCTTTTGGCATGCAAAGGTTTTTTAATTGGAAAAGGTGATATTAGTGGTCATTGTTGTAATGGTGTTAAGGGATTAATGAAATGGCTAGCTTTGAAAATGATTTGTCACCTTTAAACACAAAATGTGTTAAGAAACCTCTAATTGTCAATTAAGTGAAAGGCAAATTAAGCTCAATGCTAAATTAATAGTACGATTTTATTCTAATTTGAGCCTTGTGTAAATTAATTGTTTTGTTCAATTTTAACTTTAAGGGAATCTTATGCTAAGGAGATTCAACAACTTATATACACGTACGTACGCGAAAAAAAAAAAAATCATTTTACCCAAACAAAATTTCACTTCATCTTATAAAAGCTAATATATAAACAAATAGTACACTTAGTGACACCATTATCAACAGTGAATAAAATCAGTACGACGAAAAACTGCAAAATTTTGGCATCGAAGATTAAAGTTACCGCCATGCGCAGTGTCCGGGGAAGAACCCCACCACAAAGGTGTATGTACGCAGCCTTACCTTACATTTCTGCCAGAGACTGTTTTCAAGGCTTGAACCCATGACCTGCTGGTCACATGACAGCAACTTTACTAGTTACCAGGATACATATATATATAGTAGTTTCTTTACATATCGATAGTACAGATTTTTGTACATCTACGTACACAGAGACCATGTCGATGACTAGTATTTTACGAGATACCAATTGTCTTATTGAGTATCCAGAGTGTAAGAGAGAGCTGAATCGCGAAGATTGTATGAAGCCATGTACGATCCAACATGAAGCCATATACCGTGATTCCAGCTTTGTTGTGCTCGAAGTATGAAACTGCAAGAAAATTTTCCCAACAACCGAAGATCAATAAGGCGTTGAGGATTCAAAACAAGAAGCGGCGGTAGAGACTAGAGTTACCTAGTGCTTGTCGCTTTTGGTAAGATATAGTACTGGCATGTATTGGTACCATATTCGTGTTGTCCAATACATCATCTCCGTCTCCTTCTTCATCGCTGTCCCAACTGGAATTGATCGGGTATACAGCGTGAGGATTTTCAGTCTGAGCCGTTGGAGTGTCAGCATTCATGTCATCGAAGCTGCTGATTGTTGCACAGGCGTGCCATTTCGCAGCAAGAGATGTCACGGCTTGCGCTTTGTGTGTGATCTTTGCTGCACTACGTAAGCACATGAAAAGTCCGGTTACCAAAGTAATCGAGCTCAACTGCATCGTAACAACATGTATACAATGTCAAAACAGGACGGTGATAACCTTTGCGGATACATAATCAGTACAGGAAATGAATGAGTACTATTACCGCGAGTTCACCAGCCGTAAACATGTTGACAGTCGAGCTAGGCTCAGTCGTAAGAAGCAAGGCAAGAAACTGGCTTATCGTAACTAGTATAAGCGTAGACAAAATGAAAACCCTGAACCGATGGCTAATGACACGAAGAGTTCTTCTGATACGGAGATGCTCTAACATGATCGATGAGACATCAGATTCTTTCTCGAAAACTTGAGCAAACTCTTCGAGTCTAAGGATCTGCAAGCAGCATATTAACCGGAATAGGACACATACAAGGAAGGAAATTGATATCCGGTAGAGCCAGGAGCATATTAACAGTATGCATACAAAGATATTGCTCAGAACGCCATTGTACAGATAAGGAATTTGCTTTCCCCCGGAGGAAAACCACCATATCTTGTAAATACTCTCAGCGATAACAGAAGGGAGAACGAAAGATGACAGGATCTTCATCGACCTCTGCAAGACAAAAGGAGAAACTGTTATGCTGCCGAGTATATAGATATAAGTAAATGTCTAGGGAAATCGGCCAGTATACTCAAACGATCTCTTTGGTCTTTTTCTGCATATGTGCAACGTAAAATCAGATAAACTGACATACTTTCCCAGTCTTTGAGAATAAAGCAAGAGCAAGCACTCAATCAACAAATCATATATTCAACACGTCCCCTCCCCGAGCAGACATGATCCTTTTGATAGGCCAAATATGTGCGCTCAAAGGCTGAGTAAGATTTCAACCGAGCACCGTTGCACAACCTCATCTAAAAGCTCAAGCGGTTAGAGAGAATGGACACGATTATATACTAAATTATATCTCCAACAAGACCCTATGAACTCAATATACAAATGTTTAACTTGTGAAAACTTGAAATCATCAGCAAACAGGACCAGCAAAGACACTATGAATCAATTCCTAAACCTATCTTAATGCAAGGGCGGAGCTAGAACAAGCAAACACAAAGTGTGATACTAATCCCATCATTTTAAACATCGTATATATAGTAGACGTTGAGCCCGCCCCACGTTAAAAATCCTGACTCCGCCACTAACAACCATAACAACAACAACATACTCAGCGTATTCCCACCAAGTGGGGTCTGGGGAGGGGTAAAGTATAAGCAGTCCATACCACTACCTCAGATGAAGTAGAAAGGTTGTTTCCGATAGACCTCCAGCTCAGGACAGATAACAAATATAACAAACAGAAAACACAAAAGAAAACAACAAGAGATATATCACACCGCGAGATAGTAAAGGAAACAAGACAATCACAAAGCAATATTATAAACTAGCTATACGAAATCATATACATCACCAAAACGCCACGAACAAGAGGCTGCAAGACACTACCGGCACAGATACAAACAGAACACACTTCAAAATAAGACTAACAACCATAACAACAACAACAACATACCCAGCGTATTCCCACCAAGTGGGGTCTGGGGAGGGGTAAAGTATATGCAGTCAGGGGCGGAGCTACACTTGGCTGAGCGGGTTCATCCGAACCCACTTCGGCGAAATTTTTTACTATTTATACATTGTTAAAATTATTTTTTTATGTATATACAGTAGATGTTGACCCCCTTCGATTAGTTCGTATGTTTACTTCTGAACCCCTTAACGAAAATTCCGACTCCATACCACTACCTCAGGTGAAGTAGAGAGGCTGTTTCTGATAGACCTTCGCCTCAGGACAAATAACAAATATAACAAACAGAAAACATAAAAGCAAACAACAAGAGATATATCACACCGCGAGATAGTAAAGGAAACAAGACACTCACAAAACAATATTATAAACTAGCTATACGAAATCATATACATCACCAAAACGCCACGAACAAGAGACTACAAGACACTACCGGCACAGATACAAATAGAGCAACAACAATAACATACCCAGTGTATTCCCACATAGTGGGGTTTGGGAGGGTAGAGCGTACGCAGACCATACCACTACCTCAGAATGAAGTAGAGAGGCTGTTTCCGATAAACCCCCGACTTAGGACCGATAGCAGTATAACAAACACAAAACATAAATGCATATACACTAGTACAGTCTGCAAAATAAACTAACCCCACTAGCCATAAGATAATACTCCAGCGACAAGATAATACTAAAAACTATCTATCCGAAACCATAGACATCAATCAACACGACAAACAGGAAACAGCAGACACAAATAAAGAACGAACGCTCCCCTATTGTTACCGACGCACTCTCACCCCCTAACCCTCTACCCTAATCCGCACTCTTCAAAACAAGAGTAACAAGAATTGAGAAATCAACTTACATGTAGTTGTAGAGTATATCCTTGTTGAACCTTCTCACTATCTTCATACAACTTATCAAGAAACAAAAACTTCTTAATCCCATATTTTCTTGCAAATCTAGAAAGACTAACAAATGACAAAGTTGCAAAAAGTGACAAAGAAACTTGAACAAGAACATCAAAAGGCCTTTGATGCATAACATCACAACTTGAACAAGAAAACACAAAGTGTGATACTAATGGAACAACAATTGTAAGTAAGAAAAAAAGTGTCCAAGAAAGACCAGCTCTCCATAAATTTGATTGATCAAGAAAAATCCATGTTAAAGCTGATTTAATCTTCTTGATTTCTTCAGAATTTTCATGTATTGAATAGCCTGAAGAAAGTAATTCTTTGTTACTACTATGTAACAATAGTCCTGTTTCACCTTCTTCCATGATCAATTTTTTTTTTTTTTTCTATTCAGCTAGGAAATACAAAAAACTCTAATAAAAATGAACACCATCAATCAAATAAATATAGAAAATTTCAAGATTTTAGTATTCAAGATGTGACCTGAACCAAGAACTTTATATATATATATATACAATTAAATATTAACAGTTGGCAAAATAAGCTTGGTAGTTTGGTACTATTTCATGTTGACCCCAAAAAAAATAAAAAAATCTTTAATAAGGAAGATTAATAAAACTTTGCTTTGTTTTGTTAATTTTACTTTTTGTAAATCATGATTCAGTTTTATCTTATTTTGGATCATGACAACAAGTGTTTGGAATTCTTTGGGTTCTGATTAATTCGGATTCGTTGAATTTTATGAATTTCTGCGGTAATCTCAATGTTATATACAATAAAACTTGTTTGCGGTCAAATATTTTGTTACGATTCTGGCAGAATAAAGCAAAATCACAAGTAGAAAGAAAACAAGAACACACAGATTTACGTAAAAATCTTTACGGGAAAGGAGTACAATGTGGAGCACGACGTTATTTCTGAATATCCAAAACCGACCCACTAATTGCACTTATATAGTATGTGCGTACAAATAAGTCCTAGGCTCAGATTCCTACGCTACCACCACAGACCTCATTGAAAATCACAAATATGGGTCGCACCGCGAAACTTTCAGGGCCGGACCAACGAAATTCGGGTCTCAACTCTTAACATATTTAGTGAATTTCATTATTCATAATAGACATAGAAGATTTACATAAAAGTTATTGAATTCACGTGAACTCGACATAAATCTAGAATTTAAACTTTTTGAGCACATATAACATCTCTACAATTTTCTTTGACTTGAATATCTTTAAAATTTATGATCTATAATAAGTCATATATATATAATTTAATTCAGAATTAAAACTCGAGATCTATGGTTAACGAACTTTTGTTGGTGTTCCACTATTGACCTTAGAATATGTGGAAATGAAGGAGGACAAATGGAAAAAAAGAGTTAAAAGGGGGAACAGGTGGGAAATCACAAGTAGCATGGTGAAGTGAAAGGTGAGATTTGAGTTGTTAGTGCGTGAAGCTTTTTTTGGAACATGAAAAAGTAAAAGGCCACCTTTTTTTTTTAATATGTGGTATCCGTTAAATTTGACGTAAAATGGATATAATATTATAAAAAATATATAAAAATTGATATAAGATGAAAAATTGAACTCGTGTAATTAAAAAAAAATAGTTGGATGTTTTGACTTCAAGGCAGAATTTTAAAATTTTGGGTGTTAATGTAAAGTGTTCGTTAGGGGTGTGCAAAAATCGAACCAATAAAAATGTTATTGATTTATTGTTATTGGGTTAACGGTTTTTTAATGGTTTTATAAAAAAAACTATTGGGTTATTAGTTTGGTTCGATTTTTTCTTATTGGGTTATTGGGTAAACCGATAACCCAATAAAATATATATATATATAAAATATTATTTCAATTATACAAACTTTTAATTTCTCCTAACAACATTTAGTTCAAACTTGAAGATTTTTGTAAATTTAAACACATCATGTAGGATTTTTGGTTGCAACTAAGATTTAATTTTTTTCATGTTAGTTACTACTATTTCTATTTTATGAGTATTTTTTTATCGGTTAAATCGAAAACCGAACCGTTAAGGACTAAAAACCGATAAATCGAAAATCGATAAAAAATATCTTATTGGTTTGGTTATTGGTTTAGCATATTTTAAAATCGAAAATCGATAAACCGAACTGATAATATGTAAAATCGAACCGAACCGATCGATGCACACCCCTAGTGTTCGTACCTTCCGAGCATGTATGACTCCTAAATTTCGGATCTACCACGGATACTGGACACCAGGTGAAAAATCAAAGGAAAAAAAAATTAAAGCATCTATTGTTTTAGGTTGGTAGTGAATATTGGATTTAAACACTATGAGTGTGAGATTTATTTTTATTTTTAAATTATGGTTTTTGGTTTGTTTTTACTTGGTGGGTGTATTATTCTTGTTATGCCACCTTGTTGCATGTTTTATTACGAATTTGTTTACTATTATTTGTTTATTATTCATTATGGGTGGCGTATTTATGTCTTTTTATCTTGTTTCGTGCTTTATTACGGATTTGATTATTATCTCGTATCTTGAGCCGGGGGTCTATCGAAAATAACCTTACTATTTCTTCGGAGGTAGTAGTATGGACTGCGTACATCTTACCATCCTCAGACCCTACTATGTGGGAATACACTGAGTTTGTTGTTGTTGTATAGTATTTGGTTTGTTCTATATGACATTCAAAAGAGAGGATGTTTCGAGTATCTTAAGAAGATTGACGAGGACGTTACCCATTGTGCCGGTGCAAAGTGAATAAAATGAGACTCACATCTGAAGTCTTGTGTAACAGGATGATGCTATATATATGGCATTCAAAAGTGAAGATGTTTCGAGTATCTTGAGAAAATTGACGAGGATATCAATCATCGTATCAATGTCAGATGAATAAAATGAGACTCGCGTGTGTAGTCTTGTGTGACAGAGAGATGCTACATATATGACATTCAAAAGCGAGGATGTTTCTAGTATCTTGGGGAGATTGACGAGGATGTAACTCATTGTATCAATGCAAGGTGGATGAAACGAGACTCACATCTAGAGTCTTGCGTAACAGGAAGATGCTATAAATATGACATTCAAAAGAGAGGATGTTTCGAGTATCTTCAGGAGACTAACGAGGATGTCACTCATCGTATTAGTGCAACGTGGATGAAATGAGACTCACATTTGGAGTCTCGTGTAACAAGAAGACGCTATATATATGACATTCAAAGAGATGATGTTTCTAGTATCTTGGGGAGATTGACGAGGATGTCACTATCGTATCGGTGTAAGGTGGATGAAATGAGACTCGCATCTGAAGTCGTGTGTGACGAAAAGATGCTAACACAATGAACGGACAAATTCTACCGCTTGGTGATTGAACTAACTATGTTATACGAAGCGAATCAATTCTTAAATAAAATTAAATGAAGCTAAAATTTGAAATCTTATATTAAAAATATTGAACTACACACTTATCATTCTAACGTAACTTTTCGAAACGATGAAGAGGTTATTGCAACTTGAAAAACATTATAATAATAATGATAGTGACCATGTAAATATATACGAAAACTATATATCATCTTATTTCTTCTTTTTCATTAATTTAATTGCATCAATTAATTATATATTGGTTTAGCAATAATTCATTATGTTTTTTTATTATTATTTTTAAAACTATTTCAACAGGCCCTACATGCTGATGTCCTAATAAATCATAAATTAAGGAGTCTTCGAAAAAAAGTGCGAAAAATATTTATACTTTCAAGAAATTTGCAGTTGCGCATCCTGAAGGTCCTCTGATCCCCCTAGACTATTTTTTACCGTATTTAACTGGCATATATTTAGCACTTGGACCACTGCGTGTATTTCACGCACATTGAGTGCGTAGGAAAAAAATGTTTCATAAGAGGCAGATATATGCCAGCTAAATACGGTAAAAAATAGTCTTGAAGGTCATAGAATCCCGCAAAGTTTAGAGTGCGTAACTGCAAAGCTTGCCTAAGTACATGTATTTTTCGCACATTTTTTCATTTAATTTTTATTTTAGAAGTTTTTTTGACTCCGCGCGTTTGACGTCAGGCATGTTTAGAACATACAGACGGATGCTTAGAATGTAAGACTCACAGAACTATGCCCCACAAGTATGCCTCGAGACGTTTTGTCAGTGTCTTGCCTCAAGGCGAGTCTCAAAACTATCTTTTTAAAATATTAGTAGTTAAAAACGACCTTATTTATAGCACTTGCAACTTGTTAAATCACTAATTAAATATTAAAGAGTAGTAACTATCATGATGAAAATTTTGCAACTTGCAAAACATTAAAACCACTTGAAGAGTAGAGCAAAATCATGATATTGACCACAAAAGGATTCGGTGCGGCGGATGAGACGGCTCCTCCCTTAATCAGAGGTCTCGGATTCGAGTACTGGGTGAGGCCCTACGCGGCGCAAATCTGAATTAGCCGGACTCCAATGCGGATATCAAACATCGGATGGGAAACAAAAAAAATCATGATATTGACAATGTGGATAAGAGACAAGAAAACTATCATCTAATGTCTTCTTTATTAAAATATTTTTGTTATGAATCGGACAGTAGTAAACAAATCATAAGCAAAAGAAAAACAAGAACACACAAATTTACGTGAAAATCCTTGCAGAAAAAATTACGGACAGAGGCAGAGGAAATTCACTATAAAGAAGAGGAGTACAAGGTGGAGACAATATATAGTCTTAATGATGCGTATTTTTCGAAACACCCAAAACAACCCACTACGTCGCACTTATATAATACGTGCGTACAAATAAATCCTGCGTTACCACCACAGACCCATTAAAAATCACAAAATAGGTCGCACCGCGAAACTTTT
This sequence comes from Capsicum pubescens, assembly GCA_030864215.1. NCBI lineage: Eukaryota > Viridiplantae > Streptophyta > Magnoliopsida > Solanales > Solanaceae > Capsicum > Capsicum pubescens. The sequence goes on along the minus strand of CM061549.1, from coordinate 304,850,801 downwards.
AAGGCCGGATCAATAAAATTCGGGTTACAACTCAAACAATTTTGTTTTATAATCACATCTTGGTTAAAAAATAAATTATGCATCCACATCTTGCTTTGGTTTAGCAATAATTGGTTAAATATTTTGTTTTTTAATCTTCCAAGAGCCCCTACATGTTGATGTTATAAATCATAAATCAAGAGGTGTCATATTTTTATTCTAAAGTTTTTTTTTTCCATACTAAATGTAAAGTGAGGCGGAAAGGGGCAGAGTCAGATAAAATCGAGGAAGGTTTACTCGTTTATCTTTTGAAGAAAAATTATATTGTTTATATATGGTAAAAATTATTTTTTATTATATACAGTAGATGTTGAACCACCCCTAACCCTAACCCTTTCGACTTCATTGCGTGTTTTCTTTTTCATATTTAAAATTTTATGATGAAAATCATAGCCCCACCGCTAGAGGTGGATATATAATTTTAATATCAACAACAACGTACTCAATGTATTACCACAAAGTAGAGTCTGGAGAAGGTAAAGTGTACACAGTCCATACCACTACCTCAGATGAAATAGAGAGGTGGTTCACGATAGATTTTCCGGCTCACGACAGATAACAGTATAACAAATAAAAAAACATAAAAATAAACACAAAATCAGATGACACACCGCTAGATAATAAAGGAAATAAGACAACACTAACAAGGTAATACTATAAACTATCTATTCGAAATCATAGACATCACCAAAACATCACGAACAAGAAACTACAGGCACAGATACAAACAAAACATTTTTCCTTACTTTTAAGGCCGTACTTCTACCCACTAACCCTCTACCCTAATCAGTGTCCTCAACACCTTCCTATCAAGGGGCATGTCCTCCATAAGTTGTATCTGCTCCGTGTCATGCCAATCACCTCCCTCTAATATTTTTTCGGTCTACCCAGGGGTGGAGCTACCCTTTGCCGAGGGGTTCATCCGATCCCTCTTCAGCAAAAATTATTCTATTTATACATAGTTAAAATTATTTTTTATGTGTATATACTAGATGTTGAATCCCCTTCGATTGTTCGTATGCTTATTTTCGAATCCCCTTAATGAAAATTCTGACTCCGCCACTGAGTCTACCTCTACCCCGCCTAAAATCATCTATAATCAGCCTGTCATACCTCCGTACTGAAGCATCCACGCACCTCCTCAACACATGTTCAAACCACCGCAACTTCACTTTCCACAACTTGTCCTCCACTGATAATTTTGATAATTTTAATATCTGAATTTTAAATTGTTTATGTATAGGTCTAGAATGTAAAGATATATCCATTGTCAATAAATTTAGATACATACATATTAAGAGTATTCATAAACTTCATGTGACCAGGAGGTCACGGGTTCAAGACTTGGAAACAGCCTCTGACAGAAATGCAAGGTAAGGTTGTGTACGATACACTCTTATGGTGTAGCCCTTCCCCGAACACCGCGCATAGCGATAGCTTCCGTGTACCGGGCTGCCCTTTCATAAACTTCATATATTATGTATAGTACTAGTCACATGATATGTCCAAATTTCAATTATTGGAACTCTTAATGATATAATAATGTTATATAACTTTAGAATATACCAATGTAGGCCATATAAATATAAATGGAATCACATAAAGCAAGCAAGGTGGAGAGATTAAAGCCTTAAATTGGACTTGTGGACATAAAATTAGTATTGTCACTTCTAGTGACATATAAAATTCTATCATATCCACGTAAAACTTTCTGTTATTTTTTTATTTATCGATCTAGCGGATTCAGAATTTAAAGTCTATAAATTCTAAATTTTAGAATAGAAATATCAATAAAAAGAATTTTTTTCTCTCTTTTTTATTTCTCCCGTAACTTTTGGACCTTTTACGCTATGCTTTAAAGATTTTATTTTTTAGACAAACCAAAAACTTAAGAGAAAATATTAGATCACACGTTATGAAATTTATAGATATACACGTACATCTTCGTATAAGCATCCAGTACCATTTCGAACTATGGACAAAGTTGCTACGTAACGACACACTCCAACTTCACGAGGGTCCTATTACCCCTGAACCCAATTTTAGCGTATTTTTGTCACTTTTTTGTACCGATGTTGCACCTTTATTACATAAAATAGCCCCCACATCGAAGATGTCACATCAATTAAAAAGATTGACAAACGGTGTCACGTCAACACAAAAGGATGACGAAATTATACTAAAATCGAGTTCAGGGAGGTAATAGAACCTCGTAAAATTTGAGTGTATCGTAGTAAATTTTGTCACGTCAACTAAAAAGATTGACAAAAGGTGTCACGTCAACACAAAAGGATGACTAAATTATACTAAAATCGAGTTCAGGAAGGTAATAAAACCTCGTGAAATTTGAGTGTGTCGTAGTAAATTTGATCATAGTTAGAGGGTAATTAGATGGTTTACTCTTTTATCTTATTCATCACATTTGTCTTTTCACATAATTTTAGATTAAGTTGACAATCTTTATATAACTTTCAACATCATATATTCTTGTAAAAGTAATAATAATCACTATGAATAAATAAATATTCTTGTAAAAGTAATAATAATCACTATGAATAAATAAACTAACATATAGTACAATTTATAAGTAGTATTGAACATTTTATCTTTTCATATTGTACCATTATTATATCTGGATGAAGAAAGAAAGTTGTAGCTTATAATTACCTAATTCAAAAAAATCTAAGAAAATTAGTACTTAGATTTTTAATGATGAACTCATTAAGTTTAAATTTTGAATCTGTTTCGATAAATAAGTCAAATTCTTTTGAAGAGCAACTCTAAAACCCTCTTTATCAAAAGTAATGTTTTCAAATTAGTGTGAATCTCATGTGTTAATAAGAAAAAACAAATCTTAATTTGTACTCTCATCGGTCTCAAATTATCTGTCGTGATTTTTAAATATTGCGATTTAAAATTATTTAATTAGAAAGTCATAGTTTGAGGTGTGGAAATAACCTCTTGTGAAAATGCATGATAAGAGTTAATGTCTGATCCTTGATCGCTCCAAATTCCACGCATAGCGAGAGCTTAATATACCAGACTGAGTTTTTTAGTTATCTCAAATCATTAGTCATTTTAAAAGTTTTTAAAAAAATTAATCTTATTCATATTTCATAAATCTTATAAAATGGATCAAAGTAAGAGTTTATAGTTGACCTATGTACAATTATATTAAAAATGTGAGTCAATTATATAAAAAATTGCTAAACATTTAAAATTTTATAAAGTTTCAATCGTGGTCAACCTCTAACTAGAGCAAAAAAAAAAAAAAAAAAGATTTCATATCCTGACTTATAATTTTAATAAATATAGAATAAAATAACCATACAAAAAACTCAAAAGTTATTTTTATAAATCTCATATATATATACTCTTATTAGTGATCTTTCGATAATTTGAATACAGAATAAAATCATACAAAAAACTCAAAAGGTACTTTTATAAATCTCATGTATTAGTTTTTAGTGATATTTTTATTTGAATATAAAATAAAATGACCATATAAAAAACAAAAGTTTGTTTCATAAATCTCATATATTTTATTTTTTTTAGTGATCTCTTTTTGAAGAAAAGTCATATAACAAAAATAGATTTTAAAATAGTTTCCAAGACCAATTTTTCTGGTAAATACATCTCACCTGGAATTTTTCAAAAAGTCCACCAACCTAGGCATGGGAAAATATTTTAGAAAAAATTTGATTGGTCGGTGACTTTAATAGTAATATTATTTTTTTGCTTAAATTTTCACTTTTAATTATCTACTATGTTTTAAATAAAAAAAAAAGAATGCTTTTACTTGTTCTTTTAGCGTATGAAAAGAAAAATATAATTTTCATATTTTATTTTCAATATTAATTACTTATTTACCGAAATCTAAGACTATATGTCTATTAGTATGAATAATATTGTAGAAAATTACTCATACTAATAATTATTTCTTAAGAGCGTGTAAAGTTTAAAGTACACAAGTAAAAATAAATAGTAGAAGAACTCACTCTAGCCTCCAAAACTTCCAAAGAATTATTTTTGGGGCAAACAATATAAGTTCCGACAATGTGGAGTTTAATTACATAAAATTTCGACATTTTACATAATTAATGAAAATTTCAATTTTGGATCTGTCAAGATACAGAATTAGCTCATGATGCATCTAGCGAAGATACATTTTTTCCTTCGTAACGATACATAGTTAACTTCATATACATTTTTTCCGATCTTGACTCCGTCAAGATACATAATTAGTTTCCCAACATATCCAACGAAGATACAAAATTAGTTGAATTTTTATAATTACTTTATAAGGGATGAAAATTTATGTAAATATGATAAATTAAGATGTATATTTATGTTATTTTTCCTTATTTTTGACAAAGCTCACTTGACCTCACTTCCCTTTTATCTTGAAAAGCCCAATGGGCCTTTGGTTTATCTTGACAAGTCATTGGACTTCACTCTTATTTTGACAAGCCCATATAACCTTGCAGTTATTTTGGGCCAAGTACATGGATATTCCATTTTAACAGCACTATTTATCCATTTAGCAGCACCTAAGGATGACATAGCGTTATAAGTGACGGATGAGATTCAAACGAAGAAAGATTTACGGTGGATACCTAGGAATCCAAAGGAGAGGAAGGTCATAATAATCGGTAAAAAAAAGCATAGATTCGGTGATTCCGGAATAGGACAATTTTTCGAACTGCTGTAGAATAAAGGGGTAGGCAAAAGATAACTTGGCGAACTGAAACATCTTAGTAGCCAGAGGAAAATATGAAAACACAAGTAAATCGGGCATCGGGCTAATGCGATTTACGTTATAAATGAATGTGGCCGCTAAAAGGGTATTTCTGTCATTTTACTTCTAGTGAATGTTGAAATTTGCAACTAAGGACAAAATACTTTGATACTTTACAAAATAATCCCTAAACTTTTCCAATTCCATCACACTTTTTTCAGTCAAAGATTTCGACTTTAGATAAATTCAATTCTTAAACGGGATATTAAGTACATGTATCTTTACCGATTAATTAATTTTTAATAACTAATTTATTGAAAATGATATGTACCGTCTTCATAAATATATGCGTTTTATATTGACTATCAATAGCATTGTCGCTGACGACATGTTGACTATTGACTGGATGTGGTGGCGCTTTTGCGAGTGTTACGAATTCTAGATGCTGCTCATGAGACAAGTTTTAGGTGTTACATATATGAGATCGGGTCAAATTCGTGTGATGAAAACAAATCCTCAAAAATATCTAAATTTTGCACATATAGACAAAACATTTTGATACTTTCCAAAATTGAGCTAAAGTTAGCCATAAATGGGATAATAAGTATATGCATCTTTATGATTAACTAATTTCTAATAATCAATTTTACCAATAACAACAACAACATATCTATTGCAAATTCATAAGTAAAATCTGAAAAAGATAGAATATATACTGCCACTATATCATATGAGGTGTTATTTTCAAAACACTCTCAACTTATCAAAAATAATAATTTCCATCCTACTTCCTCCGCTTCAAAATAGTGACCCTCTATTAAAAATGTTTATTTTAATTTAATTGTCCCATTTGAAATTAAGATTATTTTATTGTATTTTTTAAAATTATCTCTATTATTAAATAAATATATAAAGTATATATACTTATATTTATACTTTTAATAAAGCATTAAAATTTTATTAAAGGGAGCGACAAATCAATAAGCTCGATTATTTGAGGAAGTAAAAAATATCTAATATTTATAAATAACAACAAAACATTTTGATACTTCTCAACCGAAAAATAAAAATCAAGAATGGCGATTTCCATATCTGCTATGAGTTTTGGAACTTCAGTTTCTTCTTCATATTCAGCATTTTTGTGCAATTCCAAGAACCCATTTTGTTTGAATTCTCTATTTTCACTTAAGAATTCTCATAGGAATTTGCAGCCTTCGCTATCAAGGTAAATTATTGCATAAAGTTCTTGTTTTTATTGAAATTATCAGCTAAAAAAAACGATTTTTTAAAATTTTTTGCTGTTTTTTGGGGTTTGTAGTTTGTTAATTTTTTGTTGTTGTACTTTATTAGCAAAAGATTGGAGAAGCAAAGTTCTTGTTTTTATTGAAATTATCAGCTCAAGAAAAAAAATGAAAAATTTAAATTATTGCATAAAGGTATTGTTTTATTTAAATTATCATCTAAAAAAAAATGATTTTTTTTTTTTTGCTGTTTTTTTTGCTGTTTTTTTTTTTGGGGGGGGGGGGGGGGGCGGGGGGCGGTTGTAGTTTGTTAATTTTTTGTTGTTCTAAGTTTATTAGCAAAAGATTGGAGATTGGAAAGAATATAGAATTTTTTTTATTTTATTTTTAGATTTTTTCATTCATGTGTGAACTAGGCTAGCTAATTGATAATTGTAGCTAAGAGAATTGATTTAGCATTTCCTTGATTAGTTCGTTTCATTTGATAATCATAGTGTTCGAGCCAGCTTGCCTGCATCTCGACTAATTTGATGAGATATTTATCACCTCAGTAACTCTGTCGACCAAGGCTAGGACGAATGGGAAGAAATCACCTAGTGTTTTTGTGTCTCCGCTGGGATTTGAACTTGAAAACTCGTAGTTCTCAACCACTTTATAAGTCACCCGGCCACACCCTTAGGGAGTTTTTGTCCGTTATTGATTTGGAAATTGGGTATTAACCGACATAAATAATTGGGATTTGCCTTGCAAATGGTTAACATTGGTGCACTAAGCTCTCGCTATGCATAGGGACTGGGGAACGGATGTAACACAAAGGTCTATTGTACGGAACTTGTGAGAAGCTAGAATCTGTTTCTACGGCTCGAACCCGTGGCCTATGTTGCTCGGACTCTTCAAAAATGTCACTGGGTGTGTGTCGGATCCTTCAAAAGTAGTGCATATTTAAAGGATCCAGCTTGGGTGTGGCAACATTTTTGGAGAGTTCGAGCAACTTAGCCTGTGAGCTCTAGGTCATATGGTAGCAACTTTAATAGTTATGCCAAGGCTCTAAAGATTTTGCTCTGCATTTATGCGTTAAAAAGGACATTTATTTAGTACTGGAATCTTGCAAATGGTTATTTTCTTGAAAAAAAATAACTATGCATTTGTTGATTAAGAAGATAGTTTATTCGGTGTTGGAATGTAATGGGCTCGAATAGAGCTGAATGAATATAGAGGATCTTATAGCTGACTTGAACTAGTTTGGGGTCGAGGCAAGTTAATTGTTTGATTGCTTTACAGTGCTTTTTGTAGCAATTTGCAGGCTTATTGATATTTTCTTGAACATGATGAGTTTGTTTAAGGTGTTTTTTGTTTCGTTGTACATTTGTATGCAGGAAATCATGTAGAGTTCGAGCAACGTTGTTAAAAGAGAATGAAGAAGAAGTGGTTGTGGAGAAATCTTTTGCACCTAAGAGTTTTCCTGGTAATGTGGGAGGGGGAAATAATGGGGAGCCACCCGATAATTCATCCTCGAACGGTCTGGAGAAATGGGTTATAAAGATTGAGCAGTCTGTAAATATCTTTCTCACGGTAAGTATCACGTTTTCTGAATCTAAATAGTTCCTTGTATGTGTCTTTTCAACTCAACAAATGCCATCTTTGTCGGAATTGCATGTCGATTAATATCAATCAACCATGGCTCAACCTTCAAATTAGTTAGTTTTGGCTATACGGATTCCTGCAGAGTGCTACCAGTAAGTTCGTTCTTTGATGTTCGCTATGAAAGGGCCTACCGCTTTCTTCCTTCCCCTAAAAGAAGAAGATACAACTAGAAATGATAACGGTTGATATTAAATTTGCTCACAAATCGAGCAGTTTGGATTACTTTAGTAGCAACTTGAACAATACATTGGTAATTGACAGTGCAACTTCCTTATCTTCTAGAGAAAAAGGTCCGAAATATACCTAAACTTTGGCGAAATTTGTTGTAACACGCCTCAACTTTGCAGGAGTCCTGTGACTCCCCTAGACCATTTGTTACTGTATTTCTGTGGCATGTATTTGCTTAGCTGAACCACTTCAGACCCTTATGCACTCAGTGTGTGTGTATTCATGTAGTGGTCCAGCTGTACAAATATATGCCACATAAATACGGTAAAAAATAATCTAGGAGGGTCATAGGACCCCCGCAAAGTTGAGGTGTGTTACAACAAATTTCGCCGAAGTGTAGGTATATTTTGAACCTTTTTCCCTATCTTCTACTGGCATGTTTTGGGTTGTACTCAATATATGGAATTGCTCCGCGCAAGGTGAATAAGTTATTTTCCGAACTTGATTTGTAATATCATGTGATACACCGACATGAATTCAGCAATATTTCCTACTACGAACATCTTTATTTGCATAAGGTTTACTGCTGAGTAGCTTTTCAACATTTCCATTTAGTCAGGAATCTGTCTGATTTCAAAATTTTGCTGATCTTTCAGGATTCAGTGATAAAGATTCTTGACACTTTGTATCACGACCGACACTATGCGAGGTTTTTCGTTCTGGAAACAATTGCAAGAGTTCCTTATTTTGGTAAAATATTACGTTTTCAAGTTGCTGATTGTTTTGTAGCACCTAGACCTCTTTTCGTGCATCGGTCTGAATTTAGGAATATTTTAGTTCTACTGTTTTCTTTATGCCAACGAACATATGTTGTGCACTGCGTTGACAGTGACACCCTAACTTGATCATGGTACAAGAAGGCCTGTACTTGTTTTCTATAGCAGTATATGGAAACATTTTTTCCTCGTTGAAGTGTGAGAAAAAAGAACCGAAAAGCGCTTCTTTGATTTCTTAGACTTTCTCAGTATGATTTCCGTTACATGTCAAACATAAACTTGTGGTACACACAGGATAAGGTCTTCTCATCTGTTACCTAATAAGTATAGGCCTAGCTATGAAAGGTATTGTCATAATTCTATTTTCTACTAATGATGTGGGTATAACGTATTCATGACAGCATTTATATCCGTTCTTCACTTGTACGAGAGCTTTGGTTGGTGGAGACGAGCAGATTATCTGAAAGTGCATTTTGCTGAGAGCTGGAACGAGATGCACCATTTACTCATTATGGAGGTAATGCTCTTCCTTTTAACTTCTTGAATTCCCTTCCAACATCGAACTTACCAACATCTGTCTTGTCAGATTCATTAAGTGTGTATATGTACGTTGATTTTGTAAATAAACATGGCTTATTTAGCAAAGGTTACGATATGAAGGGCTTGATCTTACATTTTCTCCACGTGCTGGTTTAATACTTTTATTGGAGAAATTTATTATTTCATATCGTGTATTCCTTGTCTTGGTATAATCGTTGCAGGAATTAGGTGGAAATGCTTGGTGGTTTGACCGATTCCTTGCGCAACATATTGCTGTATTCTATTATTTCATGACAGTCTCGATGTATGCTTTGAGCCCGAGAATGGCATGTAAGTTGTAATATTACGGTCTAATGTATCTCCTTTCATTTTCTCATAGCTCTATATTGTTTAAGTGAATCATTTTCTTTTTGGAATAAGTTTTAAAAATGGTTATACCGAGTTTGCGTTAGCCAATTAGCTTTGATATAGTCGTGTCTTATCCCTTGGAACACATGTAATCGCTTCTCTGCAACAAAAGCATGCCTTTTGTCCGAGTCGCTGTGTTTTTCACCTTTTACGGGTTATGAGATCAGTCATTGACACGATAAATCCTTGCAGATCATTTCTCTGAATGTGTGGAGCACCATGCATACGAGACTTACGATAAATTCATCAAGGATCAAGAAGGTATTGTTTTATGAACAGTTGAAAATTTCTAACTGCAAAGTGGATACAATACTTAGGAAGGAACAAGTATCTCGGGGAGGAGGAAAGACGGAAGAATACGCTATAATACTATACTCCCTCTGTCAAAAATAAGTATCTTCCTAACGTGACAGTTATTTTGGCACGGAGGGAGTATATTTCTTGTCAATTCCTTTTCTGAGATAGTTTAAACGCTATCGTATTCTTAACTGATATGTAGTCCTAATGCTTCTGCAGCGGAATTGAAGAAATTGCCCGCTCCAAAGATTGCAGTGAGCTACTACACGGGAGGTGACTTGTATTTGTTCGGTGAGTGTTACAATGATACTTAATACTCTCGTGACCAAATGCCCGTCTGGTTCAGTAATCTAATCCATCGTTTGTGATTGCATCAGATGAGTTTCAAACATCACGAGAGCCTAATACTCGAAGGCCAAAAATAGGTAAACTGCACCTTACATACTTTTAGTAAATCGTTTTAGACAAGTGATCGAGTACAACTCTGATTGAACTCATGTTTCTTGTTTAGATAATCTGTACGACGTATTCATGAACATCAGAGATGACGAAGCAGAGCATTGTAAGACAATGAAAGCGTGTCAAACCCACGGGAGCCTCCGTTCCCCTCACACAAATCCATGCGATGAGTCTGAAGACGATCCAGGTTGTTCAGTGCCTCAGGCTGATTGTGTAGGTATCGTGGATTGTATAACGAAATCTGTCGCTGATCCTAACGTTGGCGGAAGGTAGGGAAAGGAAAAACGCAGAACGAAACTATACATGTATATACCAGTATAGCCAAATATACAAGAAATATACATACATATTGTATCTTTTACTCTCTGAGGAAGAGCTTGTCAAATTGCCCAAAAAATGGGTAGGCACTTGGTTTTGTTTTCACCTTTCAATAATATGTACTAAACTACGAACAAATTTGCTACGGCACACTACAACTCCATAGGGGGTCCTGTTACGCTTCTGAACTAAATTTTAACATATTTTTGTCAACCTTTTTAGCTGACGTGAGTCAACCTTCTCAGCTGACGTGGGCCTCATTTTATGTAATAAAGGTGTCATGTACGCTAAAATTGAGTTCAAGGAGGAGGGGGTGGGGGTTAGTGGATGCTTATCGCTACGGGTGTGCATCGGTTGGTTCGGTTCGGTTTTACGTGTTATTGGTTCGGTTTATCGATTTTCGATTTTTAAATATGTAAAACCAATAAGATATTTTCATATCGGTTTATCGGTTTTTGGTCCTTAACGGTTTGGTTTTCGGTTTAACCAATAAGAAAATACTTATAAAATAGAAATAGTAACAACTAACATAAAAAAATGAAATCTTAATTACCGCCAAAACCTACGCAATACATTTTAGTTTACAAGAATTTTCAAACTTGAACTGAATGTTAGTTAGGGAAAAAATTGAATCTTAATTGTTGGAAGTTATAAATGCTTCAAGCTTTTTATTACGATAATAGCCGAACTTTATATTGTGTCTTTGTTGCCCTGAATAGGTTAATACTTTGTGAATCACTAAATTATGAATTAGTAGTGCATATAATCTATATACGTACACATATCTATATCTATATATATAGAGAGAGAGAGAGAGAGAAATTTAAATATATAACATAAATAGGGATAAAACAATAATTTAGTGTATCCTTATTGGGTTATCGGTTTAACCGATAACCCAATAAACTAAAACTGATACCGAACCGTTTACCCAATAAATTTTTTTATAAAACCAATAAAAATCGTTAACCCGATAACCCAATATCAATAACCCAGTAACATTTTTATCGGTTCGGTTTTTGCACTGCCCTACTTATCGCTACATAGTTTACAACAACAACACTAACGTACTCAGTATAGTTCCATAAAGTAGAATACACAGTTTACGTCCAGTCAAATTTCTTTCACACACCTCTCCAACGCGGGCAATCCTTCAACCGCGAAACCTTTCTAAAGTGTGTCTAATACATGGTGTCAAGGTTAGCTTGCTCGTACTTGTACGAGCTTACAGTGTAGAAACTACATTCTACGTATACATTTACATTCTATGAAGATAGTTTTCGAAACCTAAATATAACGACAACAACATATCCAGTGTATTCACACAACGTGAGAACTGGGAGGGTAAAATGTACGCAGTTCATATCACTGCCTCAATTTTCGAGACCTAAATATTATTATCTTTTTCCCCAAAAGATTTATCCTATGGTATTATTATAGTATTGAGGGGTGGGGGGGGGGGGGGGGAAATGTAGTTTAAAGGTCAAGATTGGATTTTTTTTGTACCATATTGCTAGATTTATCAATATCATAAAGTGCTATGAACTCTTAGATTTTTGGAAAAAGGGTCAAAAATATCCTTTTATTTTTATAAATTGACTAAATTTGCCCCTAGGTAAATTATGGGTTAAATATACCCCTGTTGTTATCAAAGTAGACAAATACACCCCTCTTTTTAATGATTTTCCATGTAGACTATCGATTGATAAGCAAATTGTACTTTATGGTAAATTTTAGAGACACATATGCAAGTCATAAAAATAAAAGCTACAAAAAGTATTTTGTCTTTTTCCTTTTTGTATATTTCCTATTTTTTTTATAGGTGGTTACGTTGAATATACTCATTATATTCCGATAATATATACATGTTTTCGATTTTCCATCATCAGATGTTCAGTATCCACATTAAAGTAGTCGAAATGTGTGGATATTAAGTGATTTTTATCTGAATCTCAACCATATGAAATTTCAGATATTATTTCTGAGTCTAACTTCAACATCATATGTGTAATGTTATTTCGAAGTCGGACATGATTTTTTTTAAAAAGTCGGATGCTAATTATATGGTTGTGTAAAATATTTATTATCAAAGATTGATTAATCTGAATACGTATCTAAAGTCATTAATATTCAATAATTAAACGTGAAACTTCTAATTAAGGACGGAGTGATTGGTCCTACCCATCCCTAACAACTTTTGGTGGACTCAGTGGCGATGCAGGATTTAGAGGTCGGGAGTGCTCTAGAAATTTAAACACACTTATATATTGACGTTTAAAGCTTTAAAGTTTCACATGAGAACTAAAACATCCGTCTATCTTCTTGATTCTGGGTCCTTTTTTAAGTTTTGTATTAATTTTTTTTATATTTTTTAATATAATTATACCTAATTTATATCGAATTTAACAGAAGATGATGATAAACAATATAATTAACTCATAATATTTCTTTTTTTTTTTGGGTACATATTTCTTTATTTTTATTCATCCACATTTATTATCTACTCGTTCCAAATGAACTTGTAAAACATAATGTGTGGATTCTGAATTGAATTTATATTTTTAATTATAGAAGTTTAATAAAAATTAAGCGGTATAATTTTTAATATTATATAATATAATAGTACACAAATATAAATTTATGTCGTGATTTTTTTCTTTTGCTTTTTTTTGATGTTAAGAGTATTTTCTGTCTTTCTTTCTTTATTAATTTTTTTTTAAATTTTGATCGTCTTAATATTCGGATATTTTAATTAATTTTACGAGAAACTTCATACTATTTTCTACTGACAATAAGGTAATTATGTCTATGAAGACTAAAATAGACGAGAAGAATCACCTAATATTTTTTTTATACTAGGATTCAATTGAGTTCTCAATTCATTTCATTGATCATTAAGCTATATCTTGAAACAAAAATTATATAGGACAAATAATAAATAATATCCTCTAATAAAGATATATCTAAATCACTTAAATTTAAATTCGAAACTTCTAATTAAAAATGACAACGATGGATTGTATCCACCTCTAACAACTTTTGGCGGTTGACTATATATAGTATATAGTATTATAATTATTATAATTTCATGCATGATGCAACTCAAAAATACTTATATGTTTGTTGTCCATGTTATATACTTCGTCCGTTTCATAATAAGTGAATTATTGAAGTATTTTTTATATTTCAAAATAAATGAATGATTCATAATTCAAGGTAGATGTTGGAATTTTTTTTCCAAATTTACCCTTCATTAAATGTGTATTGGGAATGATGTATCATATGTCTTTGCTTTTTGAAAAGGGTAAAAATGAAAAAACATGATAAATTTATGTCTTTGCTTTTTTTTTTTTTAATATGTGTGTCAAAATCGAACAATTAACTTATTGTGAAACGGAGAAAGTATATATTAATCAAAATATTTATTTGTTTTTTCATTCGTCCACGTACGTTTATCATCTACTAAATTCCAATAAGTTGAAAAAAGAACCAACCAATATAATATTAATTAATATCGTGGCTTAGTCAATAGCCAATTGTTTTTAAAGACTTTTGTGTAGCTTTACAAATTGTCTCTTTGTCTTTAGTAAGAATTATGTCAAAATTATAAGACCAACAATACATGTGACAATGTTGGGCCCAATAAATTTTGTGTAAAATTAAATAGAAAAAATAACATAAACATATAATCTTCAACTTATTATATTTACACAAATTTTCATTCTTATAAAAATAATTATAAAAATTTCACTAATTATTTATCTTCATTGAATATATCGGGAGCCAATTATATATCTCGACAGATCCAAAATAAATAAATAAATATTAGAAGCTAACTATGTATCTTTACAAGGAAAAAAATATCTTCGTCGAATGTATCAAGAGCTTATTATGAATTTCGACAAACTCAAACTGAAATTTTCAGTAATTATGTAAAATGACAGATTTTTCTGTAAAATTAAGATCAGAAAGCCATTCTTTATGGAGTATACATCAGCTTCAAGAATAGAAGTGATTTGTTTTCTTTCTATACGTAATTTTAGATTTTGTTTCATCGAAATAAACTTATAATTATCGTTGTTATTTCGTACCATGTGAGTATAAAATGAATTTATTGAATAAGATCAAGTGAGAATTTACACAATATAATTGACCATAATATAACAAAATTTTGCACCATAACATTTTATGGATATCGAATTTGCGTCTTTGACATGAAAAAATCCTAACCACCAAACGAAAGAGATCAGAAAGCCATTCTTTATGAAGTATACATCAGCTTCGAGAATAAAAGTGATTCATTTTCTTTCCATACAGAATTTAAGATTTTGTTTTATCAAGATGAATTTATAATTATTGTTATTATTTCGTATCATGTGAATCTAAAATGAATTTATCGAATAACATGATCAAGTGAGAATTTACATAATATAATTGACCATAATATAAAGGACTTTTGCACCATAACTTTTTATGGATATCGAACTCGTGACTTTGACATGCAGAGACCTTAACCACCAAACGAAAGAGATCAGAAAGCCATTCTTTATGAAGTATACATCAACTTCGAGAATAAAAGTGATTCATTTTCTTTTCATACAGAATTTAAGATTTTATTTCATCGAAATGAACTTATAATTACTGTTATTATTTCGTACCATGTGAGTCTAAATGAACTTATTGAGCGACATGATCAAGTGAGAATTTACACAACATGATTGACCATAATATAACGAAATTTTGCACCGTAACTTTTTATGAATATCGAACTCGTGTCTTTAACATGAAAAGATCCTAACCACCATATACGATAGATGTCAGAAAGCCATTTTTCAAGGAGTATACATCAACTTCGAGAATAAAAATGATTTGTTTTCTTTCTATATGTAATTTAAGATTTTGTTTCATACATCGAAATGAACTTATAATTATTGTTGTTATTTCGTACCACGACGTGAGTCTAAAAAATGAACTTATTGAACAACATGATCAAGTGAGAATTCACACAATATAATTAACCATAATATAACAAAATTTTACATCAGAACTTTTTATGGATATCGAATTCGTGTCTTTGACATGAAAAGATCCTAACCACCAAACGAAGGAGATCAGAAAGCCATTTTTTATGGAGTATACATCAGCTTCGTGAATAACAATGATTCGTTTTCTTTCTATATGTAATTTAAGATTTTGTTTCATCGAAATGAACTTATAATTATTGTTGTTTTTCGTACCACGTGAGTCTAAAATGAACTTATTGAGCAACATGATCAAGTGAGAATTTACACAACATGATTGACCATAATATAACGAAATTTTGCACCGTGACTTTTTATGAATATCGAACTCGTGTCTTTAACATGAAAAGATCCTAACCACCATATACGAAAGATGTCAGAAAACCATTTTTCATGGAGTATACACCAGTTTCGAGAATAAAAGTGATTCATTTTCTTTCTATACGTAATTTAAGATTTTGTTTCATCGAAATGATCTTATAATTATTGTTGTTATTTCGTACCATGTGAGTCTAAAATGAACTTATCGAACAACATGATCAAGTGAGAATTCACATAATATAGTTAATCATAATATAACAAAATTTTACATCAGAACTTTTTATGAATATCGAATTTGTATCTTTGACATGAAAAGATCTTAACCATCAAACGAAAGAGATCAGAAAGTCATTTTTTATGGAGTATACAACAACTTCGAAAATAAAAGTGATTCGTTTTCTATAATGTATATTTAACTTGTTTTGGATAGGTTTACCTAATAGTTCTAAAAAATAATGAACATTGATTGCATTGTGGATTAGTTTGAAGTCACTTATTTTAGAAAATTTCTTGTTCTCTTTCTATCCTAATTAAAACACTAATCTATTTAAAGTAAAAAGGAATATTCTAATTAAAGTAATATTAATTAACACCTTTAAGTCGATGGAAGTACACCACTATCACTACCTTTTTATTTTATTTTATTTTATGACAAGGTTGAATTTCTAACATTGATAAATCTTATCAAACTTTACTATTTCTAAAAAAATATATTATATTTTTCAATTGAAAATATAAGTTCATCCACAAAATTTTATCGATTCTATAAATCTACTAATTCTATAAAAAGATATATTTTTCAAGTAGAAACATAGGTTCGTCCACAAAATTTTATCAATCCATAAATCTACTAATTCTATATAAAATACATTTTTTAAGTGGAATTTTAGGTTCGTTCATAAAATTTTATCATCCATAAATCTACTAATTTTATAAAATAATATATTTTTTAATTGGAAATATAGGTTTGTCCACAAAATTTTATCGATCATAAATCTATAAATTAATGAATACAAGACATATCGTATATCTTTCATGATATACACATTAATATTTAAAAGTATAATTAAGTGCTGCTACTTTTTAAAGACGACTATTTTTTTTTATAAATTCCTCATCATGGTAAGTATTTTTCGACAAAAAAATTTCTAACAAAAAGATTTAAATATAAAAAGAATTTCGCGTTTTAGGAGATTCAAATTTTTATATAATGCAGTATAACTTTTCTGACGAAGGAAATTTAATTAAACCTTTTCTTTACACGTAGCTCCGCCTTTAATTGCGAATATAATTTAGTAATTTGTATAAACTTCAAATATCTTAGTATATAATTTTAATTTTCCTTTTTTAAGGTGAAGTTTTAAGAAGTAACATTTATTGCACTTATGTATAGTCCTATTTTCTACCTTAAATAATTGATGTGAGAGAGGTCTGCAAAATAGGCATTAAATTGTAATGTCCAACTCATAATAATCAACTTGTGGCTGTTTTGAAATTATTTACGACTGTACTCGTAATAATGTCTTTGAATACTTTTTGATACTGCTCTAATATATAATAGTACTGATCATATTTATCGAAAAAAAGAAAAATTATGGCCATAGTTTAGTATCATCGTCCTATGCATTTAATAGCCTAATTAGAGAGGGCCAGTGCGATGTGTTGCCGGTCAAACACGTTTAAATTTGTTCTGTCTCATGTAACATAATTTATTGTTTTCGTCTTACTATTTAATCAGTCGTGTATCACGCTATATAACTTTTTTCTTAAATGATGGAAATATAAATAAATATTTAAATTTGGTCTTAGTCGGTAAGCAATTGGAGGGTTTAATATTAAGTTGAGACCAAATTAAAATGTCTAGATGTACTCTCTAAACTGAAGTACCTACTTGCCAGTTGAAACCAAATATTTTATTTTATGTATAATTATTTTAAAACTGAACTACCTACTTGATTTAAAATAAGTAAAATTATCTTTAAAAATATATATACTAAAGATATGTAAAGTGTATAGAAAAATTTTAAATTTTATGATTATAATCTAAAGATAGAAATTTTTTGCATGAAATTTTAAAAGTAATTAAGATTTTTAAATTTTATAGTCATAAATCAAAGAATTTTATGACTTAATATAAATATTTCATGTGTAAAATTGAAATAAATTTTTTTATAAATAAATAAAAATCTTTTAAAATAAACTAAAAAAAAACAAATAAATAAAAAACAAGTAATACATAATTATAAGAATATGATAATAAATTAAATTATTAAAATAATTTAATATAGCAAACAAGTAAAAATAACATAAAAAAACTTATACGTAAAACTTAAGAAAACTAACTTTCGGCTGCTTTATTATTGGCTACTTAAAACTATATACTAAAATCCTACTAGTATTTGATACTCATCAAAAAAATATTATGAGGCGGTCACTTTAACAAGTCTCTCCAGTTTTGAAAAAACTCACTTCCCCGCCAACGTGGTCCTTTTATATCCTCACACACACACCCAAAAAAAAAAAACTACTAGTAATCTCACACTTTTTAGTGTTCATAACACACATCGAGAGAAATGCGTTACTGACGATGCTCGAATTATAGTTATTTTTCACTCCAGTTTCTTCACTATTTTTCACTCAAATTTCTTCAATATATGGACATACATATTCATATATCTAACATATGCAGAAGAGTTACATCCTCGAATTCTAGTCATTTTTCATTCCAATTTCTTCAATATATAGAACAGACATATATTGTAGTCATTTTTCACTCCAACTTCTTCAATATATAAACATATGAGGCCTTTTACCTGATCAATTTGATCAGGACACGAAGAGGAGATCTGTAGACTTGAATCTTTTTGCTACGTGACCTGATCAGAGTTCGATCAGGCACGAGGTATGGGATTGGGAGGAGGAGATAGAGAGCGTACCTCAATGGGAGTTTTAGTACCGACAGTGAATGCCGGAGAAACTTCAGCAGCTCCAGTAGTGGCGGTAGCAGAGGAGGAGCCGGTGGTGGCGGAGACAGAGGTAGTAGTGGTGGTGAAGGAGGAAGTTAAGGCGGAGGCGGAGGCGGAGGCGGAGACTGAGGATAAGGATATATTGTGTCCAATATGTATGCAAATAATAAAGGATGCATTTTTAACAGCATGTGGACATAGTTATTGTTATATGTGTATTGTTACTCATCTACAGAACAAAAGTGATTGTCCTTGTTGCTCTCATTACTTGACCACTAATCATATGTATCCTAATTTCCTTCTTAACAAGGTAAGATTCTCATGTTCGATTTTGAATTTTACTGTATTGCTGGATCGGTGAAGATTATACTGCTGTGTGAGCTTGAATTTCCTTAAAAGAGAATGAGATATCTGCGCCTCAGCTTGAATATTTATTTGTTCGTCTAATCATTCAACCGTAATTTGTGGTAGGGTGTAGTGATTATTTGGTTGACTGCAAATCACCTTTGTCCTAATTTCCATCTCAATAAGGTAAAAAAAATAAATTCATGAATTTCGGTTTACTGTATTGCTGGATCGGTGAGAGCTTGAATTTCCTTGAAAAGAATGAGATATCTGCGCCTTGGCTTGAATATTTATTTGTTCGTCCTACTATTCGAGTGCAATTTGTGGTAGAGTGTAGTAATCACATTTATTTACTTGGCCACTAATCATATTTATCCTAATTTCCTTCTTAATAAGGTAAAATTCTCATGTTTTTCTTTCATGAATTTGGATGTTCGGTTTTGAATTTTACTGTATTGCTGGATCGGTGAAGATTATACTGCTGCAGCAGTGTGAGCTTGAAATTTCTTAGATAGAGCTAGATATCCGCGCGGATTATACTGTTTTTGTTCATTTCATTATTCAACTGTAATTTGTGGTATTTTCACCAACACTTAATGTATGGGGTTAATAATCACATTTTTCCTAATTTTCTTCTCTATAAGGTAAAAGTTTCAAGTTTTTTTTTTCATGAATTTGGATGTTTGATTTTGAATTTCACTTATATATTGGTGTAATGATCACACATTTGTTTGAATTGCATATGAATGAAGATACAAAATGTATTGTATGTGACTTTTGCGGAGACTTTTAGTTCTAGTTGAATTTTCCGTACTGAAGGGGAGCCTTGGCGTAACTGGTAAAGTTGCTGCCATGTGACCAGGAGGTCACAGATTCTAAGCTGGTGAAAACAACCTTCTGCAGAAATGCTGTCTGATAGACCCTTGTGTCCGTCCTTCCCCATAACATGCCCATAACGAGAGCTTTGGTGCACCGGGCGGCCCTGTAGTAGTCAATAATGTTCTTTTGGCAACGTAGAACTACATGCGTTGGAGGAATCTGGTTTTTGTCCTGTTTATTTATATTACTTAGATATGCTCAGGATTTGATGAATTTTACGATTTCTATGAGTGATTGAAGAATTCCACATATTGAACCAGCAAAGATAGGTTTCTATGAGTAAGTTCATCAGGAATTATCATGCTGGCTTTTGTATATCACGGCAGAACGACAAATATTGGCTGAATTGCACTGCATTTCTGTACATGAATATTTACGTGAATCTTGGAGTAACTGGTAAAGTTGCGGTCATGTGACCAGGAGGTCATGGGTTCAAGCCTTGGAAACAGCCTCTGGCAGAAATGCAAAGTAAGGCTGCGTACGATACACCCTTGTGGTGGGGCCTTCCCCGGACACCGCGCATAGCGGTAGCTTTAGTGCACCGGGCTGCCTTTTTAATATTTACGTGAATGTTGACATTGGTGGATATAGTATCTCACATTAATCTGGTTTGATCTGTATTTTTCTTGATGAATTTTTGTTAACATTTTTTCAAATTCATCACAACCCGCAATGGGCTAAATTTTGGAGTGAAAACTTGAAACCTCGTTTAGTAACTTTTCTTCTCTTTGCTTCTTTTCTATTGTTTTATGGTCTTCGTCTTCATCTTAGTCTATTGAATATCAATAACACTCAAACCAAGTTGTATTAAAGTTTTCCCATTGTGTAGTTATTGATGAAGAGATCTGCTCGCCAAATGGCCAAAAGTGCTACACCTGTGGAACAACTTCGCCAAGCAATACAACAGGTCAGATATGCACAAAAAGTCGAAGAAGCTTTCTTTGTATCGTTGTAGATAGACTAGTGAATGTTCTTTGTCTGGATGATGATGCATATCGGTTTCTGAGGTACTAGTGATATGATGCTAAATGTTGCAGGACGATGTTAGTGATAACTGATATGGTTTGATAGGCAGCATCTTCATTACTTCTCTTTCATTGTCCAAACACATTTTAGTTTTTAGCGCACCAAATGCTTTGACTCGTTGAGGAAAAGCTATTATAAAGCCACGACTTGTGAGAAACTTGAAAAAGGATCAATATCTGAACATGCTGTCTTGAAAACTGTGCTTCGAATATCATTTTATTTTGTTGTCATACGGTTCATTCGTCTGTATGTTGTGTATTGCTTTTCGTTTCACATTATTTTGTTGTTTTTACTGCTCTTATTTCTATATTCCCTTTTTCAAACTGCTTGGATATGCTTTATTTTAAGCCCGAGGGTCTTATCGGAAACAACCTATCTATCTCTATGAGGTAGGGTAAGGTCTGCGTACGCTCTATACTAAGATGTTGGTTAAAATACAATGGATGGTTCTTTCTGTAGGAGACTTGTAAGCGTCCATAACTTTGCATTTCAGCAGCTCTTTTATTCGGTTCTTTGATGATCTTCTTGCAGCTGCATCTTAGTTTCAGATGATTTTGCTTTTTAACTCTCTCTGTCTTACTGTCCGGGTTATTTCTATTTATCTGTTTTGGATTCTAATTTGATTCTTAGGCAGGGATGCGAGGTGTCCGTTAAAGAGCTGGATAGTCTATTAACACTTCTCATCGACAAGAAAAGAAAAATGGAACAAGAAGAAGCTGAAACGAATCTTCAGATTCTGCTCGAGTTTCTCCAGTGTTTAAAGAAGCAAAAAATTGATGAGCTTAATGAGGTTTTCTCTTGAACTTCTACCAACTTTATACATACGATATCTTTGCATTCTATTATGTTCAATAATAGAATATTATAGCGGGAAAGAATATGATCCCGGTGGTAGGTACCTGTAGTTTTGCCTTCTCTCTCAGACTTTACGTGAATTTTTTTGCAAATATAAAATGTCAAGCCGCTTCAGGGAAAGCGCCAACATATTTTGCCGCATATAACTTGCTAAGAAAGGGAGTTTGCATATCCGTCTATTAGCTACAAAAATTAAACTCATTTCGGAGAATCTTCCTTGTGTATGTACTTTTTTCATTTATTATCCATTTAAGATTCAAGCAGATTATTGATTGTATCGTGCGCTTTTCCTAGATCCAAAATGATCTCCAGTACATTAAAGAAGACATATATGCGGTGGAGAAGCGTAGAATAGAGTTATATAGGACACAAGGTAGATATCAGGCGAAAATGAGATCGCTAGTAGATGATTCATCTGCAATGACAGTCAGGCCTCCGTTGAGAGAGAAGGGATGCGGTGCAATTGTTTATAGTTCTGTCAATTCACAAGAACAAGGTCGTGCTGGCACTTCGCAGCCGAGGAACAACACTGGTGCAAGAGCTCCTCGGAATTCTCAAACTGTCCAATGGAAGGATGACAGCCACGGTGGATCAGATTCACAGGATCCTATTCAACCTGCAAAGGCATTAGCAAGGAAGCGACGCGTTCATGCACAGGTTCAATTCTGTAACTTATCGTTGTGAAAATTGAAAATTGTGGAGTTTGTTCGTTGCTGGGAGAATAGTTCATTGTTCATATGTACTCTTTTAACACCTTCAATTGTCGACAGTTCAATGAGCTTCAAGACTGTTACCTACAAAAGAGGCGTTATTGGGCAAGAGAGTCGCAGAAACAGGGAGAAAGAGTAGCAAATATCATGAATAGAGAAGGTTATTCTGCTGGACTCGAGGATTTTCAATCTGTTCTGTCTACCTTCACGCGATACAGGTCCATCAGTTCATCTAAAAATAGTAGTATCGGCTGCAAAGTGCAAATTATCGTAAATATTTGGGCTTATAGTTCTTTTTTCAACTGTGCTTGTTGAAATAGTCGGCTACGGGTTGTTGCTGAATTCAGACATTCTGACCTTTTCCACTCAGCCAATATCGTTTCAAGGTAAGAAGTTCATTGCATTTAGAATAAAATCCAACGATAACTTTTTTTTCCTTCAGTTGTCCTTCTATCGAAACTAGAACTAGATATAATGGTTTACTGAGAAACAGGCTACTCTTATTAGTAGTTTTGTCTGGATACGCTATAGCAATCTCTCTAGTCGCAACTGAATTTCCTATACTTTACAGTATTGAATTTGACCGAGATGATGAATTGTTTGCTACTGCCGGGGTATCACGAAGAATTAAGGTCTTCGAGTTTTCATCAGTAAGTTCATGCTTCATGTGATCTTCATAATTTCTTCTAATCTTCACACACGAAAATTTCTTGCTAGTAGTTTAATGATTATATGTTCGCGTTGTCAGGTGGTAAACGAACCAGCTGATGTGCAATGTCCTGTTGTTGAAATGTCTACTCGATCCAAACTAAGTTGTTTGAGTTGGAACAAGTACACTAAAAACCACTTAGCAAGCAGTGACTATGAAGGGATAGTAACGGTTTGGGATGTTACAACTCGTCAGGTAGTATCATCTTCCTTTCGAGATCATGAAAAACACCTTCATATGAATCTACAGTTATATCTGATGGCATAAGAACACTTGCCTTTCTTTAGAGTGTGATGGAGTACGAGGAGCATGAAAAACGAGCCTGGAGTGTTGACTTCTGTAGTACTGAACCTTCTATGCTTGTGTCTGGTAGTGATGATTGCAAGGTAAGGCTGCGTACAATAGACCCTTGTGGTCTGACCCTTTCCCGAACCCTACTCATAACGGGAGCTTTAGTGCACCGGGCTGCCCTTTCAGTTACTCTTGTCAAGTAAACTAACAAGTTCCGGATGATTTTGAAATGTGCATAGCCGAGATAACAGGACTTGTTTTCACGAGGAGCTATAATATGGAATGCGCTAACTAAGTTCTCAACAGGTCAAAGTTTGGAGCACGAGGCAGGAAGCTAGCGTTCTTACCATTGACATGAAAGCTAACATTTGCTCGGTGAAGTGTAATCCTGGATCCAGTGCCCACGTAGCTGTAAGTTTTCGTTTCCTCTCTGGTCTTTGTTAAAGGTTGAATTTTTCAACTAAGGCATGAACCGATATCTTGCAGGTGGGTTCTGCAGATCATCACGTTCACTATTACGACTTGAGAAACATTAGCCAGCCACTGTACATTTTCAGTGGACACCGTAAAGCTGTTTCATATGTAAAATTTTTATCTAACAATGAACTAGCTTCTGCATCAACGGATAGTACATTGCGTTTGTGGGATGTCAAAGAGAACGTTCCAGTAAGTAACCATTCTCTCGTCGTATTCTCAATCTGAATCCTAAAGAAATTACGTCAAAACCAATTCTATTCCGACCAACACCTTCCTTGTTCTGTTGTTATTTTCAGCTGCGTACGTTTAGAGGACATACAAACGAGAAGAACTTTGTTGGTCTTACAGTAAACAGCGAATACCTTGCATGTGGCAGCGAGACAAATGATGTGTTCGTCTATCACAAGGTATGTATACTTCTCAAAACCTGTTGACAGCAAGGCTCATTGTTAGCGATTTAACATCGTTCAATTATCCTGTGCAGGCAATTTCTAAGCCAGCAGCTCGACACAGATTTGTGTCCGATGATCAGAATGATCCAGACGGGAACATGGGATCATTCTTCATCAGTGCTGTTTGTTGGAAACTCGACAGCCCAACGATTGTAACAGCAAACAGTCAAGGAACAATGAAAGCACTCGTTCTTGCTGCTTGATAGATGCCATTTGATTGATCGAACAATCAAACAGATACAAATGATCGATAACATTTGAATGATTAACACTTTTGACTGACGGAGAGGCTAAAGAGGTACGAGTTCTCAACAGCAATTCTCCATTGTACATGAATGACCAGATCATTAGGCTAACATTGGTTTTCGGCCATGTAGATCTTGACGCGTGGTTGCTTAGTGTAGTACAACAACAACAACAACTACGCCTCAGTCCCAAACTGATTATATAGTAGTAGTACGTAGTCACATAATTCTTATAGTTGGTGTGTATTCTCTCTTTTATATGTTTATATTATGTAAGTATATAGAAATCAATATAGCAGAGTGAATATTGTAGTGAATACATGAATTACTTGTCTGTGTTTATATTATACAAGTATTTAGGCACTTGTAATGAAGTGTTTAACACACTTGTGAGTCAAATTTTGAATAATCTTTTGTGTGTATTTTCAAGCGTTCATTACGTAGATAAACTAAGTGGGGCCGATTGTATGATTAAAGGAGGTGAAATATTTTATGTCGTTAACTTTATGCCATGAAAGCTTGTTCCAAATTTTCAAAATCCGAGTCGGAAGTGTCTAATAGACCCACCTCC
The DNA here is from genome assembly GCA_030864215.1 of Capsicum pubescens. Classification (NCBI taxonomy): domain Eukaryota; kingdom Viridiplantae; phylum Streptophyta; class Magnoliopsida; order Solanales; family Solanaceae; genus Capsicum; species Capsicum pubescens. The sequence goes on along the minus strand of CM061549.1, from coordinate 304,825,305 downwards.
TTATCATGTGCTCATGTGTTCAACTAGGTCAAGTTGTATTTCGATTGTCTACCTAAAATTTACTGACAAGTGTATGTACATCGATGTATTCCGCCATGTTGTACGATACTTTTCTCTACAAGGACATCGTGAATTGACAAGTTTATCGCAATTCTCCTTCTTTATTCAGATTTAAAATCGACAATATGAGCAATCTCACAAAATCAGAGTTTGTCATATTTCACAATAATAGTAGTGCCATCCAAGCATGAGGCGTCAATCGCGCCACCAATAGGGGCGGAGCCACCTTATGGGTAAGGAGGTTCATCCAAATCTTCTTCGGCAAAATTTTTACTATTTATATGTGATTAAAGTTATTTTTTTTATTTATATATATAGAGAGTAAATATTGAACTCTTTCGACTAGTTCGTGTAATTAAATTCTGGCTCCGTCACTAACCACCAATTGACTGAGGTAGATCCTTGGTGCTGAAAGGATAATGTTATGTACTTATCATTATCCTTGATAGGAAGAAAAAAGACTAATAAAATTCTAAAAATTGCATGACAATGAAGTTTTAACAAAATTTATCAAAACTTGTGATTGCTTCTCTATCCTTTTTTTTTTTTTTTTTTTTCATCCGGTGTCCGGTACCCGCATTGGAGTCCGATTAATCTGGATTCGCGCCGCGTAGGGCCCCATTCGGGGGGAAGCGCTCCCTACCAAGAATTTTTCCATGCTCAGGGCTCGAACCCAAGATCTCTGGTTAAGGGAGGAGCAGCCTCATCCGCTGCATCACATCCTTTAGTGGTGATTGCTTCTCTATCTTATCATGCTATAGCCAAGTCCTTTTTTAGTTTTTGTTCCTCTCTAATTTAGTACAGTCAAAAACACATTTAAAGTATCTTGATTTTCAAGTTTTATGAATCATTAGGGTTGCGAGTTTCCTATCTAAACTTTTAATGTATCATTAACTATTTATCAAACACACTTGAACTATCAATCATTCATCAATCTAAATTGATGATGGTATTTCAGATATGATTTTGACCATCACTAAAAAGGAACAATTCAGTGCACTAAACCTCTTATTATGTGCTGGGTTTGAGGAAGGGCTGAACCACAAAAGTTTATGTTGGATTCGAAATCGAAAAGGCGTCATGTAGAAGTTTATAATTGCAAATTATTGGTTGATAAATCGAATGACAAATAATACCAACAACAACAACAAACTCGGTGTGTTCCCACAAAATGGGGTCTGGGGAGGGTAAGATGTACGCAGTCCATACCGCTACCTCCGAAGAAGTAGAGAAACTGTTTCCGATAGACCCCTGACTCAAGATAAAGAATAGAGGACAAGGAGATGGATTACATAACAGAAAAGGCGTAAGAAATAATAAAAAGTAAATCAGAGCAATACGAGAATGATAAATAATACCAAAAATATAATTTATTGACCTACCTACAGTGGCGGAGCCACAACCGACGAAGGGTGGTGAGATGAACACCCTTCGTCCGAATTTTTTTTCGAGTATATAGGTTAAATATAGATATTTATGGTTATATAGATGTTGTTGCACACCCTTGACAAGCTAGAGAAGCATAGTCCAGCGATCAAGAGTGTGCATTTCCGCATCAACAACCCGGGTTCGAACCTTGACAAATGCAGCAATGCTTTATTTTATAAACACTCTTAACCAAAAGTCTGGCTCCGCCACTGCCTACCTAGCATGGTTATTGAATCATACTACATGATTCAACTTATTACCCAAAATATGCCATCATAATTATTTCAAGAACACCTATCAATGAATGCCAATGACTTCCAACATCCAAGTTGGTGTGCCAATACATAATAAATTTGGTTGAGTGCATTATTTTACAAGTCTTTTTCCAAGCTTTTTGTTTATTTGCCCATCTTAAAGTACAGTAGTGCCTACTATATATATATATATATATATATTTTATTTTTTTTCCCCATTTAATTTCTAACCACAAAATAACAGTAAACTTTAACCGTCCAAAAAGAACTTTGCAATTTGCAAATATGGACACCTTATCACATACCTCATTCCCACTTGGTAGGAATTACTCATCACCTTCCTAAAAGTTTTTTTTTTTTTTTTTTTCATTCGGTGTCTGATACCTATATTGAAATTCGACTAATTTGAATTTACACCAGATAGGGCTCCATTCGGGGTTAGCGCTCCCTACCAAGAATTTTTTCATATCCAGGGCTCGATCCGCCAAGACCTCTGATTAAGGGAGAAGCAGCCCATCCACTTCACCACATCCTTTGGTGACCACCTTTCTAAAAGTTAAATGCTACTCTTATTTCTTTTTTATTCATTAACAAGGCTTAATGCAATTTGTTTATGACTAATATTTTCACCAAACCTCCATGATTTGCTTATTTAGAGATTAAAAATGTTTTTTCCTCAAAAGTACATTTTTAAAGCAACGATTTATATTTTGAGGGTAATAATGTCATTTAATAAGTTAACGTATGTGTTTAAAATTTTTTACATTACTAATACATGAAAAATATCATGTATTACTAATACATCTCAGTACACAATAAAATATTATATAGGTTTAAAAATATAGTACCAAACAAGGTATTCAGTAGTACACATTAATTAGTGCATGAATTATTTTTTCTTAATACACTCTATCAAACGACCTTCAAGTACATTTTTACTCTTGTTGGTATTTTTATTTCTTTATATTTAAAAAAAAAATATTTATTTTCTTTTTTAGTATGTTTAAAAAATATGATCTCTTTCATTTTTTAGTAGTACTTTAATTTTAGCTTTCCATAAATATATTTGAGACCACATGATTAAATTTTTTTTTTTAATACATTTGACATAACTTTAATTCAAGATCATGAAATTTAAAAATATTTTTTATTTTTTTAAACTAAATATTCAATTAAAATAAATATTCTTTTTAAAACTTAGAGAGACTATATTGCTCACCCCTTGTTATTCCAGCCATCTAAACCTTCACCCCAAAACAAGCAAGCGCAAGTTAGCACCTATCCCTAACCTCTATAAATACCAAAAGATCCCAAAAGATTCCAATATAGAATCAAAATCCAAATCCAATTAGTAATATTCAAATTCCCAAATCAAATACGTAAACTCTTTTTCCCCCTTCGCGCCACAAAAATGCGATTACCAAACGGCGATCTATCCACGTGTCATCCTCTCAACAACTCCGTCACCGGCTCCGCCTCCTCCTCCTCCTCCTCCGACGGAGGTTCACCGGAGGAGACTTATTCTCCGGTGACATTAGTAGACAATGAAGGACTTCTAGTCCCGCCGCTCAATTTCGCTATGGTTGATTACGGTGTTTTCCGTTCCGGTTTTCCTGATACTGCTAACTTTGCCTTCTTACAAACCCTAGGTCTTCGCTCTATTATGTGAGTGAGTTAGTGAATTTGTTTGATTTAATTTGTTCGTGAGTCAATTTGATTAAGTTTTGAAGCTAAATTTGATTAGATTAGTTTAATTATTTTTAAAATTAAAATTTAAATATTCAAAAACTATATGAAAAGTACTATAAATTGTTTTTTTTTTTTTTTTCAAATTTGATTAAGAAATACATCTTAATGTGTATTGATTTTTGGTTTGTTTATTTGTTTTTGTGTGTAGATATTTGTGTCCGGAGGCGTATCCTGAAGCGAATGTGGAGTTTTTGAATGCGAATGGAATTCGGCTTTTTCAGTTTGCTATTGAAGGATCAAAGGTTTGAGGTTATATTGATTGATATATGTTCCATTATTACTGTGATATAGAATGTTAAGATCATGCTATTGATTTGATTTAAAAAATGGGGAAAGTACTGATTTTTGTTTTAGTTTTGGTGAAAAAAAGGAACATTTTTGTTGTGGTTGATGTTGGGACTATGTGATTGTGATCTCGGTGGCTGCAGTTTCAGAATCTCCCTATTGAATGGCCTCTTCGCCCCGGCTGGAATAAGCAGTTCAATTCCTTCCTTAGAACCGTACTTGAGAGGGTTGGGGAGGGTAGAGTTTATGTAAAATTTACCCTACCTTAAAGGTAGAGGCTGTTTTCAATTTCCAATAGACCTTCGGCTCAAGACAAAAAATGCCCGTGAAAAGAAGTAAAGGAAGTACAAGAAACGATAGCTAGTGGCAGAATAGTACTTCAACAAAAAATAATACTATAATTGAACTACATGAAATAACAGATGTGGAAAAACAAGACACTACACGAGTAATACTACGACTACTAGTATGGATAACAAGATGGACTACTACCTACTATTATGGGCACCTCTACGCTCTTACCTACTAACCTTCTACCATAGTCTGTATGTTACACACCTTCCTATCTAAGGTCATGTCCTCGGTAAGCTCAACACACCTACCTATCTAAGGTCATGTCCTCGGTAAGCTCAAACATTACTTTTTTTGGATAAGTCAAATAATTTCCAGAATTACATGCATAGTTGGTATTATAAGAATGCATAATGTAGTGTATAGTTAGCTAATCCTTAGTCCTCTGACAAACTATCCAATTAATAATCTTTACAGGTAGTCAAGCATTACCAGATGGATTTGGTTGATGTTTGAGCTAGAAAGAATCTTTATTCGCTCCATGTCTTTATGTGATGTCGGCTGTAGGGAAAACACAACGTTTTTGCTCTCTAATTAGCTAAGTTGCGGGAACTCTTCACTTTCGATGCCGCATCCGTGTTGGATCCTCCAAAATACACTACTTTTGGAGAATCCTACACACACCCGCTAACATTTTTGAAGAGTCCAAGCAACATGGCGATTTAGTTAATGACTTGTTTTCTAGCTATGGTAGAACATAAAATTGTGGGTAGTTGACTGATACTAAGAAATAATCTATTTATCGGCATTGAATGCTTAATCTGTTTGTTCTCATCCTTGATTATTCCATGTTTGATGTTATTCCAATTTGCATAACAGGAAAGGGATTAATCATTTTCTTACTAAACTGGGATTACGATGCATCTTTCTTTAAGGACCAAAATCAAAAGGTTGTACGATGAGTTTATAAACTTTTGAGGTCTAGGATATGTTTAGTCATTTAGCATTAAGTTGGACTAGTCACAGACCCTTGATTTCTCCTTTAGTTGTTGTGCAAGTGAACCATGTATTTGGCTGTCATGCCTTTGACTCTGCAGAACTAGTACAAGTCATTTCAGAGTATTAAACTTGTACTTTTGGTTGCGTGGCCCAAAATATGTTTTTGTTTAAAAACTGTCTTCATGTTTTTCACGTGTTTATTATTATCAAGTAGGAGTATAGATAGTTTTGTATGTGATAGGACTAAAGAACACAAAATTATGCAATTTGTTTGTGTTTCAGATAGCTGCAGACCTATAATAGATAAAAAGTCTTTCACCATGGTGCCTGTACCCTGCAGCTTCATGCCGTATTTTCTTCTATGATTCTCTCAAGGATCTAGTACTTAAAGTTCCTCTCCCTCTTAAATTGCACTCTACTTTTACAACAAAATGTGAGTATAGCTATAGCTTCCTACTATTGTTTCCTTCTCGGTCACCACTCAACATTACTTATCGTAGTTTGTTCATTCTTCATGAGGACCTGAAGCAACTGGTGGTACTTGATCATTCTTAGCTCTTACTTTCTCTTCCTTCTATTTATTTTTAGTTTTTTGTTTTCCTCTGTTCTTGATGCATGATCCAACTGGTTTAGATAGTGGTGCAATACAGGTAATGCTGCATCAAAAATCATTCATAACTCAAGAGAGGAGGTAGGGAGTTTCTTGTGGTTTCCCAACGCCTGAAGAAAGATTGTCCAGTGTCCACATTCTAAGTGAGAGTAGGTGCATTCTAGTAGTTGATACTGTTGGCTTTGCACTTGCTTGGAGAAAATCTTCCAGCTGGTGTGTAGTAGAGACGAGAGAGCATCCACTAGCAATATGTAATTGCGTTCTTCTCGGATTCACTAGAAGCAGGTCATATTAGCTGTCTGACTCTCCAAATTTGCATATCCCAACTAGTTGGATCGCTAAACTAGGAGATCACTAGATAATTGACTGTGCAGAGAAACTGACGAATATGAGCAGGCTTAGCGGAAGTCAATTTGTTGCCTATCAAACTTGGAAACCATCGTATTTGTTAGACCTTCTTCAATGCTTTTAGCTTTTAATCATCATATACTGGCTATGATTTATCTCTTCTATCTGAATGCTGGACAAAGCTACTCTAATATTTTGGTCTGTCGCTGTCTTCTCCACTGAGGTTTGTTGGTGAATAAAAAACGTCCATGTCTATTCTTGTCCTGTAACAACTTTACCACATTGTATCTGTATTCCGAAGCTGTTGGTCAAGTAAAAAGACATCTTTATTGGAGATGGTTTGAAATTTAATAACAAAGTATTAATATGTTGCAATCTATGAAGAAAGGTACACATACTACAAACATTAGTAGCAGCATATATGAACATACACTATGTCTCGTTTGCAGACATGTTAGAAATTTCACATGATTGTGCAAACCGTGTATTTGAATGTTCTTATTGTTGTTTCTCAATGTATCTATGGGTAAATAGGAGCATTTCCTTCTAGCTGTTGTTGATATGAAGCAAAGAACTTCATCTTGATTAGTAGTTTGACATTTCTCAATGCAGGAACCACCAATGGTCAACATTCCAGAGGAAACAATAAGAGAAGCATTGAAAGTTGTCCTCGGTAAGTTTGAAAGGTTGCATTTTAGTTCTCTTCTTTTAGGTTTTCGCCACTAGTTCTGCTAGATGATTCAGTGTATTTACAATTTCACTTGGTTCTTTATGTAGATGAAAAGAACCTCCCTTTATTAATTCACTGCAAAAGAGGAAAGGTATTCCTTCACCCTTTTCGTTTTAAACATTCTACCTTTCTTCTCACATAAATCTTCATGCAACATTCCCTGACCACCGTTTATGTCATTGTGTGGTATATTATGCAGCACCGAACTGGTTCTCTCGTGGGGTGCCTTAGAAAATTACAGAAATGGTGCCTCACTTCAATTTTTGACGAGTACCAAAGGTATGCTGCTGAGAAAGCTAGAGTATCCGATCTGAGGTTCATGGAGTTGTTTGACATTTCCGGCTTCAAGCAGCCACCGGCATCCTGTTCTCATTCCAAGAACTAAATGGATAAAATGTACAGTACGAGAGGCAATTTTGGCGTTGCACATTTACGCGAATCAAAATTTTTGAGTCCACTCCCAAGAGTATTGGATTCCTCATATGAACTTTGGTTACGGTTTTCGTTACTATCCGGTTCTTCTTTTCTTTGGACATGGTCTCTCTTTGTAGAAAGTAGATGTCATTTGTTAGATGTTGCTTGGCCCCTATGATAAAGGGTCTCTTTTCTTTCCTATTTTTGTGTTCATTGGAGATGGATTTGGGAGTTGTAAAGTTGCATTGTTTTTGCTTATGAGAAGGGAAACGGGAAGGTTGTGTTTTCGTCCGTTGGCGAAAACTGTCAGAGCAAGGATTTTCACTAAGGGGCGAGCTACCTTACACCAGCCGTAGATGTAGAAGGTTGTTTCCGATAGACCCTTCAAATAGTAACTGGACATGCCGTAGATGTAGAAGGTTGTTTCCGATAGACCCTTCAAATAGTAACTGGACATGAATCGAAGGACATGAATACTATCACTATTAATATGGACGGATAACTATTGTTACGCACGTGGATGCGATATATTTTGCTATAGAGATATTATATACACACGAATACAATTTATTTCATTATTATTATTATTTGCACAATTATAACTACATATCATTGTCAAGTTCAAAGGGTTTTTATTTAGAACAGACAAATCATTTGACATCAACTAAGATGCATTTGTCTCTTTGCATTTTTCGTTTAGTTGTTAGCTATCAAAACTTTTTCCCAACCACATGAATCGTATGTTATTCTAGTGTTTTTAGAATTATCAACTCTTATCTTGTGCTTCTCCATGTATCAAAGTTCATGCTTTGTTAATATTCTTTTTCTTCTTTCGGGTTTTTCATTCGATATTTGGTATATTATGTATTGGAATCAGTCTATCAGATTAATTTGGATTTACAATGTATAGAACCTATTTGAGGGAAGTGTCCTCTATTAAGTATTTTTTCATATGTAGAACTTGGATCTGAGACCGTTAATTAAAAAATAAGGAATAGCCTTATCCGTTGCAGCAGGTGATTATTAATTTTTTTTCTTTCTTATGTTGAATATCAATGTCTCTCTATTAAACAACAACAAACAAAAATGTGCCTGGCTTTTTAGTAAATGAAGGAACAAATTCTTCAAAGACTAAAGCAATGCTACATTTACGTACTATATACTAAACGTACTATAAACCTCCTTTAAAGCATAAGTTTAGAGTAAGCATAATACTTTTTTCTTCTGTATGCAAATAATGATTATTTTAAATTTTAAAAAGTATAAATAACATAAATATCAATTTTTTTGGAAGTAATTACACTCTCTCCCACTTTTTTAATTACTTTACTCTCTCCCTATTAATATACATAACATAACCGACATATATATAACATTCTATGTATGTTTTGAGATTTTTGTAATATGTTTAAGGAGTTGAGATTTTTTGTAATATTAAAAAATATAAGTTGTGTATTTGTGTAATTTTTAGTTTTAAAAATGAAAATTTAACTTCTCCATGACTTCATTTATGAGATTCACTTGACTGAACCCCACAAGCTTGACAATTAATCACACCATCCAATCTCATCATAATATTACAGATCATCGTCCAAGTTTATTCCTGCGGCATATTCCTACTACTATTCCACATCCCAAAATTTAAAAATTAAAATAATAATTGAACAAGGCTAAAATTAAATTATTTAAATTTTATGCATTTTTTATTGAAAAATATTTTCGTTGTTATGTTTTTAAATTTTAACTTAAATATGTCCTCTAATAGGAAAAGCCTTTTATAACAACAACAACATATCCATTGTATTTCCACCACCATCACCAACAAAATACCTAGTGTATTTCCACCAACAGGGAAAGCCTTTTGAGTAAAAAAAACATATAAGGTAAAACTACTTTTTTTTTTCTAAAAATTACACAAATACACAATTTATGTTTTCAATATTACAAAAAATCCCAACTCCCTAACCATATTACAAAAGTTCCAACATATACTCAGAATGCTATGTATATGTCGGCTATGTTATGTATATTAATAGGGAGAGAGATTAAAGTAAGGGAAAAGACATCGTTTTCACCCTAAACTATACCTGAAAAGTCGAAGCCACACCTAAACTATACTAGTGACCTATTACACACCTAAACTATAAAAAAGTGAAAGGCTACCACCACTTGCATGTGGTGTAGTGTTTTATACGCGCTACCACGTCAATAAAAAGTATCACTTTTTTATAGTTAAGGTGTGTAATAGGTCACTTATATAGTTTAGGTGTGGATTCGACTTTTCGACTATAGTTTGGGGTGAAAACGATGCCTTTTCCCTTAATGTTTTTAGCCATTTACTTTTGTTATTTAATAAGCTGGACGCGCCTAAAATAAGTGTAACACACGCGCCTTAGAAGGGGGTGCGGGGAGGTAATAATATCACTTTTATATAGTTAAGGTGTGTAATAGGTCACTTATATAATTTAGGTGTGACTTAGACTTTTCTTGTATAGTATGAGTAGAAATGATGCCTTTTCCCTTAAAGTAATTAAAAAAGTGGGAGAGAGTATAATTACTTCTAAAAGAATTGGTATTTATATTATTTATACTCTCTCTCTTTTTTTTTTTTTTTTTTTTTTTTTTTTTTTTTTTTACATATGTGAATTACCAAAAATTCCGTCATATTGAAGTTCTCGTTCGTTATGCATGAAATTCGAGAATGCCGTGCGTAAACATAAAATTTATGTAGTTAAAAGTCTCTGTAATGGAATGAAAGAGAGACGAAGAAAAATTGATAAAAAATAAGCAAAACTTATAGAATTGAATTATTACATTACTTTCTGCATTAAAAAATAGGAGGAAATATACTATTTTTCTTATAGATACTAATTATTCTACAATATTTCTGGACTAAAAAAAAAGTAAATATTCTACCTTTAATATACTTCCTTCGAAAATATTCTACCTTTAATATTTTTCTTCATTTCATTTTATATGACATGTTATTTAAGAAAAAAAAAAAAACTTTCAAAATTAAAAGTCTAAAATAATTCTTAAATATTTATGTGATTGTAAACTATTTCATTAAGAATATTCTTATTTGGTTAGGAAAACGTTATCCCGAAATAATTAATCTCGAAATTACTTGAAATTAGTTATCTCATTATATATATGAGGTAACGTATTTCATTATTATGATGTAAATGGTGAAACAAATAATTCTGATATTAACTAATATCTTTAATCAAATATAATAAAAAATAATTTTAGTGAAAATTTAAAATTAATTATATTTTAATTATAGTAAGATGACTAGTAAATCATAAGCTAAAAGGAAAGTAGTCTAAAATTTAACACATTTTAAGCTTAGATGTAATTAGGTGTGATGGTGGAGTGGATGAGCTCCTTCCTTTAATCGATCTCGAGTTCAAGTTTTGGGTATGAAAAAATCGAGCATTATCCTTAAATGGGACCTATTTAGTGTGAATCTGAATTAATCGGATTCCAATGGAAGTATCGAATATCGAATGAAAAAAATAAAAATTAGGTGCGGTGCCACATGTTTAATGAACAGCATCAGACACCCTCTCTGACGCTTTACGCAACTCACACAACTCTTACCATATATATATATATAGCTCTTCATTCACACAGAGACACGCACTCTATCACTTCTCTCTTTCACACTCTTCCAGAACTTTCCAACATCACAATCTTCTTCTTCAGCTATGGCTACTGCTACTGCTTTCTCTCCTGCCGATACTGATAAGCTCTCCAAACTCAAATCTGCTGTTGCTTCCCTTAACCAAATCAGGTATTTTTTTTTACAATTTATGATAGAATTAAACTGTTTTGGATCCAGTTGCTGATTAATTGTTGATTTTTTTTGAGCAGTGAAAATGAGAAATCTGGATTTATTAACCTTGTCGCTCGCTATCTAAGGTAACACTTAATAGCAGTTGCAGCTATTATTCTGATTATTACTCTGTAAGAATTATCAGTTGTTGATTTGTAGTGTTTGCACACTAAATTTTCATAGATTTTGCACATAAAGTTGATTTGTAGCTAGAAAAGCACGGATCGGTTCACATTTTTAAGTTTTAGTTTTAGTTTTGGTTATTCACTAATGGCATTGTGTAAGGAGGAATCTGGATTGATTTATTAATCTTGTCGGTCGCTATCTAAGGTAACACTTAATAATAGTTGCAGCTATTATTCTGAGTATTACTCACTAAGAATTGCCAGTTGTTGATTTGTAGTGTTTGCACACTAAATTTTCATAGATTTTGCACATAAAGTTGATTTATAGCTAGAAAAGCACGGATCGGTTCACATTTCTAATTTTTTGTTTTAGTTTTGGTTATTCACTAATGGCATTGTGTAAGGAGGAATCTGGATTGATTTATTAATCTTGTCGGTCGCTATCTAAGGTAACACTTAATAATAGTTGCAGCTATTATTCTGAGTATTACTCACTAAGAATTGCCAGTTGTTGATTTGTAGTGTTTGCACACTAAATTTTCATAGATTTTGCACATAAAGTTGATTTATAGCTAGAAAAGCACGGATCGGTTCACATTTCTAATTTTTTGTTTTAGTTTTGGTTATTCACTAATGGCATTGTGTAAGGAGGAATCTGGATTTATTAATCTTGTCGGTCGCTATCTAAGGTAACACTTAATAATAGTTGCAGCTATTATTCTGAGTATTACTCACTAAGAATTGCCAGTTGTTGATTTGTAGTGTTTGCACACTAAATTTTCATAGATTTTGCACATAAAGTTGATTTATAGCTAGAAAACCAGTCTGGATTTATTATTAATCTTGTCGGTCGCTATCTAAGGTAAAACACTTAATAATAGTTGCAGCTATTATTCTGATTATTACTCTGTCAGTGCTGTGTAATTGCGTGATTTGTAGTGTTTGCGCACTAACTTTTCATAATTTTTGCACATAAAGTTGGTTTGTAGCTAGAAAAGCATGGATCAGTTCACATTTTCATAAATTTTGTACACACACACACAGAGAGTATACAAACTAACTTGATCTGCAAAAGCTCTGAAGTTTATGCATATTTTGCGCACACACACTATATACGCTTATAGTTGGAGCAATTATTCTGATTATTATGCAGTAAGTGCTGTGTAATTGCGTGATTTGTAGTGGTTGCGCACTAAATTTTCAAATATTTGGCACATAAAGTTGATTTGTAGCTAGAAAAGCACGGATCAGTTCACATTTCTAAGTTTTTGTTTTAGTTTTGGTTGTTCACTGTTGATCTGTAATGGCATTGTGTAAGGAGGAGTCTGGATTTATTATTAATCTTGTCGGTCGCTATCTAAGGTACACTTAATAATAGTTGGAGAAATTATTCTGATTATTACTCACTAAGTGCTGTGTAAATGCGTGATTTGATATCGTTGATTGTCACTTGTTGATTTGTAGTGTTTGCGCACTAAATTTACATAATTTTTGCACATAAAGTTCGTTTGTAGCTAGAAAAGCACGGATCAGTTCACATTTCTAAGTTTTAGTTTTAGTTTTGGTTATTCACTAATGGAATTGTGTAAGGAGGAATCTGGATTTATTATTAATCTTGTAGGTCGCTATCTAAGGCACAGTTAGCAGCTGGAGATGTTATTTTTCTGATTATTTGTTCTGAATAGTGATTAGAATTGTAATTTTATTAGATTTTTTGGATGTGAATTGTGATTTAATTTAATGCTGAGTATTTACTTGATATAAAGTCGTTGTTGGCCCCCAATTGCAATTTACATAAATCTTCCGAGATTCTGCAGATCAAGTTAGGTTGTATAGTTTGTGTTTGTGTGCAAAATTTGCATAAATTCCTATTTTTTGCAGATCAAGTTAGTTGTAGCTCACAAAAGCGCAGATAACTGAGCATTTCTGATTTTTGTATGTTCTAGTTTTTGCTTGTATATGGGGAGGGGGGAGTGTGTGTGCAAAATGTACATAAATTTCCAAGCTTTTGTGGATCAAGATTGTTTTATGTAGTGTGTGTGTGTGCAAAATTTACATAAATTTCGAGCGTTTGCAGATCAAGATGGTTTTATGTAGTGTGTGTGTGGGGAAAATGTACATAAATTTCGAGCTTTTGCAGATCAAGTTAGTTTGTATGTAGTGTGTGTGCGCAAAATGTATATAATCCGAGCTTTTGAGGATCAAGTTAGTTTGTATAGTGTGTGTGTGTGCGCGCAAAATGTACATAAAGTTCTGAGCTTTTGCAGATCAAGTTAGTTTGTATAGTGTGTGTGTGTTCAAAATATGCATACCGAGCTTTTGCAGATCAAGTTAGTTTGTAGCTTTGAAAAGCCTAAATCACTTTACATTTTTTGATTTTTTTGTCTTTTTTAGTTTTTCGTTATTGACTGTTGATCTGTTGTGGCATTGTGTAATCGTAGTGGTGAAGCACAGCACATTGACTGGAGTAAGATCCAGACACCAACTGATGAGGTGGTGGTGCCTTATGACAAGTTAGCACCTCTTTCCGAAGGTATTTGTACTGTATTATTTGAAGTTCATATTTTTTGTGATCTGTCATATCATAATCAACAAGTGTCGACACGGATTGTTTAGTGTTAGATCCGTTTGAATATTTTTCCCGAGATGCTTTATTATCTTTATCAATGCAGATCCTGCGGAGACTAAGAAGCTTTTGGACAAACTTGTTGTCTTGAAGCTCAATGGAGGCTTGGGAACAACAATGGGATGCACCGGTCCCAAGTATGTACTTGCAGTTTTTTTCTAGCTAATTTTAAGTTTAAAAGTATTTGAAACAGAGTATTTTGCAAATCTGATTTCATTAAGGTTGCTTTATTTGCGTTAACTCATCTTTTAACGGCACCAACTGTTTGAAAGTGAATACTGTTGGTGGATCCAGAGTGCTATACTCAACCTTCTATGTCTTTTTTCATCTGATGCTGTTCATAAACTTTTCTGCTGGCACCCTGAAAATTGCGTATGAGCTGGTTTATGTTAGCACATGATACTCCTTGCTTTTGTTATTTTCAGTTTGTTCATGCTAGTGTATTCATCAGGGGGGCCTACAAAAGCAATGTGCTTAGCTATTTAATTTTGCTTTTATATTAGAGTTTCTTTATACGTCAGCTGAAGAGTAGTTTAAGTTGTCTATTCTGGTTGATGAGGGCATCTTCAAGTTCTTAACTATTACGTGATCTAATTGCCACTAAAATTTGGCAGAGTTGGAATACTATGGATATGATGTTCTCCATTTAAAAGAAAAGTTGTGTCTTGCATTTTGTTGATCTTAATAAGATGTAGAAATTCTGAAGTTCATTTATTTTCGATGCAGATCAGTTATTGAAGTTCGTAATGGTTTGACATTCCTTGACTTGATTGTCAAGCAAATTGAGGTACCTCCATATTAATGGAGCATTTTAATCTGTCCTGGTATTTTACTCGTTCTTGTTCACTGATTAACTCTTGTTCTGTAGGCCCTCAATGCCAAGTTCGGATGTAGTGTTCCCCTGCTTTTGATGAATTCCTTCAACACCCATGACGATACGCTGAAGGTGAAGTAATATATCTTTGATGTCTTCTCTTCCATAGTTAAGTTTTCCTGTTTGGCTAAGTGCAAGTGCTGACTTCTTGCCGTTGCATCCTCTATGTAGATTGTAGAAAAATATGCGAACTCAAACATTGATATTCATACATTCAATCAGGTTGGTGTGACTTATCATAAGCGATAACAAGTATCGATTAGCTTGTTTCTGCGCTGGAAAAGTATTGAATTTGTAAAGAGGGATTTAACGTTTGCTGTTAAATATTTACAGAGCCAGTACCCTCGCGTTGTTACTGAAGACTTTACCCCACTTCCATGCAAAGGCAATTCCGGAAAAGATGGATGGTAATTGACAGTTTAAGATGTCTTCCTTGTCTTCCTGATGATGTGTTCTTTTTTTTTGTTTGTTTAAATGAATCTTAATTCAAGTTTTGGAACATCTTTGTTGAGTTACTTTCTTCAACAGTGTCTCAATCGAGCAGACTTTAAGAATTATGACTCCTTTTTCTAGTCCTTTTGTAGATATAACATGTATATTTACTTGGCTAATGTACATTGCTCATGTACAGGTACCCTCCAGGTCATGGTGATGTTTTCCCTTCTTTGATGAACAGTGGAAAGCTTGATGCACTACTAGCAAAGGTTTGCTGCTCATTACACCTTACTATCAAGCATTCTGGTGACCATTTTTACTTTTACCATCAACTTGAAATGTTGGCTATTAATTGTTATATTTCAATTATACACAGGGCAAGGAATATGTCTTTGTTGCGAACTCAGACAACTTGGGCGCCATTGTTGATTTGAGTATCCTTGCTATGATTTTTCATTGTTGAATAAACTACTGTT
The DNA here is from genome assembly GCA_030864215.1 of Capsicum pubescens. Taxonomy (NCBI): domain Eukaryota; kingdom Viridiplantae; phylum Streptophyta; class Magnoliopsida; order Solanales; family Solanaceae; genus Capsicum; species Capsicum pubescens. Next base: position 304,809,763 of record CM061549.1, on the reverse strand, counting down.
CTTTTGTGTGCATTTAATAACATTTCAATCATGAAGAAGGTTTTGACACTAAAACCATTCTCAATTGCCATGAAAAGTGCATTATATTTTCCTTAATTTGATATTGCAGAAATCCTAAATCATTTGATCCTAAACAAAAATGAGTATTGCATGGAGGTACTGACTCGGCACTCTTATTTTAAGACGGTGTTAAACTAGTACTTTCTTCAATTATAAAGTTTGATGAGTATTGCAGGTTACTCCCAAAACTTTAGCTGATGTCAAAGGTGGCACCTTAATCTCATATGAAGGAAAAGTACAGGTAAGGTTTATTAGATTCTTATATCAGAAGTTCATAAGCGATTCCTGTCTTTGTGTCATCTGGTTGGGTATAGATGTATTATTCTTAGTTGGCGGTGAAGAAAGAATCAATACAGAAATTGAAGTAGTGGCTTGGTTGGTTCCTACTTGAGGCTAGTATTTAGGAGGCTAGTATTTAGGAGGTAGATTTGGTCTTCAGTCTTGGTGTTTTCAGCTATAATTACAAGTACACATCTATTGAACTAACTTGATTTGCTGCCTCTAATCTTAATTAATCAGTTTACTCAATCTTCTTCGGTAGCTATTTATAGCCGAGATACTTTAAAAGCAAATCAGTTTGAATTGCATAAGCTGGCACTTTGTAATTTTCTTGTTTCTCTGAAAGATTTGGGATAGTTATGCTGCTGCTTGCATACCTTTTGCTAATATATATGAGCTACTTCTGCAAAAGTTTCTTATTAAGCTACTCTTCTGTGGTGTTGCAGCTCTTGGAAATAGCACAAGTCCCTGATGAACATGTGAGTTGTATCTCCTGTTTATTCCTTTAGTTTTTGCTTTTGCTGTATTATATGTGAAGTGTTATTAGAAGGCGCATGGAAACGGGAAAGTGACCAAGGTTTTCCAAGAATAATATGTTTTAGTCAACAATTCTCTAATTGGGATAAAAAGCTATTGTTGAAATAGATTTATATCATCTACATCTCTTTTAGGTAGCTAGTTTCAAGTTGCAAATGCTCGTTTTTTCTCCTAGATCAATATTTGGTGATATTATTCAAGATGAGTTTGAAATTGCATTACCTTTTCTTTGCCAATTTGATCTTTTTTTCCTCTTAACACGATGATGTATGCGATTCTTTCATTTCATCCAAAAGGTGGCTAGTTTGATGTTCCGTCTTCACTTGCTTGGTACAGGTCAATGAGTTCAAGTCAATTGAAAAATTCAAAATTTTCAACACCAACAACCTGTAAGGCGATATATTCTCTCTTATGACCTACTCCAAGTTTTATTTAGCAGTCTTGTCATGAAGCATGTTCTAATTGAGTGCGCTTGCTATTTTGCAGGTGGGTGAATCTGAGTGCTATCAAAAGACTTGTAGAAGCAGATGCACTCAAGATGGAGATTATTCCCAACCCAAAGGTATCACTTTGTGCTTGATTAACACTTGTCCAAGTTTTGCAACAGTTCGTGTAAGTGCCTAACTAGCCAATATTCATTATCAGGAAGTGGACGGAGTCAAAGTTCTTCAACTTGAAACTGCTGCCGGTGCTGCAATTAAGGTATGCCAAACTTAACACTCTATCTTTAGATAGCCAACTTCATCCTATAATCTTGATATTTTTGTCGCCTTTGTTCCTCTTTTTGGTGATGTTTTCTCCTATCTAACGTTACTCATTACTGTTTTATTCCACCAGTTCTTTGACCGGGCAATTGGTGCTAATGTTCCTCGATCTCGTTTCCTTCCAGTGAAAGCAACTTCAGATCTGCTCCTTGTCCAGGTTAATTACGATCTGCCATTGTGCTGGTTACAATACTATCTATCCTCAGTTAACTTAAATGATATGTAGTGTGCTCATCCACCTGTATATCTTTGCAGTCTGATCTTTACACCTTGACTGGTGAGGGCTATGTCATCCGAAACCCAGCCAGGTCTAATCCATCCAACCCATCCATCGAGTTGGGACCTGAATTCAAGAAAGTTAGCATCAACTCCTTAAGTAGATTAGTGCTGTAGATTTATGTGACATTTGGCTGAATTTAGTTAATGTCTTGCCTTCTCAGGTGGCCAACTTCTTAGCTCGTTTCAAGTCTATTCCCAGCATCATTGATCTGGATAGCTTGAAGGTGACCGGTGATGTATGGTTCGGATCTGGTGTTACCCTGAAGGTGATTAGCTAAACTTACTTCGTCTTTATTGAGTGCATTTGTTTTGATGTGCAGTTAACGACCTACCAATGACATTAACCTACTTTCGATTTGTGTCTGAAAATCTAATGGTGTCTTTAATCTTCTTCTGCGTATACAGGGGAAGGTGACGGTTGCTGCCAAAGCTGGAGTGAAGCTAGAAATTCCAGATGGTGCGGTGATTGCCGACAAGGTAATACACTCGATCTGAACACCTAAAGGAGCCACCAGATTTATATTTAACTAGGGTATCTAATGTCGTTCATTCATTTCCAGGACATCAATGGACCTGAAGACATATAGACTATAGAGGAGCAGCTGCTGCTGCGACGAGTATGTTTCATATTTTGTAGTGAATGTAAAATCCTCTTTAAATAAACGAACAATTTTGCTTGTTTTGTTAATGGAACAGTTGATACAATACAAATGACTACATCAGAGTAACTTGTTCCTTCGATATTTCTCTAGCTCGTTTACTTCCCATTTTAAGAGTACAACTTACCATGATTAAGTGATCTTAGTGAAGTGTACGTGTGAATTAGTTTCTCATGGTTAAGTGACAACGTTGTGGGTGCTCAAAAAAAATTTATTAAAAATAGTATATAGCTATAGGGATTCGAACCCGGAAAGCTGGACATGGGAGTCACACCCTTAAGCTCCTGCACTGGGTGCTTTTTAATAAATTATATCATTTATTCTGTGCTTCTTATATAATTATACCTAATCTACGTCGAGTTTAGTGGGTGTCGGAGCATCCCAAAATCCCAAAATTACACGTGGGTTCGCCCCTGAAACCATATATGTTTGTATATACTGATTTTTCTTTAACAAAAACTAACTTGACTTACCATGGTTAAGTGGCATAAGTTAATCTACAAACGTTTTGCGCGCATCGGTTTGGGTTAATTTAGCGAATTCACCTCTCTATGAGTCCGATTAGAAAAACAAACAGGGATGAAAGGCCTACTTCTAGGTAAGTTTATATACAAACATATGGTATGTACTTAATGAGGGTTTGAAATACACATTATTCATTGATGCCATAAATTAATTAATTAACTTCCAGAACGAACTTACTAATAATAGCATACACAAACTACAAAGTACAAAGAGTACCCAAAAGAAGCCATCAACCCTCAATACTACGCAAACAAATTAAATCAAGCATAAAATCATAGCTAGTGCAATCAATGAATCAACTGACAATATATATAGTATATATTAATAATCTGCATGGAGTAACGTCAAAATATATTAATAAGAAAACTTGATTCAATATTTTGCTAAACATTCAAATAGACGTGTATCAATTTGGGTCAGATTAATTAATAAGTTTATGATCACTATGCTCTTATTTGGATCAGATTAATAAGCTTACGACCACTAGGCTCCTATTTCTTATTCGTAGACAATAGATTAAGATGTTATTAGGTAAGGAAAGTCAGTCCTTCCATTCCTTTCTGAGAATGTTCAAATAACAATAAAGGTGAAGCAGGGTTAAACAACAACAGACCAATCACTTGCTTATTCGCAAGCTTGGGTTTCGGTTGCAGATGCATTTGATTGTTCTAAAAGCTCCTTCATTTGTGTCTCAATTGCTGCTTAGAGAATCTTTAGCAAGAATGTTTCGTAAAAAAACTTGAATTAGCTACGAAGTTTCATCATTTATTGCTCATAGCTAACATAATCTTTTGTAACATGAAACTTCTATAACTATCTCTACCCCTAATCGAGCATATGTTTAATCAACTATATAAGCTAGCTAATCTTAAAAAATTGTTTGATTCTACACGAAATTTGATAAAAGGAAGAATGTTTTGAATTGTGATCTTCATCAAATTAAACCATATACGTCCGTCTCATTGTAGTTGCTCTTACTCCATAGATCGCGATGAAAACTCTTAACATAGAATAAGTGCGGGACGGCGAACCATGTGGACAAGGTTCTTGATGAAACCTCCAAAGAAATAAATCTTATTTAATGAAGTGTATATCAAGTTAGTGGCAGAGTCAAATTTTTTATCGATGCAATGTAAAATATAAAGAAATAAATTCACGAAGAAGCTAATTCAGACATCCATCATATCTTTACTACTTGTTCAAACTTCCAACCATATGTATGTCAACTATACTACAACCTCAGAGGTAGAGAGATTATTTTCGATAAGACCCTTAGCTCAAAAACTAACAGTCCAAAGAAATATATAGAAAAAGGAATAACTAAAAATACTATAGACAATCTGACAAATCACCCTAACATTATTCAATGTTGTCACTAATAAATTTTTGTTATGTTCATTTTATTGAGGCATCAAAATCTATCTTTGCCATAATGTAATATCTAGGTTTCGAAGAGGTAGCTTTAGGTATATAAGGTAGGGATTAATGTCAAACTTCTAACAATTTTAAGATTCTTTTTGTATTTAGTAATAAAGGAATTTGGTTATTAATTAAAAAATCTTTGTCATGAAATTGCAACTGGCATCAACAAATAACTATTGGGAAACAACAAGCAGCTCCCATCAACTTTAAGAAATTTCTATTATTTTGTTATTTATAACACCACCTTTTTTTGATATATCGACTACAATATACATAACTTAAACTTTGATTCAACAACCAGAACAACAACATATCCCGTGTATTCCTACAAAATGAGATTCGAAAAGGGTGGAGTGTACGCAGTCCGCGCCACCTGAAAGGTGAGGTAGAAAGACTGTTTCCGATAGACCTTCGGCTCGAGATATAGCTTAACTTCTGATTAGATTTGAAATTTTGTATATCGTGAGTGTATAAAGATCTTAATCATATCCAATTAACTTGATGGTAGAGACAATTATTAAACTGCCTTCTTTACCTATACCTTAAAATATGACTAGAAGAAGAATAAAAAGTTAGTTGCAACTTCTTTTTTTGGGTTAAATAAAGGCACATAAAAACTAGGAATTTGGTAAGTCCAAGTGATCCAACATAACATAAATATATGAAAGAGGTGAAAAGGTAACATAGTCATGCATATGATAATTAAAATCCTAGTTCTACATAGTTGCAACATTAAACTTGAGAGAATACTAAAAGCCCTAGTTAAATACCACTCAACCCTCTTATCATTCACTTTTCAATCTTCAAATCGCATTCAAATAATTTTAATTCAATTTTGAAAAATTATGAGATCGAACATCATCTCAATCTGAGCTCCAAATCTGGGCCATTTGGATCATCATTACATTCCAATCGGAGCTCCAAATCTATGCCATTCGGATCATTGTCGCTGTCATCAGGGTCTTCCTCAAAATGAGCAACCATATTGGACATCCTCGTAATCTGTTAGAAGAGGGAGAAGGAAAAAATATGTGACTGATTGTATGCAAGAAATAATAATTATTAACCATATTAATAAGTGCATATCAAATTCTCCAGAAGTAGTTCATTTTTAAAGGTTTTAATACGAATACATAAATATTTTTAAAGAGTTCGAGCAACCTATAGTTAATTAATAGGAAATGAAAAATGACCTCTTCTGTTAATCTGTCTTTCTCATTTTGTAATTCTTGTAGGATTTTTCGTTTCTGCTCAGCATTATTACAATTAGCACAAATCCTTTTGTTCAACTCTGAATACATTTGCAAATTCTCAGCATGCAATCTTTCATTTTCCAAACGAAGAATCCCACGTTCTTCCATATCCCTTTGGACCTGAAATTTGTGTAATGATATATTCAAAGATATATTTGACCTTTATATATAAATAGTTTAATTATTAAGCAACCATCAAAATTTTATAATAAGAACCTGGATGTCGCATCTTTTGTTGTCAAACCAAATTTTGATTTGCGTAGGGTCAAGCTCGAGCTCATCACTCAGTTGCTCTATCACATGATCTTCTGGAACTGACATCTTATGAAATATCCTGGTCAGCAAAAAAAATTATAATGCAGAAAAATGAATTAAAAAACCCCTAAAAAGTAACAAAACAAAGAGGAAAATTAATAAATGACAAGAAAGGAAAATCGAGAGAGATATGAACATCTTCTGTCATTAGACAAGAAAAATACGTTGCTAATCCTATTTGAATTAAAAAATTCTTGTTAATTATGAGAAAGACATAGTTGCTTCCATTTTTTATAGTGTATGACATTTTGAGCATCAATTAAAAAAATATAACAAGATAAGAAATCATTCTTTTTCATGATTTACGTAATTGTATTTAACCATTTTGTTTTACTTTCTTTATAAGTAGTGGAGTGAACCATGTAATTTTGTTATGTGACACACTAAAGAACATCATAAATAAGTAAAAACCTATAGAAATTTAAAAAGATAAATAAAAGAGCCGAAAAAAAATATAATTTATCTATCAAACTCACTCTTCAAGTTTGTTAATTGCTTGTTCATATGAATATCGATATATTGATTTCTCATTCTCTTGATCAGAATTTGGCACAAGATTTTCATCATCTTGAGAAGCCATGAATGATCAAAAAATGAAATGAGAGAGAAGATAAAAATGTGACGGACGAATAAAGAATTCATAATGAAGAACATATATATAGAAAAATAATTTGACAAATTTCAGAGTTATTAAATATTTCACGTAAAAAATATTTGATGATTCATGAATTCTTGTTAAACATTTAATTATTGAGATTATCTAATCTAACTACTCATTAATACTATTAGGAAAAGTTAGATATTATTTTAAGATTTATGTCATAGATAAAAGAAAGGTTAATTAAAATAAAGCTAAAGTGCTTAATCAGTTTAACGCAATCTGACTGCACTTTTCTCAAATTTTGGTCAATCTTTTTTTTTTTTTCCACATTTTTTGCTAGAGTGAAGGCTTTAAAACACAATTAAACTTTTTCAGTTTTCGAGTTTCTTATTGAATTAAGTGTAAATTTCCTCCTACATGAATTATTATCACATAACTAGTGAAATACATCAAGACGTTGATTAGACCAAATATTTGTCTACAAATGCTTCTAGGTACTTTTGGACATAAAATATATGTCCACTGACATATGTAACGAGTTTATTAGCTAACACATTATCTTTTCTTTTTTAAATATTTTCTGATTGATTCTTTAAGACCTTAGTCTCTCCCTTTCAAGTTAGAGATATTAACACCACGACTAACCACTAGAGTTGGCATGGTGGTTCAGCGCCATGTCCCTTAAGCAAGAGGTCGGGGGTTCGATCCCAGCCTCTGACGAATGGAGCGAACTCTGTGGCCAGTTTCCTACCGTTTAGTGCGCTGACAGAGGAACGGAGGATTAGTCTCACGACTGCCGGCTGTGGGGATACCTTGGGAAACCAAAAAAAAAGATATTAACACCACGACTGCGATGAGACTATAACTGAGAAGGTGGAGAAGAAAATATTGATTATCAGGATAAAAAATAAATTAATTTGTAGCGTGATAATTTTTGCCTTTAACATAATTTTTTAACCTAATATTAATTTATTTAACTTTTTTTCAGTAGTTCTTTTTCCACATAGAATGCTCCATGACAAAATTCTTAAACAAAAGAGATAGTTCACATGAACTATTAGATGATAGTTCAGATAACAAATTTACATTTTTAATAATTTGAATATGAAACTCAAAAATTGAAATAATTTAAATATATTTTAGACTTTTAACTCTTTTTATAAAAGCTAACAACTAGAGTTTATTAAACATTTGACAAAGATTAGAAATACTGTATACATTACCATCAAAATATATTAATAACAAAACTTGTTTCAAGATTTTGATCAACATTCAAGATAGTTAAAAGAGTAACTAAAGTCTATTACTAAAAGGGAAAGAAAAAAAAAATCCAAATTGTACATGCATGTCAATAGTTTAATTAAAATAACAAGAGCTTAGATTTTTTTTTTTTTTTATAATTGTGGTATTCGGGTCAACTTTTGTATATCTCGATTAATTTTATGAAACACCCACCACCTTTTAATAGCAACATGTATCAGATAGCTCTATTAAACAAGATTAGGATAGTATAGGTGGAAAAAAATCACTTAGTGTTTTGATGTTTCAATTTTTCTTTGCTAGCAAAAAAATCACAAAACACACACACTAGGTGATTTCTTATTGTGTGTCTAAATTTTAGTGGACAGAGTTACCAAGTAGTATTTATTATTATAAGATAACTTGTGAATTAGTTCAGGAGTATTCAAGTTGATCCGAACACCATAATCAACCAGTGATTTGCCAGCTTGGGTTTCAGTTGCTGATGCGTTTAATTATTCTAACAACAAGAATGTTTTGTCAAAAAAACTATAATTAGCTACGAAGTTCATCGTTAATTGCTCGTATCTAACATAATCTTTTGTAATATAAAACTTCTATAACTATCTCTACCCTTAATTGAGGATATGTATAATCAACTATATAAGCTAGCTAGTCTTTAAAAAATTGTTTGATTCTATAGGAAATTTGAAAAAAGAAGGAATGTTTTGAATTGCGATCTTCATCAAATTATATATATCCGTGTGACTATAAATCATCTCATTATATTTGCTCTTATTCTATAGATCACGATGAAAACTCTAACAGAGATTTTTAGTGGGGGACGATGAACCATGTGGACAAGGTGCTTGATGAAACTTCCAAAGAAATAAACCCGATTTAATGAAGCGCATATCAAGCTAGTGGCACAATCAAAATTTTCATCGACGCAATGTTATAAAGAAATAAATTCACCAAGAAACTAATTCAGACATCCATCACATCTTACTACTTGTTCAAACTTCCTATGATATGTATGTCGATCGTACCACTACTTCACAGAGGTACAAAGATTATTTTTGTCACACCCCTTTTTTGACTCCAAAAAAAAAGATATATGTATTTTATGTTCGAAAGGGTTTTATTATTAAGGTGACAAAAATGAAAAATTTGTTTCGGTAAAAAAAAGGATTATTTACATTTTTTTTTTATTCAGAGTCGCCACTTGGCATAATCCGGTGTGCCAAGTCACCTTTGGAAAATCCTTTTTGAAACGATTTGACTCTAAAAACTGATCCGCGAATAGAGATTCCGGCTAAGGAATTCTGTTGACCGAGGGGAAGGTGTTAGGCACCCCTCGATCCCGTGGTTCGACCACGGTCGCTTGGTGGAGCGTATCGGCTAATTTGACATTACAAATGTACAAACCACATAAACACACAAAACAAAGAACCAAAACAAAACAAATCCAGAATATAGTGTACAATCCAATTATACAGTCCAAAATAAAAATGTGAAAATGTAAATCCTATTCTAACCTAGACTAATCTTATACTACGCTCCACTGCTTCACCCGACGCCTCGGGCCCTGATCACGAACATCCTCTGCGTACATGATACGTCGGGGCATTCCCTGGTGAATAAATTCAATGTGTCTCGGGGCATTCCCCGACAAAATAAATACATTTGAATTAAATACGATAAACTAGAAACAAACATTCACACGCACATTAAACATTCCAAACATTTAATGAACACATCACTCCTAAGTTTTGCCTACCCAAACCGGCACTTGCCTAAACCAATCGATATATCAAGATACTACTAAATTCATCAACATCCATCAATTAACTGAACTAAAAAAATATTAATCTTTTATCAATTTCTCCCTTCCGCCCCAAATTCATTCCCAACCAATGATTAACACATGCTTCGATTATCAATTCACTTTTCAAAGTCCGAAACCAACATCAACCAACACATAACAAATGTTCAAACATACCAAACACGCAAATTATTCATGATTACGTAAAATTAAGAGGAGCAAGGATAGATTTGGACCTTCCGAATATCGATTTCCATTGATAATAATATTAAGAAAACCCAAATCCGCAAGCCCAAATAGAAAACCTCAACAATAACAACTCCAACTCGGTAACGCAGAACTGAAATCCGTAACTGATTAACCCGATTGAGACGAATAGGAATCAGTTCCCAAAATAGATGAGCAACTGAAGCGTCCGAAACAGAAATCGCAACAAAGAGCCAAACCCGAACGTAATTTTGTAGGAAAACAATTCGAACAGGACGATTTACTAGAAATTGGGTGCTGGTTATTATTTTTAGACGGCTAAGACTGAAATTCGAGCCGGCAGTGCTTGAATCCGTCGAACAGTAGTAGTCTCCGACGAGTTTTAACGGAAAACTGGGAAAAAGAAGTGATTATCGGCTTAAATTCGGATCGAATTGGGGTTGGGGTCGCTGTTTTACGTCGTCGGAGCTCCGGCGATCTCAGACAACGGCGAGAACCATGAAAGCAGACCGGATTCAGGCCATACTCAGGCGAAATTCGCCGGAACAGTACCCCTTTTCGATTCTCTCCTTCGTTCTCAAATCGTCTCTCTCGAGTCTCCCTTAAGTTCTCTCCTCTCCCTCGCGGTTCTCTCTTTCTCTCTCTTTCTCTCGCTGCTTCTCTCTCTTTTATTCCATTTTTTCTTTCGATCTGGTGTATGTGTGTGAATTTTCCAAATCAGTGAGTAATGAATTTTCCAAATCAGTGAGTAATGAATTTTCCAAATCAGTGAGTAATGTGTGTGTATCTTGAGAGTGTGAGTTGTATGTGTGAAGAAGATAACTGAAAAATCCTCTCCTCTTCCTGTGTCCCTTTTTCAATTTGGTATCTAAAGAAGAACCCCCCTTTTTGTTAGTTTTCTCTCTTGCGTGTTTGGTATGTTTGAACATTTGTTATGTGTTGGTTGATGTTGGTTTCGGACTTTGAAAAGTGAATTGATAATCGAAGCATGTGTTAATCATTGGTTGGACACAAAGATTACGTAAAATTAAGAGGAGCAAGGATAGATTTGGACCTTCCGAATATCGATTTCCATTGATAATAATATTAAGAAAACCCAAATCCGCAAGCCCGAATAGAAAACCTCAACAATAACAACTCCAACTCGGTAACGCAGAACTGAAATCCGTAACTGATTAACCCGATTGAGACGAATAGGAATCAGTTCCCAAAATAGACGAGCAACTGAAGCGTCCAAAACAGAAATCGCAACAAAGAGCCAAACCCGAACGTGATTTTGTAGGAAAACAATTCGAACAGGACGATTTACTAGAAATTGGGTGCTGGTTATTATTTTTAGACGGCTAAGACTGAAATTCGAGCCGGCAGTGCTTGAATCCGTCGAACAGTAGTAGTCTCCGGCGAGTTTTAACGGAAAACTGGGAAAAAGAAGTGATTATCGGCTTAAATTCGGATCGAATTGGGGTTGGGGTCGCTGTTTTACGTCGTCGGAGCTCCGACGATCTCAGACAACGGCGAGAACCATGAAAGCAGACCGGATTCAGGCCATACTCAGGCGAAATTCGCTGGAACAGTACCCCTTTTCGATTCTCTCCTTCGTTCTCAAATCGTCTCTCTCGAGTCTCCCTTAAGTTCTCTCCTCTCCCTCACGGTTCTCTCTTTCTCTCTCTTTTTCTCTCTTTCTCTCGCTGCTTCTCTCTCTTTTATTCCATTTTTTCTTTCGATCTGGTGTATGTGTGTGAATTTTCCAAATCAGCGAGTAATGAATTTTCCAAATCAGTGAGTAATGAATTTTCCAAATCAGTGAGTAATGTGTGTGTATCTTGAGAGTGTGAGTTGTATGTGTGAAGAAGATAACTAAAAAATCCTCTCCTCTTCCTGTGTCCCTTTTTCAATTTGGTATCTAAAGAAGAACCCCCCTTTCTGTTAGTTTTCTCTCTTTCTTTGTGTCCAAGAAATGTGGGGGAGGGGTGGTTACGTGGGGGTAGGGGTAGGAGGGGTAGGGGTTAGGATGTGTTGTCAATTTTTAGTTGGGTGGGTTGTTAGAATATTAGGATAAGACAAGGTTTTCATTTTTTGTATTTTGTGAGGGTATAATAATACAGATGAGGATACACGGTAGGATAAGGTAAAATTGGGTAAATTAATCTTTCGGAGGGACAAAATTACGTGTCTACATCATGCCCCCTTTGAATGTAAACACACAGTGTTTTCAGGCGAAGAAGTAAACAACGAGACCGAATTTTGTACCGATCATTATTCAAAGAGAGGAGTAAAAGAAAGAAAGACAATCGACTCCTGTCGGACACCCTATTTACCCAAGTCATGAGGAAGTCACAAGTATCTCAAAGGGTTGGAAGAGAAGTGGACTATACCGAGTTGGAGAATCGAGTGCGGTTCCATCGAGGTTCCGGTCCGCGGCTCTGTCATTACATCCAGAAATGAAAATTACAAGTTAAAACATAAATGAAATTACAAAATCCTATCTATACAGCTTCTGTTGGCTCTTGACTCGACTTTTATCACCCTATTCTTCAGGCGGGCTCCTGACTTGCAATTTCTTTCAACTTGTTGCTTGACTTTCAATTGCTTCGCTTTGTTGCTTGACTTTTCAGTTAGTTGCCCTGTACTTCGGGCGGGCTTCTGACTAGCAATTTCATCACTTTGTTGCTTGACTTTTCATTTTTTTTCACTCTATTCTCCAGGTGGGCTTCTGAAACCCAAAATTAAAACTAGAATGAAAATTATCCCAAACAAAAATTATAGTAAAGTAGTATTTCATTTGAAAGCGTGGTCCCATTTTCAGGAGGGTCCTGAACTGAAAGTAAAATCCCATTTTTCAGGAGGGTCCTGCACTGAAGGTAAAATCCCATTTTTCAGGAGGGTCCTGAATTGAAAGTAAAATCCCATTTTTCAGGAGGGTCCTGCACTGAAGGTAAAATACCATTTTTCAGGAGGGTCCTGAACTGAAAGTAGAATCCCATTTTTTAGGAGGGTCCTGAGCATAAAGTAAAATCCCATTTTTCAGGAGGGTCCTGATCATAAAGTAAAATCCCATTTTTCAGGAGGGGCCTGAACTGAAAGTAAATTCCCATTCTTCAGGAGGGTCCTGAACAGAAAGTAAAGTCCTATTCTTCAGGAGGGTCCTGAACAGAAATTAACATCCCATTTTCCAGGAGGGTCCTGAACAGAAAGTAAAATTCCATTTTTCAGGAGGGTCCTGAGCATAAAGTAAAATTCCATTTTTCAGGAGGGTCCTGCACTGAAGGTAAAATCCCATTTTTCAGGAGGGTCCTGAACTGAAAGTAAAATCCTATTTTTCAGGAGGGTCCTGCACTGAAGGTAAAATCCCATTTTTCAGGAGGGTCCTGAACTGAAAGTAGAATCCCATTTTTCAGGAGGGTCCTGAGCATACAGTAAAATCCCATTTTTCAGGAGGGTCCTGAACATAAAGTAAAATCCCATTTTTCAGGAGGGTCCTGAGCATACAGTAAAATCCCATTTTTCAGGAGGGTCCTGAACATAAAGTAAAATCCCATTTTTCAGGAGGGTCCTGAACTGAAAGTAAATTCCCATTCTTCAGGAGGGTCCTGAATAGAAAGTAATGTCCCATCCTTCAGGAGGGTCCTGAACAGAAAGTAAAATCCCATTTTTCAGGAGGGTCCTGAACATAAAGTAAAATCCCATTTTTCAGGAGGGTCCTGAACTGAAAGTAAATTCCCATTCTTCAGGAGGGTCCTGAACATAAAGTAAAATCACACGGATGTGCATTTCCAATGGTAGCTGAATTAAGTGAAGAGAATTTGCCCCTATTTCAACAAAGAAAATTTGTCAGTTAAAAACTTAGTGGTGACTTGCAGCTCTTGGCTTCTCAGGTATCTGCCCCAGCACTAGTTCCTTTCATCTTTGTTCCAAATCGCTGACACTTGCCCTGTCTTGCCGTATCATTGCCTCGGATCCAGATTGAGGGAAATGATTTCTGACTCGAACAATGGGTTTCCATTTTACCATGCCCCTGAGGTGCACCCTTTTCCCAAATTGAATGCTTCCACGAATCCAACAGCCTGTCGGTTGATAGACTTCCTTTGTTTCGTGTTGAATTACGATCATATTTCTTTCATGTGCCGATCCTTGGCTTTTCCTCATATAATTGGAAAGACTGGTAGTAAATTTTGAAATCCTTTCTCGCTTGTTTTGACACAGACTTGACTTGAAATGTAAAGAAACGATGGTGAATTTTATTTTGATAAATGACATAAAAAGACAAAAATCTTGAATATGTAAATGAAAGAAAAGGCAATGTCCTATATTCAAAAAGAAAACTTATTTGAATACGACAACCAACTCTAATGAGTATGACATGCATTTTGGATTAAGCTGCCTGATCTTCCTATCCAAACTCCCCATTTGTTGTTGAGTTCGTGCCTTTGCCGCTGAGCCGCTTCTTCAAATCCATTGGAATCATACATCACATTCGACTGACGACATCTTAAAAGGCTTTTGCAAACAAATCTCTTTCTTTTCACTTTTCACTTTTCTCTTGAACTCGCCATCGCGTTACGGTGCCCGTGAGGGTTTTCACCAATAAGACTCTCTCATTTTTATTTCTCTCCACTCACCATCGCCTTATGATGCCCACGGAGGTTTTCACCAATAAGACTCTCTCATTTTTGTATTTTTTTTTTCTGATTTCTTATGCTGAGGGAGACAAGTGGTACCTCACAATGTATCATCATATCCATTGCATGCTTAGCCCTAACATTATCAAAAATTGATCTGAAGGACTTTCTTTGGGTGTAACTTGGCTTTTGGATGGGTTAGAAAAGGATGGCAAGAGGTTCAAACGACACTTGAAGTGGGGGTGAGACTTACAACTTTTGGAATCGACTCAAACAACACGTTAACTCATGCCCCAGTTTTTGTTGACCGGGTGAATCTTAAATCTTTATTTGGTTGGACCGAGCCCGAAATAGGGTAGCCTACGTATCTCACTCCCGAGAGAGGAGAATCAGGTCGCACGTAGTTCCATCAGCTTGTTCTTTGTTTTGATTTGATTTTTTTTTCTTTTATTTTCAAACTCTTTCTTTTATTCTTATTTTCTTGACATTTATCTTTGACTCTATTTTGATTCCAAAAGAGGGATATGAAATAAAAATGAAACGAAGCTCAAACGGGTAACAAAGGATGACACAATGTTTGGATAGAAGAATAAAAATGCCTTCATCATATCAATCTTCAAAAATGCAAGTACTAAACATGCAATAAAATCAACAAAGGACAAAATATCATACATAATATCTTTTGACCACATCAACATTGATAGCCATTTCTGCTATTTTGCCTTCAATATCTGTCAAATATAAAGCTTCATTGGGCAACACATTCTTCACAATGAAAGGACCTTGCCAGTTAGGGGAGAACTTGCCTTTCTCTTTAACCTGGTAAGGAAGGATACGTCTCAATACCAACTGACCAACTTCAAAATTCCTGGGACGGACCTTTTTGTTATACGCTCGAGCCATCCTCCTCTGATACAACTGACCATGACACACGTTAGCCTTTTTTCCTCAATCAAACTCAAATGTTCCAGTCGGGTTTTGACCCATTCGTCATTATCAATCTCTGCTTATACAATGACTCGAAGAGAGGGAATTTCAACTTCCGCAGAGATGACTGCTTCTGTCCCATACACCAATAAATATGGAGTTGCCCCTGTTGAAGTGCGAACAGTGGTACGATAACCTAGCAATGCAAACGGCAACTTTTCATGCCACTATCTAGACCCTTGTACCATTTTTCGCTGTATCTTTTTTATATTCTTATTGGCGGCTTCTACAGCACCATTGGCCTTTGGGCGATATGGAGTAGAATTTCGATGTGCAATCTTAAACTGTTGACATACTTCTTGCATCAAATGACTATTGAGATTGGCAGCATTGTCTGTAATGATCATCTTTGGAATTCCAAATCTACAAATGATATTGGCATGAACAAAGTCTACCACAGCCTTCTTTGTCACCGACTTGAAAGTTACTGCTTCTACCTACTTTGTGAAGTAGTCAATGGCTATCAAAATGAATCTATGTCCATTTGATGCCTTTGGCTCAATCGGTCCAATCACATCCATTCCCCAAGCCACGAACGGCCATGGAGCGGCAATTGCATGCAACTCAACAGGAGGAGAACGTATCAGATCGCCGTGCACCTGACATTGATGACACTTTCGAACAAATTAAATAGAATCTCTCTCCATAGTAAGCCAGTAATAACCTGCTCGAAGAATTTTCTTTGACAAGACATGACCGTTCATATGCGACCCGCATACTCCAGAGTGTATTTCAACCATGATTGCTGAGGCTTCTCTTGCATCTACACACCTCAAAAGTCCCAGATCTGGGGTTCTCTTATATAAGATTCCCCCACTTAAGAAAAATACACTAGCCAAACGCCTAATAGTCCTCTTTTGATCGTTGGTGGCATATGCTGGGGATTCTCCTGATTGAATGTATCGCTTGATATCCAAGAACTAGGGTTCTCCATCGAGCTCTTCTTCAACCGTATTACAGTAAGCATGCTGATCACGACTTTGTATATGCACTGGATCGATGTAGGCTTTATCAGGATGTTGGAGCATTGAAGAAAGAGTGGCTAAAGCCTCAACAATTTCATTATGAATCCTTGGAATATTCCTAAATTTTACTAACACAAAACATTGACATAGCTCCTGCAAGCATTGTCGATACGGGATGAGCTTCAAATCTCGCGTCTCCCAATCGCCTTGAATTTGATGGACGAGCAAATCCGAATCTCCCAACACCAATAATTCTTGGACTCCCATATCAACAGCTAACCTCAAACCAAGAATGCAGGCTTCATACTCTGCCATATTGTTAGTACAGTAGAATCAAAGTTGTGCTGTTACCGGTAAATGTTATCCCGATTCAGAGATAAGAACCGCACCTATTCTGACTCCTTTCATATTGACAGCTCCATTGAAGAACAACTTCCAACCTGGATCAGCATCTATAACGACTTCATCGACACACGACACTTCTTCGTCAGGAAAATATGTCTTTAATGGCTCGTACTCTTCATCGATGGGATTCTCAGCAAGATGATCTGCCAAGGCTTGGGCTTTCATGGCGGTTTGAGTCACATATACAATGTCGAACTAGGTAAGCAATAGTTGCCACTTTGCCAATCGACCTGTCGGCATAGGCTTCTGAAAGATATACTTTAAAGGATCCATACGGGAGATGAGATAAGTAGTATAGGATGAGAGATAATGCTTCAACTTCTGTGCTACCCAAGTTAGGGCACAACACGTCCTTTCAAGAAGAGTATACCTGGCCTCATATGTGGTGAACTTCTTGCTAAGATAATAAATAGCCTGCTCCTTTTTGCCTGTGACATCATGTTGACCCAGGACACAACCAAAAGAATTGTCCATGACTGATAAATATAAGATCAAAGGCCTACCAGGCTCCGGGGGTACCAACACGGGCGGATTTGACAAATATCTTTTGATTCGATCGAACGCTTCCTGACATTCTTCAGTCCATTTTACCGCAACACTCTTTTTCAGCAACTTGAATATGGGCTCACAAGTGGTTGTGAGTTGAGCAATAAACCTGCTAATGTAGTTCAGTCTACCAAGCAAACTCATCACCTCCGTCCTATTCTTGGGCGGGGGCAAATCCTGAATGGCTTTGATTTTCAAGGGATCCAATTCAATCCCCTGACGGCTGACTACAAACCCCAACAGTTTTCCAGACGGAACTCCAAATACACATTTTGCCGGGTTGAGTTTGAGATTATACCTACGAAGCCTTTCAAAGAACTTTCTTAAATCTTTAACATGGTCAGCCAGACTTTTTGACTTAATAATCACATCATCCACGTATACCTCAATCTCATTATGCATCATATCATGAAACATAGTGGTCATGTCTCTCATGTATGTTGCTCCAGCATTCTTCAAACCGAACGGCATCACTCGATAACAATAGGTCCCCCATGGTGTGATAAAAGACGTCTTCTCCGCGTCTTCATCATCCATAATGATCTGGTAATATCCAGCATAGCAATCCATAAAAGAGGCAACCTCGTGTTTAGCACAGTTATCTAATAAAATATGAATGTTGGGCAGTGGAAAATCATCTTTCGGACTTGCTCTGTTCAAATCACGGTAATCAACACACACTCGAATTTTGCCATCTTTCTTTGGTACGGGAACAACATTGGATAACCACATGGGATAACGAGCCACTCGAATTACTTTGGCTTCAAGTTGTTTCATGATTTCCTCTTTGATTTTAATACTTACATCAGTTTTAAACTTCCTCAACTTTTGTTTGACAGGAGGGAATGCGGGATCAGTTGGCAATTTGTGAGCCACTAATTCAGTGCTTAAACCAGGCATATCATCATAAGACCATGCAAAAACATCCTTATAATCAATTAATGCTAGAATCATTCCATCTTTTAGCTGTGGTAAAGCATGTACACTGATTTTAGTTTCCCTAGCATCTTCTTGATCCCCTAGATTTATTGGCTCAGTCTCATTCAAATTAGGATTCGGTTTGTCTTCAAACTGTTCTAACTCTTTGCTTATTTCTTCTAGTGCTTCTTCTTCATCATATTCCCCATCCTGCTTTATTACATCTTGATTAATTTGGATTTTAAGGTCAGACTGAAAATTTCGCATGCATGTCATGTCATTAGAATCAACATAAAGAGAACTGTATATAAAAAAGAAAAGAAAAATAAAATATATTAAAGATGAATCAAAAGGGACATTGCATTTCATTAAATAAAAAGATAGAAGGGTTTAAACATAGATGCCAACATAATCATAAACAAACTAAAATCCGAATTACAACCCTGAAATAACTCGGATAAACAGAAAGAAAAACAAAATAAACTACCAAAACTCCCTCCTGACGGGAAGAGGAGTGACTTCCCAATTATTGAGCCGGACAGCTGGGCCTATGAATTGCACGTCTGCCATACTGGTACCTTCTCCTGCTTCGACCATATCAACATCAATAAAAAGGTTCTGGCAGTCATCAACCAATTCAACTTCAGATTCCACATGCTTTGTGACACTGCTCTTAACGAATGATTCACTGAGTAGTGGCATTGGGCCAGGGAGTGACCATGTTTCCTTTTTCCTTCCCTTGGATTTCTTCAGATCTTCAGTCGTAGGCTCAAATCCCAGACCAAATGTGCCCACATTCTCACTCAGACATATGGGACAAACTATACCGTGCAGAGATGCTCCCAAACCCTTTCCTGGCTCAAATCCATATTTCCAAAGTTCACTCACCATCATGATAGAAGCAGAAGACAATTGCGGTCCCGGTATAACCTGCCCTTCAAGGATACGATTCACTGGCACTATATCAAAAATTTGATAGACGAATGTCTCCTCTACGTTATTTGCTTCAATAAGAGACAAGGGAGAATCTTCACCGGCGGAAAAATATCCTTCACCGTGATTAACCACTTCTTGCCTGTCATGCTCAAACTTAATCATTTGGTGCAGTGTAGATGCAACCGCCTTGGCCTTGTGGATCCACGACCTTCCCAACAACAGATTGTAAGAGGAGTCTATATTCAATATTTGAAACTCTATGGCGAACTCAACAGGCCCTATGATCAACATTAGTTCTATTTCGCCAATGGAGTTTGATTTTTCACCATCGAAAGCCCTAACACATACATTGTTGGGCCTGATCCTCTCAGCACCGATATTCAACTTTTGCAAAGTAGAAATAGGGCAGATATTTGCACCTGAACCTCCGTCAATCATAACATGAGTGACGTAGAATTCTTCGCACTTCACTGTAATGTAAAGGCCCCGGTTATGCCCTGTACCTTCAACGGGCAATTCATCATCAGAAAAGCTGATCCGATTCACCTTAAAGATTTTTCCAACCATTTTCTCAAGCTAATTTACTGTAATCTCCCTAGGAACATATGCTTCATTTAATACCTTCAGTAAAATATCACGATGCTCCTTGGACTGCAAAAACAAAGATAAGAGGGAAATTTGAGCAGGGGTTTTCTTCAACTGGTCAATTATTGAATACTCTGGCAATTTTATCTTTTTCAAAAATTCTTCAGCTTCTTCTTCGGTGATAGGCTTTTTGATAGATAACGGTCCACTCACCATTGGCTTGGACTTTCTTAAGCTTTCAGGCACGAAGCATCTTCCTGACCTAGTCACACCCCTACCTCATCTACATCTTCCACTAATTCTTTCCCGTGATAGGTCATCACAGTCTGCCCATAATTCTAGGGAACCTTTTTCGTATCAACTATCGGAGGTTGGGTCACCGGTTTGAGGACAATAGGCGCTGCCAGTGCTCCTTTCACCGTCAAGATGGGCTGACTCAGAGATCCTACCACTGTCAACTTAGGTTTATCCTGACTTAAATCAACATACCTTCTGGCACCTCGTACTGTGATCAGGGGTTTATTTGTGCTTTCTTGGGCTTTATCTTCTCTCATTCCTTCCTGGCTCAATGACATTGCTTCCAAATACTGCTATATTCACCGATTTCTCCTCAAGGATCTGTATCTTGACAATAGGCTTATGACACCTTGAGGACTCTTTCCCATCATATATCAATTCTAACATATTGGCTTCAGCATGGGTTGGCAGCAGATTCTGGTTAATGTTTGGACCCTCCGGGGCCTGGACCAGCATCTGATTTGTGTCAATCAAATCTTGGACAACTCTCTTTAAATGCCAGCATTTCTCGATATCATGGCCTGGCATGTCAGAACAGTACGCACACCTTAAAGAATAATCGAGATTCCTTGGCGGTGGATTTGAAAGCCTTCCTTGAATTGGGCTTAGGACCTTCAACTTTCTCAACTTATCAAACAGGCTAGCATATGACTCCCCAAGAGGTGTGAATTGATTTTTGACCGCCTTCTCTTTCCTATACTCGGGCCTAGGTTAAAAACCGAGTCTGGAGGGGTTTTGGTAATTCGGTGGAGCGAATGGGTGATTTTGTGGAGCTTGCGCGCGCCACTGCGGGTAAGAAGGGGTTTGGGCATATGGCTGCGCGCTATATACTGGGTACGGGGGTGGTGGAATGGAATATAAACGGTTTTGTGGAGGGTAGTAATGGTGGGGAGGAATATATGGAGCTTGGGCGTAGACTTGGGCTTGGGATTGGGGATAGGGGCGAGGTGGTCTTTTAGGATAGGAATGGGTTCCAGCTACGACAGTCGCCACGTCCTCTTTCTTCTTTTTACCTCCGAATGCGCCAGATCCACCTTGAATCGCTTGTGTGGTGGCTTCAATACATCAAAACTCACTATTCGGCCGATCTTGATTCCGTCCTCTATCAACTCCCCCATTTTGAGGACTTCAATAAAAGACTTTCCCATTGTCGGGAGTAAATATTGAAAATAAGTCTCATCCTGTGCCTGAATGAAAACCTCTACCAACTTACTTTCTTTCATTGGAGGCTTTACCCTGGCGGCCTGTTCACGCCACCTTATCACGTATTTCCTAAAACCTTCAGTGCTTTTTTTCTTTATGTTGACCAAAGATTTTTCGTCCGGAATCAGGTCGATGTTATACTAAAAATGTTGCACAAACTCAGAAGCTAGGTCATCCCAACTGTTCCACTTGTCGATATCTTGATCGATAAACCATTCTGAAGCCATATCAGAAAGACTCTCGCCAAAGAAAGCCATGAACAGCTCTTCCCTTCCTCCTACAGCCCTCAACTGGTTGCAATAACATCTCAAGTGTGCCACGGGATCACCGTGTTCTACATACTTCTCAAACTTGGGCATTTTAAAACCGAGGGGAAGGTTGATGTCTGGGAGCATACACAGATCTTTATAAGAAACACTCTTATAACCTCCGATTCCCTGTAAATTCCTCATGGCCTGTTCTAAACTTTTCAACTTCCGCGCTATGACTTCCTGTTCCTCTGTTGCGACAGGTTTCTCCGTATCAAATGGAAATGCAGGTGGCTAAGTGTACCCATACGGTTTATTCATTCTCAAAGTCGGCTCCGGGGCATAATACTGATTTGCTGGAACCTTCAATACTGGCTCACTGGTAGACCGAGGAAACCCCATTGTCGGACGCACAACATATGCGGGAGCTTCAGGTGGTGGCGGAGCCACGAATACCAATGTGATCGGTGGCGCCGACTGAGCAACGAGTCTTGATTGGGGAGCTGCCATGGGCACACTAGAATTACCAGGATAATAATGTAGCGGAGTGAATCCTGGAGCATGCTCAGGCGACTCAGTAGGAGCAGAGAATTGCGCTTGAGAGAGCGGTGGGCAATTAGAGATATTCCTAAGACCTTCAGGGAGCGGAGGAGGAGACATTCTGCTGGCCCATTCCCGGTGCAAATCTATCAATTGTTGCCTGAGCCTTTCTACCTCATCATTGTGTTCTGAACTTTCTTCCCTATGATCCTGATCCGGGTCAATGAGCGAATTTTCAATTTCCCTGCTAGCCATGGCGAGCTTTGCTTTGGATCTAGTGAAGTATGGGTGCTAGCCAGAGTGCTGCAAACCTACCACTGTTATCTGAAAGAACATGCTCATCAAAGACGACATCCGTTAGGATTAGGGCACACAACAAGCATGGGAATCACATTGGTAAAATTATCCTAAATTCATGTTCATTTCTACCAGCTTTTGAGGGTAGAGAAGTCATTTCAACGTCATCCCGATTTTTATCTACACTCTTTTTTTTCCGTATCCATCTCTGTTCTTTCCACTTCTCTCGTTATCTACCTTTATTTTATCATTCTTTATGGCTTTTGTTTTTTCTTTAAAAGAGGAAAAATAATGAAAAACAACGAAACAAAATGGTTAGATCGAACCCAAAAGTAGGTTGCCTACGTATCATGTCGTACATGAATCAGATCTTGCGTAGTTCGGGCAGCTTATGCATAAACATCACACAATTGAAGGTTTTTTTTTTCATGAAAAACGAAAACAAGTAAACAAAAGAAAGACGTAACATCCTAACATTTCGATGACAGACAACAAAACATACAACGAATTTAGGGCCACCTTAAAACTAAACAACAAATACAAAACAACATTCTAAACCCCTAACGACATGCGTGCAATGAAGACCCGAATATCAAAAACAACTTGACTCCGACTTAACACAGACACCAACCTATAATGACAGAAACATAAAAGACTCCAAACTGAATAAAGATAAGAAATGCTCTTTCAGACTGGTGCTCTGCGTGATGAACCTGGCCGAGATGGACCTGCCTGTAAAGTTCTCTTTCTCCCATTCAAACTTTGTAGCATATCCTGTAAAGACACCCTGATATTAGGGAAGAAGCTTCGGTCCCGTATTTCTGCCTCATGAGGAGTGCACTTGGAAAGATTATTCTGACACCTTTCTACCGTCTTGAACAAATCTGCTAACTGAACTCTCAGTGTCTCCACTTTGGACCCCGCACTTTCATCCTGATGGTCGTCAACTATGCATTCTTCCTGTATTATCCCTCTAAGCTGCGCTGGTAAGGGTTGACTGATACCCCGAGGGACAGATTGAAACCAGACCCCATATCCCTGAGTGTACCCCGGATTATCCAAACTTTCTTTGAGAGTGTCCACACCTAGCTTTGTTGCATGCTTCCAGAACTGCTCGTATTTGCTTTCACCCAAGGCTTGGTCCTTGAAGTACTCTACATCCTTTAGAAGATCCACTACTGGTGGCACGTCCTGCGCCCTACCCAACTGGCGCATTACCCTAGAAGGACTGTATGGTCTAGTGCAATTAAGCCCTAACATAACTAGAAGG
This sequence comes from Capsicum pubescens, assembly GCA_030864215.1. Lineage (NCBI taxonomy): Eukaryota > Viridiplantae > Streptophyta > Magnoliopsida > Solanales > Solanaceae > Capsicum > Capsicum pubescens. Next base: position 304,785,982 of record CM061549.1, on the reverse strand, counting down.
ATCTTCATTTGACAACCAAACAAGATTGTCTTTGGTCGAAGCCACAGATAGGTCCACAAAACGTTATCCCCGGTTCTTGACTCAAGAAATTCAATCCAAGCGTCGACTCCCACGGGTAGCGAGAATTTATCCAAACGCAACCTGAGGTCTATGGCTTTCACTCGATTGGGAATACAACGATCTACCACGTCTGGCCTAACTAAAGAAGGTGCATGCAAATGCTCCATCATCCATAACTGCAATATCAGGTTACTGCCCTAAAAATATCTCATCCCCCTCTTCACTTCGGTTAAAGCCTTATATATTTCTGTTAAGATCATGGGTATGAGAGTGAATCTGCCCTTTTGATTAATGCCCTTGTCGTTTTGATCCTTATAAAATAGAGCCATCACCACAGATTGCAAACGGGTATTAATACGTCTTTCTTCTAGTGGAAACACTAAAATACCTAACAAAGTGAGGGTGAAGACTTCAAGACGCTTTCTCTCCCACTTCTCCTTAGTCATATGAAATTCATCCCAAAAGCAATCAAAACCTTCCGAGGGCCCGAATCTAGCGAACAAAAAATCTAAGGAAACCCACGAATCACTTAAACAACCCAAATGCATACCCTTACTTTTTAAACCACAAGACTGCAAAAATCTCACGCCAGTATGATTTCGTGCTCGGATCATATCCTTCTCGATATAGGGCAAATGCAACAAACTGGATATTTCTGCCAAAGTAGGAGTCATTTCACATTCCCCAAACCTGAACACCAAACTACTTGGATCCCAAAAGGTCAACAAAGCCTCTATTAAATCTGGACGAGGGGTAACATGCAGAAGTTCCGTAAGATCACCTAATATTTTAATCAGTTTCTGCTGATCAACATAGTTAAACATTTCCCACCACTTGATTAACTTTTTGGGCACCTTGACAACCATCAGGACTCTAGACTTGGTGAACAAATCCATCCTGTAATAACACATAAGACGTTACCTCAAAAATTCGATAGGAGTAGAAGATTCCCAACCCTTGGGATTTTTGACGCAAGCATATGTCAATGAGACAGACCACATTCATGACTCCAATTTGCCGAACAGAAGTACTGATTGAAATCAGTCTACTTGGCTAACAACTCTTGATTACAGGGGGAGAGACGTAGGCTAATAATAAGACAAAGGCCAACACAAAGATTACCGAACCCACCGAGGGTTGCCTACGTATCCCAACCCGAGGGAAGGGAATCAGGTATGCGTAGTTCATCCAGATTGGACAATTAACGATTAACTAACAGGCTAGACCCTGATTTAAGAGATACAACCAAAGACAGACGATGAACCATGTTAATAAAATCTTTTGAGTTTTTATTTTGATACTTCACAGAAAAATGACATCAACAACTATGAAAGAAAAATCTTTTTGGTATTTTCGTTATACGAAATGTAAAAAATTTCTAACATCTTTTTTTTTTTGCATTTTTCTTTTATAAATACATCCTATGAATGAAAAAATCTTTTTGAAGTTTTTGAATTGTGAATGCATGCTAAACGAGACAAAGGAAAATCTTTTTGATGTTTTTGAGAAAATGAGTGCGAAAGGTAAAAAAGTCCTTTTGAATTTTGGAATTGTGAAAAATAAAAGCCATAAAAAACTCTAAAAACTACGAAACTCTTTTTTTTTCTTTTCGACTCACTTTTTTTCTATTTTTTTTCTTCTTTTTTTCTTCCTTTTTTTTTTTTCGTTTTTTTTTGCCTACGCACCTTACTCCTAACAAAATGTTTTTTTTTTCAAATCAGTCCGTCAAATGACCACGTTACCCTTAAAGATGCAATAGTTAGCATGTAGGGATGCTTTAGAGGTGAGTCTCCTACAAAAGGGCCATGTGGGTCCCGCTAGGTCTCAGTATGATGCACATAAGCATGACTTAAAAGCTGACCTACGTTGTGGTTCACTAACAAGGCTGTTCGGGGGAGCGTATGGTCGATAGTGGCTGCTTTGCTTTCCACCTACTCCATAACACCGACGGCTCCCCCCCTAAAATAAGGGTGACTCAACTAGAGGTCGTGTACAACACGTGTACTACGGGCTTGTTGCAGAAATAAGGCCTGGGGGTAGACACATGATGCCAGGCCTTCTTTCTGCAACACAAAATGTTTATACACCTATAGTGCCAAACAAAGCCAATACGACTCCAAAATAAGCTCGAATTCTGAACAAGTCCCCAGCAGAGTCGCCAGAGCTGTCATACCCCCTTTTCGTCTCCAAAAAAAAAGATATATGTATTTTAAGTTCGAAAGGGTTTTATTATTAAGGTGGCAAAAATGAAAAATTTGTTTAAAAAAAAAGGATTATTTACATTATTTTTTTTTATTCAGAGTCGCCACTTGGCATAATTCGGTGTGCCAAGTCACCTTTGGAAAATCCTTTTCGAAACGATTTGACTCTAAAAACTGATCCGCGAATAGAGATTCCGGCTAAGGAATTCTGTTGACCGAGGGAAAGGTGTTAGGCACCCCTTGATCCCGTGGTTCGACCACGGTCGCTTGGTGGAGCGTATCGGCTAATTTGACATTACAAATGTACAAACCACATAAACACACAAAACAAAGAACCAAAACAAAATAAATCCAGAATATAGTGTACAGTCCAATTATACAGTCCAAAATAAAAATGTGAAAATGTAAATCCTATTCTAACCTAGACTAATCTTATACTACGCTCCACTGCTTCACTCGACGCCTCGGACCCTGATCACGAACATCCTCCGCGTACATGATACGTCGGGGCATTCCCCGGTGAATAAATTCAATGTGTCTCGGGGCATTCCCCGGCAAAATAAATACATTTGAATTAAATATGATAAACTAGAAACAAACATTCACACGCACATTAAACATTCCAAACATTTAATGAACACATCACTCCTAAGTTTTGCCTACCCAAACCGACACTTGCCTAAACCAATCGACATATCAAGATACTACTAAATTCATCAACATCCATCAATTAACTGAACTTAAAAAATATTAATCTTTTATCAATTTCTCCCTTCCGCCCCAAATTCATTCCCAACCAATGATTAACACATGCTTCGATTATCAATTCACTTTTCAAAGTCCGAAACCAACATCAACCAACACATAACAAATATTCAAACATACCAAACACGCAAATTATTCATGATTACGTAAAATTAAGAGGAGCAAGGATAGATTTGGACCTTTCGAATATCGATTTCCGTTGATAATAATATTAAGAAAACCCAAATCCGCAAGCCCGAATAGAAAACCTCAACAATAACAACTCCAACTCGGTAACGCAAAACTGAAATCTGTAACTGACCAACCCGATTGAGAAGAATAGGAATCAGTTCCCAAAATAGACGAGCAACTGAAGCGTCCGAAACAGAAATCGCAACAAAGAGCCAAACCCGAACGTGATTTTGTAGGAAAACAATTTGAACAGGCCAAATTACTAGAAATTGGGTGCAAGTTATTATTTTTAGACGGCTAGGACTGAATTTCGAGCCGACAGTGCTTGAATTCGTCGAACAGTAGTAGTCTCCGGCGAGTTTTAACGGAAAACTGGGAAAAAGAAGTGATTATCGGCTTAAATTCGGATCAACTTGGGGTTGGGGTCGCTGTTTTACATCGCCGGAGCTCCGACGATCTCAGACAACGGCGAGAACCACGAAAGCAGACCGGATTCAGGCCATACTCAGGCGAAATTCGCCGGAACAGTACCCCTTTTCAATTCTCTCCTTCGTTCTCAAATCGTCTCTCTCAAGTCTCCCTTAAGTTCTCTCCTCTCCCTTGCGGTTCTCTCTCTCTCTCTCTCGCTGCTTCTCTCTCTACTATTCCATTTTTTCTTTCGATCTGGTGTATGTGAGTGAATTTTCCAAATCAGTGAGTAGTGTGTGTGTATCTTGAGAGTGTGAGTTGTTTGTGTGAAGAAGAAAACCGAAAAATCCTCTCCTCTTCCTGTGTCCCTTTTTTAATTTGGTATCTAAAGAAGAACCCCCTTTTCTGTTAGTTTTCTCTCTTTCTTTGTGTCCAAGAAATGTGGGGGAGGGGTGGTTATGTGGGGGTAGGGGTAGGAGGGGTAGGGGTTAGGATGTGTTGTCAATTTTTAGTTGGGTGGGTTGTTAGAATATTAGGATAAGACAAGGTTTTCATTTTTTGTATTTTGTGAAGGTTTAATAATACGGATGAGGGTACACGGTAGGATAAGGTAAAATTAGGTAAATTAATCTTTCGGAGGGACAAAATTACGTGTCTACAATTTTCGATAAGATCCTTAACTCAAAAATAAACAGTCTATAGAAGTATATATAAAAAATGAAATAACTGAAAATACTATAGACAACTGGACAAATCACCCTAAACATTATTCAGTGTTGTCACTAATAAATTTTAATTATGTTCATTTTATTGAAGCATCAAAATCTATCTTTGCCGCTATGGAATATCTAAGTTTCGAAGAGGTTGACTTAGGTATACAAGGTAGGGATCAATGTCAAACTTCCAACCATATTAAGATTCTTTTTGTATTTAAAATCTTTGTCATGAAATTGTAACTGACATCAACAAAGAACTATTTAGGGAAACAACAAGAAGCTCCCATCAACTTTAAGAAATGTCTACTATTTTGTTATTTATAACACCAACTCTTTCAGATATATCGACTACAATATACATAACTCTAACTCAATAAGAGCAACAAAATATGTCGTGTATTCCCACAAAATAGATCTAGGGTGGGTAGAGTGTACGTAGTCTGCGTCACTACTTCAGAAATGAGTAAAAAGACTGTTTTCGATAAACCCTCGACTCAAGAAATTAGTTAAACTCTGATTAGATTTTAAACTTTATATATTATCAGTGTGTAATGATCTTAATCATATCCAATTAACTAGATGTTGGAGACAATTCTAAAACTGCCTTCTTTACTTATACCTTAAACTATGAGTTGAAGAAAATAAAAAGTTAGTTGTAACTTCATTTTTGGGTTAAATGAAGGCAAATAAAAACTAGAAATTCGGTAATGCCAACATAACATAAATATATGAAAAAAGTAACATACTTATGCATATGATAATTAAAATTCAAAAGTAACATAGTTATGAATATAATAATTAAAATCCTTGTTCTACATAGTTGCAACATTAAACTTGAGAGAATACTAAAAAACCTAGTTAAATACCACTCAACCCTCTTATCATTCACTTTTCGATCTTTAAATAGCCTTCAAATAATTTTAATTCAATTTTGAAAAATTATGAGATCGAACATCATCCCAATCTGAGCTCCAAATCTGGGCCATTTGGATCATCATTACATTCCAATCGGAGCTCCAAATCTATGCCATTCGGATCATTGTCGCTGTCATCAGGGTCTTCCTCAAAATGAGCAACCATATTGGACATCCTCGTAATCTGTTAGAAGAGGGAGAAGGAAAAAATATGTGACTGATTGTATGCAAGAAATAATAATTATTAACCATATTAATAAGTGCATATCAAATTCTCCAGAAGTAGTTCATTTTTAAAGGTTTTAATAAGAATACATAAATATTTTTAAAGAGTTCGAGCAACCTATAGTTAATTAATAGGAAATGAAAAATGACCTCTTCTGTTAATCTGTCTTTCTCATTTTGCAATTCTTGTAGGATTTTTCGTTTCTGCTCAGCATTATTACAATTAGCACAAATCCTTTTGTTCAACTCTGAATACATAATCAAATTCTCAGCATGCAATCTTTCATTTTCCAAACGAAGAATCCCACGTTCTTCCATATCCCTTTGGACCTGAAATTTGTGTAATGATATATTCAAAGATATATTTGACCTTTATATATAAATAGTTTAATTACTAAGCAACCATCAAAATTTTATAATAAGAACCTGGATGTCGCATCTTTTGTTGTCAAACCAAATTTTGATTTGCGTAGGGTCAAGCTCGAGCTCATCACTCAGTTGCTCTATCACATGATCTTCTGGAACTGACATCTTACGAAATATCCTGGTCAGAAAACAAAAATTATAATGCAGAAAAATGAATTAAAAAAACCCTAAAAAGTAACAAAACAAAGAGGAAAATTAATAAATGACAAGAAAGAAAAATCGAGAGAGATATGAACATCTTCTGTCATTAGACAAGAAAAATACGTTGCTAATCCTATTTGAATTAAAAAATTCTTTTTAATTACAAGAAAGACATAGTTGCTTCCATTTTTTATAGTGTATGACATTTTGAGCATCAATTAAAAAAATATAACAAGATAAGAAATCATTCTTTTTCATGATTTACGTAATTGTATTTAACCATTTCGTTTTGCTTTCTTTATAAGTAGTGAAGTGAACCATGTAATTTTGTTAGGTGACACACTAAAGAACATCATAAATAAGTAAAAAGCTATAGAAATTTAAAAAGATAAATAAAAGAGCCGAAAAAAATATAATTTATCTAACAAACTCACTCTTCAAGTTTGTTAATTGCTTGTTCATATGAATATCGATATATTGATTTCTCATTCTCTTGATCAGAATTTGGCACAAGATTTTCATCATCTTGAGAAGCCATGAATGATCAAAAAATGAAATGAGAGAGAAGATAAAAATGTGACGGACGAATAAAGAATTCATAATGAAGAACATATATATAGAAAAATAATTTGACAAATTTCAGAGTTATTAAATATTTCACGTAAAAAATATTTGATGATTAATGAATTCTTGTTAAACATTTAATTATTGAGATTATCTAATCTAACTACTCATTAATACTATTAGGAAAAGTTAGATATTATTTTAAGATTTATGTCATAGATAAAAGAAAATTTAATTAAAATAAAGCTAAAGTGCTTAATCAGTTTAATGCAATCTGACTGCACTTTTCTCATATTTTGGTCATTCTTTTTTTCTTTTTTCTTTTTTTCACATTTTCTGCTAGAGTGAAGGCTTTAAAATACAATTAAACTTTTTCAGTTTTCGAGTTTCTTATTGAATTAACTGTAAATTTCCTCCTACATGAATTATTATCATATAACTAGTGAAATACATCTAGACGTTGATTAGATCAAATATTTGTCTACAAAAGCTTCTAGGTACGTTTGGACATAAAATATATGTCCACTAACATGTGTAACGAGTTTATTAGGTAACACATTATCTTTTTTTTTTTTTAAATATTTTCTGATTGATTCTTTAAGACCTTAGTCTCTCCCTTTCAAGTTAGAGATATTAACACCACGACTGCGATGAGACTATAACTGAGAAGGTGGAGAAGAAAATATTGATTATTAGGATAAAAAATAAACTAATTTGTAGCATGATAATTTTTGCCTTTAACATAATTTTTTAACCAAATATTAATTTATTTAACTTTTTTTCAGTAGTTCTTTTTCCACATAGAATGCTCCATGACAAAATTCTTAAACAAAAGAGATAGTTCACAGGAACTATTAGATGATAGTTCAGATAACAAATTTACATTTTTAATAATTTGTATATGAAACTTAAAAATTGAAATAATTTAAATATATTTTAGACTTTTAACTCTTTTTATAAAAGCTAACAACTAGAGTTTATTAAACATTTGACAAAATTAGAAATACTGTATACATTTCCATCAAAATATATTAATAACAAAACTTGTTTCAAGATTTTGATCAACATTCAAGATAGTTAAAAGAGTAACTAAAGTCTATTGCTAAAAGGGAAAGAAAAAAAAAATCCAAATTGTACATGCATGTCAATAGTTTAATTAAAATAACAAGAGCTTAGATTTTTTTTATTTTTTCTTTATAATTATGGTATTCGGGCCAACTTTTGTGTATCTCGACTAATTTTATGAAACACCCACCACCTTTTAATAGCAACATGTATCAGATAACTCTATTAACCAAGATTAGGATAGTATAGGTGGAAAAAACTCACTTTGTGTTTTGATGTTTCAATTTTTCTTTGCTAGCAAAAAAATCACAAAACACACACACTAGGTGATTTCTTATTGTGTGTCTAAATTTTAGTGGACAGAGTTACCAAGTAGTATTTATTATTATAAGATAACTTGTGAATTAGTTCAGGAGTATTCAAGTTGATCCGAACACCATAATCAGCCAGTGATTTGCCAGCTTGGGTTTCAGTTGCTGATTCGTTTAATTATTCTAACAACAAGAATGTTTTGTCAAAAAAACTATAATTAGCTACGACGTTCATCGTTAATTGCTCGTATCTAACATAATCTTTTGTAATATAAAACTTCTATAACTGTAGACACCTAATTTTGTCCCTCCCGAAGACCCAAGTTACACATTTTTATCCCTGTCTTACCACGTGCCCTCACCAGTATGATTATATCCCATAAAAATACAAAAATAACAAACCCACTAACAAACTTAATCCCCCATTATTCTTTTGTAACAAAATTAATCACTCCTCCTATCAATTTTGGACAACACATCACTACCCCCTACCCCCACTACCCTACCCTCACCTCATATATACACCCACGCGTACACAGCAAAAGGGACTCTAAATGCAAAAACCATTTTTTTTACAAATAAAACTTCATCTTCTTCTTCACAGAGAAGACACACAAAAAGATATACAAAAGGGGGGCCATTTTTTTTGAATAAAAAAAAAAAAGAAGCAGAACATTCCAATTTTCTTCTTCAAGGACTCAATACGCAGATCTATTAACAAAACAAAACTGACCATCTTCTTCAATAATCCACACGCCAGACCCGATCGGAATGAGCAAGAGAGAGAGAGATTCGAGTTTGGAGAGAAATTTGGATGAGTTTTCACCAAAATATTTTGTCGCTGCCATCGCGTTTTCGATTCCGGTTGCTGCCGAGCTTGCCGGAGCTCCGGCATAGCAAAGAGTCCTCGTTTCAGTCCAAAATTTCCCAGAAAATACTAAATATCGCAAAAAACCGAGTTCCCCACTCCAGATTCCGGTGAAAACAGTAAAAATTCGTTCGGGTTTTTCTTTTGCGACGTCGAGTGGTGTGATCGGATTCCGGCAACGTCCACCGGAATCGTGGTTGTGTTCGGTTCTGTTTGAAATCGGGTGGGGCTCGGGTTTTGGTCTTGCATTCTGTTCTTGGTCTATCATTATTTTGGACTAGATTTTGTCGTTGTTCTTTCTAAACTAGGCGAATCGGTCGTTTGAATTTGGGTTCCGGTGAAATCAGTTGTAGGTTTTCGTTATTACAACATTTTGGTATGATGTGGTGATTAAACCGAGTTCGGAATTAGGCAGTTTTCGCTATTTGGGTCGGGGTATATCAAAGTTGGATTAGTTTCGTTGTTGGGGTCTAATTCGAGGCTCTTCGGTGCGCGGATTCCGTCGTTTGATTGAATGATATCTGGAAAAGTCGTCATCGAGGTCTGATTCTACTCTTTACCTCTTTTGTTTTATTGTTAATGGTATCCGATGCGTTGATTCTAATATTGTGTGTCGGTTGATTCATGATGATGTGAATTGTTTATTCTGGTTTGGTATTTTAATTCCCTTGATTGTGGATTGATTATGGATTATGTGATGAGATGATATCTTGTTTGGAGAATTAAGATTGATTGTTTGGGGGTGGGAATTAAAAATTGCTAAAATGAATGTTGATTAATTTTGATGCATGGATAATGTTAAACACGATAGAATTGTGATATGTTGAACTTGGATAGGCAAATGTAGGCCGGATAGTCAAATTTGGAAATAATGATTTATTGTAATATGTGCGTGAATGGTTCGTTTTACCGTACAAAAAATTCAATTGTATAATTTGGACGGGGAATGCCCCGAAGTATCTGTATATATTTATTTACCGGGGAATGCCCCGAGGTGTCATGTACCCGGAGGATGTTCGTGGTGAAGGCCCGAGGCGTCGGGTAGAGCATCAGTTTAGGATTAGCGTAGGTTTACTTTCAGTCTCTTTTTATTTCGGGTTGTAATAATTGGACTGGACTTTACATTTCGGATTGTTTTGTTTTGTTTGATTATTTTGCGTGCTTTTGTGTGGTTTATACATTTCGTAATGCCAAAATAGTTGATACACTCTACCAAGCGACCGTGGTTGAACCACAGGATCGAGGGGTGCCCAACACCTTCCTCTCGGTCAACAGAATTCCTTAGCCGGAGTCTCTGTTCGCAAACCAGTTTAAGAGTCAAATGGTTTCGAAAAGGATTTTCCAAAGGTGACTTGGCACACCGGATTATGTCAAGTGGCGACTCTGAATAAAAAATGTAAATAATCCTTTTCCGAAACAAATTTTCATTTCTTGTCACTTAAATAATAAAACCCTTTCGGACTTTAAACTAAATCTCTTCTTGGAGTACATAAAAAAGGGGTGTGACAATAACTATCTCTACCCTTAATTGAGGATATGTATAATCAACTATATAAGCTAGCTAGTCTTTAAAAAATTGTTTGATTCTATACGAAATTTAAAAAAAAGAAGGAATGTTTTGAATTGCGATCTTCATCAAATTATATATATCCGTGTGACTATAAATCATCTCATTGTATTTGCTCTTATTCTATAGATCACGATGAAAACTCTAACAGAGATTTTTAGTGGGGGACGATAAACCATGTGGACAAGGTGCTTGCTGAAACTTCCAAAGAAATAAACCCGATTTAATGAAGCGCATATCAAGCTAGTGGCACAATCAAAATTTTCATCGACGCAATGTTATAAAGAAATAAATTCACCAAGAAACTAATTCAGACATCCATCACATCTTACTACTTGTTCAAACTTCCTATGATATGTATGTCGATCGTACCACTACCTCACAGAGGTACAAAAATTATTTTCGATAAGATCCTTAACTCAAAAATAAACAGTCCAGAGAAGTATATATAAAAAACGAAATAACTGAAAATACTCTAGACAACTGGACAAATCACCCTAAACATTATTCAGGGTTGTCACTAATAAATTTTTATTATGTTCATTTTATTGAAGCATCAAAATCTATCTTTGCCGTTATGGAATATCTAGGTTTCGAAGAGGTTGACTTAGGTATACAAGATAGGGATCAATGTCAAACTTCCAACCATATTAAGATTCTTTTTGTATTTAATATCTTTGTCATGAAATTGTAACTGACATCAACAAATAACTATTTAGGGAAACAACAAGAAGCTCCCATCAACTTTAAGAAATGTCTACTATTTTGTTATTTCTAACACCAACTCTTTCAGATATATCGACTACAATATACATAACTCTGACTCAATAAGAGCAACAAAATATGTCGTGTATTCCCAAAAAATAGATCTAGGGTGGGTAGAGTGTACGTAGTCCGCGTCACTACTTCAGAAGTGAGTAAAAAGACCGTTTTCGATAAACCCTCGACTAAAGACATAAGTTAAACTCTGATTAGATTTTAAATTTTATATATTATCAGTGTGTAATGATCTTAATCATATCCTAACTAGATGTTAGAGACAATTCTAAAACTGCCTTCTTTACTTATACCTTAAACTATGAGTAAAAGAAAATAAAAAGTTAGTTGTAACTTCGTTTTTGGGTTAAATGAAGGCAAATAAAAACTAGAAATTCGGTAATGCCAACATAACATAAATATATGAAAAATGTAACATACTTATGCATATGATAATTAAAATTCAAAAGTAACATAGTTATGAATATAATAATTAAAATCCTTGTTCTACATAGTTGCAACATTAAACTTGAGAGAATACTAAAAAACCTAGTTAAATACCACTCAACCCTCTTATTATTCACTTTTCGATCTTTAAATAGCCTTCAAATAATTTTAATTCAATTTTGAAAAATTATGAGATCGAACATCATCCCAATCTGAGCTCCAAATCTGGGCCATTTGGATCATCATTACATTCCAATCGGAGCTCTAAATCTATGCCATTCGGATCATTGTCGCTGTCATCAGGGTCTTCCTCAAAATGAGCAACCATATCGGACATCCTCGTAATCTGTTAGAAGAGGGAGAAGGAAAAAATATGTGACTGATTGTATGCAAGAAATAATAATTATTAACCATATTAATAAGTGCATATCAAATTCTCCAGAAGTGGTTCATTTTTAAAGGTTTTAATACGAATACATAAATATTTTTAAAGAGTTCGAGCAACCTATAGTTAATTAATAGGAAATGAAAAATGACCTCTTCTGTTAATCTGTCTTTCTCATTTTGCAATTCTTGTAGGATTTTTCGTTTCTGCTCAGCATTATTACAATTAGCACAAATCCTTTTGTTCAACTCTGAATACATTTGCAAATTCTCAGCATGCAATCTTTCATTTTCCAAACGAAGAATCCCAAGTTCTTCCATATCCTTTTGAACCTGAAATTTGTGTAATGATATATTCAAAGATATATTTGACTTTTATATATAAATAGTTTAATTATCAAGCAACCATCAAAATTTTATAAAAAGAACCTGGATGTCGCATCTTTTGTTGTCATACCAAATTTTGATTTGTTCACATGATCTTCTGGAACTGACATCTTACGAAATATCCTGGTCAGAAAACAAAAATTATAATGCAGAAAAATGAATTAAAAAACCCCTAAAAAGTAACAAAACAAAGAGGAAAATTAATAAATGACAAGAAAGGAAAATCGAGAGAGATATGAACATCTTCTGTCATTAGACAAGAAAAATACGTTGCTAATCCTATTTGAATTAAAAAATTCTTGTTAATTACAAGAAAGACATAGTTGCTTCCATTTTTTATAGTGTATGACATTTTGAGCATCAATTAAAAAAATATAACCAGATAAGAAATCATTCTTTTTCATGATTTACGTAATTGTATTTAACCATTTTGTTTTACTTTCTTTATAAGTAGTGAAGTGAACCATGTAATTTTGTTATGTGACACACTAAAGAACATCATAAATAAGTAAAAACCTATAGAAATTTAAAAAGATAAATAAAAGAGCCGAAAAAAATATAATTTATCTATCAAACTCACTCTTCAAGTTTGTTAATAGCTTGTTCATATGAGTATCGATATATTGATTTCTCATTCTCTTGATCAGAATTTGGCACAAGATTTTCATCATCTTGAGAAGCCATGAATGATCAAAAAATGAAATGAGAGAGAAGATAAAAATATGACGGACGAATAAAGAATTCATAATGAAGAACATATATATAGAAAAATAATTTGACAAATTTCAGAGTTAATAAATATTTCACGTAATAAATGTTTGATGATTCATAAATTCTTGTTAAACATTTAATTATTGAGATTGTCTAATCTAACTAATCATTAATACAATTAGGAAAAGTTAGATATTATTTTAAGATTTATGTCATAGATAAAAGAAAGTTTAATTAAAATAAAGTTAAAGTGCTTAATCAGTTTAATGCAATTTGACTGAACTTTTCTCATATTTTGGTCAATCTATTTTTATTTTTTCTTTTTTTTTCACATTTTCTGCTAGAGTGAAGGCTTTAAAACACAATTAAACTTTTTCAGTTTTCGAGTTTCTTATTGAATTAACTGTAAATTTCCTCCTACATGAATTATTATCATATAACTAGTGAAATACATCTAGACGTTGATTAGACCAAATATTTGTCTACAAATACTTCTAGGTACTTGTGGACATAAAATATATGTCCACTAACCTATGTAACGAGTTTATTAGCAAACACATTATCTTTTCTTTTTTAAATATTTTCTGATTGATTCTTTAAGACCTTAGTCTCTCCCTTTCAAGTTAGAGATATTAACACAACGACTAACCACTATAGTTGGCATGGTGGTTCAGCGCCATGTCCTTTAAGCAAGAGGTCGGGGGTTCGATCCCAGCCTCTGACGAATGGAGCGAACTCTATGGCCAGTTCCCGTACCGCTTAGTGCGCTGACCGAGGAACGGAAGATTAGTCTCACGGCTGCCGGCTGTGGGGATACCTTGGGAAACCAAAAATAAAGATATTAACACCACGACTGCGATGAGACTATAACTGAGAAGGTGGAGAAGAAAATATTGATTATCAGGATAAAAAATAAACTAATTTGTAGCGTGATAATTTTTGCCTTTAACATAATTTTTTAACCTAATATTAGTTTATTTAACTTTTTTTCAGTAGTTCTTTTTCCACATAGAATGCTCCCTGACAAAATTCTTAAACAAAAGAGATAGTTCACATGAACTATTAGATGATAGTTCAGATAACAAATTTACATTTTTAATAATTTGAATACGAAACTCAAAAATTGAAATAATGTAAATATATTTTAGACTTTTAACTCTTTTTATAAAAGCTAACAACTAGAGTTTATTAAACATTTGACAAAGATTAGAAATACTGTATACATTACGATCAAAATTTATTAATAACAAAATTTGTTTCAAGATTTTGATCAACATTAAAAGAGTAACTAAAGTCTATTGCTAAAAGGGAAAGAAAAAAAAAATCCAAATTGTACATGCATGTCAATAGTTTAATTAAAATAACAAAAGCTTAGATTTTTTTTTTTCTATAATTGTGGTATTCGGGTCAACTTTTGTGTATCTCGACTAATTTTATGAAACACCCACCACCTTTTAATAGCAACATGTATCAGATAACTCTATTAACCAAGATTAGGATAGTATAGGTGGAAAAAAATAACTTAGTGTTTTGATGTTTCAATTTTTCTTTCCTAGCAAAAAAATCACAAAATACACACACTAGGTGATTTCTTATTGTGTGTCTAAATTTTAGTGGACAGAGTTACCAAGTAGTATTTATTATTATAAAATAACTTGTGAATTAGTTCAGGCGTATTCAAGTTGATCCGAACACCATAATCAGCCAGTGATTTGCCAGCTTGGGTTTCAGTTGCTGATGCGTTTAATTATTCTAACAGCAAGAATGTTTTGTCAAAAAAACTATAATTAGCTACGAAGTTCATCGTTAATTGCTGGTATCTAACAAATCTTTTGTAATATAAAACTTCTATAACTATCTCTACCCTTAATAGAGGATATGTATAATCAACTATATAAGCTAGCTAGTCTTTAAAAAATTGTTTGATTCTATACGAAATTTGAAAAAAGAAGGAATGTTTTGAATTGCGATCTTCATCAAATTATATATATCAGTGTGACTATAAATCAACTCATTGTATTTGCTCTTATTCTATTGATCACGATGAAAACTCTAACAGAGATTTTTAGTGGGGGACGATAAACCATGTGGACAAGGTGATTGATGAAACTTCCAAAGAAATAAACCAGATTTAATGAAGCGCATATCAAGCTAGAGAACAATCAAAATTTTCATCGACACAATGTTATAAAGAAATAAATTCACCAAGAAACTAATTCAGACATCCATCACATCTTACTACTTGTTCAAACTTCCTATGATATGTATGTCGATCGTACCACTACCTCACAGAGGTACAAAGATTATTTTCGATAAGATCCATAACTCAAAAATAAATTGTCCAGAGAAGTATATATAAAAAACGAAATAACTGAAAATACTATGGACAACTGGACAAATCACCCTAAACATTATTCAGTGTTGTCACTAATAAATTTTTATTATGTTCATTTTATTGAAGCATCAAAATCTATCTTTGCCGTTATGGAATATCTAGGTTTCGAAGAGGTTGACTTAGGTATACAAGGTAGGGATCAATGTCAAACTTCCAACCATATTAAGATTCTTTTTGTATTTAATATACTTGTCATGAAATTGTAACTGACATCAACAAATAACAATTTAGGGAAACAACAAGAAGCTCCCATCAACTTTAAGAAATGTCTACTATTTTGTTATTTATAACACCAACTCTTTCAGATATATCGACTACAATATACATAACTCTGACTCAATAAGAGCAACAAAATATGTCGTGTATTCCCACAAAATAGATCTAGGGTGGGTAGAGTGTACGTAGTCCGCGTCACTACTTCAGAAGTGAGTAAAAAGACCGTTTTCGATAAACCCTCGACTCAAGACATAAGTTAAACTCTGATTAGATTTTAAATTTTATATATTATCAGTGTGTAATGATCTTAATCGTATCCAATTAACTAGATGTTAGTGACAATTCTAAAACTGCCTTCTTTACTTATACCATAAACTATGAGTAGAAGAAAATAAAAAGTTAGTTGTAACTTCGTTTTTGGGTTAAATGAAGGCAAATAAAAACTAGAAATTCGGTAATGCCAACATAACATAAATATATGAAAAAAGTAACATACTTATGCATATGATAATTAAAATTCAAAAGTAACATAGTTATGAATATAATAATTAAAATCCTTGTTCTACATAGTTGCAACATTAAACTCGAGAGAATACTAAAAAACCTAGTTAAATACCACTCAACCCTCTTATCATTTACTTTTCGATCTTTAAATAGCCTTCAAATAATTTTAATTCAATTTTGAAAAATTAGGAGATCGAACATCATCCCAATCTGAGCTCCAAATCTGGGCCATTTGGATCATCATTACATTCCAATCGGAGCTCCAAATCTATACCATTCGGATCATTGTTGCTTTCATTATGGTCTTCCTCAAAATGAGCAACCATAGTGGACATCCTCGTAATTTGTTAGAAGAGCGAGAAGGAAAAAATATGTGACTGATTGTATGCAAGAAATAATAATTATTAACCATATTAATAAGTGCATATCAAATTCTTCAGAAGTGGTTCATTTTTAAAGGTTTTAATACGAATACATAAATATTTTGTATATTTAATTAATAGGAAATGAAAAATGACCTCTTCTGTTAATCTGTCTTTCTCATTTTGCAATTCTTGTAGGATTTTTCGTTTCTGCTCAGCATTATTACAATTAGCACAAATCCTATTGTTAAACTCTGAATGCATTTTCAAAATTTCAGCAAGCAATCTTTCATTTTCCAAACGAAGAATCCCACGTTCTTCCATATTCCTTTGGACCTGAAATTTGTGTAATGATATATTCAAAGATATATTTGACCTTTATATATAAATAGTTTAATTATTAAGCAACCATCAAAATTTTATAATTAGAACCTGGATGTCGCATCTTTTGTTGTCAAACTAAATTTTGATTTGCATAGGGTCAAGCTCGAGCTCATCACTCAGTTGCTCTATCACATGATCTTCCGGAACTGACATCTTACGAAATATCCTGGTCAGAAAACAAAAATTATAATGCAGAAAAATGAATTAAACCCCCCCCCCCTAAAAAGTAACAAAACAAAGAGGAAAATTAATAAATGACAAGAAAGGAAAATCGAGAGAGATATGAACATCTTCTGTCATTAGACAAGAAAAATACGTTGCTAATCCTATTTGAATTAAAAAATTCTTGTTAATTACAAGAAAGACATAGTTGCTTCCATTTTTTTATAGTGTATGACATTTTGAGCATCAATTAAAAAAATATAACAAGATAAGAAATCATTCTTTTACATGATTTACGTAATTGTATTTAACCATTTTGTTTTACTTTCGTTATAAGTAGTGAAGTGAACCATGTAATTTTGGTATGTGACACACTAAAGAACATCATAAATAAGTAAAAATCTATAGAAATTTAAAAAGATAAATAAAAGAACCGAAAAAATATAATTTATCTATCAAACTCACTCTTCAAGTTTGTTAATTGCTTGTTCATATGAATATCGATATATTGATTTCTCATTCTCTTAATCAGAATTTGGCCCAAGAATTTCATCATCTTGAGAAGCCATGAATGATCAAAAAATGAAATGAGAGAGAAGATAAAAATGTGACGGACGAATAAAGAATTCATAATGAAGAACATATATATTGAAAAATAATTTGACAAATTTCAGAGTTATTGAATATTTCACGTAAAAATTATTTGATGATTCATGAAGTCTTGTTAAACATTTAATTATTGAGATTATCTAATCTAACTACTCATTAATACTATTAGGAAAAGTTAGATATTATTTTAAGATTTATGTCATAGATAAAAGAAAGTTTAATTAAAATAAAGCTAAAATGCTTAATCAGTTTAATGCAATCTGACTGCACTTTCCTCATATTATGGTCAATCTTTTTTTTTTTTTTTTTTTTTTTCACATTTTCTGCTAGAGTGAAGGCTTTAAAACACAATTAAACTTTTTCAATTTTCGAGTTTCTTATTGAATTAAGTGTAAATTTCCTCCTACATGAATTATTATCATATAACTAGTGAAATACATCTAGACGTTGAGTAGACCAAATATTTGTCTACAAATGCTTCTAGGTGCTTTTGGACATACAATATATGTCCACTGACATATGTAACGAGTTTATTAGCTAACACATTATCTTTTATTTTTAAAATATTTTCTGATTGATTCTTTAAGACCTTAGTCTCTCCCTTTCAAGTTAGAGATATTAACACCACGACTGTGATGAAACTATAACTGAGAAGGTGGAGAAGAAAATATTGATTATCAGGATAAAAAATAAACTAATTTGTAGCGTGATAATTTTTGCCTTTAACATAATTTTTTAACCTAATATTAATTTATTTAACTTTTTTCCAGTAGTTCTTTTTCCACATAGAATGCTCCTTGACAAAATTCTTAAACAAAAGAGATAGTTCACATGAACTATTAGATGATAGTTCAGATAACAAATTTATATTTTTAATAATTTGAATATGAAACTCAAAAATTGAAATAATTTAAATATATTTTAGACTTTTAACTCTTTTTATAAAAGCTAACAACTAGAGTTTATTAAACATTTGACAAAGATTAGAAATACTGTATACATTACCATCAAAATATATTAATAACAAAACTTGTTTCAAGATTTTGATCAACATTCAAGATAGTTAAAAGAGTAACTAAAGTCTATTGCTAAAAGGGAAAGAAAAAAAAATCCAAATTGTACATGCATGTCAATAGTTTAATTAAAATAACAAGAGTTTAGATTTTTTTTGTTCTTTATAATTGTGGTATTCGGGTCAACTTTTGTGTATCTCGATTAATTTTATGAAACACCCACCACCTTTTAATAGCAACATGTATCAGATAACTCTATTAAACAAGATTAGGATAGTATAGGTGGAAAAAAATCACTTAGTGTTTTGATGTTTCAATTTTTCTTTGCTAGCAAAAAAATCACAAAACACACACACTAGGTGATTTCTTATTGTGTGTCTAAATTTTAGTGGACAGAGTTACCAAGTAGTATTTATTATTATAAGATAACTTGTGAATTAGTTCAGGAGTATTCAACTTGATCCGAACACCATAATCAGCCAGTGATTTACAAGCTTGGGTTTCAGTTGCTGATGCGTTTAATTATCCTAACAGCAAGAATGTTTTGTCAAAAAAACTATAATTAGCTACGAAGTTCATCGTTAATTGCTCGTATCTAACATAATCTTTTATAATATAAAACTTCTATAACTATCTCTACCCTTAATTGAGGATATGTATAATCAACTATATAAGCTAGCTAGTCTTTAAAAAATTGTTTGATTCTATACGAAATTTGAAAAAAGAAAGAATGTTTTGAATTGCGATCTTCATCAAATTATATATATCCGTGTGACTATAAATCATCTCATTTTATTTGCTCTTATTCTATAGATCACGATGAAAACTCTAACAGAGATTTTTAGTGTGGGATGATGAACCATGTGAAAAAGGTGCTTGATGAAACTTCGAAAGAAATAAACCCGATTTAATGAAGCGCATATCAAGCTAGTGGCATAATCAAAATTTTCATCGACACAATGTTATAAAGAAATAAATTCACTAAGAAACTAATTTAGACATCCATCACATCTTACTACTTGTTCAAACTTCCTATGATATGTATGTCGACCGTACCACTACCTCACAGAGGTACAAAGATTATTTTCGATAAGATCCTTAACTCAAAAATAAACAGTCCAGAGAAGTATATATAAAAAACAAAATAACTGAAAATACAATAGACAACTGGACAAATCACCCTAAACATTATTCAGTGTTGGTACTAATAAATTTTTATAATGTTCATTTTATTGAAGCATCAAAATCTATCTTTGCCGTTATGGAATATCTAGGTTTCGAAGAGGTTGACTTAGGTATACAAGGTAGGGATCAATGTCAAACTTCCAACCATCTTAAGATTCTTTTTGTATTTAATATCTTTGTCATGAAATTGTAACTGACATCAACAAATAACTATTTAGGGAAACAACAAGAAGCTCCCATCAACTTTAAGAAATGTCTACTATTTTGTTTTTTATAACACCAACTCTTTCAGATATATCGACTACAATATAAATAACTCTGACTCAATAAGAGCAACAAAATATGTCGTGCATTCCCACAAAATAGATCTAGGGTGGGTAGAGTGTACGTAGTCCGCGTCACTACTTCAGAAGTGAGTAAAAAGACCGTTTTCAATAAACCCTTGACTCAAGACATAAGTTAAACTCTGATTAGATTTTAAATTTTATATATTGTCAGTGTGTAATGATCTTAATCATATCCAATTAACTAGATGTTAGAGACAATTCTAAAACTGCCTTCTTTACCTATACCTTATTAAACTATGAGTAGAAGAAGAATAAAAAGTTAGTTGTAACTTCATTTTTGGGTTAAATGAAGGCAAATAAAAACTAGAAATTCGGTAATGCCAACATAACATAAATATATGAAAAAAGTAACATACTTATGCATATGATAATTAAATTTCAAAAATAACATAGTTATGCATATAATAATTAAAATCCTTGTTCTACATAGTTGCAACATTAAACTTGAGAGAATATTAAAAAACCTAGTTAAATACCACTCAATCCTCTTATCATTCACTTTTTGATCTTTAAATACCCTTCAAATAATTCCAATTCAATCTTGAAAAATTACGAGATCGAACATCATCCCAATCTGAGCTTCAAATCTGGGCCATTTGGATCATCATTACATTCCAATCGGAGCTCCAAATCTATGCCATTTGGATCATTGTCGCTGTCATCAAGGTCTTCCTCAAAATTAGCAACCATATTGGACATCCTCGTAATCTGTTAGAAGAGGGAGAAGGAAAAAGTATGTGAGTGATTGTATGTAAAAAATAATATTTATTAACCATATTAATATATAAGTGCATATCTATTCCTCCTGAAGTAGTTCATTTTTTAATGTTTCAACATGAATGCATAAATATTTTTAAAGAGTCCGAGCAACATATAATTAATTAATTGGAAATGAAAACAAACCTCTTCCGTTAATCTACTATTCTCATTTTGCAAGTCTTGTAGGATTTTTTGTTATTGCTCAGCTTTATTGTAATTAGCACAAATCCTTTCGTTCAACTCAGAATACAGTTGCAAACTCTCAGCATGCAATCTTTCATTTTTCAAACGTAGAATCTCATTTTCGTCCATATCCCTTTGGGGCTGAAATTCGTGTAATGATATATACAAAGATATATTTGACCTTTATATACGTATAAATAGTTTAATTTTTAAGTGATTGCCAAAATTTTACAATAATCACCTGGATGTGATATCTTTTGTTGTCAAACCAAATTTTGATTTGCGTTGGGTCAAGCTCTAGCTCGTCACTTAGTTTCTCTATTACATGATCTTCTGGATCTGGCATCTTACTAAACATTCTGAATAGAAAATAAAAATTATGATACAGAAAAATAATTCATAAAAAATAATAAAATGAACAAAACAAAGAAGAAGATTAACAAATGACAAGAAAGTATTCTCTCATTAGACAATAAAAACATGTTGCTAGATTTATTTGGATTAAAAAATTCTTTTTAATTTGTACCTTTAAGAAAGACATAATTACTTTCATCTTTTGTAGTGTATGACAGTTTGAGCATTGATTAAAAAAATATAACAAGATAAGAAATTATCATTTTTCATGATTTACGTTATTGTGTTAAACCACTTTTTTTACTTTCTTTACAATTGGTGAAGTGAAACATTTGACAAGTCAAATTTCCATTCTAGTAGTAAAATGCACAAAAAGCTATGATAGACATAGTAAAAAAACCTAGAGAACATGTAATTTTGTTATGTGACACACTAAAGAACATCATTTTGAGAAGTCATGAATGATCGAAAAATGAAATGAGAGAGAAGATAAAAATGTGATGGACAAATAAAGAATTCTCAATGAAGAATATATATATATAGAAAAAATTTGACCAATATCAGAGTTATTAAATCTCTCAAGTAAAAAATATTTAATGATTCATGAATTCTTGTTAACAAATATTTAATTATTGAGATGATCTAATCTAACTATTCATCAATTCTATTGGGAAAAGTCAGATATTATTTTGAAATTTATGTCATAGATAAAAGTAAGTTTAATTTAAATAAAGCTGAAGTACTTAATTAGTTTAATGCAATTTGACTGCATTTTTCTGGTATTTTGATCAATCTTTTTTTCTTTTTTCATATTGTTTACTTGAGTGAAGGCTTAAAACCCACAATTAAACTATTTTAATTTTAATTTTTTTTATTGAATTATTGGGAGTGTAAGTTTCCTCCTATATGAATTAATACCTAATGATCGGTGAAATATATCTGGATCAAATATTTATCTACAAATGCTTCTAGGTACGTTTGGATATAAAATATATGTCCATTGACATATATAAGGGGTTTATTAACTGACACATTATCTTTTATTTTTTTTAAAATATTTTCTAATTAATTCGTTAAGTCCTAAAACTCTCTCCTTTCAAGTCAGAGATATCAACACCTCGGCTGAGATGAGACTACAACTAAGAAGGTGGAGAAGAAAATATTGGTTATCGGGATAAAAAATAAATTAATTGATATGGTGATAATTTTTATTTTATCCTAATATTAATTTATAACTTTGTCACGGTGATTGTTTTTCCACATGGAGTGCTACATGACAGAATTCTTAAACAAAAGAAAAAGTGTAATATGTAAGCCGTCATATATTATTGAAGTGTGTTTCACAACTATTAGATGATAGCCCAGGTAGCAAATTTACACTCTATATAATTCAGATATGAAACTCAAAAGTAGAAACAATTTAGATATATTTTTTACTTTTAGCTCTTTTTATAAAATCTAACAGCTAGAGTTTATTAAACATTTGACAGAAATTAGAAGTCCTCTCATCATACTAATTGTAAAATTATTATTTCATACTTTCCTCTTATCTACTAATTCTAAAATTATTATTTCATACTTGTTGATTTTTTCCCCAATTTTTTTAACAATTCTTCTCATCTGCTAACCCCCCCTCACTCCATTTAGAAATGATGGATAAATTCTCACGTTAAAAAATAAATTTGAGATTAGAATAACTCTTTTGTAAAAATATTTGTGAGGTGTGAGCGAATATATACATATTTTACAATAAAATTAGTTTACATCACTGCATACAGTACCATCAAAATATATTAATAACTCTGAAATTTGTCAAATTATATAAAGAAAAATAATTTGACAAATTTCAGAGTTATTAAATATTTCACGTAAAAAATATTTGATGATTCATAAATTCTTGTTAAACATTTAATTATTGAGATTATCTAATCTAACTACTCATTAATACTATTAGGAAAAGATAGATATTATTTTAAGATTTATGTCATAGATAAAAGAAAGTTTAATTAAAATAAAGCTAAAGTGCTTAATCAGTTTAATGCAATCTGACTGCACTTTTCTCATATTTTGGTCAATCTTTTTTTCTTTTTTCTTTTTTTCACATTTTCTGCTAGAGTGAAGGCTTTAAAACACAATTAATCTTTTTCAGTTTTCGAGTTTCTTATTGAATTAACTGTAAATTTCCTCCTACATGAATTATTATCATATAACTAGTGAAATACATCTAGACGTTGATTAGACCAAATATTTGTCTACAAATACTTCTAGGTACTTTTGGACATAAAATATATGTCCACTAACATATGTAACGAGTTTATTAGCTAACACATTATCTTTTCTTTTTAAAATATTTTCTGATTGATTCTTTAAGACCTTAGTCTCTCCCTTTCAAGTTAGAGATATTAACACCACGACTAACCACTAGAGTTGGCATGGTGGTTCAACGCCATGTCCCTTAAGCAAGAGGTCGGGGGTTCGATCCCAGCCTCTGACGAATGGAGCGAACTCTGTGGCCAGTTTCCTACTGCTTAGTGCGCTGACAGAGGAACGGAGGATTAGTCTCACGGCTGCCGGCTGTGGGGATACCTTTGGAAACCAAAAAAAAAGATATTAACACCACGACTGCGATGAGACTATTACTGAGAAGGTGGAGAAGAAAATATTGATTATCAGGATAAAAAATAAACTAATTTGTAGCGTGATAATTTTTGCCTTTTACATAATTTTTTAACCTAATATTAATTTATTTAACTTTTTTTCAGTAGTTCTTTTTCCACATAGAATGCTCCATGACAAAATTCTTAAACAAAAGAGATAGTTCACATGAACTATTAGATGATAGTTCAGATAACAAATTTACATTTTTAATAATTTGAATATGAAACTCAAAAATTGAAATAATTTAAATATATTTTAGACTTTTAACTCTTTTTATAAAAGCTAACAACCAGAGTTTATTAAACATTTGACAAAGATTAGAAATACTGTATACATTACCATCAAAATATATTAAAAAATTGTTTGATTCTATACGAAATTTGAAAAAAGAAAGAATGTTTTGAATTGCGATCTTCATCAAATTATATATATCCGTGTGACTATAAATCATCTCATTTTATTTGCTCTTATTCAAAAGATCACGATGAAAACTCTAACAGAGATTTTTAGTGTGGGATGATGAACCATGTGGACAAGGTGCTTGATGAAACTTCCAAAGAAATAAACCCGATTTAATGAAGCTATCAAGCTAGTGGCACAATCAAAATTTTCATCGACGCAATGTTATAAAGAAATAAAATCACCAAGAAACTAATTCAGACATCCATCACATCTTACTACTTGTTCAAACTTCCTATGATATGTATGTCGATCGTACCACTACCTCACAGAGGTACAAAGATTATTTTTGATAAGATCCTTAACTCAAAAATAAACAGTCCAGAGAAGTATATATAAAAAATGAAATAACTGAAAATACTATAAACAACTGGACAAATCACCCTAAACATTATTCAGTGTTGTCACTAATAAATTTTTATTATGTTTATTTTATTAAAGCATCAAAATCTATCTTTGCCGTTATGGAATATCTAGGTTTCGAAGAGGTTGACTTAGGTATACAAGGTAGGGATCAATGTCAAACTTCCAACCATATTAAGATTCTTTTTGTATTTAATATCTTTGTCATGAAATTGTAACTGACATCAACAAATAACTATTTAGGGAAACAACAAGAAGCTCCCATCAACTTTAAGAAATGTCTACTATTTTGTTATTTATAACACCAACTCTTTCAGATATATCGACTACAATATACATAACTCTGACTCAATAAGAGCAGCAAAATATGTCGTGTTTTCCCACAAAATAGATCTAGGGTGGGTAGAGTGTACGTAGTCCGCGTCACTACTTCAGAAGTGAGTAAAAAGACCGTTTTCGATAAACCCTCGACTCAAGAAATAAGTTAAACTCTGATTAGATTTTAAATTTTATAGATTATCAGTGTGTAATGATCTTAATCATATCCAATTAACTAGATGTTAGTGACAATTCTAAAACTGCCTTCTTTACTTATACCTTAAACAATGAGTAGAAGAAAATAAAAAGTTAGTTGTAACTTCGTTTTTGGGTTAAATGAAGGCAAGTAAAAACTAGAAATTCGGTAATGCTAACATAACATAAATATATGAAAAAAGTAACTTACTTATGCACATGATAATTAAAATTCAAAAGTAACATAGTTATGAATATAATAATTAAAATCCTTGTTCTATATAGTCGCAACATTAAACTTGAGAGAATACTAAAAAACCTAGTTAAATACCACTCAACCCTCTTATCATTCACTTTTCGATCTTTAAATAGCCTTCAAATAATTTTAATTCAATTTTGATAAATTATGAGATCGAACATCATCCCAATCTGAGCTCCAAATCTGGGCCATTTGGATCATCATTAATTTCCAATCGGAGCTCCAAATCTATGCCATTCGGATCATTGTCGCTGTCATCAGGGTCTTTCTCAAAATGAGCAACCATATTGGACATCCTCGTAATCTGTTAGAAGAGGGAGAAGGAAAAAATATGTGACTGATTGTATGCAAGAAATAATAATTATTAACCATATTAATAAGTGCATATCAAATTCTCCAGAAGTAGTTCATTTTTAAAGGTTTTAATACGAATATATAAATATTTTTAAAGAGTTCGAGCAACCTATAGTTAATTAATAGGAAATGAAAAATGACCTCTTCTGTTAATCTGTCTTTCTCATTTTGCAATTATTGTAGGATTTTTCATTTTTGCTCAGTGTTATTACAATTAGCACAAATCCTTTTGTTCAACTCTGAATACATTTGCAAATTCTCAGCTAATTTGACATTACAAATGTACAAACCACATAAACACACAAAACAAGCAAACAAATAAATCACACAAAATTCAAAACAAACAAAAATAATGTTCAGTCCAAATTATACAATCTAAAATAAAAGAGGTGCTGAAATATAAAACCTATTCTATTCTAAACTAATCCTAAACTAAACTCCACCCGACGTTCCGGGCCTTGATCACGAGCCTCCTTTGCGTACATGCTACTTCAGGGCATTCCCCGGATAAATCAATACAAATCCTCCGGGGCATTCCCCGGCCAAATGAGTACAATTTAAACTTTTCGTGCAATAAAGTAGAAAGTACCATTCACGCACATATTCAAACACTCCAATAAATTGTTATTCCTAAATTTGCCTAACCGGCCTACGTTTGCCTACCAAGTTCAACATATCACAATTCTATCATGTTTAACATTATCAATACATCAAAATTAATCAATATTCATTTTCCTCCATTTTTAATCCCCACCTTAATTCATTTTTAACCACGTGATTAACCCATTTGAGTACACAATCCACCAATCGAGAATAACGAAAATTCACCAATCATGCTTAGCACATCACACACCCAAATGTCACCAACAGTTCACATCAACAAACAAACCACGATATCCAATTACACACAATCACAATCACATAAGAATTAAATAAAGGAGAAGAAAGAATTGGACCTTAAATTTGAAGCTTTCAAATTCAATGTTATTCGAATAAAGAGAGTCTGCACCCGAAAACCTCGAGGCGAACCTTAACACCAACAATCCAACTCGACAAATAATGACCCGTTCACCGTCACTTTTCACGCCGTCACTGTTCACTATTCACCAGTCACTGTTCACCGGTTACTGTTCACCGGTTACTGTTCACCGGTTACTGTTCACTGGTCACTGTTCACCGGTTACTTTTTTTTTTTTTTTTTTCGTTGTTGTTCTTGTTCTTGTGAGGAAGATTATTTGGGGATTCTTGTTATTGTGGAGAAGATGATGATCAAAGAATGTGCCTCCCTTTTTCCTCTTAGAATTTTTCTTTTATAATGAGCATGGATTTGTTATGATGTGGGAATTTTGGTGGGTCCCCCATATATTCTTTCTTTGTGGACAAGAAAAATGAGGGGGGGGGGATCACATGGGTAGTTAGGGTAGATGGAAGCTTTTGATTGGGTAGGTTGTTAGGATAAGATAAATTAGTTAGAGGTATTTTTTTGTTTATTTTTGTATTTTTGTGGGATATAATTACATGGGGTTGGACACATGGTAAGGTGAACTAAAAATGAATAAAATTAGACTTCGGGAGAGACAAAATTAGGTGTCTATAAGAATTTGGCACAAGATTTTCATCATCTTGAGAAGCCATGAATGATCAAAAAATGAAATGAGAGAGAAGATAAAAATGTGACGGACGAATAAAGAATTCATAATGAAGAACATATATATAGGAAAATAATTTGACAAATTTCAGAGTTATTAAATATTTCACGTAAAAAATATTTGATGATTCATAAATTCTAGTTAAACATTTAATTATTGAGATTATCTAATCTAACTACTCATTAATACTATTAGGATAAGTTAGATATTATTTTAAGATTTATGTCATAGATAAAAGAAAGTTTAATTAAAATAAAGCTAAAGTGTTTAATCAGTTTAATGCAATCTGACTGCACTTTTCTCATATTTTGGTCAATCTTTTTTTCTTTTTTCTTTTTTTTCACATTTTCTGCTAGAGTGAAGGCTTTAAAACACAATTAAACTTTTTCAGTTTTCGAGTTTCTTATTGAATTAAGTGTAAATTTTCTCCTACATGAATTATTATCATATAACTAGTGAAATACATCTAGACGTTGATTAGACCAAATATTTGTCTACAAATACTTCTAGGTACTTTTGGACATAAAATATATGTCCACTAACATATGTAACGAGTTTATTAGCTAACACATTATCTTTTCTTTTTAAAATATTTTCTGATTGATTCTTTAAGACCTTAGTCTCTCCCTTTCAAGTTAGAGATATTAACACCACGACTAACCACTAGAGTTGGCATGGTAGTTCAGCGCCATATCCCTTATGCAAGAGGTCGGGGGTTCGATCCCAGCCTCTGACGAATGGAGCGAACTTTGTGGCCAGTTCCCTACTGCTTAGTGCGCTGATAGAGGAACGGAGGATTAGTCTCACGGCTGCCGGCTGTGGGGGTACCTTGGGAAATAAAAAAAAAGATATTAACACCACGACTGCGATGAGACTATAACTGAGAAGGTGGAGAAGAAAATATTGATTATCAGGATAAAAAATAAACTAATTTGTAGCGTGATAATTTTTGCCTTTAACATAATTTTTTAACCTAATATTAATTTATTTAACTTTTTTTCAGTAGTTCTTTTTCCAATAGAATGCTCCATGACAAAATTCTAAAACAAAAGAGATAGTTCATATGAACTATTAGATGATAGTTCAGATAAGAAATTTACATTTTTAATAATTTGAATATGAAACTCAAAAATTGAAATAATTTAAATATATTTTAGACTTTTAACTCTTTTTATTAAAGCTAACAACTAGAGTTTATTAAACATTTGACAAAGATTAGAAATACTGTATACATTACCATCAAAATATATTAATAACAAAACTTGTTTCAAGATTTTGATCAACATTCAAGATAGTTAAAAGAGTAACTAAAGTCTATTGCTAAAAGGGAAAGAAAAAAAAATCCAAATTGTACATGCATGTCAATAGTTTAACTAAAATAACAAGAGCTTAGATTTTTTTTTTTTTTTTATAATTGTGGTATTCGGGTCAACTTTTGTGTATCTCGACTAATTTTATGAAACACCCACCACCTTTTAATAGCAACATGTATCAGATAACTCTATTAACCAAGATTAGGATAGTATAGGTGGAAAAAAATCAATTAGTGTTTTGATGTTTCAATTTTTCTTTGCTAGCAAAAAAATCACAAAACACACACACTAGGTGATTTCTTATTGTGTGTCTAAATTTTAGTGGACAGAGTTACCAAGTAGTATTTATTATTATAAGATAACTTGTGAATTAGTTCAGGAGTATTCAAGTTGATCCGAACACCATAATCAGCCAGTGATTTGCCAGCTTGGGATTCAGTTGCTGATGCATTTGATTATTCTAACAACAAGAATGTTTTGTCAAAAAAACTATAATTAGCTACAAAGTTCATCGTTAATTGCTCGTATCTAACATAATCTTTTGTAATATAAAACTTCTATAACTATGTCTACCCTTAATTGAGGATATGTATAATCAACTATATAAGCTAGCTAGTCTTTAAAAAATTGTTTGATTCTATAAGAAATTTGGAAAAAGAAGGAATGTTTTGAATTGCGATCTTCATCAAATTATATATATCCGTGTTACTATAAATCATCTCATTGTATTTGCTCTTATTCTATAGATCAAAATGAAAACTCTAACAGAGATTTTTAGTGGGGGACGATGAACAATGTGGACAAGGTGCTTGATGAAACTTCGAAAGAAATAAACCCGATTTAATGAAGCGCATATCAAGCTAGTGGCACAATCAAAATTTTCATCGACGCAATGTTATAAAGAAATAAATTCACCAAGAAACTAATTCAGACATCCATCACATCTTACTACTTGTTCAAACTTCCTATGATATGTATGTCGATCGTACCACTACCTCACAGAGGTACAAAGATTATTTTCGATAAGATCCTTATCTAAAAAATAAACAGTCCAGAGAAGTATATATAAAAAACGAAATAACTGAAAATACTATAGACAACTGGACAAATCACCCTAAACATTATTCAGTGTTGTCACTAATAAATATTTATAATGTTCATTTTATTGAAGCATCAAAATCTATCTTTGCCGTTATGGAATATCTAGGTTTCGAAGAGGTTGACTTAGGTATACAAGGTAGGGATCAATGTCAAACTTCCAACCATATTAAGATTCTTTTTGTATTTAATATCTTTGTCATGAAATTTTAACTGACATCAACAAATAACTATTTAGGGAAACAACAAGAAGCTCCCATCAACTTTAAGAAATGTGTACTATTTTGTTATTTATAACACCAACTCTTTCAGACATATCGACTACAATATACATAACTCTGACTCAATAAGAGCAGCAAAATATGTCGTGTATTCCCACAAAATAGATCTAGGGTGGGTAGAGTGTACGTAGTCCGCGTCACTACTTCAGAAGTGAATAAAAAGACCATTTTCGATAAACCCTCAACTCAAGAAATAAGTTAAACTCTGATTAGATTTTAAATTTTATAGATTATCAGTGTGTAATGATCTTAATCATATCCAATTAACTAGATGTTAGTGACAATTCTAAAACTGCCTTCTTTACTTATACCTTAAACTATGAGTAGAAGAAAATAAAAAGTTAGTTGTAACTTCGTTTTTGGGATAAATGAAGGCAAGTAAAAACTAGAAATTCGGTAATGCCAACATAACATAAATATATGAAAAAAGTAACATACTTATGCATATGATAATTAAAATTCAAAAGTAACATAGTTATGAATATAATAATTAAAATCCTTGTTCTACATAGTTGCAACATTAAACTTGAGAGAATACTAAAAAACCTAGTTAAATACCACTCAACCCTCTTATCATTCACTTTTTGATCTTTAAATAGCCTTCAAATAATTTAAAATCAATTTTGAAAAATTATGAGATCGAACATCATCCCAATCTGAGCTCCAAATCTGGGCCATTTGGATCATCATTACATTCCAATTGGAGCTCCAAATCTATGCCATTCGGATCATTATCGCTGTCATTAGGGTCTTCCTCAAAATGAGCAACCATATTGGACATCCTCGTAATCTGTTAGAAGAGGGAGAAGGAAAAAATATGTGACTGATTGTATGCAAGAAATAATAATTATTAACCATATTAATAAGTGCATATCAAATTCTCCAGAAGTAGTTCATTTTTAAAGGTTTTAATACGAATACATAAATATTTTTAAAGAGTTCGAGCAACCTATAGTTAATTAATAGGAAATAAAAAATGACCTCTTCTGTTAATCTGTCTTTCTCATTTTGCAATTATTGTAGGATTTTTCGTTTCTGCTCAGCATTATTACAATTAGCACAAATCCTTTTGTTCAACTCTGAATACATGTGCAAATTCTCAGCATGCAATCTTTCATTTTCCTAACGAAGAATCCCACGTTCTTCCATTTCCCTTTTGACCTGAAATTTGTGTAATGATATATTCAAAGATATATTTGACCTTTATATATAAATAGTTTAATTATCAAGCAACCATCAAAATTTTATAATAAGAACCTAGATGTCGCATCTTTTGTTGTTAAACAAAATTTTGATTTGCGTAGGGTCAAGCTCGAGCTCATCACTCAGTTGCTCTATCACATGATCTTCTGGAACTGAAATCTTACGAAATATCTTGGTCAGAAAACAAAAATTATAATGCAGAAAAATGAATAAAAACCCCCCCTAAAAGTAACAAAACAAAGAGGAAAATTAATAAATGACAAAAAAGGAAAATCGAGAGAGATATAAACATCTACTGTCATTAGAAAAGAAAAATACGTTGCTAATCCTATTTGAATTAAAAAATTCTTGTTAATTACAAGAAAGACATAGTTGCTTCCATTTTTTTATAGTGTATGACATTTTGAGCATCAATTAAAAAAATATAACAAGATAAGAAATCATTCTTTTTCATAATTTACGTAATTGTATTTAACCATTTTGTTTGACCTTCTTTATAAGTAGTGAAGTGAACCATGTAATTTTGTTATTTGACACACTAAAGAACATCATAAATAAGTAAAAACCTATAGAAATATAAAAAGATAAATAAAAGAGCCGAAAAAAATATAATTTATCTATCAAACTCACTCTTCAAGTTTGTTAATTGCTTGTTCATATGAATATCGATATATTGATTTCTCATTCTCTTGATCAGAATTTGGCACAAGATTTTCATCATCTTGAGAAGCCATGAAGGATCAAAAAATGATATGAGAGAGAAGATAAAAATGTGACGGACGAATAAAGAATTCATAATGAAGAACATATATATAGAAAAATAATTTGACAAATTTCAGAGTTATTAAATATTTCACGTAAAAAATATTTGATGATTCATAAATTCTTGTTAAACATTTAATTATTGAGATTATCTAATCTAACTACTCATTAATACTATTAGGAAAAGTTAGATATTATTTTAAGATTTATGTCATAGATAAAAGAAAGTTTAATTAAAATAAAGCTAAAGTGCTTAATCAGTTTAATGCAATATGACTGCACTTTTCTCATATTTTGGTCAATCTTTTTTTTTTCTTTTCTTTTTTCTTTTCTTTTTTTCACATTTTCTGCTAGAGTGAAGGCTTTAAAACACAATTAAAGTTTTTCAGTTTTCGAGTTTCTTATTGAATTAACTGTAAATTTCCTCCTACATGAATTATTATCATATAACTAGTGAAATACATCTAGACGTTGATTAGACCAAATATTTGTCTACAAATACTTCTAGGTACTTTTGGATATAAAATATATGTCCACTAACATATGTAACGAGTTTATTAGCTAACACATTATCTTTTCTTTTTAAAATATTTTCTGATTGATTCTTTAAGACCTTAGTCTCTCCCTTTCAAGTTAGAGATATTAACACCACGACTAACCACTAGAGTTGGCATGGTGGTTCAACGCCATGTCCCTTAAGCAAGAGGTCGGGGGTTCGATCCCAGCCTCTGACGAATGGAGCGAACTCTGTGGCCAGTTCCCTACCGCTTAGTGCACTGACAGAGGAACGGAGGATTAGTCTCACGGCTGCCGGCTGTGGGGATACCTTGGGAAACCAAAAAAAAAAGATATTAACACCACGACTGCGATGAAACTATAACTGAGAAGGTGGAGAAGAAAATATTGATTATCAGGATAAAAAATAAACTAATTTGTAGCGTGATAATTTTTTCCTTTAACATAATTTTTTAACCTATTATTAATTTATTTAACTTTTTTTCAGTAGTTCTTTTTCCATTAGAATGCTCCATGACAAAATTCATAAACAAAAGAGATAGTTCACATGAACTATTAGATGATAGTTCAGATAACAAATTTACATTTTTAATAATTTGAATATGAAACTCAAAAATTGAAATAATTTAAATATATTTTAGACTTTTAACTCTTTTTATTAAAACTAACAACTAGAGTTTATTAAACATTTGACAAAGATTAGAAATACTGTATACATTAACATCAAATTATATTAATAACAAAACTTGTTTCAAGATTTTGATCAACATTCAAGATAGTTAAAAGAGTAACTAAAGTCTATTGCTAAAAGGGAAAGAAAAAAAAAATCCAAATTGTACATGCATGTCAATAGTTTAATTAAAATAACAAGAGCTTAGATTTTTTTTTTTTTTTATAATTGTGGTATTCAGGTCAACTTTTGTGTATTTCGACTAATTTTACTAAACACCCACCACCTTTTAATAGCAACATGTTTCAGATAACTCTATTGACCAAGATTAGGATAGTATAGGTGGAAAAAAATCACTTAGTGTTTTGATGTTTCAATTTTTCTTTGCTAGCAAAAAAATCACAAAACACACACACTAGGTGATTTCTTATTGTGTGTCTAAATTTTAGTGGAAAGAGTTACCAAGTAGTATTTATTATTATAAGATAACTTGTGAATTAGTTCAGGAGTATTCAAGTTGATCCGAACGCCATAATAAGCCAGTGATTTTCCAGCTTGGGATTCAGTTGCTGATGCATTTAATTATTCTAACAACAAGAATGTTTTGTCAAAAAAACTATAATTAGATACGAAGTTCATCGTTAATTGCTTGTATCTAACATAATCTTTTGTAATATAAAACTTCTATAACTATCTCTACCCTTAATTGAGGATATGTATAATCAACTATATAAGCTAGCTAGTCTTTAAAAAATTGTTTGATTCTATACGAAATTTGAAAAAAGAAGGAATGTTTTGAATTGCGATCTTCATCAAATTATATATATCCGTGTGACTATAAATCATCTCATTGTATTTGCTCTTATTCTATTGATCACGATGAAAACTCTAACAGAGATTTTTAGTGGGGGACGATGAACCATGTGGACAAGGTGCTTGATGAAACTTCCAAAGAAATAAACCCGATTTAATGAAGCGCATATCAAGCTAGTGGCACAATCAAAATTTTCATCGACGCAATGTTATAAAGAAATAAATTCACCCAGAAACTAATTCAGACATCCATCAAATCTTACTACTTGTTCAAACTTCCTATGATATGTATGTCGATCGTACCACTACCTCACAGAGGTACAAACATTATTTTTGATAAGATCCTTAACTCAAAAATAAACAGTCCAGAGAAGTATATATAAAAAAGGAAATAACTGAAAATACTATAGACAACTGGACAAATCACCCTAAACATTATTCAGTGTTGTCACTAATAAATTTTTATTATGTTCATTTTATTGAAGCGTCAAAATCTATCTTTGCCGTTATGGAATATCTAGGTTTCAAAGAGGTTGACTTAGGTATACAAGGTAGGGATCAATGTCAAACTTCCAACCATATTAATATTCTTTTTGTATTTAATATCTTTGTCATGAAATTTTAACTGACATCAACAAATAACTATTTAGGGAAACAACAAGAAGCTCCCATCAACTTTAAGAAATGTGTACTATTTTGTTATTTATAACACCAACTCTTTCAGACACATCGACTGCAATTTACATAACTCTGACTCAATAAGAGCAGCAAAATATGTCGTGTATTCCCACAAAATAGATCTAGGGTGGGTAGAGTGTACGTAGTCCGCGTCACTACTTCAGAAGTGAGTAAAAAGACCGTTTTCGATAAACCCTCGACTCAAGAAATAAGTTAAACTCCGATTAGATTTTAAATTTTATAGATTATCAGTGTGTAATGATCTTAATCATATCCAATTAACTAGATGTTAGTGACAATTCTAAAACTGCCTTCTTTATGTATACCTTAAACTATGAGTAGAAGAAAATAAAAAGTTAGTTGTAACTTCGTTTTTGGGTTAAATGAAGGCAAGTAAAAACTAGAAATTCGGTAATGCCAACATAACATAAATATATGAAAAAAGTTACATACTTATGCATATGATAATTAAAATTCAAAAGTAACATAGTTATGAATATAATAATTAAAATTCTTGTTCTACATAGTTGCAACATTAAACTTGAGAGAATACTAAAAAAACTAGTTAAATACCACTCAACCCTCATATCATTCACTTTTTGATCTTTAAATAGCCTTCAAATAATTTTAATTCAATTTTGAAAAATTATGAGATCGAACATCATCCCAATCTGAGCTCCAAATCTGGGCCATTTGGATCATCATTACATTCCAATCGGAGCTCCAAATCTATGCCATTCGGATCGTTGTCGATGTCATTAGGGTCTTCATCAAAATGAGCAACCATATTGGACATCCTCGCAATCTGTTAGAAGAGGGAGAAGGAAAAAATATGTGACTGATTGTATGCAACAAATAATAATTATTAACCATATTAATAAGTGCATATCAAATTTTCCAGAATTAGTTCATTTTTAAAGGTTTTAATACGAATACATAAATATTTTTAAAGAGTTCGAGCAACCTATAGTTAATTAATAGGAAATGAAAAATGTCCTCTTCTGTTAATCTGTCTTTCTCATTTTGCAATTATTGTAGGATTTTTCGTTTCTGCTCAGCATTATTACAATTAGCACAAATCCTTATCTTCAACTCTGAATACATTTGCAAATTCTCAGCATGCAATCTTTCATTTTCCAAACGAAGAATCCCACGTTCTTCCATATCCCTTTTGACCTGAAATTTATGTAATGATATATTCAAAGATATATTTGACCTTTATATATAAATAGTTTAATTATCAAGCAACCATCAAAATTTTATAATAAGAACCTGGATGACGCATCTTTTTTTGTCAAACCAAATTTTGATTTGCGTAGGGTCAAGCTCGAGCTCATCACTCAGTTGCTCTATCACATGATCCTCTGGAACTGAAATCTTAAGAAATATCCTGGTCAGAAAACAAAAACTATAATGCAGAAAAATGAATTAAAACCCCCCCTAAAAGTAACAAAACAAAGAGGAAAATTAATAAATGACAAGAAAGGAAAATCGAGAGAGATATGAACATCTTCTGTCATTAGACAAGAAAAATACGTTGCTAATCCTATTTGAATTAAAAAATTCTTGTTAATTACAAGAAAGACATAGTTGCTTCCATTTTTTTTATAGTGTATGACATTTTGAGCATCAATTAAAAAAATATAACAAGATAAGAAATCATTCTTTTTCATGATTTACGTAATTGTATTTAACCATTTTGTTTTACTTTCTTTATAAGTAGTGAAGTGAACCATGTAATTTTGTTATGTGACACACTAAAGAACATCATAAATAAGTAAAAACCTATAGAAATTAAAAAATATAAATAAAAGAGCTGAAAGAAATATAATTTATCTATCAAACTCACTCTTCAAGTTTGTTAATTGCTTGTTCATATGAATATCGATATATTGATTTCTCATTCTCTTGATCAGAATTTGGCAAAAGATTTTCATCATCTTGAGAAGCCATGAATGATCAAAAAATGAAATGAGAGAGAAGATAAAAATGTGACGGACGAATAAAGAATTCATAATGAAGAACATATATATAGAAAAATAATTTGACAAATTTCAGAGTTATTAAATATTTCACGTAAAAAATATTTGATGATTCATAAATTCTTGTTAAACATTTAATTATTGAGATTATCAAATCTAACTACTCATTAATACTATTAGGAAAAGTTAGATATTATTTTAAGATTTATGTCATAGATAAAAGAAAGTTTAATTAAAATAAAGCTAAAGTGCTTAATCAGTTTAATGCAATCTGACTGCACTTTTCTCATATTTTGGTCAATCTTTTTTTTTTCTTCTTTTTTTCACATTTTATGCTAGAGTGAAGGCTTTAAAACACAATTAAGCTTTTTCAGTTTTCGAGTTTCTTATTGAATTAACTGTAAATTTCCTCATACATGAATTATTATCATATAACTAGTGAAATACATCTAGACGTTGATTAGGCCAAATATTTGTCTACATATACTTCTAGGTACTTTTGGACATAAAATATATGTCCACTAATATATGTAACGAGATTATTAGCTAACACATTATCTTTTCTTTTTTAAATATTTTCTGATTGATTCTTTAAGACCTTAGTCTCTCCCTTTCAAGTTAGAGATATTTACACCACGACTAACCACTAGAGTTGGCATGGTGGTTCAGCGCCATGTCCCTTAAGCTTGAGGTCGGGGGTTCGATCCCAGCCTCTGACGAATGGAGCGAAATCTGTGGCCAGTTCCCTACCGCTTAGTGCGCTGACAGAGGAACGGAGGATTAGTCTCACGGCTGCCGGCTGTGGGGATACCTTGGGAAACCAAAAAAAAAGATATTAACACCACGACTGCGATGAGACTATAACTGAGAAGGTGGAGAAGAAAATATTGATTATCAGGATAAAAAATAAACTAATTTGTAGCGTGATAATTTTTGCCTTTAACATAATTTTTTAACCTAATATTTATTTATTTAACTTTTTTTCAGTAGTTCTTTTTCCAATAGAATGCTCCATGACAAAATTCTTAAACAAAAGAGATAGTTCACATGAACTATTAGATGATTGTTCAGATAACAAATTTACATTTTTAATAATTTGAATATGAAACTCAAAAATTGAACTAATTTAAATATATTTTAGACTTTTAACTCTTTTTATTAAACCTAACAACTATAGTTTATTAAACATTTGACAAAGACTAGAAATACTGTATACATTACCATCAAAATATATTAATAACAAAACTTGTTTCAAGATTTTGATCAAACATTCAAGATAGTTAAAAGAGTAACTAAAGTCTATTGCTAAAAGGGAAAGAAAAAAATAAATCCAAATTGTACATGCATGTCAATAGTTTAATTTAAATAACAAGAGCTTAGATTTTTTTTTTTTTTTGTTTTATAATTGTGGTATTCGGGTCAACTTTTGTGTATCTCGACTAATTTTATGAAACACCCACCACCTTTTAATAGCAACATATATCAGATAACTCTATTAACCAAGATTAGGATAGTATAGGTGGAAAAACATCACTTAGTGTTTTGATGTTTCAATTTTTCTTTCCTAGCAAAAAAATCACAAAACACACACACTAGGTGATTTCTTATTGTGTGTCTAAATTTTAGTGGACAGAGTTACCAAGTAGTATTTATTATTATAAGATAACTTGTGAATTAGTTCAGGAGTATTCAAGTTGATCCGAACACCATAATCAGCCAGTGATTTACCAGCTTGGGTTTCAGTTGCTGATGCGTTTAATTATTCTAACAACAAGAATGTTTTGTCAACAAAACTATAATTAGCTACGAAGTTCATCGTTAATTGCTCGTATCTAACATAATCTTTTGTAATATAAAACTTCTATAACTATCTCTACTCCTAATTGAGGATATGTATAATTAACTATATAAGCTAGCTAGTCTTAAAAAAATTGTTTGATTCTATACGAAATTTGAAAAAAGAAGGAATGTTTTGAATTGCGATCTTCATCAAATTATATATATCCGTGTGACTATAAATCATCTCATTGTATTTGATCTTATTCTATAGATCACGATGAAAACTCTAACATAGATTTTTAGTGGGGGACGATGAACCATGTGGACAAGGTGCTTGATGAAACTTCCAAAGAAATAAACCCGATTTAATGAAGCGCATATCAAGCTAGAGGCACAATCAAAATTTTCATCGAAACAATGTTATAAAGAAATAAACTCACCAAGAAACTAATTCAGACATCCATCACATCTTACTACTTGTTCAAACTTCCTATGATATGTATGTCGATCGTACCACTACCTCACAGAGGTACAAAGATTATTTTTGATAAGATCCTTAACTCAAAAATAAACAGTCCAGAGAAGTATATATAAAAAATGAAATAACTGAAAATACTATAGACAACTGGACAAATCACCCTAAACATTATTCAGTGTTGTCACTAATAAATTTTTATTTTGTTCATTTTATTGAAGCATCAAAATCTATCTTTGCCGTTATGGAATATCTAGGTTTCGAAGAGGTTGACTTAGGTATACAAGGTAGGGATCAATGTCAAACTTCCAATCATTTTAAGATTCTTTTTGTATTCAATATCTTTGTCATGAAATTGTAACTGACATCAACAAATAACTATTTAGTGAAACAACAAGAAGCTCCCATCAACTTTAAGAAATGTCTACTATTTTGTTATTTATAACACCAACTCTTTCAGATATATCGACTACAATATACATAACTCTGACTCAATAAGAGCAACAAAATATGTCGTGTATTCCCACAAAATAGATCTAGGGTGGGTAGAGTGTACGTAGTCCGCGTCACTACTTCAGAAGTGAGTAAAAAGACCGTTTTCAATAAACCCTCGACTCAAGACATAAGTTAAACTCTGATTAGATTTTAAATTTTATAGATTATCAGTGTGTAATGATCTTAATCATATCCAATTAACTAGATGTTAGAGACAATTCTAAAACTGCCTTCTTTACTTATACCTTAAACTATGAGTAGAAGAAAATAAAAAGTTAGTTGTAACTTCGTTTTTGGGTTAAATGAAGGCAAATAAAAACTAGAAATTCGGTAATGCCAACATAATATAAATATATGAAAAAAGTAACATACTTAAGCATATGATAATTAAAATTCAAAAGTAACATAGTTATGCATATAATAATTAAAATCCTTGTTCTACATAGTTGCAACATTAAACTTGAGAGAATACTAAAAAAACTAGTTAAATACCACTCAATCCTCTTATCATTCACTTTTCGATCTTTAAATAGCCTTCAAATAATTCCAATTCAATCTTGAAAAATTACGAGATCGAACATCATCCCAATCTGAGCTCCAAATCTGGGCCATTTGGATCATCATTACATTCCAACCGGAGCTCCAAATCTATGCCATTCGGATCATTGTCGCTGTCATCAGGGTCTTCCTCAAAATGAGCAACCTTATTGGACATCCTCGTAATCTGTTAGAAGAGGGAGAAGGAAAAAGTATGTGAGTGATTGTATGTAAAAAATAATATTTATTAACCATATTAATATATAAGTGCATATCTATTCCTCCAGAAGTAGTTCATTTTCTAAGGTTTCAATATGAATGCATAAATATTTTTAAAGAGTCCGAGCAACATATAATTAATTAATAGGAAATGAAAACAAACCTCTTCCGTTAATCTACTATTCTCATTTTGCAAGTCTTGTAGGATTTTTTGTTCTTGCTTAGCATTATTGCAATTAGCACAAATCCTTTCGTTCAACTCAGAATACAGTTGCAAACTCTCATCATGCAATCTTTCATTTTCCAAACGAAGAATCTCATTTTCGTCCATATCCCTTTGGGCCTGAAATTCGTGTAATGATATATACAAAGATATATTTGACCTTTATATACATATAAATAGTTTAATTTTTAAGTGATCACCAAAATTTTATAATAAAAACCTGGATGTGATAACTTTTGTTGTCAAACCAAATTTTGATTTGCGTAGGGTCAAGCTCTAGCTCGTCACTTAGTTTCTCTATTACATGATCTTCTGGATCTGGCATCTTACTAAACATTCTGATAGAAAATAAAAATTATAATACAGAAAAATAATTGATAAAAAATAGAAAAAGGAACAAAACAAAGAAGAAGATTAATAAATGACAAGAAAGGAAAATCGAGAGAGATATGAACATTTTCTATCATTAGACAATAAAAATATGTTGCTAGATTTATTTGGATTAAAAAATTCTTTTTAATTTGTACCTTTAAAAAAGACATAATTACTTTCATCTTTTGTAGTGTATGGCAGTTTGAGCATTGATTTAAAAAATATAACAAGATAAGAAATTATTATTTTTCATGATTTACGTAATTGTGTTAAACCACTTTGTTTTACTTTCTTTACAATTGGTGAAGTGAAACATTTGACAAGTCAAATTTCCATTCTAGTAGTGAAATGCACAAAAAGCTATGATAGACATAGTAAAAAAACCTAGAGAACATGCAATTTTGTTATGTGGCACACTAAAGAACATCATAAATAAGTAAAAACCTAAAAAAAAAATTAAAAGATAAATAAAAGAGTCAAAAAAATATAATTTATCTAACAAACTCACTCTTCAAGCTTTTTAATTGCTTTCTCAAACTCATTCTCTTGATCAAAATTTGACCTAACATTTTCATCATTTTGAGAAGCCATGAATGATCGAAAAATGAAATGAGAGAGAAGATAAAAATGTGATGGACAAATAAAGAATTCTCAATGAAGAATATATATATAGAAAAAATTTGACCAATATCAGAGTTATTAAATCTCTCAAGTAAAAAATATTTAATGATTCATGAATTCTTGTTAACAAATATTTAATTATTGAGATGATCTAATCTAACTATTCATCAATTCTATTGGGAAAAGTCAGATATTATTTTGAAATTTATGTCATAGATAAAAGTAAGTTTAATTTAAATAAAGCTGAAATACTTAATCAGTTTAATGCAATTTGACTGCATTTTCCTGGTATTTTGATCAATCTTTTTTTCTTTTTGCATATTGTTTACTTGAGTGAAGGCTTAAAACCCACAATTAACTATTTTAATTTTAAATTTTTTTATTGAATTATTGGGAGTGTAAGTTTCCTCCTATATGAATTATTACCTAATGATCGGTGAAATATATCTGGATCAAATATTTATCTACAAATGC
Organism: Capsicum pubescens; assembly: GCA_030864215.1. Classification (NCBI taxonomy): domain Eukaryota; kingdom Viridiplantae; phylum Streptophyta; class Magnoliopsida; order Solanales; family Solanaceae; genus Capsicum; species Capsicum pubescens. The sequence goes on along the minus strand of CM061549.1, from coordinate 304,743,656 downwards.
TTCTAGGTACGTTGGGATATAAAATATATGTCCATTGACATATATAACGGGTTTATTGACTGACACATTATCTTTTATTTTTTTAAAAATATTTTCTAATTAATTCGTTAAGTCCTAAAACTCTCTCCTTTCAAGTCAGAGATATCAACACCTCGGCTGAGATGAGACTACAACTAAGAAGGTGGAGAAGAAAATATTGGTTATCGGGATAGAAAATAAATTAATTTATATGGTGATAATTTTTATTTTAACCTAATATTAATTTATAACTTTGTCACGGTGATTGTTTTTCCACATGGAGTGCTACATGACAAAATTCTTAAACAAAAGAAAAAGTGTAATATGTAAGCCGTCATATATTATTGAAGTGTGTTTCACAACTATTAGATGATAGCCCAGGTAGAAAATTTACACTCTATATAATTCAGATATGAAACTCAAAAGTAGAAACAATTTAGATATATTTTTTACTTTTAGCTCTTTTTATAAAAGCTAACAGCTAGAGTTTATTAAACATTTGACAGAAATTAGAAGTCCTCTCATCATACTAATTATAAAATTATTATTTCATACTTGCCTCTTATCGTACTAATTCTAAAATTATTATTTCATACTTGTTGATTTTTTCCCCAATTTTTTTAACAATTCTTCTTCATCTGGTACCCCCCCCCCCCCCGATCCATTTAGAAATGATGGACAAATTCTCACGTTAAAAAATAAATTTGAGATTAGAATAACTCTTTTGTAAAAATATTTGTGAGGTGTGAGCGAATATACACAAATTTTACAATAAAATTAGTTTACATCACTGCATACAGAACCATCAAAATATATTAATAACAAAACTTTTTTCAAGATATTGATCAACATTCAAGATTGTTAAAAGAGTAATTGAATTCTATTCCTAAGGGGGGAAGAAAAAAAAATCCCACATATATATAAAAAAATTGTGGCATCCGAATCGATTTTTGTGCATCTCGATTGATTTTATGAAATATCCATCACGTCGCACTAGCAACATATAACAGATAATTTTATCCATCAAAACTAGAATAGTATAGATGGAAAAAAATCATCCAGTATTTTGATTTTTCAATTTTTCTTTTCTAGCAAATTAAAAAAACACAAAACACACACACACGAGGTGATTTCTTATTATGTGTCTAAGTATTAGTGGATAGAGTAACTAAGTATTTATTATGATATGGTGAGAGAGATAACTCGTGAATTAGTCCAAATATATGTAAGTTAATTCGAACATCACAATTGTAAAAAGAGGAAAAGGAGGAGAGAACAATTAATGAAAAAGAGCAAATATCGAATGAAACTAGCAAGAAAATCACATAAACCATGAAAAGGCTTTTCGCTGTCAATAATTTTTGTTTTTCAAAGTGAAACTGTAATAATAATAATAAGAACAAAAAAAGACGTTGGTTAAGATTACGTATAACTCTAAGAGGGGTGAATTTATATATATAGTTTTCAATTACGTCAATTAAAAGGTAATTCTATGTACAAACATTAATTGATAACATTTTAAAATGGAAAACAATATATATATATATATACACACACACATTGTTTCAGACTAAAATTCTCTTTAACTATGGCCAAAGAAAGTAATGAAACAAAACATGTCAAAATATACAATATAATGAATTTTTTTTACTTAAAATTAGAAGTGCAGTTGAAACTTTGTGCAGACAATAATTGATACGTTAAAGAAATGAAAAATTGTCTTCTATTAGTAGGTCAAAATATATTGATATACAGTGTACAATTTAATATTTACTTGGGTTTATTAATAATGTAGACGCCTAATTTTGTCCCTCCCGAAGACCCAAGTTATACATTTTTATCTCCGTCTTACCACGTGCCCAGCCCCTACCCCCACGTAACCACCCCTCCCCCCCACATTTCTTGGACACAAAGAAAGAGAAGAAAAACCAAAAAAAAGAAAGAAAAGGAGATCTTCTTTTCTTTTCATATATACATACACATTGATTTTAAAAAGAGGGGAGGAGAAGGAAAAGGGAAAGAGGATCAGCTCTCTTATTATCTCTCTAAAAGCCACTCTCTCTTTAAACTCACTCTCTCTCTCCTCCAACAAGTCGCCGACGATAACCAGTAGCAACACCGATGCCGTCACCCCATCCGACCAACGACGGCGGCAACTGCGCCGTCGTCTCTATCTCTTTCCCCTCGCCTCGTCGTCACCGTCGGCCACCAGATTCCGTCGTCAGTGACCAGCTCAGGCCGCTGCGCGTCGGCTAGATCCGGCGGTCAGCCCGTCGTCATCTTTCCTCCTCTCTCCGTTCTCCCATTTCCAGCTGTTGCTGCCGCAGGTGGAAAACAATAGCTACACCAACAACCCCGCGCCACCAGCCTCCAAACCCCATCATCGCCGGAAAACATAAACCAGCAGCGAACTTGTTTCTGTTGCTGAAAATCAGTTCTGTGTTGAATCGATTTTGCGATAGTTTCGCGCACGGGTTTGGTTGTTCAGTTGCGATTTTCTATTTTGGTTTATCGGTCTTCGTACGAGTTTAGGGATTTGTTTTCTGTTTGTCTCGATTGGTTCATCGCGGTCAGTTTTGGGTTTCAATTTTGGGGACTGAGTTAGAGTTGGTCCGCTGTTGAGGTTCGAATCGAAGGTTTTGAATGTGGATTCTACTGGGTTTAATTGGAATAATACATCGATTTTGAAAGCGGCATTGAGGTCTAATTCTATCTTCTCTCCTTTTAATTTTTATATGAATGCGAATGATTTGTTGTTTGACATATTTGAATCTTTATTTTGTGTTGGTTGATGTTGGATTCAGATGTGGAAACTTGGATTTGTAGTCGAAGAATTGATTAATTATTTTGAGAATGAATGCGGGAAGGAATTGGTCTCGATAAAAGTAAATTTGAATAAATTTTGATTCATTGATGATGTTTGAATGTGATAGAATCATGATAGGTCGAGCCGGATAGGCAATATAGGTGCGGGTTGGCAAATTTTAGAACCTGTTGTTTTGGTTGAATGTTGGAATGTGCGTGTGAATTTTTCTTTCTAGTTTATCGTATTTAATTTAAATGTATTCATTTAGCCGGGGAATGCCCCGAGACACATTGTATTTATTCTCCGGGGAATGCCTCGACGTACTATGTTGGAGGAAGATGTTTGTGACGAAGGCCCGAGGCATCGGGTAAATCAGGGGAGCGTAGTTAGGATTAGTGTAGGTTAGATAGGATTTATTTTCGCATATTTATTTATTTATTTTGGACTGTATAATTGGACTGAACACTATAATTCTGGATTTGTTTGATTGTTTGATTGATTGGTTTGTATGTTTTTTTTTGTGTGGTTTATACATTCGTAGTGTCTAACTAGCCGATACTCTCCATCAAGCGACCGTGGTCAAACCACGGGATCGAGGGGTGCCTAACACCTTCCCCTCGGTCAACAGAATTCCTTAGCTGGAATCTCTGTTCGCAAACTAGTTTTTTAAGAGTCAAAATATTTTGAAAAGGGATTTCCAAAGGTGACTTGGCACACCCGATCTATGCCAAGTGGCGACTCTGAGTTTAAACGTAAATAATCCTTTTTTCGAAATAAATTTTCAATCTTTTGTCACTTTTAATAATAAAACCCTTTCGATCCTTAAATATAATCTTTTTGGTGGTTAAAAAAAAAGGGGTGTGACATCTTCTGGCGACTCTGCTGGGGACTATTTCAGAATTCGAGCTTATTGTTGGAGTCGTATTGGCTTTGTTTGGCATTATGAGTGTATAAGCATTGTTTGTGATTTTGTTTGTGTTATTGTTTTCACTTTTGTGCGTTTTTCGTGCTCTTTGTTTATAGTATTTATCCTATGTGTTACCGCTTTTATATCTGTCATCATGTGTCTACCCCCAGGCCTTCTTTCTGCAACAAGTTCGTAGTACACGTGTTGTACACGACCTCTAGTTGAGTCACCCTTATTTTGGGGGGGGAGCCGTCGGTGTTATGGAGTAGGTGGAAAGCAAAGCAGCCACTATCGACCATACGCTTCCCCGAACAGCCTTGTTAGTGAACCACAACGTAGGTCAGCCTTTAGGTCATGCTTATGTGCATCATACTGAGACCTAGCGGGGCCCACATGGCCCTTTGTAGGCGACTCACCTCTAAAGCATCCCTACGTGCTAACTGTTGCATCTTTCAGGGTAACGTGGTCATTTGACGGACTGATTTTAGAAAAAAAAAAAAAATAAAATTAAATTAATTTGTTAGGAATAAGGTGTGTAGGCAAAAACGAAAAAAATATAGAAAAGTGAGTCGATAAGAACGAAAAAAAAAGAAAAGAGAGGAATGTCGTAGTTTATTTTAGAATTTGTTATGGCTTTTGTTTTTCACAATCCAAAAACTCAAAAAGAATTTTTTTACGTTTTGTAAAGTACCGCGAAAACCAAAAAAGTTTTTTCTGTATAATTGGTGGTGTCAGTCTTAGTTATAGCGTCTAGTTGAAAAAAAAAAGTTTTATTCGTTTGTTTTTGATTATGTCTTTTAAGTTAGGGTTAATTTATTAGTTAATCGTTAATTGTCCAATCTGAATGAACTACGCATACCTGATTCCCTTCCCTCGGGTTGGGATACGTAGGCAACCCTCGGTGGGTCCGGTAAATTTTTGTGTCGACTTTGGTCTTAGTATAAGTCTAGGTCTCTTGTTCCGTAATCTAGAGTTGTTTGCCCAGTAGACTGATTTCGCTCAGTATTTCTGTTCGGCAAATTGGAGTCATGAATGTGGTCTGTCCCATCGACATATGTTGGCGTCAAAAATCCCAAGGGTTGGGAATCTTCTACTCCTGTCGAATTTTTGAGGTAACGTCTTGTGTGTTGTTACAGGATGGATTTGTCCACCAAGTCTAGAGTCCTGATGGTTGTCAAAGTGCCCAAAAAGTTAATCAAATGGTGGGAAATGTTTAACTATGTTGATCAGCAGAAATTGACTAAAATATTAGGTGATCTTACGGAACTTTTGCATGTTACCCCTCGTCCAGATTTAATAGAGGCTTTGTTGACCTTTTGGGATCCGGGTAGTTTGGAGTTCAGGTTTGGGGAATGTGAAATGACTCCTACTTTGGCAGAAATATCCGGTTTGTTGCATTTGCCCTATATCTAGAAGGATATGATCCGAGCACGAAATCATACTGGCGGGAGATTTTTGCAATCCTGTGGTTTAAAAAGTAAAGCTATCTGTTTGGGTTGTTTAAGTGACTCGTGGGTTTCCCTAGATTTTTTGTTCGATAGATTCGGGCCATCGGAAGGTTTTGATTGCTTTTGGGATGAATTTCATGTGACTAAGGAGAAATGGGAGAAAAAGCGTCTTGAAGTTTTCACCCTCGCTTTGTTAGGTACTTTAGTGTTTCCACTAGAAGAAAGACGTATTAAAACTCGTTTGCAATCTGTGGTGATGGCCTTATTTCATAAGGATCAAAACGACAAGGGCATTAATCAAAAGGGCAGGTTCACTCTCATACCCATGATCTTAACAGAAATATATATGGCTTTAACCGAAGTGAAAATGGGAAGGAGATTTTTCGAGGGCAGTAACCTGATATTGCAGTTATGGATGATGGAGCACTTGCATGCACCTTCTTTAGTTAGATCAGATGTGTTAGATCGTGGTATTCCCAATCGAGTGAAAGCCATGGATTCCAGGTTGCGTTTGGACAAATTCTCGCTGCCCGTGGGAGTCAAGGCTTGGATTGAATTTCTTGAATTAAGAACCAGGGACAACATTTTGTGGACTTATCTGTGGCTTCGACCAAAGGTAGTATTGTTGGGTTGTCAGACACAGTTCCCTTTAGTTATGTTAGGGCTCAATTGCACTAGACCATACAATCCTTCCAGGGTAATGCGCCAGTTAGGTAGGCTACAGGACGTGCCACCAACAGTGGATCTTCTGAAGGATGTTGAGTACTTCAAAGACCAAGCCTTAGGTGAGAGCAGGTATGAGCAGTTTTAGAAGCATGCAACAAAACTAGGTGTGGACACATTCAAAAAAAGTTTGGATAATCCGGGCCACACTCAGGGATATGAGGTCTGGCTTCAATCTGTCCCTTGGGGTATCAGTCAACCCTTACCAGCACAGCTTAGAGGGAGAATACAGGAAGAATGCATAGCAGATGATCATCAGGATGAAAGTGTAGGGTCCAAAGTGGAAACGCTGAGAGTTCAGTTAGCAGATTTGTTCAAGACGGTAGAAAGGTGTCAGAATGATCTTTCCAGATGCACTCCTCATGAAGCAGGAATACGGGCCCGAAGCTTCTTCCCCGGTATTAGGGTATCTTTACAGGATATGCTACAAGGCTTGGATGGGAGAAAGAGAACTTCAGAGGCAGGTCCATATCAGCCAGGGTCATCGCGTAGAGCACCGGTCTGAAAGAGTACTTCTTATCTTTATTCAGTTGGAGTCTTTTATGTGTCTGTCATTGTAGGGTGGAGTCTGTTTTAAGTCGAGGTCAAGTTGTTTTTGGTATTAGAGTCTTTATTAGTAATTTCACCTGTGTCGTCTTAGGGGTCTATAATGTTGTTTCGTATTCGTTTTTTTAGTTTTTCAGTGGTCCCAAAATTTTATACGTTTTGTTGACAAATTGTTATTTTTCTTTTCTTCTTAAAGTTTCAAAATAAAAAAAATAAAAAAAAAATAAAAATAAAAATAAATAAATAAATCAATTGGCCATTTTGGCAAAGCCCGAACTACGCAAGATCTGATTCATGTACAACATGATACGTAGGCAACCTACTTTTGGGTTCGATCTAATCGTTTTACTTTGTTGTTTTTCATTATTTTTCCTCTTTTAAGGAAAAACAACAACCATAAAGAATGATAAAATAAAGGTAGATAACGTGAGAAAAGAACAGAGATTGATAAAAAAAAAAGAATAAAAAATAATAATAGGTGTAGATAAAATAAGTGTAGATAAAATCGGGATGATGTCAAAATGACTTCGCTACCCTTGAAAGCTGGTAGAAATGAACATAAACTTAGGGCAATTTTACCAATGTGATTCCCATGCTTTTGGTATACCCTAATCCTAACGGATGTCGTCTTTGATGAGCATGTTCTTTCAGATAACAGTGGTAGGTTTGCAGCACTCTGGCTAGTCACCCATACTTCACTAGATCCAAAGCAAAGCTCGCCATGGCTAGCAGGGAGATTGAAAATTCGCTCATTGACCCAGATCAGGATCACAGGGAAGAAAGTTCAGAACACAATGATGAGGTAGTAAGGCTCAGGCAACAATTGATAGATTTGCACCGGGCATGGGCCAGCGGAATGCCTCCTCCTCCGCTCCCTGAAGGTCTTGGGAATATCTCTAATTGCCCACCGCTCTCTCAGGCACAATTCTCTGTTCCTACTGAGTCACCTGAGCACGCGCCAGGATTCACTCCGCGACATTATTATCGGGGCAATTCTGGTGTGCCCTTGACAGCTCCCCAATCAAGACCAGCTACTCAGCCAGCGCCACCGATCACACCGGTATTCATGGCCCCGCCACCACATGAAACTCCCATATATGCTGTGCGTCCCACAATGAGGCTTCCTCGGTCTTCCAGTGAGCCAGTACTGAAGGTTTCAGATGGTCAGTATTATGCTATGGAGCCTACTCTGCAATTGAATGAACCGTATGGGTACACTCAGCCGCCTGCATTTCCATTTGATTCGGAGAAACCTGTCGCAACGGAGGAGCAGGATGTCATAGCCCGGAAACTGAAGAGTTTAGAGCAAGCTATGAGGAATTTGCAAGGAATCGGAGATTATAGAAGTGTTTCCTATAAAGACCTGTGCATGTTCCCAGACATCAACCTGCCCCCCGGTTTTAAGATGCCTAAGTTCGAGAAGTACGCAGGGCACGGTGATCCTGTTGCACACTTGAGACGTTATTGCAACCAGTTGAGGGCTGCAGGAGGAAAGGAAGAACTACTCATGGCCTTCTTTGGCGAGAGTCTTTCAGATCTGGCTTCAGAGTGGTTCATCGATCGGGATATCGATAAATGGAACAGTTGGGATGATTTGGCTTCTGAATTTGTTCAACATTTTCAGTACAACATCGACTTGATTCTGGACGAAAAATCTTTGGTCAACATGAAGAAAAAGAGCATTGAAGGTTTTCGGGAATACGCGATAAGGTGGCGTGAACAGGCCGCTAGGGTAAAGCCTCCAATGAAAGAAAGTAAGTTGGTAGAAGTTTTCATTCAGGCGCAGGATGAGACCTATTTTCAACATTTACTTCCGGCAATGGGAAAGTCTTTTATGGAAGTCCTCAAAATGGGGGAGATGATAGAGGACGGGATTAAGACCGGTCGAATAGTGAGTTTTGCTGCATTAAAAGCTACCACACAATCGATTCAAGGTGGATCTGGCGCATTTGGAGGCAAAAAGAAGAAAGAGGATGTTGCGACTGTCGTAGCCGGAACCCATTCTTATCCTAAAAGACCACCTCTCCCCTATCCCCAATCCCAAGCCCAAGTCTACACCCAAGCTCCATATATTCCTCCCCACCATTACTACCCTTCACAAAACCCTTTATATTCCATTCCACCACCCCCTTACCCAGTATATAGTGCACAGCCATTTGCCTAAACCCCTTCTTACCCATAGTGGCGTGCGCAAACCCCATAAAATCGCCCATTCGCTCCACCAAATTACCAAAACCCCTCCAGACCCAGTTTTCAGCCTAGGCCCGAGTATAAGCAGGAGAAAACGGTCAAAAATCAATTCACACCTCTTGGGGAGTCATATGCTAGCTTATTTGATAGGTTGAGGAAGTTGAAGGTTTTAAGCCCAATTCAAGGAAAGCTTTCCAATCCACCACCAAGGAATCTCGATTATTCTTTAAGGTGTGCGTACTATTCCGATATGCCAGGCCATGATATTGAGAAATGCTGGCATTTAAAAAGAGCTGTCCAAGATTTAATTGACACAAATCAGATGCTGGTCCAGGCCCCGGAGGGTCCTAACATTAACCAGAATCCGCTGCCAACTCATGCTGAAGCCAATATGTTAGAGTTGATATATGATGGGAAAGAGTCTTCGAGGGGTTATAAGCCTATTGTCAAGATACAGACCATTGAGGAGAAATCGATGAATGTAGCGGAGTCTTTAAAAGCAATGTCATTGAGCCAGGAAGGAGTGATAGAAAATGAAGCTCAAGGAAGCACCAAGAAGCCCCCGATCACAGTACAAGGCGCTAGAAGGTATGGTGATTCGAGTCAGGATAAACCTAAGTTGACAGTGGTGGGAGCTTTGAGTCAGCCTATCTTGACGGTGAAAGGAGCACTGGCAGCGCCTATTGTCCTCAAACCGGTGACCCAACCTCCGATAGTTGATACGAAAAGGATTCCCTGGAATTATGGGCAGACTGTGATGACCTTTCACGGGAAAGAAGTTGTGGAAGATGTAGACGAGGTAGGAGGTTTGACTAGGTCAGGAAGATGCTTCGTGCCTGAAAGCTTAAGAAAGTCCAAGCCAACAGTGAGTGGACCGTCATCTATCAAAAAGCCTATCACCGAAGAAGAAGAAGAAGAATTTTTGAAAAAGATGAAATTGCCAGAGTATTCAATATTAGACCAGCTGAAGAAAACCCCTGCTCAAATTTCCCTTTTATCTTTGCTGTTGCACTCCAAAGAGCATCGTGATGTTTTACTGAAGGTATTAAATGAAGCATATATTCCAAGGGAGATTACAGTTAACCAGCTTGAGAAAATGGTTTGAAAAATCTTTGAGGTCAATCGGATTAGCTTTTCTGACGATGAATTGCCTGTTGAAGGTATAGGGCATAATCGGGGCCTTTACATTACAGTGAAGTGTGAAGATTTCTATGTCACTCATGTTATGATTGATGGAGGTTCAGGTGCAAATATTTTCCCTATTTCTACTTTGCAAAAGTTGAATATTGGTGCGGAGAGGATCAGGCCCAACAATGTATGTGTCAGGGCTTTCGATGGTGCAAAATCAAATTCCGTTGGCGAAATAGAACTAATGTTGACCATAGGGCCTGCTGAGTTCGCCATAGAGTTTCAAGTATTGAATATAGACTCCTCTTACAATCTGTTGTTGGGAAGGCCGTGGATCCACAAGGCCAAGGCGGTTGCATCAACACTGCACCAAATGATTAAGTTTGAGCATGACAGGCAGGAAGTAGTTATTCATGGTGAAGGAGATTTGTCATCCTACGAATATTCTCCCTTGTCTCTTATTGAAGCAAATAACGTAGAGGAGACTTTCGTCTATCAAAATTTTGATACAGTGCCAGTGAATCGTATCCTTGAATAGCAGGCTATACCGGGACCGCAATTGTCTTCTGCTTCTATCATGATGGTGAGTGAACTTTGGAAATACGGATTTGAGCCAGGAAAGGGTTTGTGAGCGTCTCTGCACGGTATAGTTCACCCCATATGTCTGAGTGAGAACCTGGGCACGTTTGGTCTGGGATTTGAGCCTACGGCTGAAGATCTGAAGAAAGCCAAGGGAAGGAAAAAGAAAATATGGTCACTCCCTCGCCCAATGCCACTACTCAGTGAATCATTTGTTAAGAGCGATGTCGCGGAGCATGTGGAATCTGAAGTTGAATTGGTTGATGACTTCCAGAACCTTTTTATCGAAGTTGATATGGTCGAAGCAGGAGAAGGTACAAGTATGGAAGATGTGCAATTCATAGGTCCAGCTGTCCTGCTCAATAATTGGGAAGTCACTCCTCTCCCCGTCAGGAGGGAGTTTTGGTAGTCTATTTTGTTTTTCTTTCTGTTTATCCGAGTTATTTCAGGGTTGTAATTCGGACTTTAGTTTGTTTATGTTATGTTGGCGTCTGTGTTTAAACCCTTCTATCTTTTATTTAATGAAATACAATGTCCCTTTTGTTTTGTGTCTAATGTATTTTGTTTTTCTTTTCTTACACAGTTCTCTTTATGCTGATTCTAATGACATGATATGCATGCAGAATTTTCAGCCTGATTTTAAAATCCAAACTAATCAAGATGTAATGAAGCAGGATGGGGAATATGATGAAGAACAAGCACTAGAAGAAATAAGCAAAGAGTTGGAACAGTTTGAAGACAAACCGAATCCTAATTTGAATGAAACTGAGTCAATAAATCTAGGGGATCAAGAAGATGTTAGGGAAACTAAAATCAGTGTAGATGCTTTGCCACAGCTAAAAGAGGGAATGATTCAAGCATTGATTGATTATAAGGATGTTTTTGCATGGTCTTATGATGATATGCCCGGTTTAAGCACTGAATTAGTGGCTTACAAGTTGCCGATTGATCCCGCGTTCCCCCCTGTCAAACAAAAGTTGAGGAAGTTTAAAACCGATGTGAGTATTAAAATCAAAGAGGAAATCATGAAACAACTTGAAGCCAAAGTAATTCGAGTGTCTCGTTATCCTATGTAGTTATCCAATGTTTTTCCCGTACCAAAGAAAGATGGCAAAATTCGAGTGTGTGTTGATTATCGTGATTTGAACAGAGCAAGTACGAAAGATGATTTTCCACTGCCCAACATTCACATTTTGTTAAACAACTGTGCTAAACACGAGGTTGCCTCTTTTGTGGATTGCTATGCCGGATATCACCAGATCATTATGGATGATGAAGACGCGGAGAAGACATCTTTTATCACACCATGGGGAACTTATTGTTATCGAGTGATGCCGTTCGGTTTGAAGAATGCTGGAGAAACATACATGAGAGCCATGACCACTATGTTTCATGACATGATGCATAAGGAGATTGAGGTCTACGTGGATGACGTGATTATTAAGTCAAAAAGTCAGGCCGACCATATTAAAGATTTAAGAATGTTCTCTGAGAGGCTTCGCAGGTATAATCTCAAACTAAACCCGGCCAAATATGTATTTGTAGTTCCATCTGGAAAGCTGTTGGGGTTTGTAGTCAGCCGTCGGGGAATTGAAATGGATCCCTCAAAGATCAAAGCCATTCAGGATTTACCCCCGCCCAAGAATAGAATGGAGGTGATGAGTTTTCTTGGTAGACTGAACTACATTAGAAGGTTTATTGCTCAACTCACAACCACTTGTGAGCCCATATTCAAGTTGCTGAAAAAGAGTGTGGCGGTAAAATGGACTGAAGAATGTCAGGAAGCGTTCGATCGAATCAAAAGATATTTATCAAATCCGCCCGTGTTGGTACCCCCGGAGTCTGGTAGGCCTTTGATCTTATATTTATCAGTCATGGACAATTCTTTCGGTTGTGTCCTGGGTCAACATGATGTCACAGGCAAAAAGGAGCAGGCTATTTATTATCTTAGCAAGAAGTTCACCGCATATGAGGCCAGGTATACTCTTCTTGAAAGGACGTGTTGTGCCCTAACTTGGATAGCACAGAAGTTGAAGCACTATCTCTCATCCTATACTACTTATCTCATCTCCCGCATGGATCCTTTGAAGTATATCTTTCAGAAGCCTATGCCGACAGGTCGATTGGCAAAGTGGCAAATATTGCTTACCGAGTTTGACATCGTATATGTGACTCGAACCGCCATGAAAGCCCAAGCCTTGGCAGATCATCTTGCTGAGAATCCCATCAATGAAGAGTACGAGCCATTAAAGACATATTTTCCTAACGAAGAAGTGTCATGTGTCGATGAAGTCATTATTAATGCTGATCCAGGTTGGAGTTTATTCTTCGATGGAGCTGTCAATATGAAAGGAGTCGGAATAGGTGCGGTTCTTATCTCTGAATCGGGACAACATTTCCCGATAACAGCACAACTTCGATTCTACTGTACTAACAATATGGCAGAGTATGAAGCCTGCATCCTTGGTTTGAGGTTAGCTGTTGATATGGGAGTCCAAGAATTATTGGTGATGGGAGATTCGGATTTGCTCGTCCATCAAATTCAAGGCGATTGGGAGACGCGAGATTTGAAGCTCATCCCGTATCGACAATGCTTGCAGGAGCTATGTCAACGGTTTGTGTCAGTAAGATTTAGGCATATTCCAAGGATTCGTAATGAAATTGCTGATGCTTTAGCCACTCTATTTCAATGCTCCAACATCCTGACAAAGCCAACATCGATCCAGTGCATATACAGAGTCGTGATCAGTATGCTTACTGTAATGCGGTTGAAGAAGAGCTCGATGGAGAACCTTGGTTTTTGGATATCAAGCGGTACATTCAGTCAGGAGAATACCCAGCATATGCCACCAACGATCAAAAGAGGACTATTAGACGTTTGGCTAGTGGATTTTTCTTAAGTGGGGGAATCTTGTATAAGAGGACCCTAGATCTGGGACTTTTAAGGTGTGTAGATGCAAAAGAAGCCTCGGCAATCATGGTTGAAATACACTCTGGAGTATGCGGGTCGCATATGAACGGTCACGTCTTGTCAAAGAAGATTCTTCGAGCAGGTTATTACTGGCTTACTATGGAGAGGGATTCTATTCAGTTTGTTCGAAAGTGTCATCAATGTCAGGTGCACGACGATCTAATACGTTCTCCTCCTGTTGAGTTGCATGCAATGGCCGCTCCATGGCCGTTCGTAGCATGGGGAATGGATGTGATTGGACCGATTAATTCGAAGGCGTCAAATGGGCATAGATTCATTTTGGTAGCCATTGATTACTTCACAAAGTGGGTAGAAGCAGTAACTTTCAAGTCAGTGACAAAGAAAGCTGTGGTAGATTTTGTTCATGCCAATATCATTTGTAGATTTGGAATTCCTAAGATGATCATTACAGATAATGCTGCCAATCTCAATAGTCATTTGATGCAAGAAGTATGTCAACAGTTTAAGATCGCACATCGAAATTCTACCCCATATCGCCCAAAGGCCAATGGTGCTGTAGAAGCCGCCAATAAGAATATAAAGAAGATACTGCAAAAAATGGTACAAGGGTCTAGATAGTGGCATGAAAAGTTGCCATTTGCATTGCTGGGTTATCGCACCACTGTTCGTACTTCAACAGGGGCAACTCCATATTTATTGGTGTATGGGACAGAAGCAGTCATCCCTGCAGAAGTTGAAATTCCCTCTCTTCGAGTCATTGCAGAAGCAGAGATTGATGATGATGAATGGGTAAAAACCCGACTGGAACATTTGAGTTTGATTGAAGAAAAAAGGCTAACGTCCGTGTGTCATGGCCAGTTGTATCAGAGGAGGATGGCTCGTGCGTATAACAAAAGGATCCGTCCCAGGAATTTTGAAGTTGGTCAGTTGGTATTAAGACGTATCCTTCCTCACCAGGTTGAAGCGAAAGGAAAGTTCTCCCCTAACTGGCAAGGTCCCTTCGTTGTGAAGAAAGTGTTACCCAATGGAGCCTTATATTTGACAGATATTGACGGCAAAATGGCAGAAATGGCTATCAATTCTGACGCGGTCAAAAGATACTATGTATGATATTTGATCCTTTGTTGAGTTTATTGCATGTTTAGTACTTGCATTTTTGAAGATTGATATGATGAAGGCATTTTATTCTTCTATCCAAACATTGTGTTATCTTTTGTTTACCCGTTTGAGCCTCGTTTATTTTTCTTTCATATCCCTCTTTTGGAATCAAAATAGAGTCAAAGATAAATGTCAAGAAAATAAGAATAAAAGAAAGAGTTCAAAAATAAAAGAAAAAAAATCAAAGCAAAGCAAAGGACAAGCTGATGGAACTATGTGCGACCGGATTCTCCTCTCTCGGGAGTGAGATACGTAGGCTGCCCTATTTCGGGCTCGGTCCAACCAAATAAATATTTAAGATTCACCCAGTCAACAAAACTGGGTCATGAGTTAATGCATTGTTTGAGTCGATTCCAAAGGTTGTAAGTCCCACCCCCACTTCAAGTATCGTTTGAGCTTCTAACCATCTTTTCTAACCTTGACCAAAAGCCGAGCTACAACCAAAGAAATTCCTTCAGATCAATTTTTGATAGTGTTAAGGCTAAGCATGCAATGGATATGATGATACATTGCGAAGTACCGCTTGTCTCCCTCAGCATAAGAAATTAGGAAAGAAATACGAAAATGAGAGAGTCTTATTGGTGAAAACCTTTGCAGTCACCATAAGGCGATGGTGAGTTGTGAGAAAACAAAAATGAGAGAGTCTTGTTGGTGAAAACCTATGCAGGCACCATAAGGCGATGGTGAGTTGTGAGAAAACAAAAATGAGAGAGTCTTATTGGTGAAAACCCTCACGGGCACCGTAAGGCGATGGAGAGTTCAAGAGAAAAGCGAAAAGTGAGAAGAAAGAGATTCGTTGGCAAAAGTATTTTAAGATGTCATCAATCGAATGTGATGTATGAGTCCAATGGATTTGAAGAAGCGGCTCAGTGGAAAAAGGCACGAACTCAACAACAAATGGGGAGTTTGGATAGGAAGATCAGGCAGCTCAATCAAAAATACATGTCATACTCATTGGAGTTGGTTGTCGTATTCAGATAAGATTTCTCTTTGAATATGGGACATTGCCCTTTTCTTTCATTTACATATTCATGTTTTTGTCTTTTCTTATTTTATTTATCAAAACAAGAGTCACCATCATTTCTTAACATTTTTTTTGTCAAGTCTGTGTCAAAACAAGCGAGAAAGGATTTCAAAATTTACTACCAGTCTTTCCAATTATATGAGGAAAAGCCAAGGAACCGCACAGGAAAGAATTATGATCGTAACTCAACACGAAGCAAAGGAAGTCTATCAACCGACAGACTATTGGATTTGTGGAAGCATTTCAGATTTGGGAAAAGAGTGCACCTCAGGGGCATGGTAAAAATGGAAACCCATTGTTTGAGTCAGAACTCATTTCCCTCAATCTGGATCTTGGTCAATGATGCGGCAAGACACGGCAAGTGTTAGCAATTTGGAACGAAGATGAAAGGAACGAGTGCTGGGCAGATACCTGAGAAGCCAAGATCTGCAAGCCACCACTAAGTTTTTAACTGACAAATTTTCTTTGTTGAAATAGGGGCAAATTTGTTTCACTTGATTCATCTACCATTGGAAATGCATATCTAGGAATTTACTTTATGTTCAGGACCCTCCTGAAAAATGGGATTTTACTTTATGCTCAGGACCCTCCTGAAAAATGGGAATTTACTTTATGTTCAGGACCCTCCTGAAAAATGGGATTTTACTTTCTGTTCAGGACCCTCCTGAAAAATGGGATTTTACTTTATGTCCAGGACCCTCCTGAAAAATGGGAATTTACTTTCAGTTCAGGACCCTCCTGAAAAATGGGATTTTACTTCAGTTCAGGACCCTCCTGAAAAATGGGATTTTACTTTTGTTCAGGACCCTCCTGAAAAATGGGACTTTACTTTCTGTTCAGGACCCTCCTGAAAAATGGGATTTTACTTTATGCTCAGGACCCTCCTGAAAAATGGGAATTTACTTTATGTTCAGGACCCTCCTGAAAAATAGGATTTTACTTTCTGTTCAGGACCCTCCTGAAAAATGGGATTTTACTTTATGTCCAGGACCCTCCTGAAAAATGGGAATTTACTTTCAGTTCAGGACCCTCCTGAAAAATGGGATTTTACTTCAGTTCAGGACCCTCCTGAAAAATGGGATTTTACTTTTGTTCAGGACCCTCCTGAAAAATGGGACTTTACTTTCTGTTCAGGACCCTCCTGAAAAATGGGATTTTACTTTCCGTTCAGTGATTTTACTTTCTGTTCAGGACCCTCCTGAAAATGGGATTTTACTTTATGTTCAGGACCCTCCTGAAAAAATGGGATTTTACCTTCTGTTCAGGACCCTCCTGAAAAATGGGACGATGCTTTCAAAAATGAAATACTGTTTACTATAATTTTTGTTGGGATATTATTCGTTCTAGTTTTAATTTTGGATTTCAGGAGCCCGCCTGAAGAACAGGGTGATGAAATAGCAAGTCAGGAGCCCGCCTGGAGAATAGGGTGAAGAAATGGAAAAGTCAAGCAAACAAAGCAAAGTCATTGAAAGCCAAGTAACAAGGTGAAAGAAATTGCAAGTCAGGAGCCCGCCTGGAGAACAGGGTGATGAAAGTCGAGTCAAGAACCAACAGAAGCTGTTTAGATAGGATTTTTGTAATTTCCTTTATGTTTTAGCTTTTAATTTTTATTTTTGATGTAATAACAGAGCCGCGGACCAGAACCTCGATGGAACCTCACTCGACTCTCCAACTCGGTATAGTCCACCGCCGTCCAAAAGTTGAGATGCTTGTCACTCGATCCTCTCGTAACTTGGTTGGGTAGGCTGTCCTAATTCAAAACTCGATAGTCCTTTTTTTTTTTTTCTTTTGAATAATGGTCGGGACAAAATTCTGTCTCGTTGTCTACTTCTTTGTCTGAAAACACTGCGTGTTTACAGTCAAAGGGGGCATGATGTAGACGCCTAATTTTGTCCCTCCCGAAGACCCAAGTTATACATTTTTATCCCCGTCTTACCACGTGCCCTACCCCTACCCCCACGTAACCACCCCTCCCCCCCACATTTCTTGGACACAAAAAAAGAGAAGAAAAACCAAAAAAAAGAAAAGGAGATCTTCTTTTCTTTTCATATATACATACACACTGATTTTAAAAAGAGGGGAGGAGAAGGAAAAGGGAAAGAGGATCAGCTCTCTTATTCTCTCTCTAAAACCCACTCTCTCTTTAAACTCACTCTCTCTCTCCTCCAACAAGTCGCCGACGATAACCAGTAGCAACACCGACGCCGTCACCCCATCCGACAAACGATGGCGGCAACTGCGCCGTCGTCTCTATCTCTTTCCCCTCGCCTCGTCGTCACCATCGGCCACTAGATTCCGTAGTCAGTGACCAGCTCCGGCCGCTGCACGTCGGCTAGATCCGGCGGTCAGCCCATCGCCGTCTTTCCCCCTCTCTCCGTTCTCCCGTTTCCAGCCGTTGCTGCCGCCGGTGGAAAATAATAGCTACACCAACAACCCCGCGCCACTAGCCTCCAAACCCCATCATCGCCGGAAAACGTAAACCAACAACGAACTTGTTTTTGTTGCTGAAAATCAGTTCTGTGTTGAATCGATTTTGCGATAGTTTCGCGCATGGGTTTGGTTGTTCAGTTGCGATTTTCTATTTTGGTTTATCGGTCTTCGTACGGGTTTAGGGATTTGTTTTTTGTTTGTCTCGATTGGTTCATCGCGGTCAGTTTTGGGTTTCAATTTTGGGGACTGAGTTAGAGTTGGTCCGCTGTTGAGGTTCGAATCGAAGGTTTCGAATGTGGATTCTACCGGGTTTAATTGGAATAATACATCGATTTTGAAAGCGGCATTGAGGTCCAATTCTATCTTCTCTCCTTTTAATTTTTATATGAATGCGAATGATTTGTTGTTTGACATATTTGAATCTTTATTTTGTGTTGGTTGATGTTGGATTCGGATGTGGAAACTTGGATTGGTAGTCGAAGAATTGATTAATTATTTTGAGAATGAATGCGGGAAGGAATTGGTCTCGATAAAAGTATATTTGAATAAATTTTGATTCATTGATGATGTTTGAATGTGATAGAATCATGATAGGTCGAGCCGGATAGGCAATATAGGTGCGGGTCGGCAAATTTTAGAACCTGTTGTTTTGGTTGAATGTTGGAATGTGCGTGTGAATTTTTCTTTCTAGTTTATCGTATTTAATTTAAATGTATTCATTTAGCCGGGGAATTCCCCGAGACACATTGTATTTATTCACCGGGGAATGCCTCGACGTACTATGTTGGAGGAAGATGTTTGTGACGAAGGCCCGAGGCATCGGGTAAAGCAGGGGAGCGTAGTTAGGATTAGTGTAGGTTAGATAGGATTTATTTTCGCATATTTATTTATTTATTTTGGACTGTATAATTGGATTGAACACTATAATTTTGGATTTGTTTGATTGTTTGATTGATTGGTTTGTATGTTTTTTTTTTGTGTGGTTTATACATTCGTAGTGTCTAACTAGCCGATACTCTCCATCAAGCGACCGTGGTCAAACCACGGGATCGAGGGGTGCCTAACACCTTCCCCTCGGTCAACAGAATTCCTTAGCTGGAATCTCTGTTCGCAAACCAGTTTTTTAAGAGTCAAAATATTTTGAAAAGGGATTTCCAAAGGTGACTTGGCACACCCGATCTATGCCAAGTGGCGACTCTGAGTTTAAACGTAAATAATCCTTTTTTCGAAATAAATTTTCAATCTTTTGTCACTTTTAATAATAAAACCCTTTCGATCCTTAAATATAATCTTTTTGGTGGTTAAAAAAAAAGGGGTGTGACAAATAACGAAGTGTTCAATTAATCATCAAGAACCAAATTTGTATATTCTTAGATTTATCGACTAGAGTATACATAACTTAAACTTTGATTGCATTTGAAAATCTATATATATCGTCGATGTATAAAGATATTAAACATATCCATATTACTAGATGTTAGAGACAACTCTAATATGACTAGAAGAAGAACAAAAAATAAGTTGTAACCCCAACATAACATAAAGTAAATATATAAAGAAAAGTAACATAATTATGCATATGATAATTAAAATTCAAGTCTTACATAGTTGCAAGATTAACTTAAAAGAGAATACAAAAAAAACACTAGTTGAATACCCCTAATTAACCCTTTTTTCATTCGCTTCCCAATCTTCAAATACCCTTTAAAACCTTTCAAACCTTCAATTCAGTCTTGAAAAATTGCCAGATTGAACATCATCCCAATCTGAGCTCCAAATCTGGGCCATTTGGATCATCGTTACATTCCAATCGGAGCTCCAAATCTATGTTATTCGAATCATCATTGTAATCATTAGCGATTTCCTCGATATGATCAATCATATTGAACATCATCGTAATCTGTTAAAACGAGAGGGAAGAAAAAAATATGTGAGTGATTGTATGTAGAAAATAACAATTATTAACCATATTAACAAGTGCATATCTGATTCTCCAAAAATAGTTCATTTTTTGAGGTTTCAACACAAATATACAAATATTTTTAAAGAATTCGTGTAACATATAGTTAATTAATAGGAAATGAAAGCTGACCTCATATGTAATTGTAGCATTCTCGTTTTCATTTTGCATGTCTTGTAGGATTTGTTCTTGCTCAGGATTATAGCAATTAGCACAAATCCTATTGTTCAACTCTGAATGCATTTGCAAAATCTCAGCATGCAAGCTTTCATTTTCAAAACGAAGAATCTCACGTTCTTCCATATCTCTTTGAGCCTGAAATTTGTGTAATTCAATACGATTATGATTGTTTTTTAAAAAAGGTGATCCGATGCACTAAAACTCTACTCTGCACAGAGAAGGGATCAGACCGGCCACAAGGGGTTGTTTCCACGATTTGAACCCCTATATTCACATGACAGTAACCTTACTATTTACTCTGAACCTCCAAGATAATTCAATATGATCACAATTCATACATACATATATGTAGCAAACGAAAAGATGAAATCACGATTGTTGTGATAACACTAACGGACGTAGTGTAGCAAAAATTTTAGTTAGGACACCGTTGTAGTAATTGACACTTTTTTTTTATTCATCTTGTAACTTAGGAATCTTTTAGACGATGGACTAAATATTCAATTTAAGCAAATTTATAATCTTATGAAAAAATAAATGACCTTATCTCGACTTTTGTAAGTAATTCTAAACATTAGAAGATAACTTAGAATTTTAAAACTTTATTTATTTTATAGTATTAGTTAAGTAAAGATATTTATTATAAATAGTTCCATTTTCGTTGTCACACCCCTTTTTTCGATTCCAAAAAAAGATATATATTTTAAGGTTCGAAAGGGTTTTATTATGTAAGTGATAAAAATGAAAATTTGTCTCGAAAAAAAGGATTACTTACATTTTTTATTCAGAGTCGCCACTTGACATAATCTGGTGTGCCAAGTCACCATTGGAAAATCCTTTTCAAAACCATTTGACTCTTTAAATTGGTTTGCGAACAGAGACTCCGGCTAAGGAATTCTGTTGACCGAGGGGAAGGTGTTAGGCACCCCTCGATCCCGTGGTTCAACCACGGTCGCTTGGTAGAGCGTATCAACTATTTTGGCATCACGAAATGTACAAACCACACAAAAGCGCGCCAAATAATCAAATAATAAACAAAACAAAACAATCCAAAAATATAAAGTCCAGTCCAATTATACAGTCCAAAAATAGAAAGATATGAAAATATAAATCCTAGTCTAAACTAATTCTAGATTAAGCTCCAATGTCTTACCCGACGCCGCGGGCCTTCATCACGATCATTTTTAGCCAACATGATACGTCGGGACATTCCCCGGTGAATAAATACAAGTGATCTCGGGGCATTCCCCGGCTAAATAAATACATTTTTTCAATACGAGAAAACCAAATCATTCACCCAAATTTCAATCATTCAAACAATATTTCAAACGTTCAATAAAATCACAAATTATAAACTTTGCCTACCCAAACTACGTTTGCCTAAACCAATCGGCGCATCATGATACTACCCAATCAAACACTCGTATTTTCTTCAAAATAACCAACGACAATAAATCAAAACAATATTCATTCTTTATCAGTTTCTACCATCCAACCCCACATTCCATTTTAATACCAAATTCCAACGATTCAAGACAATCATCTCAACAATCCACAACCATCTATTCAATGAAATCGAACACCAAATTAATGTCACCAAAATTCAACCACACATCAGGCAAATCAAACACGTATAGTAAAGTAAAATTAGAAGAGATAGAGTTGGACCTTAAATTTGAAGCTTTCAAACTCAATGTTATTCGAATAAAGAGAGTCCGCACCCGGAAACCTCGAGCCGAACCTTAACACCAACAATCCAACTCGACAAATAATGAACCGTTCATCGTCACTTTTCACGCCGTCACTGTTCACCGATACTGTTCACCGATCACTGTTTACCGGTCACTGTTCACCGGCTACTTTTTTTTTTCTTTTTTTTTTTCGTTGTTGTTCTTGTTCTTGTGAGGAAGATTATTTGGTGATTCTTGTTATTGTGGAGAAGATGATGATCAAAGAATCAGCCTCCTTCCTCTTAGAATTTTTCTTTTATAATGGCATGGATTTGTTATGATGTGGGAATTTTGGTGGGTCCCCCATATATTCTTTCTTTGTGGAAAAGAAAAAGGAGGGGGGAATCACATGGGTAGTTAGGGTAGGTGGAAGCTTTTGATTGGGTAGGTTGTTAGGATAAGATAAATTAGTTAGAGGTATTTTTTTTTTGTTTATTTTTGTATTTTTGTGGGATATAATTACATGGGGTTGGACACATGGTAAGGTGAACTAAAAATGAATAAAATTAGACTTCGGGAGGTACAAAATTAGGTGTCTACATCATGACCCCTTTGAATGTAAACACAAAGTGTTTTCAGACAAAGAAGTAGACAGCGAGACCAAATTTTGACCCGACCATTATTCAAAGAAAGAAACAGAAGGAAGAAGGACAACCGGGTCTTGACTTAAGACATCCCACCTACTCACATTATGAGAGGATCGAGTGACAAGTATATCAACTTTTGGAGTGAGATGGACTATACCGAGTTGGAGAGTCGAGTGAGGTTCCATCGATGTTCCGGTCTGCGGCTCCGTCATTACATAAAAAAAATGAAAATTACAAGTTAAAACATAAATGAAATTACAAAAATCCTATCTATACAGCTTCTATTGGTTCTTGACTCGACTTTCATCACCCTATTCTTCAGGCGGGCTCCTGATTTGCTATTTCTTTAACTTGTTGCTTGCCTTTCAATTTCTTCACCTTGTTCTCCAGGCGGGTTCCTGACTTGCTATTTCATCAACTTGTTGTCATGCTTTCAACTTCTGCACCCTGTTCTGCAGGCGGGCTCCTGACTTGCTATTTTCATCAACTTGTTGCTATGCTTTTAATTTCTTCACCCTGTTCTGCAGGCGGGCTCCTGACTTCCTATTTCATCAACTTGTTGCTATGCTTTCAATTTCTTCACCCTGTTCTGCTGGCGGGCTCCTGACTTGCTATTTTTCAATTTGTTTAACTTTCAATTTCTTCACCTAGTTGCTTGGTTTTCCATTTATTCTCCCTATGCTTCGGGCATGCTCCTGAAATCACATCAAAACTGAAAAGAAAATTATCCCAAATAAATAAATGCAATTTCTATGAGTTAATTGGAATGACTCGACTAAAAGGTACGTCTTTTAGGAATCAAGGGGGATGACTCGACTAAAAGGTACGTCTTATAGGAATCCAGAGGGATGACTCGACTAAAAGGTACATCTTATAGGAATCAAAGGGGATGACTCGACTAAAAGGTACGTCTTATAGGAATCCAGGGGTATGACTCGACTAAAAGGTACGTCTTATAGGAATCAAAGGGGATGACTCGACTAAAAGGTATGTCTTATAGGAATCAGAGGGGATGACTCGACTAAAAGGTACGTCTTATAGGAATCCAGGGGGATGACTCGACTAAAAGGTACGTCTTATAGGAATCAAAGGGGATGACTCGACTAAAAGGTACGTCTTATAGGAATCAAAGGGGATGACTCGACTAAAAGGTACGTCTTATAGGAATCATAGGGGATGACTCGACTAAAAGGTACGTCTTATAGGGGTCAAAGGGGATGACTCAACTAAAAGGTACATCTTCTAGGAATCAAAGGGGAATGACTCGACTAAAAGGTACGTCTTATAGGAATCAAAGGGAATAACTCGACTAAAAGGTACGTCTTCTAGGGGTCAAAGGGGATGACTCGACTAAAAGGTACGTCTTATAGGAATCAAAGGGGATGACTCGACTAAAAGGTACGTCTTATAAGAATCAAGGGAAATGACTCGACTAAAAGGTACGTCTTATAGAAATCAAAGGGGATGACTCAACTAAAAGGTATGTCTTATAGGAATCAAAGGGGATGACTCGACTAAAAGGTACGTCTTATAGGAATCAAAGGAGATGTCTCGACTAAAAGGTACGTCTTATAGGAATCAAGGGAAATGACTCGACTAAAATATACGTCTTATAGGAATCAAGGGATGATTCGACTAAAAGGTACGTCTTATAGGAATCAATGGGGATGACTCGACTAAAAGGTACGTCTTATAGGAATCAAAGGGGATGACTCGACTAAAAGTTACGTCTTATAGGAATCAAGGGAAATGACTCGACTAAAAGGTACGTCTTCTAGGAATCAAAGGAAATGACTCAACTAAAAGGTACGTCTTATAGGAATCAAGGGATGACTCGACTAAAAGGTACGTCTTATAGGAATCAAAGGAATGACTCGACTAAAAGGTACGTCTTAGAGGAATCAAAGGGGATGACTCGACTAAAAGGTACGTATTCTAGGAATCAAAGGGGATGACTCGACTAGAAGGTACGTCTTATAGGAATCAATAGGAATTACTCGACTAAAAGGTACGTCTTATAGGAATCAAAGGGGATGACTCGACTAAAAGGTACGTCTTATAGGAATCAAAGGGGATGACTCGACTAAAAGGTACGTCTTATAGGAATCAAAGGGGATGACTCGACTAAAGGTACGTCTTATAGGAATCAAGGGAAATGACTCTACTAAAAGGTACATCTTCTAGGAATCAAAGGGGATGACTCGACTAAAAGGTACGTCTTATAGGAATCAAGGGAAATGACTCGACTAAAAGGTACGTCTTCTAGGAATCAAGACTTAAGTTAGAAAGTTCATTACCTTAGAAGCAAAATTCAAATTACCCAATCAAGGAAGTGTGTTTCCTTATCAATTTTGTTGGAATTATCAAAAAACTGAAGTGCGTCTCCTTACCAAAGCTGCTTGAATTACCAAAACAAGGAAGTGCGTCTCCTAGAGATCTTGAATTATGATTTTTACCATGGTTTTGATTACCAAACCTGTGCAGCAACCTTGCCTCTTGCATTTGTTGAGGTGAGAAATTACGTCCTTTGATGTTTAGGCTTTGAAATCCTTGATCTGAATGCAACATGTATTCCTATTACATACAAAGAAAACTTGTGAGTTTAAAAACATGGTGGCTAGTTTGTGGCTTTAGCTTTTGAGGCAATTGCTCCTTCCCCCGTCACATTTAGCTTTTCTTCCAACCATTAGCATATGTCATTGACTTGCTGTATCATTGACTCAAACTCAGTTTATTAAGAGTGACTCTGAAACAAACACAGTATTTCTGCTTTGTCGTGTTTCTGAAATAAACCCTTTGAACCTTGGTATTTCCATGAGTTCCCCGACTTCTCTGTTGATAAAACTTCCTGCATGCCCTTTTTGGGTTCACAATAATGTCTCTTTCATGTGCTAGCTTTTTTCTTGCTTTGTGCAATTAAAGAAGATGGTAGCCAGTTTTGAAATCTTTTCTCACTTGTTTTGACACGGACTTGACTCAAAGACAAGAAACAACAAAAACAACAAACAAACAAAACAAAAAAAATAATAAAAAATAATAAAAAAATGACAATTTTTGTTTTGATAACTGACTTAAGAAAGATAAAATTAAAATAAAGAGAAGAAAGAAAAGACAATGAATATCCCCTTTTAAAACAACGAAACGAAAAATTCATCTAAAAATGACAGTCAACACTAATGATTATGCCATGCATTTTGGATTAAGCAACTTTATTTTTTCATCCAAACTTTGTACCCATTGTTGTTGAGTTAATGACCTTGAAACTGAGTTGCTTTCTTAGGTCAATTGCATTTAATACCCCATTCGTCTAGTGGCGCCTTGAAGGGTTTTCTCCAACAAGCTTCTTTCATTTTCTCTCGACTCACTATCGCCTTATGGTGCCCGTGAGGATTTTCACCAATAAGACTCTCTCATTTTTATTTCTCTCAACTTACCATCTCCTTATGGTGCCCATAAGGGTTTTCACCAATAAGACTCTCTCATTCTATTTCTCTCTTGATTTCTTATGCTGAGGAAGACAAATAGTTCCCAAATGCATCATCATATCCCTTGCATACTTAGCCTTAACATTCTCAAAGATTGATCTGAAGGTCTTTCTTTGGTTGTAACTTGGCTTTTGGAAAGGGTTGGAAAGAAAGGATGGCATGAGGACCAAAAAACACTTAAAGTGGGTTAGGACTTACAACTTTTGGAATCGACTTAAACAATGAGGATTAACTCATGCCCTAGTTTCTTTTGACTGGGTGACTCTAAATTGTTTATTTGGTTGGACCGAGCCCTAAGTAGGGCAGCCTACGTATCTCACCCTCGAGTGAGGAGAATCAGGTCATGCGTAGTTCTGGCAACTTATTTTGCTTGATTCTGATTTTTTTTTCTTTTTTTTAGGGATTTTTCCGACTCTATTTTTCTTCACTCTTTTTTTCTCTTTTTTTTGACACATTTTTTTTCCTCTTTTTTTTTTTTTTTTTGAACTTTTCTGACTATTGTTTTGCTCGACATTTTTCCTTCGAGCTTTGCTGACTATATTGATTCCAAAAGAGGTGTATGAAAGAAAATAAGACTAAAGCTCAAATGGGGTATACAAAGGATGACACGATGTTTGGATGGCAGAATGAAATGCCTTCGTCATATTAATCTTCGAAAATGCAAGTACATATCATGCAATATGAAAGTGAAAGATGAAGATCTTTTGACATCTTTTACAACATTAACTTTGACTGAGTCTGTGCATCACTATTTCTTCTGCGTTTATATGGCATACAACTCCACTTTTGTTGCACATTCCTCACATTGAATGACTCATGATTTTGTGAAGCTGATTTTCTTTCTGTTCCTCTTGATAGGATCACGTAGACACTGTTTGACCTAATTAAGACATGTCTTTCAATTGATGACCAAGTTATTCTCATGATTTTCAAAATAATAGCCTTAATTTTCAAAGAAGGTTTCAACTTGATCACCAAATGCCCCAACACTCTATCTATTTCCTCAGATGCTCTCTTTTTCTAACTTTAAACCTCTGATTCAATGTTCATTCTTAAGCTGGATGTTAAGATCTAGCTGTAAATTTCACTAGCATATCATATCACTAGAGTCAACATAAAATGTACTATGTAAAAAAAAACACATATTTAAAACACAAAGAAAAAGGGGACACTTCATTTAATAAAAATGAAAGATAGAAGGGTTTGAACATAAACGACAAAGGGACAAAACAAGATAAATCCCGAACTACAACCCTGAAATAATTCGGAGAACAGAAAATAAAACAAAACAAGCTACCAAACCCCTTCCTGGTAAGGAGAGGGGTGACTTCTCCATTGCTCAGCCTGACATCTTAGCCACTGGTTTGCTTATCAGCATGACTAGAGTTTCACTCACTATCAATGTTCTACACCATAATTGATCCATCATGAATCATCTTTTCAATTTCTCTTTTCAAATCTCGACAATCTTCAATACTATGACCTTGAGCCTCAGAATGATATGCACATCGTGCGTTAGGATCAAAATTTCTTGAACGCCGATTAAGGGTATGCCCAAGGAGAGGAATGATCATTCCTTCCTGTACCAATCTCTAAAATAAACTGGCATATGACTCTCCAATTGGTGTGAAGCTATCTCTCGATTTTTGCCTCATTTCATTGTTTGGCTTGGATAGAAAATCTGGCTTAGAAGGGTTTTGGTATGTTTGTGGAGTTAGAGGATGACTCTGGGGCGTTGGGGTATGCCATTGTGGGTAAGATGAGGGTTGAACTTGTGGTTGTGCATTATACACTGGATATGGATGTGGAGGAACAGAGTATAATGGATTTTGGGAGTGATTATGTGGAGCCTGGGCATAAACTTGAGCTTGAACCTGAGATCGACGACGACGTGGTCTTCTTGACCTTTCTTGCTGTCCAACTATAATAGCAGATGCATCTTCCTTACTCTTTTCCTCCCAAACATTTCCTGAACCCTTTTGAATTACTTGAGTAGTCGATTTCAATGTTGCAAAACTCACAATGCGACCAGTCTTAATTCCCTCTTCTATCATCTCCCCCATTTTAAGGACCTCAATGAATGGCTTGCCTAATGCAGGTAACAAGTGTTGATAATATGTTTCGTCCTGCGCTTGAATAAACACCTCCACTATTTTTCTTTCTTTCATTGGCGGTTTTACTCTAGCAGCTTGTTCGCGCCATCTAATTGCATACTCCCTGAAATTCTCAGTATTTTTCTTTGTTATACTAGTTAGGGATTTTTCATCAGGGATCAACTCCACATTGTATTGAAATTGTTGCACAAATTCGTTAGCTAGGTCATCCCAACTAATCCATTTGTCAATGTCTTGGTCAACAAACCATTCTGAAGCTAGACTTGAAAGACTCTCACCGAAATATGCCATGAGTAATTCTTCCTTCCCTCCAGCACCCCTTAGCTAGTTGCAATAGCATCTCAAATATGCTACAGGATCGCCATGTCCATCATACTTCTCAAACTTCGGCATTTTAAAACCAAGAGGAAGATGTACACCAGGAAACATGCACGGATCTTTATATGAGACACTTTTGTACCCCCTAAGTCCTTGCAAGTTTTTCATAGTCAGTTCCAAATTCTCAATTTTCTGGCTATTTTCTCTTGTTCTTCTGTCATAACAGGATTCTCAATGTTAGGAGGAAATTCAGGCGGTTGAGGGCAATCGTAAGGACCAATCGACTTAAATGTAGGCTCGAGAGCATAATGCTGTTCACTAAAAATATTCAATGCAGGCTCTCTTGTAGAGTAGGGAGGCACAACTTGTGGATGAACATCAAAAGTAGGAGGTGGGGGTGGCGCCGCAAAAGCATGAACAACAGCTGGAGCCGAGTATGTGGTAGTCTTGGATTGGGGAGTGAGGAAATGAACATTGGAAGTGGTTGGATATTGTTGCCCCGGAGTCGATTTGATGCATGTTGTGCCATATCAACAAAAATGGGAAATTATGCATGTGACACAGGAGGCAAGCTAGAAAGATATTCCAGATTATCCGTGGGAACTGGAGGAGAAGGCAACCCACTGGCCCAAGCTCGATGCATTTCTGTCATTTGTTGTCTTAGCCTCCTGACCTCTTGCTTTAAACTCTCATTTTCCTGATTCTTTGTTTGATCCATGATGTCACTCTCTATATCTTTGTTGAACACAACTAACCCTTTGAATTTGGTGTGATGTGAAGGACCAGTCAGAATGCCACAAACCAACCACCTTAAACTGACTCAACATAAAACAACAAATGTGTTAGAGTTCAACACTTTTTCAAAACCTCTTTTTTTTTTTTGAAAAGATCACCGAACCCAAGAAGGGCGCCTATGTATCTCACTCCCGAGAGAGGAGAATAAGGTGTGCGTAGTTCGTGAAGTTTTGTCAAAATGGCCAATTAAAATCTTTTTTTTTTCTTTTTCTTGAAACTTTAAAAAGAAAAGAAAATAACAAATTATCAAAAGAATTGACGAAAATCTTTTTTGCATTTTTTTAGGTTTAAACTCCCTATACAAAAATGGAATCTATGATTACCAAAGAAGAATCTTTTTGGGTTTTCGATTTAGAATTTCATAGGAAAATGAAACTTGAAACTATTAAAGAAAAAATCTTTTTGTAGTTTTCTTTTAGAGATGTATATGAAACACCTACTCTAAGTGAAGAGTGAAGAAAATCTTTTTGAATTTTTCAGATTCCTGTACAACATGAAATCTATGGTTACCGAAGAAAATATTTTTGGATTTTCGATTTTAAATT
The DNA here is from genome assembly GCA_030864215.1 of Capsicum pubescens. Taxonomy (NCBI): domain Eukaryota; kingdom Viridiplantae; phylum Streptophyta; class Magnoliopsida; order Solanales; family Solanaceae; genus Capsicum; species Capsicum pubescens. The sequence continues at coordinate 304,714,053 of CM061549.1, read as the reverse complement.
TCATACGAAAATGAAACTTGAACCTATTAAAGGAAAATATATTTTTTTGCTTTCTTTTAAAGATGTACATGAGACACCTACTCTAAATGAAGAGTGAAGAAAATCTTTTTTGAATTTTTGAAATAAGATCCCCGAACCTAAAATAGGTTGCCTACGTATCTCACTCCCGAGAGAGGAGAATCAGGGGTGCGTAGTTCGTCCAGATTGGACACTTAACGATTAACTAATAAATTGACCCTAACTTAAGAGACAACCAAAAACAAACGAATGAAAACTTTTTGGATTTTCAACTAGACATTTCAACTAAGACTGACACCACAATTATAAAAAAATATCTTTTGGGTATTTTGTTTTTGACAAATAAGTAGAAAAGGCAAACAAAACCCTCTTTTTTCATTTTTCTTTTGTTGAACTTACGGTACTTTGAGAAGATAAATGCAAAACGTAAAAAAATTCTTTTTTAGTGTTGGATCGTGAAGAACAAAAGCCATAAAGAACTCTAAAATAAACTACGACACTCCTTTTGATTCATTCTTTTCGACTCACTTTTTTTTTCACACTTTACTTCTAACACATGTTTTCCCCAAATCGGTCCGTCAAATGACCACGTTACTCTCAAAGATGCAACATTTAGCACGTAGGGATGCGTTAGAGGTGAGTCTCCTACAAAGGACCAAGTGGTCCCCGCTAGGTCTCAATATGATGCACATAAGCATGACCTAAAGGCTGACCTACGTTGTGGTTTACTAACAAGGCCGTTCGGGGGAGCATATGATCGATAGTGGCTGCTTTGCTTTCCACCTACTCCATACATCCAACGGCTCCCCACCTAAAATAAAGGTGACTCAACTAGAGTTCGTGCGCACGATGTGCGCTCCGAGACTTGTTGCGGAAAGAATTGACTCGGGTTATGCAAATGATGCCAGATATAAAGCGGTAACACATAGGATAAATACTGTAAACAAAGAGCACGAATATGCACAAAAGTGAAAACACAAACAAAAATCACAAACAATGCTTATACACTCGTAATGCCAAACAAAGCCTATACGACTTCAAAAAAACCCAGAGATTCTGGGTTCGATCCCCAGCAGAGTCGCCAGAGCTGTCACACCCCTTTTTTCGATTCCAAAAAAAGATATGTATTTTAAGGTTCGAAAGAGTTTTATTATTTAAGTGACAAAAATGAAAATTTATTTCGAAAAAAAGGACTATTTACATTTTTTATTCAGAGTCGCCACTTGGCATAATCTGGTGTGCCAAGTCACCATTGGAAAATCCTTTTCAAAACCATTTGACTCTTTAAACTGGTTTGCGAACAGAGACTTCGGCTAAGGAATTCTGTTGACCGAGGGAAAGGTGTTAGGCACCCCTCGATCCCGTGGTTCAACCACGGTCGCTTGGTAGAGCGTATCAACTATTTTGGCATCACGAAATGTACAAACCACACAAAAGCACGCCAAATAATCAAACAATAAACAAAACAAAACAATCCAAAAATATAAAGTCCAGTCCAATTATACAGTCCAAAAATAGAAAGATACGAAAATATAAATCCTAGTCTAAACTAATTCTAGATTAAGCTCCAATGCCTTACCCGACGCCGCGGGCCTTCATCACGATCATTTTTCGCCAACATGATACGTCGGGGCATTCCCCGGTGAATAAATACCAGTGATCTCGGGGCATTCCCCGGCTAAATAAATACATTTTTTCAATACGAGAAAACCAAACCATTCACCCAAATTTCAATCATTCAAACAATATTTCAAATGTTCAATAAAATCACAAATTATAAACTTTGCCTGCCCAAACTACGTTTGCCTAAACCAATCGGCGCATCATGATACTACCCAATCAAACACTCGTATTTTCTTCAAAATAACCAACGGCAATAAATCAAAACAATATTCATTCTTTATCAATTCCTACCATCCAACCCCACATTCCATTTTTTATACCAAATTTCAACGATTCAAGACAATCATCTCAACAATCCACAACCATCTATTCAATGAAATCGAACACCAAATTAATGTCACCAAAATTCAACCACACATCAGGCAAATCAAACACGTATAGTAAAGTAAAATTAGAAGAGATAGAGTTGAACCTTAAATTTTAAGCTTTCAAACTCAATGTTATTCGAATAAACAGAGTCCGCACCCGGAAACCTCGAGCCGAACCTTAACACCAACAATCCAACTCGACAAATAATGACCCGTTCACCGTCACTTTTCACGCCGTCACTGTTCACCGGTACTGTTCATCAATCACTGTTCACCGGTTACTATTCACCGGTTACTTTTTTTTTTTTCTTTTCGTTGTTGTTTTTGTTCTTGTGAGGAAGATTATTTGGTGATTCCTTTTATTGTGGAGAAGATGATGATCAAAGAATCAGCCTCCTTCCTCTTAGAATTTTTCTTTTATAATGGGCATGGATTTGTTATGATGTGGGAATTTTGGTGGGTCACCCATATATTCTTTCTTTGTGGACAAGAAAAAGGAGGGGGGAATCACATGGGTAGTTAGGGTAGGTGGAAGCTTAATCCAAACACCAAAGCATAGTAAACAATAAAATAGAAGTGGAAAATAGTAGAATTGGACCTCGATTGAAGCTTTTATTGTGCCAAAATATGTGATCAAAAGACAAATTCAGATCCAAAAACTCTCGATTTGAACCTCGGATCGCACCTCAATAACGAACTCGGTTTAATCACCATATCAGACCAAATATTGTAATTACGAAAACCCATAAATGATTTCACCGGAACCAAGTTCAAACGACCACTTCTCCTAGTTTAGAAAGAACAACGAAAAAATCCAGTCCAAAAATATCAATTGACCAAGAACAGAATGCAAAACAAAACCCGCGCCCGACCCGATTCAAGCAGAACCGAAACTGAAATTGTGAAAAATCGAGAAGACCCATACACAAAATCTCATCGAAACCAACTTGAATCTCACTGGAATCAATGGAACACGGGTCGGGTGTTATTGTGGGATGATTGTTTTACTATTTCCGAAGAGAAAACAGACGGAAAATCCTGAGATGGGTTTTCGAAGAACTCATCATTTTCCAGTGGGTGAGGCGGCGGTTGGTGGTTTTTTCTACCTTCTCTGGAGACGATCGAAAGTTATCACCACAAATGGGAGAGCGAAGCGGGAGCCCATGTTGGCTTGCTGGATATTGACCGGTGGACGGCTGACGGCAAGGGACGGAAGAGAGATCGAGGGGAAAGAGGAGGAAGATGCGGTGGCCGCATCACTGGCCGGCCGACGGTGTTCTCCTGTGGTGGTGACTGTTGCTGTCTGGCGGTGCCGGTGATGGAGAGATGATGATAGTTTTTGTTGGTTTAGAGAGAGGGTCGAGAGAGAGAGAAAGGGGGCTGATGTTTTTGTATATGCCTGAGGTCCTTCCTCCTCTTTCTCCATTGGTGCGTATGATACTCTGTGTATATAGGCTGTGAGGGTGGGTATTGGGGTAGGGTAGGTGGGGTAGGGTATGGGGTAGTGATGTGTTATCCAAAATTGATAGGAGGGGTGGTTAATTTTGTTACAAAAGAATAATTGGGGATTAGGTTTGTTAGTGGGTTTGTTATTTTTGTATTTTTATGGGATATAATCATACAGGTGAGGGCACGTGGTAAGACAGGGATAAAAATGTGTAACTTGGGTCTTCGGGAGGGACAAAATTAAGTGTCTACATCATGCCCCCTTTGAATGTAAACACAAAGTGTTTTCAGGCAAAGACGTAGACAGCGAGACCAAATTTTGACCCGACCATTATTCAAAGAAAGAAACAGAAGGAAGAAGGACAACCGGGTCTGGACTTAAAACATCCTTCCTACCCAAGTTATGAAAGAATCAAGTCACGGGTATTTCAAAGGATTGGAAGAGAAGTGGATTATACTGAGTTGGAGAGTCGAGTGAGGTTCCGGCCCGCGGCTCTGTCATTACATCAAAATGAAAATTACAAGTTAAAACATAAATGAAATTACAGAAATCCTATCTATTTAGCTTCTGTCGGCTCTTGGCTTGACTTTTATCACCCTATTCTTCAGGCGGGCTCCTGACTTGCAATTTCTTTCAACTTGTTGCTTGGCTTTCAATTGCTTCACTTTGTTGCTTGACTTTTCGTTTCTTTACCCTATTCTCCAGGCGGGCTCCTGACTTGCTATTTCATCACTTTGTTGCTTGACTTTGATTTCTTCACTCTGTTCTCTAGGCGGGCCTCTGACTTGCTATTTCATCACCCTGTTCTTCAGGCGGGCTCCTGAAACCCAAAATTAAAACTAGAAGGAAAATTATCTCAAACAAGAATTATAATAAAGTAGTATTTCATTTTTGAAAGTGTTGTCCCATTTTCCAGGAGGGTCCTGAACATACGGTGAAATCCCATTTTTCAGGAGGGTCCTGAGCATAATGTAAAGTCCCATTTTCCAGGCGGGTCCTGAACATAAAGTAAAATCCCATTTTTCAGGAGGGTCCTGAACATAAAGTAAATTCCCATTTTTCAGGAGGGTCCTGAACAGAAAGTAAATTCCCATTTTTCAGGAGGGTCTTGAACATAAAGTAAAATCCCATTTTCCAGGAGGGTCCTGAACATAAAGTAAAATCCCATTTTTCAGGAGGGTCCTGAACAGAAGTAAAATCCCATTTTTCAGGAGGGTCCTGAACATAAAGTAAAATCCCATTTTTCAGGAGGGTCCTGAACATAAAGTAAAATCCCATTTTTCAGGAGGGTCCTGAACAGAAAGTAAAATCCCACTTTTTCAGGAGGGTCCTGAACAAAAAGTAAAATCCCATTTTTCAGGAGGGTCCTGAACAAAAAATAAAATCCCATTTTTCAGGAGGGTCCTGAACAGAAAGTAAAATCCCACGGATGTGCATTTCCAATGGTAGCTGAATTAAGTGAAGCGAATTTTCCCCTATTTCAACAAAGAAAATTTGTCAGTTAAAAACTTAGTGGTGGCTTGCAGCTCTTGGCTTCTCAGGTATCTGCCCCAGCACTCGTTCCTTTCATCTTTGTTACCAAATCGCTAAAACTTGTCGTGTCTTGCCGCATCATTGACCCGGATCCATATTGAGGGAAGTGAGTTCCGACTCGAACAATGGGCTTCCATTTTACCATGCCTCTGAGGTGCACCCTTTTCCCAAACCTGAATGTTTCCACGAATCCAACAGCCTGTCGGTTGATAGACTTCCTTTGTTTCGTGTTGAATTATTATCATATTTCTTTCTTGTGCTGTTCCTTGGCTTTTCCTCGTATAATTGGAAAGACTGGTAGTAAATTTTGAAATCCTTTCTCGCTTGTTTTGACACAGACTTGACTTAAAATGTAAAGAAATGATTGTGACTTTATTTTGATAAACGACATAAAAAGACAAAAAGCATGAATATGTAAATGAAAGAAAAGGGCAATGTCCCATAAAGAAATCTTATCTGAATACGACAATCAACTCTAATGAGGATGACATACATTTTGGATTCAGCTGCCTGATCTTCCTATCCAAACTCCTCATTTGTTGTTGAGTTCGTGCCTTTGTCGTTGAGACGCTTCTTCAAATCCATTGGACTCATTCATCACATTCGATTGACGACATCTTAAAAGACTTTCGCCAACAAATCTCTTTCTTTTCACTTTTCACTTTTCTCTTGAACTCTCTATCGCCTTACGATGCCCGTGAGGGTTTTCACCAATAAGACTCTCTCATTTTAATTTCTCTCAACTCACCATCGCCTTATGGTGCCTGCGAGGGTTTTCACCAATAAGACTCTCTCATTTTCATTTCTCTCAACTCACCATCGCCTTATGATGCCCATGGGGGTTTTCACCAATAAGGCTCTATCATTTTGTATTTCTTTCCTGATTTCTTATGCTGAGGGAGACAAGTGGTACCTCATAATGCATCATCATATCCATTGCATGCTTAGCCTTAACATTATCAAAAATTGATCTGAAGGACTTTCTTTGGTTGTAATTTGGCTTTTGGATAAGGTTAGAAAAGGATGGCGAGGGGTTCAAACGACACTTGAAGTGGGGGTGGGGCTTACAACTTTTGGAATCGACTCAAATAACACATTAACTCATGCCCCAATTTTGTTGACTGGGTGAATCTTAAATCTTTATTTGGTTGGACCGAGCCCGAAATAGGGAAGCCTACGTATCTCACTCCCGAGAGAGGAGAATCAGGTCGCACGTAGTTCCATCAGTTTGTTCTTTGTTTTGATTTGATTTTTTTTTTCTTTTATTTCCGAACTCTTTCTTTTATTCTTATTTTCTTGACATTTATCTTTGACTCTATTTTGATTCCAAAAGAGGAATATGAAAGAAAAATAAAATGAAGCTCAAACAGGTAAACAAAGGATGACACAATGTTTGGATAGAAGAATAAAATGCCTTCATCATATCAATCTTCAAAAAATGCAAGTACTAAACATGCAATAAAATCAACAAAGGATCAAATATCATACGTAATATCTTTTGACCGTATCAACATTGATAGCCATTTCTGCCATTTTGCCTTCAATATCTGTCAAATATAAGGCTCCATTGGGCAACACTTTCTTCACAACAAAGGGACCTTGCCAGTTAGGGGAGAACTTTCCTTTCGCTTCAACCTGGTGAGGAAGGATACGTCTCAATACCAACTGACCAACTTCAAAATTCCTGGGACGGACTTTTTTATTATACGCTTGAGCCATCCTCCTCTGATACAACTGGCCATGACACACGGACGTTAGCCTTTTTTCCTCGATCAAACTCAAATGTTCCAGTTGGGTTTTTACCCATTCGTCATCATCAATCTCTGCTTCTACAATGACTCGAAGAGAGGGAATTTCAACTTCTGCAGGGATGACTGCTTCTGTCCCATACACTAATAAATATGAAGTTGCCCCTGTTGAAGTGCGAACAGTGGTGCGATAACCTAGCAATGCAAACGACAACTTTTCATGCCACTGTCTAGACCCTTGTACCATTTTTCGCAGTATCTTTTTTATATTTTTATTGGCGGCTTCTACAACACCATTGGACTTTGGGCGATATGGAGTAGAATTTCGATGTGCGATCTTAAACTGTTGACATACTTCTTGCATCAAATGACTATTGAGATTGGCAGCATTGTCTGTAATGATCATCTTTGGAATTCCAAATCTACAAATGATATTGGCATGAACAAAGTCTACTACAACCTTCTTTGTCACCGACTTGAAAGTTACTGCTTCTACCCACTTTGTAAAGTAGTCAATGGCTACCAAAATGAATCTATATCCATTTGATGCCTTCGGCTCAATCGGTCCAATCACATCCATTCCCCAAGCCACGAACGGCCATGGAGCGGCCATTGCATGCAACTTAACAGGAGGAGAACGTATCAGATCACCGTGCACCTGACATTGATGACACTTTCGAACAAATTTAATAGAATCCCTCTCCATAGTAAGCCAGTAATAACCTGCTTGAAGAATCTTCTTTGACAAGACATGCCCATTCATATGCGACCCGCATACTCCAGAGTGTATTTCAACCATGATTGCCGAGGCTTCTCTTGCATCTACACACCTCAAAAGTCCCATATGGGGTTCTCTTATATAAGATTCCCCCACTTAAGAAAAATCCATTAGCCAAACGCCTAATAGTCCTCTTTTGATCGTTGGTGTCATATGCTGGGTATTCTCCTGACTGAATGTACCGCTTGATATCCAAGAACCAGGGTTCTCCATCGAGCTCTTCTTCAACCGCATAATAGTAAGCATGCTGATCACGACTCTGTATATGCACTGGATCGATGTAAGCTTTATCAGGATGTTGGAGCATTGAAGACAGAGTGGCTAAAGCATCAGCAATTTCATTATGAATCCTTGGAATATGCCTAAATTTTACTAACACAAAATGTTGACATAGCTCCTGCAAGCATTGTCGATACGGGATGAGCTTCAAATCTCGCGTCTCCCAATCTCCTTGAATTTGATGGACGAGAAAATCCGAATCTCCCAACACCAATAATTCTTGGACTCCCATATCAACAGCTAACCTCAAACCAAGAATGCAGGCTTCATACTCTGCCATATTGTTAGTACAGTAGAATCAAAGTTGTGCTGTTACTGGGAAATGTTGTCCCAATTTAGAGATAAGAACTGCACCTATTCCGACTCCTTTCATATTAACAACTCCATCGAAGAACAACTTCAAACCTGGATCAACATATATAACAACTTCATCGACACATGACACTTCTTCGTTAGGAAAATATGTCTTCAATGGCTTGTACTCTTCATCAATGGGATTCTCAGCAAGATGATCTGCCAAGGCTTGGGCTTTCATGGCGGTTCGAGTCACATATACAATGTCAAACTCGGTAAGTAATATTTTCCACTTTGCCAATCGACCTGTCGGCATAGGCTTCTGAAAGATATACTTCAAAGGATCCATGCGGGAGATGGGATAAGTAGTATAGGATGAGAGATAGTGCTTCAACTTCTGTGCTACCCAAGTTAGGGAATAACACGTCCTTTCAAGAAGAGTATACCTGGCCTCATATGCGGTGAACTTCTTGCTAAGATAATAAATAGCCTGTTCCATTTTGCCTGTGACATCATGTTGACCCAGGACACAACCGAAAGAATTGTCCATGACTGATAAATATAAGATCAAAGGCCAACCAGGCTCCGGGGGGTACCAGCACGGGCGGATTTGACAAATATCTTTTGATTCGATCGAACGCTTCCTGACATTCTTCAGTCCATTTTACCGCAGCACTCTTTTTCAGCAACTTGAATATGGGCTCACAAGTGGTTGTGAGTTGAGCAATAAACCTGCTAATATAGTTCAGTCTACTAAGCAAACTCATCACCTCGATCCTATTCTTGGGCGGGGGCAAATCCTGAATGACTTTGATTTTTGAGGGATCCAATTCAATTTCCCGATGGCTGACTACAAACCCCAACAACTTTCCAGACTAAACTCCAAATGCACATTTTGCCGGGTTGAGTTTGAGATTATACCTGCGAAGCCTTTCAAAGAACTTTCTTAAATCTTTAACATGGTCAGCCAGACTTTTTGACTTAATAATCACATCATCCACGTATTCCTCAATCTCCTTATGCATCATATCATGAAACATAGTGGTCATGGCTCTCATGTATGTTGCTCCCGCATTCTTCAAACCGAACGGCATCACTCGATAACAATAGGTCCCCCATGGTGTGATAAAAGACGTCTTCTCCGCGTCTTCATCATCCATAATGATCTGGTGATATCCAGCATAGCAATCCACAAAAGAGGCAACCTCGTGTTTAGAACAGTTGTCTAATAAAATATGGATGTTGGGCATTGGAAAATCATCTTTCGGACTTGCTCTGTTCAAATCACGGTAATCAACACACACTCAAATTTTTCCATCTTTCTTTGGTACGGGAACAATATTTGATAACCACATAGGATAACGATCCACTCGAATTACTTTGGCTTCAAGTTGTTTCATGATTTCCTATTTGATTTTAATACTTACATCAGTTTTGAACTTCCTCAACTTCTGTTTGACAGGAGGGAATGCGGGATCAGTTGGTAATTTGTGAGCCACAAATTCAGTGCTTAAACCAAGCATATCATCATAGGACCATGCAAAAACATCCTTATAATCAATTAATGCTTGAATCATTCTATCTTTTAGCTGTGGCAAAACATGTACACTGATTTTAGTTTCCCTAACATCTTCTTGATCCCCTAGATTTATTGGCTCAGTCTCATTCAAATTAGGATTCGATTTGTCTTCAAACTGTTCCAACTCTTTGCTTATTTCTTCTAGTGCTTCTTCTTCATTATATTCCCCATCCTGGTTCATTACATCTTGATTAGTTTGGATTTTAAGGTCAGGCTAAAAATTCCACATGCATGTCATGTCATTAGAATCAGCATAAAGAGAACTGTATATACAAAATAAAAAGAAGAAAACAAAATATATTAGGCACGAATCAAAAGGGATATTACATTTCATTAAATAAAAAGATAGAAAAGTTTAAACATAGATACCAACATAACATAAACAACACTAAAAATCCGAATTACAACCCTGAAATAACTCGGATAAACAGAAAGAAAAACAAAATAAACTACCAAAACTCCCTCCTGATGGGAAGAGGAGTGACTTCCCAATTATTGAGCCGGACAGCTGGACCTATGAATTGCACGTCTGCCATACTGGTACCTTCTCCTGCTTCGACCATATCAACATCAATAAAAGGGTTCTGGCAGTCATCAACCAATTCAACTTCAAATTCCACATGCTTCGTGACACCTCTCTTAACAAATGATTCACTGAGTAGTGGCATTGGGTGAGGGAGTGACCATGTTTCCTTTTTCTTTCCCTTGGCTTTCTTCAGATCTTCAGCCGTAGGCTCAAATCCCAGACCAAACGTGCCCACGTTCTCACTTGGACATATGGGATGAACTATACCGTGCAGAGACGCTCCCAAACCCTTTCCTGGCTCAAATCCATATTTCCAAAGTTCACTCACCATCATGATAGAAACGGAAAACAATTGTGGTCCCGGTATAACCTTCCATTCAAGAATACGATTCGCTGGCACTGTATCAAAAATTTGATAGACGAATGTCTCCTCTATGTTATTTGCTTCAATAAGAGACAAGGGAGAATCTTCGTAGGTGGACAAATCTCCTTCACCGTGAATAACTACCTCTTGCCTGTCACGCTCAAACTTAATCATTTGGTGCAGTGTTGATGCAACCGCCTTGGCCTTGTGGATCCACGACCTTCCCAACAACAGATTGTAAGAGGAGTCTATATTCAATACTTGAAACTCTATGGCGAACTCAACAGGACCTATGATCAACATTAGTTCTATTTCGCCAATGGAGATTGATTTTGCACCATCGAAAGCCCTAACACATACATTGTTGGGCCTGATCCTTTCAGCACCGATATTCAACTTTTGCAAAGTAGAAATAGGGAAAATGTTTGCACCTGAAGCTCCATCAATCATAACATGAGTGACATAGAAATCTTCACACTTCACTGTAATGTAAAGGCCCCGGTTATGCCCTGTACCTTCAACAGGCAATTCATCGTCAGAAAAGCTGATCCGATTGACCTCAATGATTTTTCCGATCATTTTCTCAAGCTGGTTAATTGTAACCTCCCTAGGAACATATGCTTTATTTAATACCTTCAGTAAAACATCACGATGCTCCTTGGAGTGCAACAACAAAGATAAAAGGGAAATTTGAGCAGGGGTTTTCTTCAACTGGTCTATTATTGAATACTCTGGCAACTTCATCTTTTTCAAAAATTCTTTGGCTTCTTCTCCGGTGATAGGCTTTTTGATAGATGACGGTCCACTCATCATTGGCTTGGACTTTCTTAAGCTTTCAGGCACGTAACATCTTCCTGACCTAGTAAAACCCCTTACCTTATCTACATCTTCCACAACTTCTTTCCCGTGATAGGTCATCACAGTCCGCCCATAATTCCAGGGAACTCTTATCGTATCAACTATCGGAGGTTGGGTCACCGGTTTGAGGACAATAGGCACTGCCAGAGCTCCTTTCACCGTCAAGATGGGCTGACTCAGAGCTCCTACCACTGTCAACTTAGGTTTATCTTGACTTAAATCAACATACCTTCTGGCGCCTTGTACTGTGATCAGGGGTTTCTTTGTGCTTTCTTGGGCTTTATCTTCTCTCATTCCTTCCCGGTTCAATGACATTGCTTTCAAAGACTCCGCTACATTCACTGATTTCTCCTCAGTGTTCTGTATCTTGACAATAGGCTTATAACCCCTCGAAGACTCTTTTCCATCATATATCACTTCTAACATATTGGCTTCAGCATGGGTTGGCAGCGGATTCTGGTTAATGTTTGGACCCTCCGGGGCCTGGACCAGCATCTGATTTGTGTCAATTAAATCTTGGACAATTCTCTTTAAATGCCAGCATTTCTCAATATCATGGCTTGGCATATCAGAATAGTACGCATACCTTAAAGAATAATCGAGATTCCTCGGCGGCGGATTTGAAAACCTTCCTTGAATTGGGCTTAAGACCTTCAACTTTCTCAACCTATCAAACAAGCTAGCATATGACCTCCCAAGAGGTGTGAATTGATTTTTGACCGCCTTCTCTTTCCTATACTCGAGCCTAGGTTGAAAACTGGGTCTGGAAGGGTTTTGGTAATTTGGTGGAGCGAATGGGTGATTTTGTGGGGCTTGCACGTGCCACTGTGGGTAAAAAGGGGCTTGGGCATATGGTTGCGCGCTATATACTGGGTACGGGGGTGGTGGAATGGAATATAAAGGGTTTTGTGGAGGGTAGTAATGGTGGGAAGGAATATATGGAGCTTGGGCGTAGACTTGGGCTTGGGATTGGGGATAGGGGCGAGGTGGTCTTTTGGGATAGGAATGGGTTCCAGCTACGACAGTCGCCACATCCTCTTTCTTCTTTTTACCTCCAAATGCGCTAGATCCACCTTGAATCGCTTGTGTGGTGGATTTTAATGCGGCAAAACTCACTATTCGGCCAGTCTTAATTCCGTCCTCTATCATCTCCCCCATTTTAAGGACTTCCATAAAAGACTTTCCCATTGCTGGAAGTAAAAGTTGAAAATAGGTCTCATTCTGCGCCTGAATGAAAACTTCTACCAACTTACTTTCTTTCATTGGAGGCTTTACCCTGGCGGCCTGTTCACGCCACCTTATCGCGTATTCCCTAAAACCTTCAGTGCTATTTTTCTTCATGTTGACCAAGGATTTTTCGTCCGGAATCAGGTCGATGTTATACTAAAAATGTTGAACAAATTCAGAAGCCAAATCATCCCAGCTGTTCCATTTATCGATATCTCGATCGATAAACCATTCTGAGGCCAGATCTGAAAGACTCTCGCCAAATAAGGCCATGAGCAGTTCTTCCTTTCCTCCTGCAGCCCTATACTGGTTGCAATAGTGTCTCAAGTGTGCCACGGGGTCACTGTGTCCTGCATACTTCTCGAACTTTAGCATTTTAAAACCGAGGGGAAGGTTGATGTCTGGGAACATGCACAGATCTTTATAAGAAACACTCTTATAACCTCCGATTCCCTGCAAATTTCTCATGGCCTGTTCTAAACTTTCCAACTTCCGCGCTATGACTTCCTGTTCCTCTGTTGCGACAGGTTTCTCTGAATCAAATGGAAATGCAGGTGGCTGAGTGTACCCATACGGGTCATTCATTCTCAAAGTCGGCTCCGGGGCATAATACTGACTATCTGGAACCTTCAATACTGGCTCACTGGCAGACCGAGGAATCCCCATTGTCAGACGCACAACATATGCGGGAGCTTCAGGTAGTGGCGGAGCCACGAATACCGGTGTGATCGGTGGCGCCGGCTGAGCAGCGGGTCTTGATTGGGGAGCTGCCAAGGGCACACCAGAACTGCCAGGATAATAATGTTGTGGAATGAATCCTGGCGCGTGCTCAGGTGACTCAGTAGGAGCAGAGAATTGCGCTTGAGAGAGCGGTGGGCAATTAGAGATATTCCCAAGACATTCAGGGAGCGGAGGAGGAGGCATTCCGCTGGCCCATGCCCAGTGCAAATCTATCAATTGTTGTCTGAGCCTTACTACCTCATCATTGTGTTCTGAACTTTCTTCCCTGTGATCCAGATCCGGGTCAATGAGCGAATTTTCAATCTCCCTTCTAGCCATGGTGAGCTTTGCTTTGGATCTAGTGAAGTATGGGTGACTAGCCAGAGTGCTGCAAACCTACCACTATTATCTGAAAGAACATGCTCATCAAAGACGACATCCGTTAGGATTAGGGCACACAACAAGCATGGGAATCATATTGGTAAAATTGTCCTAAATTCATGTTCATTTCTACCAGCTTTTGAGGGTAGCGAGGTCATTTCAACATTATCCCGATTTTTATCTACACTCTCTCTTTTTTTATATTTTTTTATATATATATTTTTTATTTTATTTTTTTCGTATCCATCTCTATTCTTTCCACTTCTCTCGTTATCTACCTTTATTTTATTATTCTTAATGACTTTTGTTTTTTTCTTTAAAAGAGGAAAAATAATGAAAAACAACGAAACAAAATGATTAGATCGAACCCAAAAGTAGGTTGCCGACGTATCATGTTGTACATGAATCAGATCTTGCGTAGTTCGGGCGGCTTATGCATAAACATCACACAATTGAATGTTTTCTTTGTTCACGAGAAACGAAAACAAGTAAACAAAAGAAAGACGTAACATCCTAACATTTCGATGAAAGACAACAAAACATACAACGAATCTGGGACCACTTTAAAACTAAACAACAAATACAAAACAACATTCTAAACCCCTAACGACATGCGTGCAATAAAGACCCAAATATCAAAAACAACTTGACTCCGACTTAACACAGACACCAACCTACAATGACAGAAACATAAAAGACTCAAAACCACATAAATATAAGACATGCTCTTTCAAACTGGTGCTCTGCGTGACGTCCCCGGCTGAGATGAACCCATCTGTGAAGTCCCCACTTTTCCTCTCAGACTTTGCAACATATCCTACAACGACGTTTTGATACCCGGGAACAAATTTCTCGCCCGTATCCCCGCCTCTTGGAGAGTATACCCGCAAAGGTTTCTCTGACACCCATCCACAATTGTGATCAAACGTGACAACTTAACTCTCAAAAACTCCAACTTGGCACCCGGATCTTCCTGCTCATCATCCTCTACCATGATTGCTTCTCGTATTCGCCCTCTAAGTTGGGCTGGTAAGGGTCTACTAATGCCACGGGGCAGAGATTGTAGCCAGATTTCATAGTTTTGAGTGCATCCTGGATTTTCCTCGAGAGTATCGACACTTAGCTTTATCGCGTTATTCCAGAATTGCTCATATTGGCTTTCCCCCACGGCTTAGTCTTTAAAGTACTCTACATCCTTTAGAAGGTCCATTATTGGGGGGACGTCTTGTATCCTACCCAACTGACGCATCACCCTTCTTGGACAGTAAGGCCTAGTGCAGTTAAGTCCTATCAAAACTAGAAAAAGTTGCATTTGAGATCCAATCAAGATTTTCTTAGGACAAAACCACATATAGCACCAAAGAATGTTGTTCGGAGTTCTTGATTCGAGAAATTCGATCCAAGAATTGACTCCAATAGGAAAAGAAAATTTGTCAAAACACATTCTTTCTTGCATGGCTTGCACTCGATCATTCAAACAAAGGTCGATCACATCTGCTCTAATCAAAGAAGGCGTATGCAAGTTCTCCATTAACCACAACTGCAATATCAGATTACTCCCCTCAAAAAATCGTACCCCCCCTTTTACTTCAGTTAAAGCCTTATATATTTCTGTTAAGATCATTGGTACAATGGTGACCTCATCTTTTTTCTTGAATAAAGCTATCACCACTGATTGTAGACGAGTATTGATACACCTCTCATCTAACGGGAACACTAAGATACCAAACAAATCAAGACAGAAAACCTCAAGACGACGTTGTTCCCAGATTTTTTTGGTAGTACAGAATTCATCCCAAAAGCAGTCGAAACCCTCTAAGGACCCAAATCTAGCAAACAAATAGTCCAAGGAAATCCAAGATTGTTTGAGACATCCCAGATGCTTGTTATCTTTTAATCCAAAGAGTCGAAGGAATTTCTTACGAGTATGATTGCGGGCTAAAATCATCTGCTGACCCATGTAAGTCAACCGAAACAAACGAGATACTTCTGCCAGGGTAGGAGTCAATTCACAACTTCCGAACCTAAACACCAAATTATTTGAATCCCAGAAAGTCAACGCAGCTTCTATTAGATCCGGACAAGGTGTGAGATCCATGAGTGTTAAAAGATTGCCTAACACTTTCCTCACTTTGTGCTTTTCAGATTAATTGAACGTGCCCCACCACTTGATCAACTTTTTGGGTACCTTGACAACCATAAGGACTCTAGACTTTGCGGACAGATCCATCCTGTAGTAGCAGATAAGAAATTATCTCAAAAATTTGATAAGAGCAAAAGGTTCACAACCAATGGGAATTTGATGCGGACATACGTCGATGGGAAAGACCGCTTCATGACTCCCAATCGCCGAACAGTAACGCTGAATAAAATCAGCCTACTTGGCTAACAACTTTAGGTTATGGGGTAAAAGACCTAGCCTAATACTAAGACGAAGGCCAAAATAAAGGTTACCGGACCCACCGAGGGTTGCCTACGTATCCCGCTCCGAGGGACGGGAATCAGGTATGCGTAGTTCGTCCAGATTGGACACTTAACGATTAACTAATAAATTGACCCTAACTTAAGAGACAACCAAAAACAAATGAGTGAAAACTTTTTGGATTTTCAACTCGACATTTCAACTAAGACTGACACCACCAATTATACAAAAATCTTTTTGGTATTTTGTTTTTGACAAATAAGTAGAAAAGGCAAACAAAACCCTCTTTTTTCATATTTTTTTTGTTGAACTTACGGTACTTTGAGAAGATAAATGCAAAACGTAAAAAATCTTTTTGAGTTTTGGATTGTGAAGAACAAAAGCCATAAAGAACTCTAAAATAAACTACGACACTCCTTTTGATTCATTCTTTTCGACTCACTTTTTTTTTCTTTTTTTTTTCACACTTTACTTCTAACACATGTTTTCCCCAAATCGGTCCGTCAAATGACCACGTTACTCTAAAAAATGCAACATTTAGCACGTAGGGATGCTTTAAAGGTGAGTCTCCTACAAAGGACCGTGTGGGCCCCGCTAGGTCTCAATATGATACACATAAGAATGACCTAAAGGCTGACCTATGTTGTGGTTTACTAACAAGGCCGTTCTGGGGAGCATATGGTTGATAGTGGCTGCTTTGCTTTCCACCTACTCCATACATCCAACGGCTCCCCCCTAAAATAAAGGTGACTCAACTAGAGTTCGTGCGCACGACGTGCGCTCCGAGACTTGTTGCAGAAAGAAAGCCGGGGGATGGACTCATGATGACAGAGATAAAGCGGTAACACATAGGATAAATACTATAAACAAAGAGCACGAAAACGCACAAAAGTGAAAACAATAACACAAACAATGCTTATACACTCGTAATGCCAAACAAAGCCGATATGACTAAAAAATAAGCTCGAATTCTGAAATAGTCCCCAGCAGAGTCGCCAGAGCTGTCACACCCCTTTTTTACGTACTCCAAAAGATTATGTTTAAGTGCGAAAGGGTTTTATTATTTAAGTGACAAGAAATGAAAATTTATTTCGGAAAAGGATTATTTACATTTTTTTATTCAGAGTCGCCACTTGGCATAATCTGGTGTGCCAAGTCACCATTGGAAAATCCTTTTCAAAACCATTTGACTCTTTAAACAGGTTTGCGAACAGAGACTCCGGCTAAGGAATTTTGTTGACCGAGGGGAAGGTGTTAGGCACCCCTCGATCCCGTGGTTCAACCACGGTCGCTTGGTAGAGTGTATCAACTATTTTGGCATTACGAAATGTATAAACCACACAAAAGCACGCAAAATAATCAAACAATAAACAAAACAAAACAAAATGTAAAGTCCAGTCCAATTATTACAACCCGAAATAAAAATACTGAAATAACCAACACTAGTCCTAAACTATGCATTACCCGATGCCTCGGGCCTTGATCACGAGCATCTTTTGCGTACAAAATTCTTCGGGGCATTCCCCGGTGAGTAAATACAAATTACCTCGGGGCATTCCCCGGTTAAATAAGTACAATTTAAACTTTTCGCGCAATAAAGTAGAAAGTACCATTCATGCACATATTCAAACACTCCAACAAATTGCTATTTCTAAATTTGCCTGCCCGGCCTACGTTTGCCTACGCTTTTGCCGTTCGTATCATGATACTACTGCATTTCAACCATATTTATATTCAAACCAAATTAAACAAAATGTCTTTAATCAATCCAAAATTCCCCATTTTTATCAAATTCTCAATTCCGCCCCAATTTCATTTTAATACTAAATTTTCACAATTCACCATTTCTATTTCAATGAAATTAAACAACGAGTCAATATAAAAATAACAACCTATCACCAATCAAGACAACATACATTCATCACCAACAAGTATCAAACAACACCCGAAGCTTAATCCAAACACCAAAGCATAGTAAACAATAAAATAGAAGTGGAAAAGAGTAGAATTGAACCTCGATTGAAGCTTTTATTGTGCCAAAATGTGTGATCAAAAGACAAAGTCGGATCCAAAAACTCTCGATTTGAACCTCGGATCGCACCTCAATAACGAACTCGGTTTAATCACCACATCAGACCAAATATTGTAATAACGAAAACCCACAAATGATTTCACCGGAACCAAGTTTAAACGACCACTTCACCTAGTTTAGAAAGAACAACGGCAAAATCCAGTCCAAAAATATCAATTGACCAAGAACAGAATGCAAAACAAAACCCGCGCCCGACCCGATTCAAGCAGAACCGAAACTGAAATTGTGAAAAATCGAGAAGACCCATACACGAAATCTCGTCTAAACCAACTCGAATCTCACTGGAATCGATGGAAAATGGGTCGGGTGTTATTGTGGGATGATGGTTTTACTATTTCCGGAGAGAAAACAGACGAAAAATCCTGAGACGGGTTTTCGAAGAACTCGTCGTTTTCCGGTGGGTGAGGCGGCGGTTGGTGGTTTTTGCTACCTTCTCTGGCGGCGATCGACGGTTATCACCAGAGATGGGAGAGTGGAGCGGGAGCCCGTGTTGGCTTGCTGGATGTTGACCGGTGGACGGCTGACGGCAAGGGACGGAGGAGAGATCGAGGGGAGAGAGGAGGAAGATGCGGTGGCCGCATCACTGGCCGGCCGACGGTGTTCGCCTGTGGTGGTGACTGTTGCTGTCTGGCGGTGCCGGTGACGGAGAGATGGTGATAGTTTTTGTTGGTTTAGAGAGAGGGTCGAGAGAGGGAGAGATGGGGATGATGTTTTTGTATATGCCTGAGGTCCTTCCTCCTCTTCCTCCATTGGTGCGTATGGTACTCTGTGTATATAGGCTGTGAGGGTGGGTATTGGGGTAGGGTAGGTGGGATAGGGTATGGGGTAGTGATGTGTTATCCAAAATTGATAGGAGGGGAGGTTAATTTTGTTACAAAAGAATAATTGGGGATTAGGTTTGTTAGTGGGTTTGTTATTTTTGTATTTTTATGGGATATAATCATACAGGTGAGGGCACGTGGTAAGACAGAGATAAAAATGTGTAACTTGGGTCTTCGGGAGGGACAAAATTAAGTGTCTACAGCCTACGTCTAGTGCTCGGGCTTTAAACAAAGGCGGAAGTTCCTTCAAAATATTTTCTAAAGATTAAGCATTAATAAGTTATATGAACATACATTAGACCTAACTCAAAACATTTTTCGAAAGGGTAACTTCTCAAAAACTATATTTACAGAACTAACTTTTCTTATTAACCATTTGTTGTGCTCTAAAATCTTCTTTTGACATGTCAAGAGAATTCAACAATTTAACTAAGATAAGGTGGGAATTTTTAGGAAGGAGTAAGAATTTTTTTTAAAAAAAATTGAACTATTTAAAGTAAAAAAAAAAAGACTTTATATATATAAATAGTTTAATTTTTAAGCGACCATTAAAATTTTATAATAATAAGAACCTGAATCTGGTATCTTTTGTTGTCAAACCAAATTTTGACTTGTGTTATGTCAATCCCTAGCTCCCCACTCAGCTGCTTTATTACATCATTTTCTGGATCTGGCATCTTGCTGAACATTCTGATCAGAAAACAAAAATTATAATGATATTAAAATAATTGATAAAAAAACAAAAGAGTAACAAAACAAAGAGGAAAATTAATAAATGACAAGAAAGGAAAACCATGAGAGATATGAACATCTTTTGTCATTAGACAATAAAAAACGCCGCTAATCCTATTTGGATTAAAGAATTCTTCTTAATTATCATTAATAAATTCATATAGTTACTTTTTTTAAAAAATTATAATAAGATAAGAAATTATCCTCTTTCATGATTTACATAATTATATCAACCTTTTTCTTTTACTTTATTTAAAATTAGTGAAGTGAGAAATATGTTTTTATTTTTAGTCATGTTAAAAACTAAAATCTGAACAAATCATAAACATCACAAATCAATAAAGTTGCATACTTGATAAATTCGAAATCAAAACTAAAATGAGAACATTTTTAAAAATTAAAAATGAAAAAATAATTTAGCAACACGAGGTAAGACATATATCTTAAAGTTATAGATCTCACTATCCAAAAAAGAATTTTCAACAGAGGTTCAATCAGAATGTCATCGAAAATTTTTTGACAAGTCAAACTCCCATTCTAAATAATGAGATGCACAAAAAGCTACAAAAGATACCGTAAAGAACATCACAAATGAGTAAAAATCTAAAAAAAATTAAAAAGGAAACAAAATTATTTATTTAACAAACTCACTCTTCAAGTTTTTCGATCACTTGTTCACATGAATATCGACATATTAATTTTTCATTTTCTTGATCAGAATTTGGCCCAACGTTTTCATCATCTTGAGAAGCCATGAATGATAGACAAATGAAACGAGAGAAGATAAAAATATGACGGACAAATAAAGAATTCTTATTATAGAAAATATATATAGGAAAAAAGTTTGACCCGTTTTAGATTTATTAAATCTCTCACATGAAAAATATTTGACGATTCATGAATTTTTGTTAACAAATATTTAGTGTGAAATTATGTAGTCTAACTACTCATTAATACCACCACGAAAAGTCAAACATTTTAATAAAAAATTATTTCACAGATAATATTTAATTTAATTAAAATAAAGATGAGGTGCTTAATTTACTTAATGCAATTTTTGGTTATTGCATCTAAATTTGACTACACTTTTGTAGTCTAGTCAATTTTCTTTTGCTTTTTCAAATTATTTTTATAAGAGTTAAAGGATTAAAAAATATACTTAAACTATTTCAATTTTTGAGTTTCATATAACAAAATTATTGGGGGTGTAAGGATAAAAAATATACTTAAAACTATTTCAATTTTTTAGTTTCATATAACAAAATTATTGGGATTTGGGGGGAGTGAATTCTTCTCATCTGTGCCCCCCATCCCACCCCACCCCACCCCACCCAAACCAACACATACACACACCTCCTCAATCTTGATAGTTAGAAATATGAATAAATTGTCACGTTAAAAATAAAATTGAGATTAAAATAATTTCTTTGTAAGAATATTTTTAAGTTGTGAACGAGTAGACACATATTTTACAACAAAATTAGTTTTCATCACTACATACAGTACCATGAAAATATATTGATAACAAAAATTTAGTTTCAAGATTTTGATCAACATTCAAGATAGTTAAAAGAGTAACTGAAGTTTATTTCTAAGAGGGAAAGAAAAAAAAAATCCCAAATAGTACATGCATGTCAGTAGTTAATTAAAAATATATATATAATCATGACATCCGAATCGATTTTTGAGAATCTCGACTAATTTTATAAAATATTCATCACCTCGCACTAGCAACATGCATCAGATAGTTTTATCCATCAAAATTAGGATAGTATAGATGGGAGGAAATCACCTAGTGTCTTAATTTTTTAATTTTTCTTTTCTCGCAAAAAAAACACAAAATACACATACACTAGGTGATTTTTTATTATGTGTCTATGTATTAGTGAACAAAGTAACTAAGTATTAATTATAATATAGTGAGAGAGATAACTCGTGAATTAGTCCAGGTATATATAAGTTAATTCGAACACCACAATTATTAAAAGAAGAAAATGAGAAGAGAACAATTAAAGAGAAAGAGTAAATATAGAATGAAACATGCAAGAAAATCACATAAACCATGAAAAAGTTTTTCATTGTCAATTATTTCTATTTTTCAAAGTGAAACTTCAATAATAATAAGAACAAAAAAAGACGTTGGTTGAAATTACGTATAACTCTAAGAGGGGTGAATTTATGTAGTTTTCAATTACGTCAATTAAAAGGTAATTCTATGTACAAACATACATTGATGACATTTTAAAATGAAAAACACAAACTCACACACTAATATATATATATATATTAATTGATAACATTTTGCATGTCTAGTAGGATTTGTTCTTGCTCAGGATTATAGCAATTAGCACAAATCCTATTGTTAAACTCTGAATGCATTTGCAAAATCTTAGCATGCAATCTTTCATTTTCCAAACGAAGAATCCCACGTTCTTCCATATCCCTTTGGACCTGAAATTTGTGTAATGATATATTCAAAGATATATTTGACCTTTATATATAAATAGTTTAATTATTAAGCAACCATCAAAATTTTATAATAAGAACCTGGATGTCGCATCTTTTGTTGTCAAACCAAATTTTGATTTGCGTAGGGTCAAGCTCGAGCTCATCACTCAGTTGCTCTATCACATGATCTTCTGGAACTGACATATTACGAAATATCCTGGTCAGAAAACATAAATTATAATGCAGACAAATGAATTAAAAAACCCCTAAAAAGTAACAAAACAAAGAGGAAAATTAATAAATGACAAGAAAGGAAAATCGAGAGAGATATGAACATCTTCTGTCATTAGACAAGAAAAATACGTTGCTAATCCTATTTGAATTAAAAAATTCTTGTTAATTACAAGAAAGACATAGTTGCTTCCATTTTTTTTATAGTGTATGACATTTTGAGCATCAATTAAAAAAATATAACAAGATAAAAAATCATTCTTTTTCATGATTTACGTAATTGTATTTAAACATTTTGTTTACTTTCTTTATAAGTAGTGAAGTGAACCATGTAATTTTGTTATGTGACACACTAAAGAACATCATAAATAAGTAAAAACCTATAGAAATTTAAAAAGTTAAATAAAAGAGCCGAAAAAAAATATAATTTATCTATCAAACTCACTCTTCAAGTTTGTTAATTGCTTGTTCATATGAATATCGATATATTGATTTCTCATTCTCTTGATCAGAATTTGGCATAAGATTTTCATCATCTTGAGATGCCATGAATGATCAAAAAATGAAATGAGAGAGAAGATAAAAATGTGACGGACGAATAAAGAATTCATAATGAAGAACATATATATAGAAAAATAATTTGACAAATTTCAGAGTTATTAAATATTTCACGTAAAAAATATTTGATGATTCATGAATTCTTGTTAAACATTTAATTATTGAGATTATTTAATCTAACTACTCATTAATACTATTAGGAAAAGTTAGATATTATTTTAAGATTTATGTCATAGATAAAAGAAAGTTTAATTAAAATAAAGCTAAAGTGCTTAATCAGTTTAATGCAATCTGACTGCACTTTTCTCATATTTTGGTCAATCTTTTTTTCTTTTTTCTTTTTTTCACATTTTCTGCTAGAGTGAAGGCTTTAAAACACAATTAAACTTTTTTAGTTTTCGAGTTTCTTATTGAATTAAGTGTAAATTTCCTCCTACATGAATTATTATCATATAACTAGTGAAATACATCTAGACGTTGATTAGACCAAATATTTGTCTACAAATGCTTCTAGGTACTTTTGGACATTAAATATATGTCCATTAACATATGCAACGAGTTTATTAGCTAACACATTATCTTTTTTTTTTTAAATATTTTCTGATTGATTCTTTAAGACCTTAGTCTCTCCCTTTCAAGTTAGAGCTATTAACACCACGACTGCGATGAGACTATAACTGAGAATGTGGAGAAGAAAATATTGATTATCAGGATAAAAAATAAACTAATTTGTAGCGTGATAATTTTTTGCCTTTAACATAATTTTTTAACCTAATATTAATTTATTTAACTTTTTTTCAGTAGTTCTTTTTCCACATAGAATGCTCCATGACAAAATTCATAAACAAAAGAGATAGTTCACATGAACTATTAGCTTATAGTTCAGATAACAAATTTACATTTTTAATAATTTGAATATGAAACTCAAAAATTGAAATAATTTAAATATATTTTAGACTTTTAACTCTTTTTATAAAAGCTAACAACTAGAGTTTATTAAACATTTGACAAAGATTAGAAATACTGTATACATTACCATCAAAATATATTAATAACAAAACTTGTTTCAAGATTTTGATCAATATTCAAGATAGTTAAAAGAGTAACTAAAGTCTATTTCTAAAAGGGAAAAAAAAAATCCAAATTGTACATGCATGTCAATAGTTTAATTAAAATAACAGGAACTTAGATTTTTTTATTTTTTTTATAATTGTGGTATTCGGGCCAACTTTTGTGTTTCTCGACTAATTTTATGAAACACCCACCACCTTTTAATAGCAACATGTATCAGATAACTCTATTAACCAAGATTAGGATAGTATAGGTGAAAAAAAATCACTTAGTGTTTTGATGTTTCAATTTTTCTTTCCTAGCAAAAAAATCACAAAACACACACACTAGGTGATTTCTTATTGTGTGTCTAAATTTTAGTGGACAGAGTTACCAAGTAGTATTTATTATTATAAGATAACTTGTGAATTTGTTCAGGAGTATTCAAGTTGATCCGAACATCATAATCAACCAGTGATTTGCCAGCTTGGGTTTCCGTTGCTGATGCGTTTAATTATTCTAAATACAAGAATGTTTTGTCAAAAAATCTATAATTAGCTACGAAGTTCATCGTCAATTGGTCGTATCTAACATAATCTTTTGTAATATAAAACTTCTATAACTATCTCTACCCTTAATTGAGGATATGTATAATCAACTATATAAGCTAGCTAGTCTTTAAAAAATTGTTTGATTCTATACGAAATTTGAAAAAAGAAGGAATGTTTTGAATTGCGATCTTCATCAAATCATATATATCCGTGTGACTATAAATCATCTCATTGTATTTGCTCTTATTCTATAGATCACGATGAAAACTCTAACAGAGATTTTTAGTGGGGGAGGATGAACCATGTGGACAAGGTGCTTGATGAAACTTCCAAAGAAATAAACCCGATTTAATGAAGCGCATATCAAGCTAGTGGCACAATCAAAATTTTCATCGACGCAATGTTATAAAGAAATAAATTCACTAAGAAACTAATTCAGACATCCATTGCATCTTACTACTTGTTCAAACTTCCTATGATATGTATGTCGATCGTACCACTACCTCACAGAGGTACAAAGATTATTTTTGATAAGATCCTTAACTCAAAAATAAACAGTCCAGAGAAGTATATATAAAAAATGAAATAACTGAAAATACTATAGACAACTGGACAAATCACCCTAAACATTATTCAGTGTTGTCACTAATAAATTTTTATTATGTGCATTTTATTGAAGCATCAAAATCTATCTTTGCCGTTATGGAATATCTAGGTTTCGAAGAGGTTGACTTAGGTATACAAGGAAGGGATCAATGTCAAACTTCCAACCATCTTAAGATTCTTTTTGTATCTAATATCTTTGTCATGAAATTGTAACTGACATCAACAAATAACTATTTAGGGAAACAACAAGAAGCTCCCATCAACTTTAAGAAAAGTCTACTATTTTGTTATTTATAACACCAACTCTTTCAGATATATCGACTACAATATACATAACTCTGACTCAATAAGAGCAACAAAATATATCGTGTATTCCCACAAAATAGATCTAGTGTGGGTAGAGTGTACGGAGTCCGCATCACTACTTCAGAAGTGAGTAAAAAGACCGTTTTCGATAAACCCTCGACTCAAGACATAAGTTAAACTCTGATTAGATTTTAAATTTTATATAGTATCAGTGTGTAATGATCTTAATCATATCCTATTAACTAGATGTTAGAGACAATTCTAAAACTATGAGTAGAAGAAGAAAATATAAAAAGTTAGTTGTAACTTCTTTTTTGGGTTAAATGAAGGCAAATAAAAACTAGAAATTTGGTAATGTCAACATAACATAAATATATGAAAAAAAGTAACATACTTATGCATCTGATAATTAAAATCCAAAAGTAACATAGTTATGCATATAATAATTAAAATCCTTGTTCTACATAGTTGCAACATTAAAATTGAGAGAATACTAAAAAACCTAGTTAAATACCACTCAATCCTCTTATCATTTACTTTTCGATCTTTAAATAGCCTTCAAATAATTCCAATTCAATCTTGAAAAATTACGAGATCGAACATCATCCCAATCTGGGCCATTTGGATCATCATTACATTCCAATCGGAGCTCCAAATCTATGCCATTCGGATCATTGTCGCTGTCATCAGGGTCTTCCTCAAAATGAGCAACCATATTGGACATCCTCGTAATCTGTTAGAAGAGGGAGAAGGAAAAAGTATGTGAGTGATTGTATGTAAAAAATAATATTTATTAACCATATTAATATATAAGTGCATATCTATTCCTCCAGAAGTAGTTCATTTTCTAAGGTTTCAATATGAATGCATAAATATTTTTAAAGAGTCCGAGCAACATATAATTAATTAATAGGAAATGAAAACAAACCTCTTCCGTTAATCTAATATTTTCATTTTGCAAATCTTGTAGGATTTTTTGTTCTTGCTCAACATTATTGAAATTAGCACAAATCCTTTCGTTCAACTCAGAATACAATTGCAAACTCTCAGCATGCAATCTTTCATTTTTCAAACGAAGAATGTCATTTTCCTCCATATCCCTTTGGGCCTGAAATTCGTGTAATGATATATACAAAGATATATTTGACCTTTATATACATATAAATAGTTTAATTTTTAAGTGATCGCCAAAATTTTACAATAAAAACCTGGATGTGATATCTTTTGTTGTCAAACCAAATTTTGATTTGCGTAGGGTCAAGCTCTAGCTCGTCACTTAGTTTCTCTATTACATGATCTTCTGGATCTGGCATCTTACTAAACATTCTGGATAGAAAATAAAAATTATAATACAGAAAAATAATTGATAAAAGATAAAAAAAAAGGAACAAAACAAAGAATAAGATTAATAAATGACAAGAAAGGAAAATCGAGAGAGATATGAACATTTTCTGTCATTAGACAATAAAAATATGTCGCTAGATTTATTTGGATTAAAAAATTCTTTTTAATTTGTACCTTTAAGAAAGACATAATTACTTTCATCTTTTGTAGTGTATGGCAGTTTGAGCATTGATTTAAAAAATATAACAAGATAAGAAATTATTATTTTTCATGATTTACGTAATTGTGTTAAACCACTTTGTTTTACTTTCTTTACAATTGGTGAAGTGAAACATTTGACAAGTCAAATTTCCATTCTAGTAGTGAAATGCACAAAAAGCTATGATAGACCTAGTAAAAAAACCTAGAGAACATGCAATTTTGTTATGTGACACACTAAAGAACATCATAAATAAGTAAAAACCTAAAAAAAATTAAAAGATAAATAAAAGAGTCAAAAAAATATAATTTATCTAACAAACTCACTCTTCAAGCTTTTTAATTGCTTGTTCAAACTCATTCTCTTGATCAGAATTTGACCTAATATTTTCATCATTTTGAGAAGCCATGAATGATCGAAAAATGAAATGAGAGAGAAGATAAAAATGTGATGGACAAATAAAGAATTCTCAATGAAGAATATATATATAGCAAAAATTTGACCAATATCAGAGTTATTAAATCTCTCAAGTAAAAAATATTTAATGATTCATGAATTCTTGTTAACAAATATTTAATTATTGAGATGATCTAATCTAACTATTCATCAATTCTATTGGGAAAAGTCAGATATTATTTTGAAATTTATGTCATAGATAAAAGTAAGTTTAATTTAAATAAAGCTGAAGTACTTAATCAGTTTAATGCAATTTGACTGCATTTTCCTGGTATTTTGATCAATCTTTTTTTCTTTTTTCATATTGTTTACTTGAGTGAAGGCTTAAAACCCACAATTAAACTATTTTAATTTTAAATTTTTTTATTGAATTATTGGGAGTGTAAGTTTCCTCCTATATGAATTATTACCTAATGATCGGTGAAATATATCTGGATCAAATATTTATCTACAAATGCTTCTAGGTACGTTGGGATATAAAATATATGTCCATTGACATATATAACGGGTTTATTAACTGACACATTATCTTTTATTTTTTTTTTTAAAAAATTCTAATTAATTCGGTAAGTCCTAAAACTCTCTCCTTTCAAGTCAGAGATATCAACACCTCGGCTGAGATGAGACTACAACTAAGAAGGTGGAGAAGAAAATATTGGTTATCGGAATAGAAAATAAATTAATTTATATGGTGATAATTTTTATTTTAACCTAATATTAATTTATAACTTTGTCACGGTGATTGTTTTTCCACATGGAGTGCTACATGACAGAATTCTTAAACAAAAGAGAAAGTGTAATATGTAAGCCGTCATATATTATTGAAGTGTGTTTCAAAACTATTAGATGATAGCCCAGGTAGCAAATTTACACTATATAATTCAGATATGAAACTCAAAAGTTAAAACAATTTAGATATATTTTTTACTTTTAGCTCTTTTTATAAAAGCTAACAGCTAGAGTTTATTAAACATTTGACAAAAATTAGAAGTCCTCTCATCATACTAATTCTAAAATTATTATTTCATACTTGCCTCTTATCGTACTAATTCTAAAATTATTATTTCATACTTGTTGATTTTTTTCCCAATTTTTTTTAACAATTCTTCTCATCTGCTAACACCCCACTCCCCACCCCCTCCGTCCATTTAGAAATGATGGATAAATTCTCACGTTAAAAATAAATTTGAGATTAGAATAACTCTTTTGAAAAAATATTTGTGAGTTGTGAGCGAGTAGACACATATTTTACAATAAAATTAGTTTGCATCACTGTAGACAGAACCATCAAAATATATTAATAACAAAACTTTTTTCAAGATATTGATCAACATTCAAGATTGTTAAAAGAGTAATTGAATTCTATTCCTAAGGGGGGGGGGGGAGAAAAAAAAACCCACATATATATCAAAAAATTGTGGCATCCGAATCGATTTTTGTGCATCTCGATTAATTTTATGAAATATCCATCACCTCGCACTAGAAACATATAACAGATAATTTTATCCATCAAAACTAGAATAGTATAGATGGAAAAAAATCATCCAGTATTTTGATTTTTCAATTTTTCTTTTCTAGCAAATTAAAAAAACACAAAACACAAAACACACGAGGTGATTTCTTATTATGTGTCTAAGTATTAGTGGATAGAGTAACTAAGTATTTATTATGATATGGTGAGAGAGATAACTCGTGAATTAGTCCAAATATATGTAAGTTGATTCGAACATCACAATTGTAAAAAGAGGAAAAAGAGGAGAGAACAATTAATGAAAAAGAGCAAATATCGAATGAAACTAGCAAGAAAATCACATAAACCATGAAAAGGCTTTTCACTGTCAATTATTTCTGTTTTTCGAAGTGAAATTGTAATAATAATAATAAGAACAAAAAAAGACGTTGGTTAAGATTACGTATAACTCTAAGAGGGGTGAATTTATATATGTAGTTTTCAATTACGTCAATTAAAAGGTAATTCTATGTACAAACATTAATTGATAACATTTTAAAATGGAAAACAATATATATATATATATATACACACACACACACACACACATTGTTTCAGACGAAAATTCTCTTTAACTATGGCCAAAGAAAGTAATGAAACAAAACATGTCAAAATATACAATATAAGGAAATTTTTTACTTAAAATTAGAAGTGCAGTTGAAACTTTGTGCAGACAATAATTGATAACGTTAAAGAAATGAAAAATTGTCTTCTATTAGTAGGTCAAAATATATTGATATATAGTGTACAAGGAAATATTTACTTGGGTTTATTAATAACTAAGTGTTCAATTAATCATCAAGAACCAAATTTGTATACTCTTAGATTTATTGACTAGAGTATACATAACTTAAACTTTGATTGCATTTGAAAATCTATATATATCGTCGATGTATAAAGATATTAAACATATCCAAATTACTAGATGTTAGAGACAACTATAATATGACTAGAAGAAGAACAAAAAATAAGTTGTAACCCCAACATAACATAAAGTAAATATATAAAGAAAAGTAACATAGTTATGCATATGATAATTAAAATTCAAGTCTTACATAGTTGCAAGATTAACTTAAAAGAGAATACAAAAAAAACACTAGTTGAATACCACTAATTAACCCTTTTTTCATTCGCTTCCCAATCTTCAAATACCCTTTAAAACGTTTCAAACCTTCAATTCATTTTTGAAAAATTGCCAGATTGAACATCATCCCAATCTGAGCTCCAAATCTGGGCCATTTGGATCATCGTTACATTCCAATCGGAGCTCCAAATCTATGTCATCCGAATCATCAATGTAATCATTAGCGATTTCCTCGATATGATCAATCATATTGAACATCATCGTAATCTGTTAAAACGAGAGGGAAGGAAAAAATATGTGAGCGATTGTATGTAGAAAATAACAATTATTAACCATATTAACAAGTGCATATCTGATTCTCCAAAAATAGTTCATTTTTTGAGGTTTCAACACAAATATACAAATATTTTTAAAGAATTCGTGTAACATATAGTTAATTAATAGGAAATGAAAGCTGACCTCATCTGTAATGGTAGCATTCTCGTTTTCATTTTGCATGTCTTGTAGGATTTGTTCTTGCTCAGGATTATAGCAATTAGCACAAATCCTATTGTTCAACTCTGAATGCATTTGCAAAATCTCAGCATGCAATCTTTCATTTTCCAAACGAAGAATCTCACGTTCTTCCATATCTCTTTGAGCCTGAAATTTGTGTAATTCAATACGATCATAATTTAAAAAAAAAAAAAGGTGATCCGATGCACTAAAACTCTGCTCTGCACAGAGAAGGGATCAGACCGACCACAAGGGGTTGTTTCCACGATTTGAACCCCTTATATTCACATGACAGTAACCTCACATCACAATTCATACATACATGTATGTGGCAAAAACGAAAAGATGAAATCACGATTGTTGTGATAACACTAACGGACGTAGTGTAGCAAAAATTTTAGTTAGGACACCGTTGTAGTAATTGACACTTTTTTTTTTATTCATCTTGTAACTTAGGAATCTTTTAGACGATGGACTAAATATTCAATTTAAGAAAATTTATAATCTTATGAAAAAATAAATGACCTTATCTCGACTTTTGTAAGTAATTCTAAACATTAGAAGATAACTTAGAATTTTGTAACTTTATTTATTTTATAGTATTAGTTAAGTAAAGATATTTATTATAAATAGTTCCATTTTCGTCTACGTCTAGTGCTCGGGCTATAAACAAAGGTGGAAGTTCCTTCAAAATATTTTCGAAAGATTAAGCATTAATAAGTTATATGAACGTACATTAGACCTAACTCAAAACATTTTTCGAAAGGGTAACTTCTTAAAAACTATATTTACAGAACTAACATTTCTTATTAACCATTTGTTGTGCTCTAAAATCTTCTTTTGACATGTCAAGAGAATTCAACAATTTAACTAAGATAAGGTGGGAATTTTTAGGAAGGAGTAAAAATTTTTTTTAAAAAAATTGAACTATTTAAAGTAAAAAAAAAAGACTTTATATATATATAAATAGTTTAATTTTTAAGCGACCATTAAAATTTTATAATAATAAGAACCTGAATCTGGTATCTTTTGTTGTCAAACCAAATTTTGACTTGTGTTATGTCAAGCCCTAGCTCCCCACTCAGCTGCTCTATTACATCATTCTCTGGATCGGGCATCTTGCTGAACATTCTGATCAGAAAACAAAAATTATAATGATATTAAAACAATTGATAAAAAAACAAAAGAGTAACAAAACAAAGAGGAAAATTAATAAATGACAAGAAAGGAAAACCATGAGAGATATGAACATCTTCTGTTATTAGACAATAAAAAAACGCCGCTAATCCTATTTGGATTAAAGAATTCTTCTTAATTATCATTAATAAATTCATATAGTTACTTTTTAAAAAAATTTATAATAAGATAAGAAATTATCCTCTTTCATGATTTACATAATTATATCAACCTTTTTCTTTTACTTTATTTAAAATTAGTGAAGTGAGAAATATGCTTTTATTTTTAGTCATGTTAAAAACTAAAATCTGAACAAATCATAAACATCACAAATCAATAAAGTTGCATACTTGATAAATTCGAAATCAAAACTAAAATGAGAACATTTTTAAAAATTAAAAATGAAAAAATAATTTAGCAACACGAGGTAAGACATATATCTTAAAGTTATAGATCTCACTATCCAAAAAAGAATTTTCAACAGAGGTTCAATCGAAATGTCATCGAAAAATTTCTGACAAGTCAAACTCCCATTCTAAATAATGAGATGCACAAAAAGCTACAAAAGATACCGTAAAGAACATCACAAATGAGTAAAAATCTAAAAAAAATTAAAAAGGAAACAAAATTATTTATTTAACAAACTCACTCTTCAAGTTTTTCGATCACTTGTTCAAATGAATATCGACATATTGATTTTTCATTCTCTTGATCAGAATTTGGCCCAACATTTTCATCATCTTGAGAAGCCATGAATGATCGAAAAATGAAATGAGAGAAGATAAAAATATGACGGACAAGTAAAGAATTCTTATTATAGAAAATATATATAGGAAAAAAGTTTGACCCGTTTTAGATTTATTAAATCTTTCACATGAAAAATATTTGACGATTCATGAATTTTTGTTAACAAATATTTAGTGTGAGATTATGTAGTCTAACTACTCATTAATACCAACACGAAAAGTCAAACATTTAAAAAAAAAAGTATTTCACAGATAATATTTAATTTAATTAAAATAAAGATGAAGTGCTTAATTTACTTAATGTAATTTTTGGTTATTGCATCTAAATTTGACTACACTTTTGTAGTCTAGTCAATTTTCTTTTCTTTTTTCAAATTATTTTATAAGAGTTAAAGGATAAAAAATATACTTAAACTATTTCAATTTTTGAGTTTCATATAACAAAATTATTGGGGGTGTAAGGATAAAAAATATACTTAAAACTATTTCAATTTTTTAGTTTAATATAACAAAATTATTGGGGGTGTAAGGATAAAAAATATACTTAAAACTATTTCAATTTTTTAGTTTCATATAACAAAATTATTGGGATTTGGGGGCTGTGAATTCTTCTCATCTGCGCCCCCACCCCACCCCACCCAAACCAACACATACACACACCTCCTCAATCTTGATAGTTAGAAATATGAATAAATTGTCACGTTAAAAATAAAATTGAGATTAAAATAATTTTTTTGTAAAAATATTTTTAAGTTGTGAACGAGAAGACACATATTTTACAACAAAATTAGTTTTCATCACTACATACAGTACCATGAAAATATATTGATAACAAAAATTTAGTTTCAAGATTTTGATCAACATTCAAGATAGTTAAAAGAGTAACTGAAGTTTATTCCTAAGAGGGAAAGAAAAAAAAATCCCAAATAGTACATGCATGTCAGTAGTTAATTAAATATATATATATAATCGTGGCATCCGAATTGATTTTTGAGAATCTCGACTAATTCTATAAAATATTCATCACCTCGCACTAGCAACATGCATCAGATAGTTTTATCCATCAAAATTAGGATAGTATAGATGGGAGGAAATCACCTAGTGTCTTATTTTTTTAATTTTTCTTTTCTAGCAAAAAAAACACAAAACACACATACACTAGGTGATTTTTTATTATGTGTGTAT
This sequence comes from Capsicum pubescens, assembly GCA_030864215.1. Lineage (NCBI taxonomy): Eukaryota > Viridiplantae > Streptophyta > Magnoliopsida > Solanales > Solanaceae > Capsicum > Capsicum pubescens. The sequence continues at coordinate 304,680,298 of CM061549.1, read as the reverse complement.
GTATTAGTGAACGAAGTAACTAAGTATTAATTATAATATAGTGAGAGAGATAACTCGTGCATTAGTCCAGGTATATATAAGTTAATTCGAACACCACAATTATTAAAAGAAGAAAATGAGAAGAGAACAATTAAAGAGAAAGAGTAAATATAGAATGAAACAAGCAAGAAAATCACATAAACAATGAAAAAGCTTTTCATTGTCAATTATTTCTATTTTTCAAAGTGAAACTTCAATAATAATAAGAACAAAAAAAGACGTTGGTTGAAATTACGTATAACTCTAAGAGGGGTGAATTTATGTAGTTTTCAATTACGTCAATTAAAAGGTAATTCTATGTACAAACATTAATTGATAACATTTTAAAATGAAAAACACACACTCACACACTAATATATATATATTCAGACTAAAATTCTCTTTAACTAGGGCCAAAGAAAGTAATGAAACAAAACATGTCAAAATATACAATATAAGGAAATCTTTTACTTAAAATTAGAAGTGCAGTCGAAACTTTGTGCATACAATAATTGATAACGGTAAAGAAATGAAAAATTGTCTTCTATTAGTAGGTCAAAATATATTGATATATAGTGTACAAGGAAATATTTACTTGGGTTTATTAATAACTAAGTGTTCAATTAATCATCAAGAACCAAATTTGTATACTCTTAGATTTATTGACTAGAGTATACATAACTTAAACTTTGATTGCATTTTAAAATCTATATATATCGTCGATGTATAAAGATATTAGACATATCCAAATTACTAGATGTTAGAGACAACTCTAATATGACTAGAAGAAGAACAAAAAATAAGTTGTAACCCCAACATAACATAAAGTAAATATATAAAGAAAAGTAACATAGTTATGCATATGATAATTAAAATTCAAGTCTTACATAGTTGCAAGATTAACTTAAAAGAGAATACTAAAAAAACACTAGTTGAATACCACTAATTAACCCTTTTTTCATTCGCTTCCCAATCTTCAAATACCCTTTAAAACGTTTCAAACCATCAATTCAGTCTTGAAAAATTGCCAGATTGAACATCATCCCAATCTGAGCTCCAAATCTGGGCCATTTGGATCATCATTACATTCCAATCGGAGCTCCAAATCTATGTCATTCGAATCATCATTGTAATCATTAGCGATTTCCTCGATATGATCAATCATATTGAACATCATCGTAATCTGTTAAAACGAGAGGGAAGGAAAAAATATGTGAGTGATTGTATGTTGAAAATAACAATTATTAACCATATTAACAAGTGCATATCTGATTCTCCAAAAATAGTTCATTTTTTGAGGTTTCAACACAAATATACAAATATTTTTAAAGAATTCGTGTAACATATAGTTAATTAATAGGAAATGAAAGCTGACCTCATCTGTAATTGTAGCATTCTCGTTTTCATTTTGCATGTCTTGTAGGATTTGTTCTTGCTCAGGATTATAGCAATTAGCACAAATCCTATTGTTAAACTCTGAATGCATTTGCAAAATTTCAGCATGCAATCTTTCATTTTCCAAACGAAGAATCCCACGTTCTTCCATATTCCTTTGGACCTGAAATTTGTGTAATGATATATTCAAAGATATATTTGACCTTTATATATAAATAGTTTAATTATTAAGCAACCATCAAAATTTTATAATAAGAACCTGGATGTCGCATCTTTTGTTGTCAAACCAAATTTTGATTTGCGTAGGGTCAAGCTCGAGCTCATCACTCAGTTGCTCTATCACATGATCTTCCCGAACTGACATCTTACGAAATATCCTGGTCAGAAAACAAAAATTATAATGCAGAAAAATGAATTAAAAAAGCCCAAAAAAGTAACAAAACAAAAAGGAAAATTAATAAATGACAAGAAAGAAAAATCGAGAGAGATATGAACATCTTCTGTCATTAGACAAGAAAAACACGTTGCTAATCCTATTTGAATTAAAAAATTCTTGTTAATTACAAGAAAGACATAGTTGCTTCCATTTTTTTATAGTGTATGACATTTTGAGCATCAATTAAAAAAATATAACAAGATAAGAAATCATTCTTTTTCATGATTTACGTAATTGTATTTAACCATTTTGTTTTACTTTCTTTATAAGTAGTGAAGTGAACCATGTAATTTTGTTATGTGACACACTAAAGAACATCATAAATAAGTAAAAACCTATAGAAATTTAAAAAGATAAATAAAAGAATCGAAAAAATATAATTTATCTATCAAACTCACTCTTCAAGTTTGTTAATTGCTTGTTCATATGAATATCGATATATTGATTTCTAATTCTCTTCATCAGAATTTGGAACAAGAATTTCATCATCTTGAGAAGCCATGAATGATCAAAAAATGAAATGAGAGAGAAGACAAAAATGTGACGGACGAATAAAGAATTAATAATGAAGAACATATATATAGAAAAATAATTTGACAAATTTCAGAGTTATTGAATATTTCACGTAAAAATTATTTGATGATTCATGAATTCTTGTTAAACATTTAATTATTGAGATTATCTAATCTAACTACTCATTAATACTATTAGGAAAAGTTAGATATTATTTTAAGATTTATGTCATAGATAAAAGAAAGTTTAATTAAAATAAAGCTAAAGTGCTTAATCAGTTTAATGCAATATGACTGCACTTTTTTCATATTTTGGTCAATCTTTTTTTCTTTTTTCTTTTTTTCACATTTTCTGCTAGAGTGAAGGCTTTAAAACAAAATTAAACTTTTTCAGTTTTCGAGTTTCTTATTGAATTAACTGTAAATTTCCTCCTACATGAATTATTATCATATAACTAATGAAATACATCTAGACGTTGATTAGACCAAATATTTGTCAACAAATACTTCTAGGTACTTTTGGACATAAAATATATGTCCACTAACATATGTAACGAGTTTATTATCTAACACATTATCTTTTCTTTTTTAAATATTTTTTGATTGATTCTTTAAGACCTTAGTCTCTCCCTTTCAAGTTAGAGATATTAACACCATGACTAACCACTAGAGTTGACATGGTGGTTCAGCGCTATGTCCCTTAAGCAAGAGGTCGGGGGTTCGATCCCAGACTCTGACGAATGGAGTGAACTCTGTGGCTAGTTCCCTACCGCTTAGTGCGCTGACAGAGGAACGGAGGATTAGTCTCACGGCTGCCGGCTATGGGGATACCTTGGGAAACAAAAAAAAAAAGATATTAACACCACGACTGCGATAAGACTATAACTGAGAAGGTGGAGAAGAAAATATTGATTATCAGGATAAAATATAAACTAATTTGTAGCTTGATAATTTTTGCCTTTAACTTGGCATAATATGGTGTGCCAAGTCATCATTGGAAAATCCTTTTCGAAACCATTTGACTCTTTAAACCGGTTTACGAACAGAGATTCTGGCAAAGGAATTCTGTTGACCGAGGGGAAGGTGTTAGGCACCCCTCGATCCCGTGGTTCGACCACGGTCGCTTGGTGGAGCGTATCGGCTAATTTGACATTACAAATGTACAAACCACATAAACACACAAAACAAGCAAACAAATAAATCACACAAAATTCAAAACAAACAAAAATAATGTTCAGTCCAAATTATACAATCCAAAATAAAAGAGGTGCTGAAATATAAAACCTATTCTATTCTAAACTAATCCTAAAATAAACTCCACCCGACGTTCCGGGCCTTGATCACGAGCCTCCTTTGCGTACATGCTACTTCAGGGCATTCCCCGGATAAATCAATACAAATCCTTCGGGGCATTCCCCGGCCAAATGAGTACAATTTAAACTTTTCGTGCAATAAAGTAGAAAGTACCATTCACACACATATTCAAACACTCCAATAAATCGTTATTCCTAAATTTGCCTAACCGGCCTACGTTTGCCTACCAAGTTCAACATATCACAATTCTATCATGTTTAACATTATCAATATATCAAAATTAATCAATATTCATTTTCCTCCATTTTTAATCCCCACCTTAATTCATTTTTAACCACGTGATTAACCTATTTCAATACACAATCCACCAATCGAGAATAACAAAAATTCACCAATCATGCTTAGCACATCACACACCCAAATGTCACCAACAGTTCACATCAACAAACAAACCACGGTATCAAATCACACACAATCACAATCACATAAGAATTAAATAAAAGAGAAGAAAGAATTGGACCTTAAATTTGAAGCTTTCAAACTCAATGTTATTCGAATAAAAAGAGTCCTCACCCGGAAAGCTCGAGGTGAACCTTAACACCAACAATCCAACTCGACAAATAATGACCCATTCACCGTCACTTTTCACGCCGTCACTGTTCACCGGTCACTGTTCACCGGTTATTGTTCACCGGTTACTTTTTTTTTTTTTTTCATTGTTGTTCTTGTTCTTGTGAGGAAGATTATTTGGTGATTCTTGTTATTGTGGAGAAGATGATGATCAAAGAATGAGCCTCCCTTTTTCCTCTTAGAATTTTTCTTTTATAATGAGCATGGATTTGTTATGATGTGGGAATTTTGGTGGGTCCCCCATATATTCTTTCTTTGTGGACAAAAAAAAGGAGGGGGGGGGGGAATCACATGGGTAGTTAGGGTAGATGGATGCTTTTGATTGGGTAGGTTGTTAGGATAAGATAAATTAGTTAGAGGTATTTTTTTGTTTATTTTTGTATTTTTGTGGGATATAATTACATGTGGTTGGACACATGGTAAGGTGAACTAAAAATGAATAAAATTAGACTTCGGGAGGGACAAAATTAGGTGTCTACAAGAATTTGGCACAAGATTTTCATCATCTTGAGAAGCCATGAATGATCAAAAAATGAAATGAGAGAGAAGATAAAAATGTGACGGACGAATAAAGAATTCATAATGAAGAACATATATATAGAAAAATAATTTGACAAATTTCAGAGTTATTAAATATTTCACTTAAAAAATATTTGATGAATCATAAATTCTTGTTAAACATTTAATTATTGAGATTATCTAATCTAACTACTCATTAATACTATTAGGAAAAGTTAGATATTATTTTAAGATTTATGTCATAGATAAAAGAAAGTTTAATTAAAATTAAGCTAAAGTGCTTAATCAGTTTAATACAATCTGACTGCACTTTTCTCATATTTTGGTCAATCTTTTTTTTTTTTTTTCTTTTTTTCACATTTTCTGCTAGAGTGAAGGCTTTAGAACACAATTAAACTTTATCAGTTTTCGAGTTTCTTATTGAATTAACTGTAAATTTCCTCCTACATGAATTATTATCATATAACTAGTGAAATACATCTAGACGTTGATTAGACCAAATATAGGAATCAAAGGGGATGACTCGAATAAAAGGTACGTCTTATAGGAATCAAAGGGGATGACTCGACTAAAAGGTACGTCTTATAGGAATCAAGGGAAATGACTCGACTAAAAGGTACGTCTTCTAGGAATCAAAGGGGATGAATCGACTAAAAGGTACGTCTTATAGGGGTCAAAGGGGATGACTCGACTAAAAGGTACATCTTATAGGAATCAAGGGAAATGACTCGACTAAAAGGTACATTTTCCAGGAATCAAGGGGGATGACTCGACTAAAAGGTACGTCTTATAGGAATCAAATGGGATGACTCGACTAAAAGGTATTCCTTATAGGAATCAAGGGAAATGACTCGACTAAAAGGTACGTCTTCTAGGAATCAAAGGGGATGACTCAACTAAAAGGTACGTCTTATAGGAATCAAAGGGGATGACTCGACTAAAAGGTACGTCTTATAGGAATCAAGGGAAATGACTCGACTAAAAGGTACGTCTTCTAGGAATCAAAGGGGATGACTCGACTAAAAGGTACGTCTTATAGGGGTCAAAGGGGATGACTCGAATAAAAGGTACGTCTTATAGGAATCAAAGGGGATGACTCGACTAAAAGGTACGTCTTATAGGAATCAAGGGATGACTCGACTAAAAGGTACGTCTTATAGGAATCAAAGGGGATGACTCGACTAAAAGGTACGTCTTATAGGAATCAAGGGAAATGACTCGACTAAAAGGTACGTCTTATAGGAATCAATGGGGATGACTCAACTAAAAGGTACGTCTTATAGGAATCAAAGGGGATGACTCGACTAAAAGGTACGTCTTCTAGGAATCAAAGGGGATGACTCGACTAAAAGGTACTTATTATAGGAATCAAAGGGGATGACTCGACTAAAAGGTACGTCTTATAGGAATCAAGGGAAATGACTCGACTAAAAGGTACATCTTATAGGAATCAAAGGGGATGACTCGACTAAAAGGTACGTCTTATAGGAATCAAAGGGGATGACTCAACTAAAAGGTACGTCTTATAGGAATCAAGGTAAATGACTCGACTAAAAGGTACGTGTTATAGGAATCAAACGGGATGACTCGACTAAAAGGTACGTCTTACAGGAATCAAAGGGGATGACTCGACTAAAAGGTACGTCTTATAGGAATCAAGGGAAATGACTCGACTAAAAGGTATGTCTTCTAGGAATCAAAGGGGATGACTCGACTAAAAGGTACGTCTTATAGGAATCAAGGAAAATGACTCGACTAAAAGGTACGTCTTCTAGGATTCAAGACTTAAGTCAGGAAGTTCATTACCTAAGAAGCAAAATTCAAATTACCCAATCAAGAAAGTGTGTTTCCTTATCAATTTTGTTGGAATTATCAAAATAATGAAGTGCGTCTCCTTACCAAAGCTGCTTGAATTACCAAAACAAGGAAGTGCGTCTCCTAGAGATCTTGAATTATGAGTTTTACCATGGTTTTGATTACCAAACCTGTGCAGCAACCTTGCCTCTTGCATTTGTTGAGGTGAGAAATTACGTCCTTTGATGTTTAGGTTCTGAAATCCTTGATCTGAATGCAACATGTATTCCTATTACATTCAAAGAAAACTTGTGAGTTTAAAAACATGGTGGCTAGTATGTGGCTTTGGCTTTTGAGGCAATTGCTCCTTCCCCTGTCATATTTAGCTTTGCTTCCAACCATTAGCATATGTCATTGACTTGCTGTATCATTGACTCAAACTCAGCTTATTAAGAGTGACTCTTAAACAAACACAGTATTTCTGCTTTTTCGTGTTTCTCAAATAAACCCTTTGAACCTTGGTATTTCCATGAGTTCCCCGACTTCTCTGTTGACAAAACTTCCTGCATGCCTTTTTTGGTCTCACAATCATGTCTCTTTCATGTGCTAACTTTTGTCTTGATTTGTACAATTAAAGAAACTGGTGGCCAGTTTTGAAATCTTTTCTCACTTGTTTTGACATGGACTTGACTCAAAAACAAGAAACGAAAAAAAAGAATGACAATTTAATTTTGATAACTGACTCAAGAAAGATAAAATTAAAATAAAGAGAAGAAAGAAAAGACAATGAATGTCCCCTTTTAAAACAAACAAACAAAAATTCATCTAAAAATGACAGTCAACACTAATGATTATGCCATGCATTTTGAATTAAGCAGCTTGATCTTTTCATCCAAACTTTCTACCCATTGTTGTTGAGTTAATGGCCTTGAAACTGAGTTGCTTTCTTAGGTCAATTGCATTTAAGACCCCATTCGTCTAGTGGCGCCTTGAAGGGTTTTAGCCAACAAGCTTCTTTCATTTTCTCTCGGCTCACTATCGTCTTATGGTGCCCGTGAGGGTTTTCACCAATAAGACTCTCTCATTTTTATTTCTCTCTTGATTCTCTATACTGAGGAAGACAAATAGTTCCCAAATGCATCATCATATTCCTTGCATGCTCCGCCTTAACATCCTAAAAGATTGATTTGGAGGTCTTTCTTTGGTTGTAACTTGGCTTTTGGATAAGGTTAGAAAGAAAGGATGGCATGGGGCCCAAACGACACTTGAAGTGGGGTAGGACTTACAACTTTTGGAATCGACTCAAACAATGAGGATTAACTCATGCCCCAGTTTCTTTTGATTGGGTGACTCTAAATTGTTTATTTGGTTGGACCGAGCCCTAAGTAGGGTAGCCTACGTATCTCACCCTCGAGAGAGGAGAATCAGGTCATGCGTAGTTCTGGCAGCTTGTCCTTTTGCTTTGATCTGATTTTTTTTATTATTCGCTATTTTCACTTTGCGATTCTTTTTTTTCTAACTCTATTTTTCTTGACACTCTTTTTTGGAAACATTTTTGTCTCTTTTTTGTAACTTTTGACTTTATCTTTTTTCTTGACACTATTCTTTGAACTTTGCTTACTCTATCTTGATTCCAAAAGAGGGGTATGAAAGAAAATGACACTAAGGTTCAAATGGGGTAAACAAAGGATGACACAATGTTTGGATAGCAGAATGAAATGCCTTCATCATATCAATCTTTGAAAATGCAAGTACATACCATGCAATATGAAAGTGCACGATCAAGTTTACTTATGAAATGTTTTACAACACTAACTTGCCCCGAGCATGTGTGCCATCTCTTTTCTACACTTGCCCAGCATACAACTCCACTTTGTTGTACATTCCTCATGCTGAAGGACTCATGACTTCGTGGAGCTAATTTTCTTCCCTTTCCTCTTGATAGGATCACGTAGACACTGTTTGACCTAATTAAGATATGACTTTCAATTGATGACCAAGTTATTCTCACGATTTTCAAAATAATAGCCTTAATTTTCAAAGAAGGTTTCAACTTGATCACCAAATGCCCCAGCACTCTATCTATTTCCTCAGATGCTCTCTTTTTCTAACTTTAACCCTCTGATTCAATGTTCATTCTTAAACTGGATGTTAAGATCTAGCTATAAATTTCACTAGCATATCATATCACTAGAGCAACATAAAATGTACTATGTAAAAAAAAAATATATTTAAAACACAAAGAAAAAGGGGACACTCCATTTAATAAAAATGAAAGATAGAAGGGTTTGAACATAAACGACAAAGGGAAAAAACAAGATAAATACCGAACTACAACCCTGAATTAATTCGAAGAATAGAAAATAAAACAAAACAAACTACCAAACCCCTTCCTGGTAAGGAGATGGGTGACTTCTCCATTGCTCAGCCTGACATCTTAGCCACTGGCTTGCATATCAACATGACTGGAGCTTCCACCACTGTCAGACATATTTCCTTCAACAAATAAGCTCTGGATCCCCATGCTTAACTCATTGCCTCCCACAGATTGTGCAGTACCGCGTGCTGGTGAAGAACTCTGTGGGATGGTCGAAGGGCCAATGTTTTGCACCACAATCAATTTATCTTGAATTATCTTTTCTATTTCTCTTTTCAAAGTGCGACAATCTTCAGTACTATGACCCTGAACATCAGAATGATATGCACATCGCACATTAGGATCAAAGCTTCTTGAATGCGGGTCAGGAGTATACCCAAGGAGAGGAGTGATCATGCCCTGCTATACCAATCTCTGGAATAAACTGGCATAGGATTCCCCAATAGGAGTGAAATTATCTTTTTCCTTCCTCCTCTTTCCGAACTCTGGCCTCGGATGAAATTTGGATTTAGAGGTCCCTTGGTAAATTTGTGGGGGTCGAGGACGATGTTGAGGGACAGGGGCATGCCATTGTGGATAAGAAGATGGATGAGCATACAATTGTGCATTGTTCACAGGATATCGAGGAAGTGGAATGGGATTTGTTGGATTTCGGAGAAAGAAACCTTGTTGCAAGTGGTTATGTGGATCTGATATGTACGCTCGGTATTGAGGCTGAAAGTATTGGTGGGTTGAACCTCTCAAACTCTGCTTTGGCCCTATCATGACAATAGGTTCGTTTTCCTTCTTCTTTCCTTCAATTTCTCTTGGTTGATTGCAATGTCGTCCCGAATATTTCACAGAATCCTTCTGTCCATCAGGCTCCCCAAATTTTGATGTCTCAAAGCTGGGAGAAAGGTTAACACTTGAAGACATGCCCCAGTTTTTATATGAAACATCTTCATAGCCCATAAGTCCAGGGGAATTTTTCATATCATTTTCTACACTCTTCACTTTCCCAACCATTTTCTCTGGCTCTTTTGGCATGCTAGGCTTCTTAGTAAGAAATTTTGGCGGTTCACTTAACTTAACTGTAGGCTCAAGAGTATACAAATGATCATCAACAGTATTGAACGTGGAGTCACTAGTGGACTGGGAAATCACCTTTGTTGGATTGATAGACAAAGTGGAAGCCTTAGTAGAAGGTTGAGCAACAAAAGCACAGGCGGTATATGGTGCTGTGAATGTGGTAGACTTATACTGAGGAGATAAAGAAAGAGTGGTGGAAGTATTGAGGTGCATTTGACGTGGAATGGATTCTGAGGCATGCTGTGGTGCATCAACAATAGTAGGAAACTGACTTTGCGATTTTGGTAGAAGACTCAAGGTATTTGCAGGGTCAAAAGTGGAGAACGGAGATGGAGGCAGCCCACTATCCCAAGCTCGGTACATTCCCATCATTTGTTGTCTCAGTCTCAAATTCTCTTCCTTTAAACTCTCAATTTCCCGACTCTTTGTTTCATCCATGATGCCACTCTCTGTATCCTTGTTGGACACAACTAACCCTTCCTTGGATTTGGTGTGATATGGAGGACCAGCCAGGAAACCACAAACCAACCACCTTAAACTAACTGAACAAGAGGTAACAAATATGTTAGAGTTCAACATTTTTTTTTCTTCAAAACCTCTTCTTCTTTTTTTCTTGAAGAAAAATCACCGAACCCTAGAAAGGCGCCTATGTATCTCACCCCCGAAAAGGGAGAATCAGGTGTGCGTAGTTCGTGAAGTTTTGCCAAAATGGCCAATTAAAATCTTTTTTTTTCTTTTTCTTGAAACTTTAAAAAGAAAAGAAAATAACAAATTATCAAAAGAATTGACGAAAATCTTTTTGCATTTTTTAGGTTTAAACTCCCTATACAAAAATGGAATCTATGATTACCAAAGAAGAATCTTTTTGGGGTTTCGATTTAGAATTTCCTAGGAAAATAAAACTTGAAACTATTAAAGAAAAATCTTTTTGTAGTTTTCTTTTAGAGATGTATATGAAACACCTACTCTAAGTGATGAGTGAAGAAAATCTTTTTGAATTTTTCAGATTCCTGTACAACATGAAATCTATGGTTACCGAAGAAAATATTTTTGGATTTTCGATTTTAAATTTCATACGAAAATGAAACTTGAACCTATTAAAGGAAAATATATTTTTTTGCTTTCTTTTAAAGATGTACATGAGACACCTACTCTAAATGAAGAGTGAAGAAAATCTTTTTTGAATTTTTGAAATAAGATCCCCGAACCTAAAATAGGTTGCCTACATATCTCACTCCCGAGAGAGGAGAATCAGGGGTGCGTAGTTCGTTCAGATTGGACAATTAACGATTAACTAACAGATTGACCCTAACTTAAGGGCACAACCAAAGACAAACGAATAAAATCTTTTTGAGGTTTTTTTTTTTCTTTAATTAGACACTTCAACTAAACTGACACCAACAATTATGAAGGAAAAAAAAATCTTTTTGGTATTTTCATTACATGAAATGTACAAATTTCTACCATTTTTTGCATTTTCTTTTATAAAAACTGCTAAAAAAAATCTTTTTTTTTGAAAATTTCGAATTATGAATGCATGCTAAAAGAGACAAATGAAAAATCTTTTTGATATTTTCCTTTTTGAGAAATGAGTGCAAAAGGTAAAAATCTTTTTTTTTTTGAATTTTTGGATTGTGAAGAAGAAAAACCATAAAGAACACTAAAAGCTACGACACTCTTTTTTTTTTCTTCTTTTCGACACACTTCACTTTTTTTCTCTATTTTTTTCAACAGTTCTTGCCTACGCACCTTACTTCTAACACATGTTTTCACCAAATCAGTCCGTCAAATGACCCCATTACCCTCAAAGATGCAACATTTAGCACGTAGGGATGCGTTAGAGGTGAGTCTCCTACAAAGGACCAAGTGGGCCCCGCTAGGTCTCAAAATGATGCACATAAGCATGACCTAAAGGCTGACCTACGTTGTGGTTTACTAACAAGGCCGTTCGGGGGAGCATATGGTCGATAGTGGCTGCTTTGTTTTCCACCTACTTCATACATCCAACGGCTCCCCCCCTAAAATAAAGGTGACTCAACTAGAGTTCGTGCGCACGACGTGTGCTCCTAGACTTGTTGCAGAAAGAAGGCCGGGGGGATGGACTCATGATGACAGATATAAAGAAGTAACACATAGGATAAATACTATAAACAAAGAGCACGAAAACGCACAAAAGTGAAAACAATAATCACAAACAATGCTTATACACTTGTAATGCCAAAAAAAGCCGATACGGCTAAAAAATAAGCTCGAATTCTGAAACGTTCCCCAGCAGAGTCGCCAGAGCTGTCACACCCCTTTTTCGACTCAAAAAAAGATATGTATTTTAAGGTTTGAAAGGGTTTTTTTATTAAAGTGACAAAATGAAGATTGGTTCCGAAAAAAGATTGTTTTTACATTCAAAATCAGAGTCGCCACTTGGCATAATATGGTGTGCCAAGTCATCATTGGAAAATCCTTTTCGAAACCATTTGACTCTTTAAACCGGTTTACGAACAGAGATTCTGGCAAAGGAATTCTGTTGACCGAGGGGAAGGTGTTAGGCACCCCTCGATCCCGTGGTTCGACCACGGTCGCTTGGTGGAGCGTATCGGCTAATTTGACATTACAAATGTACAAACCACATAAACACACAAAACAAGCAAACAAATAAATCACACAAAATTCAAAACAAACAAAAATAATGTTCAGTCCAAATTATACAATCCAAAATAAAAGAGGTGCTGAAATATAAAACCTATTCTATTCTAAACTAATCCTAAAATAAACTCCACCCGACGTTCCGGGCCTTGATCACGAGCCTCCTTTGCGTACATGCTACTTCAGGGCATTCCCCGGATAAATCAATACAAATCCTTCGGGGCATTCCCCGGCCAAATGAGTACAATTTAAACTTTTCGTGCAATAAAGTAGAAAGTACCATTCACACACATATTCAAACACTCCAATAAATCGTTATTCCTAAATTTGCCTAACCGGCCTACGTTTGCCTACCAAGTTCAACATATCACAATTCTATCATGTTTAACATTATCAATATATCAAAATTAATCAATATTCATTTTCCTCCATTTTTAATCCCCACCTTAATTCATTTTTAACCACGTGATTAACCTATTTCAATACACAATCCACCAATCGAGAATAACAAAAATTCACCAATCATGCTTAGCACATCACACACCCAAATGTCACCAACAGTTCACATCAACAAACAAACCACGGTATCAAATCACACACAATCACAATCACATAAGAATTAAATAAAAGAGAAGAAAGAATTGGACCTTAAATTTGAAGCTTTCAAACTCAATGTTATTCGAATAAAAAGAGTCCTCACCCGGAAAGCTCGAGGTGAACCTTAACACCAACAATCCAACTCGACAAATAATGACCCATTCACCGTCACTTTTCACGCCGTCACTGTTCACCGGTCACTGTTCACCGGTTATTGTTCACCGGTTACTTTTTTTTTTTTTTTCATTGTTGTTCTTGTTCTTGTGAGGAAGATTATTTGGTGATTCTTGTTATTGTGGAGAAGATGATGATCAAAGAATGAGCCTCCCTTTTTCCTCTTAGAATTTTTCTTTTATAATGAGCATGGATTTGTTATGATGTGGGAATTTTGGTGGGTCCCCCATATATTCTTTCTTTGTGGACAAGAAAAAGGAGGGGGGGGGGGATCACATGGGTAGTTAGGGTATATGGAAGCTTTTGATTGGGTAGGTTGTTAGGATAAGATAAATTAGTTAGAGGTATTTTTTTATTTATTTTTGTATTTTTGTGGGATATAATTACATGGGGTTGGACACATGGTAAGGTGAACTAAAAATGAATAAAATTAGACTTCGGGAGGGACAAAATTAGGTGTCTACAAGAATTTGGCACAAGATTTTCATCATCTTGAGAAGCCATGAATGATCAAAAAATGAAATGAGAGAGAAGATAAAAATGTGACGGACGAATAAAGAATTCATAATGAAGAACATATATATAGAAAAATAATTTGACAAATTTCAGAGTTATTAAATATTTCACTTAAAAAATATTTGATGAATCATAAATTCTTGTTAAACATTTAATTATTGAGATTATCTAATCTAACTACTCATTAATACTATTAGGAAAAGTTAGATATTATTTTAAGATTTATGTCATAGATAAAAGAAAGTTTAATTAAAATTAAGCTAAAGTGCTTAATCAGTTTAATACAATCTGACTGCACTTTTCTCATATTTTGGTCAATCTTTTTTTTTTTTTTTCTTTTTTTCACATTTTCTGCTAGAGTGAAGGCTTTAGAACACAATTAAACTTTATCAGTTTTCGAGTTTCTTATTGAATTAACTGTAAATTTCCTCCTACATGAATTATTATCATATAACTAGTGAAATACATCTAGACGTTGATTAGACCAAATATTTGTCTACAAATACTTCTAGGTACTTTTGGACATAAAATATATGTCCACTAACATATGTAACGAGTTTATTAGCTAACACATTTTCTTTTCTTTCTAAAATATTTTCTGATTGATTCTTTAAGACCTTAGTCTCTCCCTTTCAAGTTAGAGATATTAACACCACGACTAACCACTAGAGTTGGCATGGTGGTTTAGCGCCATGTCCCTTAAGCAAGAGGTCGGGGGTTCGATCCTAGCCTCTGACGAATGGAGCGAACTCTGTGGCCAGTTCCCTACCGCTTAGTGCGCTGACAGAGGAACGGAGGATTAGTCTCACGGCTGCCGGCTGTGGGGATACCTTGGGAAACCTAAAAAAAAGATATTAACACCACGACTGCGATGAGACTATAACTGAGAAGGTGGAGAAGAAAATATTGATTATCAGGATAAAAAATAAACTAATTTGTAGCATGATAATTTTTGCCTTTAACATAATTTTTTAACCTAATATTAATTTATTTAACTTTTTTTCAGTAGTTCTTTTTCCAATAGAATGCTCCATGACAAAATTCTTAATCAAAAGTGATAGTTCACATGAACTATTCGATGATAGTTCAGATAACAAATTTACATTTTTAATAATTTGAATATGAAACTCAAAAATTGAAATAATTTAAATATATTTTAGACTTTTAACTCTTTTTATTAAAGCTAACAACTAGAGTTTATTAAACATTTGACAAAGATTAGAAATACTGTATACATTACCATCAAAATATATTAATAACAAAACTTGTTTCAAGATTTTGATCAACATTCAAGATAGTTAAAAGAGTAACTAAAGTCTATTGCTAAAAGGGTAAGAAAAAAAAAATCCAAATTGTACATTCATGTCAATAGTTTAATTAAAATAACAAGAGCTTAGATTTTTTTTTTTTATAATTGTGGTATTCGGGTCAACTTTTGTGTATCTCGACTAATTTTATGAAACACCCACCACCTTTTAATAGCAACATGTATCAGATAACTCTATTAACCAAGATTAGGATAGTATAGGTGGAAAAAAATCACTTAATATTTTGATGTTTCAATTTTTCTTTCCTAGCAAAAAAATCACAAAACACACACACTAGGTGATTTCTTATCATGTGTCTAAATTTTAGTGGACAGAGTTACCAAGTAGTATTTATTATTATAAGATAACTTGTGAATTAGTTCAGGAGTATTCAAGTTGATCCGAACACCATAATCAGCCAGTGATTTGCCAGCTTGGGATTAATTGAGGATATGTATAATCAACTATATAAGCTAGCTAGTCTTTGAAAAATTGTTTGATTCTATACGAAATTTGAAAAAAGAAGGAATGTTTTGAATTGCGATCTTCATCAAATTATATATATCCGTGTGACTATAAATCATCTCATTGTATTTGCTCTTATTCTATAGATCACGATGAAAACTCTAACAGAGATTTTTAGTGGGGGACGATTGTCACGCCCCAAATCCCATTGGAGCGGACTGACACCCGTAGCCGAGGAGGCCCGGGAGAACTCGTTCATAACCTATACTTTCACATTTACATTACTTATGAAAATTAGAAATTTGGGCAGCACTTCGTTGTAAATAGAAGAAAACAGTACCTGTATCAGCCCAACAGACACGCATATATATATATATAAACAGTAATTGGCCGTCAGAGCCATCACGTCTATCAACCAAACACTCCTATGGCTGTACAATATGTCTACAAAAGCCTCTACATAGATACACAACTGAGTTAGGGTCGGGACAAACTCCCGCCCACAAAAGACTTTTATACAAATACCAAAAATACATATAGAAACGACTTGGGATGCCCCGAAACAACTGGAGCTCACCACTATCAACAGAATGTACTGACTCTTACTGCGGAGGTGTACGACCTGAAGTACCTGTTCCTGCAGGCATGAATACAGGTCCCCCGTGAGGGACGTCAGTACGGAAATATGTACTGAGTATGTAAGGCAGTGAGTATCAAGATGAGATACAAAAGATCAACAGAACCCAGATACCAGTGAATAAACAGTATGAGTAGACCACACTTAAAAGAGCTGATGGGATACCTGCACAGTACTTTCATATCATTACTTCCCGTATTCCTTATCAATACATAACATATGTCATACAATGGCCAACTGATCAGTGGTACTAATACAATACATCAGGGACCACCCCTGGAATAGCATATATACATAATCTTTATAATACAATGGCCAACTGATCAGTGGTACTAATACAATACATCATATCAACAATTTAAAATAAAGACATTTCATTTCTTACTTCAATTAATCTTTGAGATTGGTTACTTTGTGGTCACACCTTATGGAACTTGAAACCATGATACCTCAATAGGAAAAACATGTAAATAGGTAATCAATATCATGAAAATGAAGTAGAGAATCATGGATACCTCATTAAACCATTTCGGAGTCAACAATAGTATATGGACATTTTTTTGACTAGCCGGACATCTTAATAGTGAAAACAAGTTCAATTGGTAGTGTCGAAGATCATATGATGTTATTATGTGTCATGTGTCATAGGACAATGTTGGAAACTTACTTGAGAGTGCCATGGGTCATTATTCATGCCAAAGATTAGATAGAGTATGTCTTACATACCTTGATATAACCACTTCAATACAAGTCCAACTTGACTTCCCGTACTCTTCGAACACTTATCTACAATAAGTCATTTGTGGCAAACTAGTATTAGCAACCAAACCTTACCATTTAGGTATTAACTTCACCAAATAATGTCTAGGAAGTAATCCTTTAACTCATCAATAGAGTGCTACATACATCCTCTTACACTCTTATTACATTTACATATCATGCATTTTCATTCAATATCCCTCAACATCACTCTTAGCCTTTATTTCCCCTCTTAATCACCATCCAATACCAACATGATCACTAGGCATACATAACCACTAATATAATGATATATCACCACAATTCATCCTCCATAATCCAATACAACAACTTCCATAATTTACTACTAACAATTTATACAAAACAATTCATAACTATGTTTCTTGTTATCTTCCAACATCAAGACAATACTCATAATCCCTTATCAATACTTATTCATGGATAAGAATCAAGAATAAACAATATTCATACCTTAACAATGAACTCTTGTATTCAGAATCCTCCTTACATAACCATGGGGTGCTTCTCGAAGCTTTCGAGATGGTGAACACAACTACGGAACCAATTCGAATTTTCTACGGTTGAATCACAAAATATTTGAAGTTGAAATTAGGCTAGGGTTTCACCTTCTCTTAATAATTGGATGATATATGATATATATGAGGCTAAGTGTATGTTTATAAAGACCAATTTTCGTCCAAGAGGTAATAGAAAATGACCATTTTGCCCTAAAAATTTAAATAAATCCGAATCTGTCCCCAGTGGACAGTTTTGACAGGCTGAAGTAAATCGATCATAACTCTTTTCTCCGGTATCGGATTTGGGTGAAACCAATTGCATTGGAAATATAATTCAAAGGGATTTCATTTTCATATAAAGTATACCACCCAGTTCTTCCTGTAAAAGAATTTATGGTCGTTTAAAGTTGACCCAAAAATCTGTCCCAAAATTCTGTTTATTTTTTTGTTCGGCTGTAGTAAAACGGGTATAGCTCCTTACTCAGACATTGGATTTGGATGAAACTAATTTCATCGGAAAGAAGACTCTCGGAGATTTTAGTTGATATATAGAAGCTCACACAGTTCTTTTTGTACAAGGAGTTATGATCGTCTAAAGTTGATCCAAAAAAAATTGCCTAGCTGCAGTAATTTTCCTGCAGATTTACTGTTCACAGGCTTCCTGGCCACCGTTTTGAAATTTCGAATGTGCTCGCTTATATGAGATACTCCTCTGTTTTGGGCAAACTTTATATCGTTGGAAATCTTATTCCAATACCTACACATACAACTATTGACGGGATACTTCCGAACACCATAAACTTAATTTAACCCATACGCAAGCCTTTAGGACTCCATATAATCACGATTAGTGTACGAAAAAATTTACGGGGTGTTACATTCTCCCCCCCTTAAGAACATTCGTCCTCTAATGTTAGCATAGTTACTCAATTAAGACATGTCCAAGCTTACAATTAACATATTCATCATCATAACATACTTGCATAAAAATAAACACTTACCTGTTATTGTTCTTCTTCCGTCTCATGAACTTCCTCCTCATCGTTGAATAGGTAAGGGTACTTAACCTTCATCTCTTCCTCGGCTTCCCATGTGATCTCCTCAACTTGTTGATTCCTCCAAAGTACTTTTACCGATGCTATCTCTTTATTCCTTATCTTTTTAATTTGGCGATCAAGAATAGCAATAGGCATTTCTTCAAAAGTGAGATCTTCTGTAACTTGTACATCTTCCGTAGTAGTGATGTGCGATGGATCTCCGATGTACTTGCGAAGCATCGAAACATGAAATATGGGATGAACTGCTGAGAGCTCTTGAGGTAGCTCTAACTCATAAGCAACTTGTCCAAATCTTTGAATGATCTTGTACGGACCTATGTATCGTGGACTTAACTTTCCTTTCTTGCCAAACCTCATCACTCATTTCATTGGTGATACTTTTAAGAATACCCAATCGTCGATAGAAAACTCAAGTCCTCTTCTTCTAACATCCGCATAAGATTTGTGTCGACTTTGAGCTGTTTCAAGCCGTTGTTGGATCACTTTAACCTTCTCCATTGCTTGATAAACAAGATCCGGTCCAAACAAGACCGCATCACCTGCTTCAAACCATCCTATTGGCGATCTACACTTTCTTCCATACAATGCTTCATATGGTGCCATTTTGATACTTGAATGATAGCTATTATTGTAGGCAAACTCGATAAGAGGTAGGTGATCATCCCAGTTGCCTTTGAAATCTAATACACATGCTCGTAGCATATCTTCAAGTGTCTGGATGGTACGTTCCGCTTGTCCGTCCGTTTGAGGATGAAAAGCCGTACTTAGATTTACTTGTGTCCCCAAACTCCTTTGAAAAGACTTCCAGAAATTCGCGGTAAATTGGGCTCCTCGATCGGATATAATGGAAATTGGAACTCCATGTAACCGAACGATCTCCTTAATATACAACTTCGCATACTCTTCCGCCATATAAGTTGTCTTAACTGGTAAGAAGTGCGCGGATTTGGTAAGCCTATCAATGATCACCCATATGGAATCAAACTTCCGAAATGTACGAGGCAAACCCGTGATGAAATCCATATTGATCTTGTCCCACTTCTAGACTGGAAGATCTATACATTGCATGTAACCACCGGGTTTCTGGTGTTCTACTTTGACTCTTTGACAATTCGGACATTCAGCTACAAATTCGGCAATATTCTTCTTCATGTCATTCCACCAATATATTGCTTTCAAATCTTGATACATCTTAGTCGACCCTGGATGGATGGAATACCTTGAGCAGTGTGCTTCTGTCATAATTCTCTTTCTTAGCTCAACTACATCAGGTACACATAAATGATTCTGACACTGAAGCACTCCTTCTCGCGTAAGCCCAAATGCATTTTTCGTGCCACTCTGCACATCCTCCTTAAGCTGCAATAAAATTGGATCTGCAAACTGCTTCTCTTTCACTTCAGCTATCAATGAAGATTCCGCTGCATTACGTACAATAAACTCTTCATCTGGAGTTTCGAGAAGTCGAACTCCCAAATTAGCTAGTTGGTGAAGATCCTTAATCATCTCCTGCTTTTCTATAGATGCCATTTTAGACTTACGACTCAGTGCATCCGCTACCACATTCTCTTTCCCTGGATGATACAAGATATCAACATCGTAATCTTTCAACAATTCAAGCCATCTCCGCTGCCTCAAGTTTAGATCTTTCTGACTGAAGATATAATGCAGACTCTTATGATCGGTATATATGTCAACATGAACCCCATATAAGTAGTGGCGCCATATCTTCAAAGCAAATACAACTGCAGCTAGCTCAAGATCATGCATGGGATAATTCCTCTCATGTGGTCGCAACTGTCTAGAGCCATAGGCTATTACTCTACCATGTTGCATTAATACACATCCTAAGCCAACTCTCGAAGCATCACAGTACACTGCATACCCTTCTGTGCCTTCAGGAAGTACCAATACCGGTGTAGAAGTCAACTTGCTCTTCAGATCTTGGAAACTCTTTTCATAGGCATCATTCCATTGAAACTTGGAGGCTTTATGCGTCAACTTAGTCAAGGGTGCAGAAATAGAAGAAAAACCTTCAACAAACCTTCTATAATAACCTGCCAACCCGAGGAAACTACGAATCTCCGTAGGCGTCGTGGGTCTTGGCCAATTCTTCACAGCCTCAATCTTCTGAGTGTCAACTTTTATGCCTTCATTGGATACAATATGGCCCAAAAATGCCACTGACTTGAGCCAAAACTCATATTTAGAAAACTTCGCATACAGCTTACGATCACGAAGAATCTGCAATGCCTGCCTTAAGTGATTAACATGATCCTCTTCTGATCTAGAGTAGACCAGAATATCATCTATGAGAACTATCACGAACACATCTAGAAACGGCTTAAACAGCCTATTTATCAGATCCATAAAAACTACGGGTGCATTTGTCAGCCCGAATGACATAACCAGGAATTCATAATGACCATACCTTGTTCGGAAAGCTATCTTGGGTATATCTTTATCCTTGACTCTCACTTGATGATAGCCTGATCTCAAGTCAATCTTGGAAAAACACTGGGCACCCTGCAACTGGTCAAATAAATCATCAATTCGGGGAAGAGGGTATTTATTCTTGATAGTCACCTTATTCAATTGCCGATAGTCAATACACATCCTCAGCGAACCATCTTTCTTACGCACAAATAATACTGGTGCTCCCCAAGGGGACATACTAGGCCTGATGAATCCCTTCTCTAGAAAGTCTTTCAGTTGCTCTTTCAATTCTCGCAACTCTGCTGGTGCCATTCTATAAGGAGGAATTGAGATTGGTTGTGTGTCTGGCAACATATCAATACCAAACTCCACTTCTCGTTCAGGAGGTAAACCTGGTAGTTCTTCAGGAAATACATCAGGAAATTCATTCACAACCGGAACGGTCTGAAAAGTTGGCGGCTCTGCCTCTGTATCCCTTACTCTAACCAAATGGTATATGTACCCCTTGGAAATCATTTTTCTTGCCTTAAAGTAAGAAATAAATCTACCTCTCGGCGCGCCAACATTACCCTTCCATTCAAGGACTGCCTCATTTGGGAAATGGAAATATACCTTCTTAGAACGGCAATCTACTGTAGCATAACAAGACGCTAACCAATCCATGCCCATAATAACATCAAAATCTACCATTTCTAACTCAACAAGATCGGCCATCGTATCACGACCACAAATATTCACAACACAATTTCGATAAACATTCCTAGCTATAAGAGATTCCCCCACTGGCGTTGATACTTCAAATGGCTTGGCTAATAATTCGGGTGTTCTTCCGAACCTTCCCGCAACCAAAGGAGTAGCATACGATAATGTAGAACCAGGATCAATTAAGGCATACACATCAAATGCAAAGATGGACAACGTACCTGTAACTACGTCTGGAGAAGCCTCTAAATTCTGCCGATCTGCTAGGGCATACACACGTTTCTGAGCTCCGCTAGAACTAGCTGCTCCTCTATCACCTCTACCGTGACCCATAGGTTGTGTACCCCTACTCAAAGGAGGCACCGATGATGACGCAACAGCTGATTCGGTAGGTCGTGTTATACCACCTGTGGTCCTACGTGGGCAATCTCTAGCCATATGCCCCGGCTTACCACACCAAAAGCAATTGTTCGTTCCAAGCCGACATTCGCCAAAGTGAAATCTTCTACATATGGGGCACGGGTGTCGTGGAGGTCTCAATTGACTCATACTCCCTTGCCCTTGTACCCCACTGTTCGCGAACTCTGATTTTCACTGCTTTGCCCGAACTGATTACCTCTGAACCTTTGAAATTGCGGTGGAGCACTAATTGCAGGATAAGAAGATAACGGGCTAGGCAATCTATGAGAGAACGAAGGCCTAAAACCTCCCTGGGATGCCATAAACTGCCCTATAGCTCTGGCCCGCTTAGAATATCCTTTTTCTGATTCCTGGGTTCTTCTTCTTTGCCTCCGATCTTCTATTTTCTGAGCGAAAACTTGTATCCTCGCTATATCCATGTCCTTGTTCAAAGCAGCAATGGTACAATCTCTAACCAAGTATGGTTCCAATCTATCCACATAGTGATGAACTCTGTCATCCATAGTAGCTACCACATTAGAAGCATATCGAGACAAGGAGTTAAATCGAAGACTATACTCCCTTACACTCATATTACCCTGACGAAGATTTAAGAATTGATCTGCACGGGCCTGACGAGTCTAAAATGGAAGATAATGATCAATAAATGCATCTTTGAACTCTCCCCACGTAGTTGGAGGTGCATCAATACCCCTAGATCTTTTCCAATCCTCGTACCACAATATAGCCTCTCCTTTCAGTCTATATGCTGCTAGCTCAACCATCTCTTTACCGGATATGTGCATAACATCTAGAGCCCTTTGGGTTTGATCGACAAAGTCCTGCGGGTCTTCGTTAATATCTGATCCGGTAAAAGTAGGAGGATCCAGTTTCAGAAAATCCTGTGTCCGAAGGCTAGCTGCTCTATCCGTACCACTAGAACCCGTGGTAGGAATAGCTTGCCCTTGAACTTGACCGGAAACTATACGCGTCAGAAGTTTTACTGCATCCCTCAAATCTCGATCAACAACATTAATAGATGGCCCTTCCGGAGGAGAAGAAGCTCCTGATATATGCTTAGCTTGAGACTCACTTTGTTCAGCTTGTGCCGGTGGTGACTTACTAGTACCTTCTCCGGCCACTACATCTACTCGCTTCCACTTATTCTTTCTCCTTGTAACCGACATCGTTACTATAATAAATAAAAAAAAACAATTGGATTAAGCGATCGATTATGACTTTATCTCTAATATGGGCTCTATTGCACGATCTAAGAAATGGAGAATGGAAACAATCCCTAAATGTCCAATAGCTTCCTGTTTATAGATGTGGTGCACAACACACCGATAAATGAGATTCTACGTAGACACGGCTTTGTAGACTCACTAGGATGAACTTCTCTGATACCACTTCTGTCACGCCCATAATCCCATTGGAGCGGACTGACACCCGTAGCCGAGGAGGCCCGGGAGAACCCGTTCATAACCTATACTTTCACATTTACATTACTTATGAAAATTAGAAATTTGGGAAGCACTTCGTTGTAAATAGAAGAAAACAGTACCTGTATCAGCCCAGCAGACACGCATATATATATATATAAACAGTAATTGGCCGTCAGAGCCATCACGTCTATCAACCAAACACTCCTATGGCTGTACAATATGTCTACAAAAGCCTCTACATAGATACACAACTGAGTTAGGGTCGGGACAAACTCCCGCCCACAAAAGACTTTTATACAAATACCAAAAATACATATAGAAACGACTTGGGATGCCCCGAAACAACTGGAGCTCACCACTATCAACAGAATGTCCTGACTCTTACTGCGGAGGTGTACGACCTGAAGTACCTGTTCCTGCAGGCATGAATACAGGTCCCCCGTGAGGGACGTCAGTACGGAAATATGTACTGAGTATGTAAGGCAGTGAGTATCAAGATGAGATACAAAAGATCAATAGAACCCAGATACCAGTGAATAAACAGTATGAGTAGACCACACTTAAAAGAGCTGATGGGATACCTGCACATTACTTTCATATCATTACTTCCCGTATTCCTTATCAATACATAACATATGTCATACAATGGCCAACTGATCAGTGGTACTAATACAATACATCAGGGACCACCCCTGGAATAGCATAGATACATAATCTTTATAATACAATGGCCAACTGATCAGTGGTACTAATACAATACATCATATCAACAATTTAAAATAAAGACATTCCATTTCTTACTTCAATTAATCTTTGAGATTGGTTACTTTGTGGTCACACCTTATGGAACTTGAAACCATGATACCTCAATAGGAAAAACATGTAAATAGGTAATCAATATCATGAAAATGAAGTAGAGAATCATGGATACCTCATTAAACCATTTCGGATACCTCTTTACATAACCATGGGGTGCTTCTCGAAGCTTTCGAGATGGTGAACAAAACTACGGAACCAATTCGAATTTTCTACGGTTGAATCACAAAATATTTGAAGTTGAAATTAGGCTAGGGTTTCACCTTCTCTTAATAATTGGATGATATATGATATATATGAGGCTAAGTGTATGTTTATAAAGACCAATTTTCGTCCAAGAGGTAATAGAAAATGACCATTTTGCCCTAAAAATTTAAATAAATCCGAGTCTGTCCCCAGTGGACAGTTTTGACAGGCTGAAGTAAATCGATCATAACTCTTTGCTCCGGTATCGGATTTGGGTTAAACCAATTGAATTTGAAATATAATTCAAAGGGATTTCATTTTCATATAAAGTGTACCACCCAGTTCTTCCTGTACAAGGAGTTATGGTCGTTTAAAGTTGACCCAAAAATCTGTCCCAAAATTCTGTTTTTTTTTTTTTTGATAGGCTGTAGTAAAACGGGTATAGATCCTTACTCAGACTTTGGATTTGGATGAAACCAATTTCATCGGAAAGAAGACTCTCGGAGATTTTCGTCGATATACAGCAGCTCACACAGTTCTTTTTGTACAAGGAGTTATGATCGTCTAAAGTTGATCCAAAAAAAATTGCCTAGCTGCAGTAATTTTCCTGCAGATTTACTGTTCACAGGCTTCCCGGCCACCGTTTTGAAATTTCGAATGTGCTCGCTTATATGAGATACTCCTCTGTTTTGGGAAAACGTTATATCGTTGGAAAGATTATTCCAATACCTACACATACAACTATTGACGGGATACTTCCGAACACCATAAACTTAATTTAACCCATACGCAAGCCTTTAGGACTCCATATAATCGCGATAAGTGTACGAAAAAATTTACGGGGTGTTACAACGATGAACCATGTGGACAAGGTGCTTGATGAAACTTCGAAAGAAATAAACCCGATTTAATGAAGCACATATCAAGCTAGTGGCACAATCAAAATTTTCATCGACGCAATGTTATAAAGAAATAAATTCACCAAGAAACTAATTCAGACATCCATCACATCTTACTACTTGTTCAAACTTCCTATGATATGTATGTCGATCGTACCACTACCTCACAGAGGTACAAAGATTATTTTCGATAAGATCCTTATCTCAAAAATAAATAGTCCAGAGAAGTATATATAAAAAACGAAATAACTGAAAATACTATAGACAACTAGACAAATCACCCTAAACATTATTCAGTGCTGTCACTAATAAATTTTTATTATGTTCATTTTATTGAAGCATCAAAATCTATCTTTGCCGTTATGGAATATCTAGGTTTCGAAGAGGTTGACTTAGGTATACAAGGTAGGGATCAATGTCAAACTTCCAACCATATTAAGATTCTTTTTGTATTTAATATCTTTGTCATGAAATTTTAACTGACATCAACAAATAACTATTTAGGGAAACAACAAGAAGCTCCCATCAACTTTAAGAAATGTGTACTATTTTGTTATTTATAACACCAACTCTTTCAGACATATCGACTACAATATACATAACTCTGACTCAATAAGAGCAGCAAAATATGTCGTGTATTCCCACAAAATAGATCTAGGGTGGGTAGAGCGTACGTAGTCCGCGTCACTACTTCAGAAGTGAGTAAAAAGTCCGTTTTTGATAAACCCTCGATTCAAGACATAAGTTAAACTCTGATTAGATTTTAAATTTTATATATTATCAGTGTGTAATGATCTTAATCATATCCAATTAACTAGATGTTAGTGACAATTCTAAAACTGCCTTCTTTTCTTATATCTTAAACTATGAGTAGAAGAAAATAAAAAGTTAGTTGTAACTTCGTTTTTGGGTTAAATGAAGGCAAATAAAAACTAGAAATTCGGTAATGCCAACATAACATAAATATATGAAAAAAGTAACATACTTATGCATATGATAATTAAAATTCAAAAGTAACATAGTTATGAATTTAATAATTAAAATCCTTGTTCTACATAGTTGCAACATTAAACTTGAGGGAATACTAAAAAACCTAGTTAAATACCACTCAACCCTCTTATCATTCACTTTTCGATCTTGAAATATCCTTCAAATAATTTTAATTCAATTTTGAAAAATTATGAGATCGAACATCATCCCAATCTGAGCTCCAAATCTGGGTCATTTGGATCATCATTACATTCCAATCGGAGCTCCAAATCTATGCCATTCGGATCATTGTCGCTGTCATCAGGGTCTACCTCAAAATGAGCAACCATATTGGACATCCTCGTAATCTGTTAGAAGAGGGAGAAGGAAAAAATATGTGACTGATTGTATGCAAGAAATAATAATTATTAACCATATTAATAAGTGCATATCAAATTCTCCAGAAGTAGTTCATTTTTAAAGGTTTTAATACGAATACATAAATATTTTTAAAGAGTTCGAGCAACCTATTGTTAATTAATAGGAAATGAAAAATGACCTCTTCTGTTAATCTGTCTTTCTCATTTTGCAATATTTGTAGGATTTTTCGTTTTTGCTCAGCATTATTACAATTAGCACAAATCCTTTTGTTCAACTTTGAATACATTTGCAAATTCTCAGCATGCAATCTTTCATTTTCCAAACGAAGAATCCCACGTTCTTCCATATCTCTTTGGACCTGAAATTTGTGTAGTGATAAATTCAAAGATATATTTGACCTTTATATATAAATAGTTTAATTATTAAGCAACCATCAAAATTTTATAATAAGAACCTGGATGTCGCATCTTTTGTTGTCAAACCAAATTTTGATTTGCGTAGGGTCAAGCTCATCACTCAGTTGCTCTATCACATGATCTTCTGGAACTGATATCTTACGAAATATCCTGGTCAGAAAAAAAAAATTATAATGCAGAAAAATGAATTAAAAAACCCCCTAAAAGTAACAAAACAAAGAGGAAAATTAATAAATGACAAGAATGGAAAATCGAGAGAGATATGAACATCTTCTGTCATTAGACAAGAAAAATACGTTGCTAATCCTATTTGAATTAAAAAATTCTTGTTAATTACAAGAAAGACATAGTTGCTTCCATTTTTTATAGTGTATGACATTTTGAGCATCAATTAAAAAAATATAACAAGATAAGAAATCATTCTTTTTCATGATTTACGTAATTGTATTTAACCATTTTGTTTTTCTTTCTTTATAAGTAGTGTAGTGAACCATGTAATTTTGTTATGAGACACACTAAAGAACATCATAAATAAGTAAAAACCTATAGAAATTTAAAAAGATAAATAAAAGAGCCGAAAAAAATATAATTTATCTATCAAACTCACTCTTCAAGTTTGTTAATTGCTTGTTCATATGAATATTGATATATTGATTTCTCATTCTCTTAATCAGAATTTGGCACAAGATTTTCATCATCTTGAGAAGCCAAGAATGATCAAAAAATGAAATGAGAGAGAAGATAAAAATGTGATGGACGAATAAAGAATTCATAATGAACAACATATATATAGAAAAATAATTTGACAAATTTCAGAGTTATTAAATATTTCACGTAAAAAATATTTGATGATTTATAAATTCTTGTTAAACATTTAATTATTGAGATTATCTAATCTAACTGCTCATTAATACTATTAGGAAAAGTTAGATATTATTTTAATATTTATGTCATAGATAAAAGAAAGTTTAATTAATCCCATAAAGAAAACTTATCTGAATACGACAACCAACTCCAATGAGGATGACATACATTTTGGATTCAGCTGCCTGATCTTCCTATCCAAACTCCTCATTTGTTGTTGAGTTCGTGCCTTTGTCGTTGAGCCGCTTCTTCAAATTCATTGGACTCATTCATCACATTCTATTGACGACATCTTAAAAGACTTTCGCCAACAAATCTCTTTCTTTTCACTTTACACTTTTCTCTTGAACTCTCCATCGCCTTACGGTGCCCGTGAGGGTTTTCACCAATAAGACTCTCTCATTTTCATTTCTCTCAACTCACCATCGCCTTTTGGTGCCTGCGAGGGTTTTCACCAATAAGACTCTCTCATTTTCATTTCTCTCAACTCACCATCGCCTTATGATGCCCATGGGGGTTTTCACCAATAAGGCTCTCTCATTTTGTATTTCTTTCCTGATTTCTTATGCTGAGGGAGACACGTGGTACCTCACAATGCATCATCATATCCATTGCATGCTTAGCCTTAACATTATCAAAAATTGATCTGAAGGACTTTCTTTGGTTGTAACTTGGCTTTTGGATAAGGTTAGAAAAGGATGGCGAGGGGTTCGAACGACACTTGAAGTGGGGGTGGGACTTACAACTTTTGGAATCGACTCAAACAACACATTAACTCATGCCCCAATTTTGTTGACCGGGTGAATCTTAAATTTTTATTTGGTTGGACCGAGCCCGAAATAGGACAGCCTACGTATCTCACTCCCGAGAGAGGAGAATCAGGTCGCACGTAGTTCCATCAGCTTGTTCTTTGTTTTGATTTGATTCTTTTTTCTTTTTTTTCCGAACTCTTTCTTTTATTCTTATTTTCTTGACATTTATCTTTGACTCTATTTTGATTCCAAAAGAGGGATATGAAAGAAAAATAAAACGAAGCTCAAACGGATAAACAAAGGATGACACAATGTTTGGATAGAAGAATAAAATGCCTTCATCATATTAATCTTCAAAAAATGCAAGTACTAAACATGCAATAAAATCAACAAAGGATCAATTATCATACATAATATCTTTTGACCGCATCAGCATTGATAGCCATTTCTGCCATTTTGCCTTCAATATCTGTCAAATATATGGCTCCATTGGGCAACACTTTCTTCACAACAAAGGGACCTTGCCAGTTAGGGGAGAACTTGCCTTTCGCTTCAACCTGGTGAGGAAGGATACGTCTCAATACCAACTGACCAACTTCAAAATTCCTGGGACGGACCTTTTTATTATACGCTCGAGCCATCCTCCTCTGATACAACTGGCCATGACACACGAACGTTGGCCTTTTTTCCTCGATCAAACTCAAATGTTCCAGTCGGGTTTTTACCCATTCGTCATCATCAATCTCTGCTTCTACAATGTCTCGAAGAGAGGGAATTTCAACTTCTGCAGGGATGACTGCTTCTGTCCCATACACTAATAAATATGGAGTTGCCCCTGTTGAAGTGCGAACAGTGGTGCGATAACCTAGCAATGCAAACGGCAACTTTTCATGCCACTGTCTAGACCCTTGTACCATTTTTCGCAGTATCTTTTTTATATTTTTATTGGCGGCTTCTACAACACCATTGGCCTTTGGGCGATATGGAGTAGAATTTCGATGTGCGATCTTAAACTGTTGACATACTTCTTGCATCAAATGACTATTGAGATTGGCAGCATTGTCTGTAATGATCATCTTTGGAATTCCAAATCTACAAATGATATTGGCATGGACAAAGTCTACCACAGCCTTCTTTGTCACCGACTTGAAAGTTACTGCTTCTACCCACTTTGTAAAGTAGTCAATGGCTACCAAAATGAATCTATGTCCATTTGATGCCTTCGGCTCAATTGGTCCAATCACATCCATTCCCCAAGCCACGAACGGCCATGGAGCGGCCATTGCATGCAACTTAACAGGAGGAGAACGTATCAGATCGCCGTGCACCTGACATTGATGACACTTTCAAACAAATTGAATAGAATCCCTCTCCATAGTAAGCCAGTAATAACCTGCTCGAAGAATCTTCTTTGACAAGACATGCCCGTTCATATGCGACCCGCATACTCCAGAGTGTATTTCAACCATGATTGCCGAGGCTTCTCTTGCATCTACACACCTCAAAAGTCCCATATCTGGGGTTATCTTATATAAGATTCCCCCACTTAAGAAAAATCCATTAGCCAAACGCCTAATAGTCCTCTTTTGATCGTTGGTGGCATATGCTGGGTATTCTCCTGACTGAATATACCGCTTGATATCCAAGAACCAGGGTTCTCCATCGAGCTCTTCTTCAACCACATTACAGTAAGCATGCTGATCACGACTCTGTATATGCACTGGATCGATGTAAGCTTTATCAGGATGTTGGAGCATTGATGACAGAGTGGCTAAAGCATCAGCAATTTCATTATGAATCCTTGGAATATGCCTAAATTTTACTAACACAAAACGTTGACATAGCTCCTGCAAGCATTGTCGATACGGGATGAGCTTCAAATCTCGCGTCTCCCAATCTCCTTGAATTTGATGGACGAGCAAATCCGAATCTCCCAACACCAATAATTCTTGGACTCCCATATCAACATCTAACCTCAAACCAAGAATGCAGGCTTCATACTCTGCCATATTGTTAGTACAGTAGAATCGAAGTTGTGCTGTTACCGGGAAATGTTGTCCCGATTCAGAGATAAGAACCGCACCTATTCCGAATCCTTTCATATTAACAACTCCATCGAAGAACAACTTCCAACCTGGATCAGCATATATAACGACTTCATCGACACATGACACTTCTTCGTCAGGAAAATATATCTTCAATGGCTCGTACTCTTTATCGATGGGATTCTCAGCAAGATGATCTGCCAAGGCTTGGGATTTCATGGCGGTTCGAGTCACATATACAATGTCAAACTCGGTAAGTAATATTTGCTACTTTGCCAATCGACCTGTCGGCATAGGCTTCTGAAAGATATACTTCAAAGGATCCATACAGGAGATGAGATAAGTAGTATAGGATGAGAGATAGTGCTTCAACTTCTGTGCTACCCAAGTTAGGGCACAACACGTCCTTTCAAGAAGAGTATTCCTGGCCTCATATACGGTGAACTTCTTGCTAAGATAATAAGTAGCCTGTTCCATTTTGCCTGTGACATCATGTTGACCCAGGACACTACCGAAAGAATTGTCCATGACTGATAAATATAAGATCAAAGGCCTACCAGGCTTCGGGAGTACCAGCACGGGCGGATTTGACAAATATCTTTTGATTCGATCGAACGCTTCCTGACATTCTTAAGTCCATTTTACCGCAGCACTCTTTTTCAGCAACTTGAATATGGGCTCACAAGTGGTTGTGAGTTGAGCAATAAACCTGCTAATGTAGTTCAGTCTACTAAGCAAACTCATCACCTCCGTTCTATTCTTGGGCGGGGGCAAATCCTGAATGGCTTTGATTTTTGAGGGATCCAATTCAATTCCCCGACGGCTAACTACAAACCCCAACAGCTTTCCAGACGAAACTCCAAATGCACATTTTGCCAAGTTGAGTTTGAGATTATACCTACGAAGCCTTTCAAAGAACTTTCTTAAATCTTTAACATGGTCGGCCAGACTTTTTGACTTAATAATCACATCATCCACGTATACCTCAATCTCCTTATGCATCATATCATGAAACATAGTGGTCATGGCTCTCATGTATGTTGCTCCCGCATGCTTCAAACCGAACGGCATCACTTGATAACAATAGGTCCCCCATGGTGTCATAAAAGACGTCTTCTCCGCGTCTTCATCATCCATAATGATCTGGTGATATCCAACATAACAATCTATAAAAGAGGCAACCTCGTGTTTAGCACAGTTGTCTAACAAAATATGGATGTTGGGCAGTGGAAAATCATCTTTCGGACTTTCTCTGTTCAAATAACGGTAATCAACACACACTCGAATTTTCCCATCATTCTTTGGTACAGGAACAACATTGGATAACCACATGGGATAACGAGCCACTCGAATTACTTTGGCTTCAAGTTGTTTCATGATTTCCTCTTTGATTTTAATACTTACATCAGTTTTAAACTTCCTCAACTTCTGTTTGACAGGAGGGAATGCGGGATCAGTTGGCAATTTGTGAGCCACTAATTCAGTGCTTAAACCAGGCATATCATCATAAGACCATGCAAAAACATCCTTATAATCAATTAATGCTTGAATCATTCTATCTTTTAGCTGTGGAAAAGCATGTACACTTATTTTAGTTTCCCTAACATCTTCTTGATCCCCTAGATTTATTGGCTCAGTCTCATTCAAATTAGGATTCGGTTTGTCTTTAAACTGTTCCAACTCTTTGCTTATTTCTTCTAGTGCTTCTTCTTCATCATATTCCCCATCCTGCTTCATTACATCTTGATTAGTTTGGATTTTATGGTCAGGCTGAAAATTCCACATGCATGTCATGTCATTAGAATCAGCATAAAGAGAACTGTATATACAAAACAAAAAGAAGAAAACAAAATATATTAGGCACGAATCAAAAGGGACATTGCATTTCATTAAATAAAAAGATAGAAGAGTTTAAACATAGATACCAACATAACATAAACAACACTAAAAATACGAATTACAACCCTGAAATAACTTGGATAAACAGAAAGAAAAACAAAATAAACTACCAAAACTCCCTCCTGACGGGAAGAGGAGTGACTTCCCAATTATTGAGCCGGATAGCTGGACCTATGAATTGCACGTCTGCCATACTGGTACCTTCTCCTGCTTCGACCATATCAACATCAATAAAAGGGTTCTGGCAGTCATCAACCAATTCAACTTCAAATTCCACATGCTTCGTGACACCGCTCTTAACAAATGATTCACTGAGTAGTGGCATTGGGCGAGGGAGTGACCATGTTTCCTTTTTCTTTCCCTTGGATTTCTTCAGATCTTCAGCCGTAGGCTCAAATCCCAGACCAAATGTGCCCACGTTCTCACTTGGACATATGGGATGAACTATACCGTGCAGAGACGCTCCTAAACCCTTTCCTGGCTCAAATCCATATTTCCAAAGTTCACTCACCATCATGATAGAAGCGGAAGACAATTGTGGTCCCGGTATAACTTGTCATTCAAGAATACGATTCACTGGCACTGTATCAAAAATTTGATAGATGAATGTCTCCTCTATGTTATTTGCTTCAATAAGAGACAAGGGAGAATCTTCGTAGGCGGACAAATCTCCTTCACCGTGAATAACTACCCCTTGCCTGTCACGCTCAAACTTAATCATTTGGTGCAGTGTTGATGCAACCGCCTTGGCCTTGTGGATCCACGGCCTTCCCAACAACAGATTGTAAGAGGATTCTATATTCAATACTTGAAACTCTATGGCGAACTCAACAGGCCCTATGATCAACATTAGTTCTATTTCGCCAATGGAGTTTGATTTTGCACCATCGAAAGCCCTAACACATACATTGTGTGGCCTGATCCTTTCAGCACCGATATTCAACTTTTGCAAAGTAGAAATAGGGCAAGTGTTTGAACCTGAACCTCCATCAATCATAACATGAGTGACATAGAAATATTCTCACTTCACTGTAATGTAAAGGCCCCGGTTATGCCCTGTACCTTCAATAGGCAATTCATCATCAGAAAAGCTGATCCGATTGACCTCAAAGATTTTTCCGACCATTTTCTCAAGATGGTTGATTGTAACCTCCCTAGGAACATATGCTTCATTTAATACCTTCAGTAAAACATCACGATGCTCCTTGGAGTGCAACAACAAAGATAAAAGGGAAATTTGAGCAGGGGTTTTCTTCAACTGGTCTATTATTGAATACTCTGGTAACTTCATCTTTTTCAAAAATTCTTTGGCTTCTTCTTCGGTGATAGGCTTTTTGATAGATGACGGTCCACTCATACTTGGCTTGGACTTTCTTAAGCTTTTAGGCACGAAACATCTTCCTGACCTAGTCAAACCCCTTACCTCATCTACATCTTTCATAACTTTTTTCCCGTGATAGGTCATCACAGTCCGCCCATAATTCCAGGGAACTCTTTTCGTATCAACTATCGGAGGTTGGGTCACCGGTTTGAGGACAATAGGCACTGCCAGCGCTCCTTTCACCGTCAAGATGGGCTGACTCAGAGCTCTCACCACTGTCAACTTAGGTTTATCTTGACTTAAATCAACATACCTTCTGGCGCCTT
Source organism: Capsicum pubescens (assembly GCA_030864215.1). Lineage (NCBI taxonomy): Eukaryota > Viridiplantae > Streptophyta > Magnoliopsida > Solanales > Solanaceae > Capsicum > Capsicum pubescens. Next base: position 304,645,708 of record CM061549.1, on the reverse strand, counting down.
GTACTGTGATCAAGGGTTTCTTTGTGCTTTCTTGGGCTTTATGTTCTCTCATTCCTTCTCGGTTCAATGACATTGCTTTCAAAGACTCCGCTACATTCACTGATTTCTCCTCAGTGGTCTGTATCTTGACAATAGGCTTATAACCCCTCGAAGACTTTTTTCCATCATATATCACTTCTAACATATTGGCTTCAGCATGGGTTGGCAGCGGATTCTAGTTAATGTTTGGACCCTCCGGGGCCTGGACCAGCATCTGATTTGTGTCAATTAAATCTTGGACAACTCTCTTTAAATGCCAACATTTCTCAATATCATGGCCTGGCATATCAAAACAGTACGCATACCTTAAAGAATAATCGAGATTCCTTGGCGGTGGATTTTAAAGCCTTCCTTGAATTGGGCTTAAGACCTTTAACTTTCTCAACCTATCAAACAAGCTAGCATATGACTCCCCAAGAGGTGTGAATTGATTTTTTACCGCCTTCTCTTTCCTATACTCGGGCCTAGGTTGAAAACTGGGTCTGGAAGGGTTTTGGTAATTTGGTGGAGCGAATGGGTGATTTTATGGGGCTTGCGCGCGCCACTGCGGGTAAAAAGGGGTTTGGGCATATGGCTGCGTGCTATATACTGGGTACGGGGGTGGTGGAATGGAATATAAAGGGTTTTGTGGAGGGTAGTAATGGTGGGAAGGAATATATGGAGCTTGGGCGTAGACTTGGGCTTGGGATTGGGGATAGGGGCGAGGTGGTCTTTTGGGATAGGAATGGGTTCCATCTACGACAGTCGCCACGTCCTCTTTCTTCTTTTTACCTCCAAATGCGCTAGATCCACCTTGAATCGCTTGTGTGGTGGCTTTTAATGCGGCAAAACTCATTATTCGGCCGGTCTTAATTCCGTCCTCTATCATCTCCCCCATTTTAAGGACTTCCATAAAAGACTTTCCCATTGCCGGAAGTAAATGTTGAAAATAGGTCTCATCCTGTGCCTGAATGAAAACTTCTACCAACTTACTTTCTTTCATTGGAGGCTTTACCCTGGCGTCCTGTTCACGCCACCTTATCGCGTATTCCCTAAAATCTTCGGTGCTTTTTTTCTTCATGTTGACCAAGGATTTATCGTCCGAAATCAGGTCGATGTTATACTGAAAATGTTGAACAAATTCAGAAGCCAAATCATCCCAACTGTTCCATTTATCGATATCTCGATCGATAAACCATTCTGAGGCCAGATCTGAAAGACTCTCGCCAAAGAAGGCCATGAGCAGTTCTTCCTTTCCTCATGCATCCCTCAACTGGTTGCAATAGCGTCTCAAGTGTGCCATGGGGTCACCGTGTCCTGCATACTTCTCGAACTTTAGCATTTTAAAACCGAGGGGAAGGTTGATGTCTGGGAACATGCACAGATCTTTATAAGAAACACTCTTATAACCTCCGATTCCCTGCAAATTTCTCATGGCCTGTTCTAAACTTTTCAACTTCCGCGCTGTGACTTCCTGTTCCTCTGTTGCGATAGGTTTCTCTGAATCAAATGGAAATGCAGGTGGCTGAGTGTACCTATAAGGGTCATTCATTCTCAAAGTCGGCTCCGAGGCATAATACTGACTATCTGGAACCTTCAATACTGGCTCACTGGAAGACCGAGGAAGCCCCATTGTCGGACGCACAACATATGCGGGAGCTTCAGGTGGTGGAGGAGCCACGAATACCGGTGTGATCGGTGGCGCCGGATGAGCAACGGGTCTTGATTGGGGAGCTGCCAAGGGCACACCAGAACTGACAGGATAATAATGTCGTGGAGTGAATCCTGGCGCGTGCTCAGGTGACTCAGTAGGAGCAGAGAATTGCGCCTGAGAGAGCGGTGGGCAATTAGAGATATTACCAATACCTTCAGAGAGCGGAGGAGGAGGCATTCCACTGGCCCATGCCCGGTGCAAATCTATCAATTGTTGTCTGAGCCTTACTACCTCATCATTGTGTTCTGAACTTTCTTCCCTGTGATCCAGATCCGGGTCAATGAGCGAATTTTCAATCTCCCTGCTAGCCATGGCAAGCTTTGCTTTGGATCTAGTGAAGTATGGGTGACTAGCCAGAGTGATGCAAACCTACCACTGTTATCTGAAAGAACATGCTCATCAAAGACGACATCCGTTAGGATTAGGGCACACAACAAGCATGGGAATCACATTGGTAAAATTGTCCTAAATTCATGTTCATTTCTACCAGCTTTTGAGGGTAGCGAGGTCATTTCAACATCATCCCAATTTTTATCTACACTCTCTCTTTTTTTATATTTTTTTATATATATATTTTTTATTTTATTTTTTTCGTATCCATCTCTATTCTTTCCACTTCTCTCGTTATCTACCTTTATTTTATTATTCTTAATGGCTTTTGTTTTTTTCTTTAAAAGAGGAAAGATAATGAAAAACAACGAAACAAAATGATTAGATCGAACCCAAAAGTAGGTTGCCTACGTATCATGTTGTACATGAATCAGATCTTGCGTAGTTCGGGCGGCTTATGCATAAACATCACACAATTGAAGGTTTTTTTTTTCACGAGAAATGAAAACAAGTAAACTAAAGAAAGACGTAACATCCTAACATTTCGATGAAAGACAGCAAAACATACAACGAATCTGGGACCACTTTAAAACTAAACAAAAAATACAAAACAACATTCTAAACCCCTAACGACATGGGTGCAATAAAGACCCAAATATCAAAAACAACTTGACTCCGACTTAACACAGACACCAACCTATAATGACAGAAACATAAAAGACTCAAAACCACATAAATATAAGACATGCTCTTTCAAACTGGTGATCTGCGTGACGTCCCTGGCTGAGATGAACCCATCTGTGAAGTCCCCACTTTTCCCCTCAGACTTTGCAACATATCCTGCAATGACGTTTTGATACCCGAGAACAAATTTCTCGCCCGTATCCCCGCCTCTTGGAGAGTACACCAGCAAAGGTTTCTTTGACACCCATCCACAGTTGTGATCAAACGTGACAACTGAACTCTCAAAAACTCCAACTTGGCACCCGGATCTTCCTGCTCATCATCCTCTACCATGATTGCTTCTCGTATTCGCCCTCTAAGTTGGGCTGGTAATGGTCTACTAATGCCATGGGGCAGAGATTGTAGCCAGATTTCATTGTTTTGAGTGCATCATGGATTTTCCTCGAGAGTATCGACACCTAGCTTTATCGCGTTATTCCAGAATTGCTCGTATTTGCTTTCCCCCACGGCTTAGTCTTTAAAGTACTCTACATCCTTTAGAAGGTCCATTATTGGGGGGACGTCTTGCATCCTACCCAACTGACGCATCACCCTTCTTGGACTGTAAGGCCTAGTGCAGTTAAGTCCTATCAAAACTAGAAAGAGTTGCATTTGAGATCCAATCAAGATTTTCTTAGGACGAAACCACATATAGCACCAAAGAATGTTGTTCGGAGTTCTTGATTCGAGAAATTCGATCCAAGAATTGACTCCAATAGGAAAAGAAAATTTGTCAAAACACATTCTTTCTTGCATGGATTGCACTCGATCATTCAGACAATGGTCGATCACATCTGCTCTAATCAAAGAAGGCGTATGCAAGTGCTCCATCATCCACAACTGCAATATCAGATTACTCCCCTAAAAAATCGTACCCCCCTTTTACTTCATTTAAAGCCTTATATATTTCTGTTAAGATCATTGGTACAATGGTGACCTCATATTTTTTCTTGAATAAAGCTATCACCACTGATTGTAGACGAGTATTGATACACCTCTCATCTAACGGGAACACTAAGATACCCAACAAAGCCAGACAGAAAACCTCAAGATGACGTTGTTCCCAGATTTTTTTGGTAGTACAGAATTCATCCCAAAAGCAGTCGAAACCCTCTAAGGACCCAAATCTAGCAAACAAATAGTCCAAGGAAATCCAAGATTGTTTGAGACATCCCAGATGCTTGTTATCTTTTAATCCACAGAGTCGAAGGAATTTCTTACGAGTATGATTGCGGGCTAAAATCATCTGCTGACCCATGTAAGTCAACCGAAACAAACGAGATACTTCTGCCAGGGTAGGAGTCAATTCACAACTTCCGAACCTAAACACCAAATTATTTGGATCCCAGAAAGTCAACGCAGCTTCTATTAGATCCGGACGAGGCGTGAGATCCATGAGTGTTACAAGATTGCCTAACACTTTCCTTACTTTGTGCTTTTCAGAGTAATTGAACGTGCCCCACCACTTGATCAACTGTTTGGGTACCTTGACAACCATAAGGACTCTAGACTTTGTGGACAGATCCATCCTGTAGTAGCAGATAAGAAATTATCTCAAAAATTTGATAAGAGCAAAAGGTTCACAACCAATGGGAATTTGATGCGGACATACATCGATGGGACAGACCGCTTCATGACTCCCAATCGCCAAACAGTAACGCTGAATAAAATCAGCCTACTTGGCTAACAACTTTAGGTTATGGGGTAAAAGACCTAGCCTAATACTAAGACGAAGGCCAAAATAAAGGTTACCGGACCCACCGAGGGTTGCCTACGTATCCCGCCTCGAGGGACGGGAATCAGGTAGACGTAGTTCGTCCAGATTGGACACTTAACGATTAACTAATAAATTGACCCTAACTTAAGAGACAACCAAAAACAAACGAGTGAAAACTTTTTGGATTTTCAACTAGACATTTCAACTAAGACTGACACCACCAATTATAAAAAAATCATTTTGGTATTTTGTTTTTGACAAATAAGTAGAAAAGGCAAACAAAACCCTCTTTTTTCATTTTTTTTTTGTTGAACTTACGGTACTTTGAGAAGATAAATGCAAAACGTAAAAAATCTTTTTGAGTTTTGGATCGTAAAGAACAAAAGCCATAAAGAACTCTAAAATAAACTACGACACTCCTTTTGATTCATTCTTTTCGACTCACTTTTTTTTCTCTTTTTTTTCACACTTTACTTCTAACACATGTTTTCCCCAAATCGGTCCGTCAAATGACCACGTTACTCTCAAAGATGCAATATTTAGCACGTAGGGATGCTTTAAAGGTGAGTCTCCTACAAAGGACCGTGTGGGCCCCGCTAGGTCTCAATATGATGCACATAAGAATGACCTAAAGGCTGACCTACATTGTGGTTTACTAACAAGGCCGTTCGGGGGAGTATATGGTCGATAGTGGCTGCTTTGCTTTCAACCTACTCCATACATCCAACGGCTCCCCCCCTAAAATAAAGGTGACTCAACTAGAGTTCGTGCGCACGACGTGCGCTCCGAGACTTGTTGCAGAAAGAAGGCCGGGGGATGGACTCATGATGACAGAGATAAAGCGGTAACACATAGGATAAATACTATAAACAAAAAGCACGAAAACGCACAAAAGTGAAAACAATAACACAAACAATAATCACAAACAATGCTTATACACTCGTAATGCCAAACAAAGCCGATATGACTCAAAAATAAGCTCGAATTCTGAAATAGTCCCCAGCAGAGTCGCCAGAGCTGTCACACCCCTTTTTTACGTACTCCAAAATATTATGTTTAAGTGTGAAAGGGTTTTATTATTTAAGTGACAAGAAATGAAAATTTGTTTCGAAAAAGGATTATTTACATTTTTTTATTCAGAGTCGCCACTTGGCATAATCTGGTGTGCCAAGTCACCATTGGAAAATCCTTTTCAAAACCATTTGACTCTTTAAACTGGTTTACGAACAGAGACTCCGGCTAAGGAATTCTGTTGACCGAGGGGAAGGTGTTAGGCACCCCTCGATCCCGTGGTTCAACCACGATCACTTGGTAGAGTGTATCAACTATTTTGGCATTACGAAATGTATAAACCACACAAAAGCATGCAAAATAATCAAACAATAAACAAAACAAAACAAAATGTAAAGTCCAGTCCAATTATTACAACTTGAAATAAAAATACTGAAATAACCTACACTAGTCCTAAACTATGCTTTACCCGATGCCTCGGGCCTTGATCACGAGCATCCTTTGCGTACAAAATTCTTCGGGGCATTCCCCGGTGAGTAAATAAAAATTGCCTCGGGGAATTCCCCGGTTAAATAAGTACAATTTAAACTTTTCGCGCAATAAAGTAGAAAGTACCATTCATGCACATATTCAAACACTCCAACAAATTGCTATTACTAAATTTGCCTACCCGGCCTATGTTTGCCTACGCTTTTGCCGTTCGTATCATGATACTACTGCATTTCAACCATATTTATATTCAAACCAAATTAATCAAAATGTCTTTAATCAATCCAAAATTCCCCATTTTTATCAAATTCTCAATTCCACCCCAATTTCATTTTAATACTAAATTTTCACAATTCACCATTTCTATTTCAACGACCCACAATCACTTTTCAACGAAATTAAACAACGAGTCAATATAAAAATAACAACCTATCACCAATCAAGACAACATACATTCATCACCAACAAGTATCAAACAGCACCCGAAGCTTAATCCAAACACCAAAGCATAGTAAACAATAAAATAGAAGTGGAAAAGAGTAGAATTGAACCTCGATTGAAGCTTTTATTTTGCCAAAATATGTGATCAAAAGACAAAGTCGGATCCAAAAACTCTCGATTTGAACCTCGGATTGCACCTCAATAACGAACTCGGTTTAATCACCACATCAGACCAAATATTGTAATAACGAAAACCCACAAATGATTTCACCGGAACCAAGTTTAAACGACCACTTCGCCTAGTTTAGAAAGAACAACGGCAAAATCCAGTCCAAATATATCAATTGACCAAGAACAGAATGCAAAACAAAACCCGCGCCCGACCCGATTCAAGCAGAACCGAAACTGAAATTGTGAAAAATCGAGAAGACCCATACACGAAATCTCATCGAAACCAACTCGAATCTCACTGGAATCGATGGAAAATGGGTCGGGTGTTATGGTGGGACGATGGTTTTACTATTTCCGGAGAGAAAATAGACGGAAAATCCTGAGACGGGTTTTCGAAGAACTCGTCATTTTCCGGTGGGTGAGGCGGCGGTTGGTGGTTTTTGCTACCTTCTCTGGCTGCGATCGACGGTTATCACCAGAGATGGGAGAGAGGAGCGGGAGCCCGTGTTGGCTTGCTGGATGTTGACCGGTGGACGGCTGACGGCAAGGGACGAAGGAGAGATCGAGGGGAGAGAGGAGGAAGATGCGGTGGCCGCATCACTGGCCGGCCGGCGGTGTTCGCCTGTGGTGGTGACTGTTGCTGTCTGGCGGTGCCGGTGATGGAGAGATGGTGATAGTTTTTGTTGGTTTAGAGAGAGGGTCGAGAGAGGGAGAGAGGGGGATGATGTTTTTATATATGCCTGAGGTCCTTCCTCCTCTTTCTCCATTGGTGCGTATGGTACTCTGTGTATATAGGCTGTGAGGGTGGGTATTGGGGTAGGGTAGGTGGGGTAAGGTATGGGGTAGTGATGTGTTATCCAAAATTGATAGGAGGGGTGGTTAATTTTGTTACAAAAGAATAATTGGGGATTAGGTTTGTTAGTGGGTTTGTTATTTTTGTATTTTTATGGGATATAATCATACAGGTGAGGGCACGTGGTAAGACAGGGATAAAAATGTGTAACTTGGGTCTTCGGGAGGGACAGAATTAAGTGTCTACAGTCTACGTCTAGTGCTCGGGCTTTAAACAAAGGCGGAAGTTCCTTCAAAATATTTTCGAAAGATTAAGCATTAATAAGTTATATGAACATACATTAGACCTAACTCAAAACATTTTTCGAAAGGGTAACTTCTCAAAAACTATATTTACAGAACTAACATTTCTTATTAACCATTTGTTGTGCTCTAAAATCTTCTTTTGACATGTCAAGAGAATTCAACAATTTAACTAAGATAAGGTGGGAATTTTTAGGAAGGAGTAAGAATTTTTTTTTAAAAAAATTGAACTATTTAAAGTAAAAAAAAAGACTTTATATATATAAATAGTTTAATTTTTAAGCGACCATTGAAATTTTATAATAATAAGAACCTGAATCTGGTATCTTTTGTTGTCAAACCAAATTTTGACTTGTGTTATGTCAAGCCCTAGCTCCCCACTCAGCTTCTCTATTACATCATTTTCTGGATCTGGCATCTTGCTGAACATTCTGATCAGAAAACAAAAATTATAATGATATTAAAACAATTGATAAAAAAACAAAAGAGTAACAAAACAAAGAGGAAAATTAATAAATGACAAGAAAGGAAAACCATGAGAGATATGAACATCTTTTGTCATTAGACAATAAAAAAACGCCGCTAATCCTATTTGGATTAAAGAATTCTTCTTAATTATCATTAATAAATTCATATAGTTACTTTTTAAAAAGATTTATAATAAGATAAGAAATTATCCTCTTTCATGATTTACATAATTATATCAACCTTTTTCTTTTACTTTATTTAAAATTTGTGAAGTGAGAAATATGCTTTTATTTTTAGTCATGTTAAAAACTAAAATCTGAACAAATCATAAACATCACAAATCAATAAAGTTGCATACTTGATAAATTCGAAATCAAAACTAAAATGAGAACATTTTAAAAATTTAAAATGAAAAAATAATTTAGCAACACGAGGTAAGACATATATCTTAAAGTTATAGATCTCACTATCCAAAAAAGAATTTTCAATAGAGGTTCAATCGAAATGTCATCGAAAAATTTCTGACAAGTCAAACTCCCATTCTAAAAAATGAGATGCACAAAAAGCTACAAAAGATACCGTAAAGAACATCACAAATGAGTAAAAATCTAAAAAAAATTAAAAAGGAAACAAAATTATTTATTTAACAAACTCACTCTTCAAGTTTTTCGATCACTTGTTCAAATGAATATCGACATATTAATTTTTCATTCTCTTGATCAGAATTTGGCCCAACATTTTCATCATCTTGAGAAGCCATGAATGATCGAAAAATGAAATGAGAGAAGATAAAAATATGACGGACAAATAAAGAATTCTTATTATAGAAAATATATATAGGAAAAAAGTTTGACCCGTTTTAGATTTATTAAATCTCTCACATGAAAAATATTTGACGATTCATGAATTTTTGTTAACAAATATTTAGTGTGAAATTATGTAGTCTAACTACTCATTAATACCACCACGAAAAGTCAAACATTTTAATAAAAAATTATTTCACAGATAATATTTAATTTAATTAAAATAAAGATGAGGTGCTTAATTTACTTAATGCAATTTTTGGTTATTGCATCTAAATTTGACTACACTTTTGTAGTCTAGTCAATTTTCTTTTCTTTTTTCAAATTATTTTATAAGAGTTAAAGGATTAAAAAATATACTTAAACTATTTCAATTTTTGAGTTTCATATAACAAAATTATTGGGGGTGTAAGGATAAAAAATATACTTAAAACTATTTCAATTTTTTAGTTTCATATAACAAAATTATTGGGATTTGGGGGGAGTGAATTCTTCTCATCTGCGCCCCCCACCCCACCTCACCCAAACCAACACATACAAAGTTGCGAACGAGTAGACACATATTTTACAACAAAATTAGTTTTCATCACTACATGCAGTACCATGAAAATATATTGATAACAAAAATTTAGTTTCAAGATTTTGATCAACATTCAAGATAGTTAAAAGAGTAACTGAAGTTTATTTCTGAGAGGGAAAGAAAAAAAAAAATCCCAAATAGTACATGCATGTCAGTAGTTAATTAAAAATACATATATAATCGTGACATCCGAATCGATTTTTGAGAATCTCGACTAATTTTATAAAATATTCATCACCTCGCACTAGCAACATGCATCAGATAGTTTTATCCATCAAAATTAGGATAGTATAGATGGGAGGAAATCACCTAGTGTCTTAATTTTTTAATTTTTCTTTTCTAGCAAAAAAAACACAAAACACACATACACAAGGTGATTTTTTATTATGTGTCTATGTATTAGTGAACAAAGTAACTAAGTATTAATTATAATATAGTGAGAGAGATAACTCGTGAATTAGTCCAGGTATATATAAGTTAATTCGAACACCACAATTATTAAAAGAAGAAAATGAGAAGAGAACAATTAAAGAGAAAGAGTAAATATAGAATGAAACATGCAAGAAAATCACATAAACCATGAAAAAGTTTTTCATTGTCAATTATTTCTATTTTTCAAAGTGAAACTTCAATAATAATAAGAACAAAAAAAGACGTTGGTTGAAATTACGTATAACTCTAAGAGGGGTGAATTTATGTAGTTTTCAATTATGTCAATTAAAAGGTAATTCTATGTACAAACATAAATTGATGACAATTTAAAATGAAAAACACACACTCACACACTAATATATATATATATATATATATATATTAATTGATAACATTTTGCCTGTCTTGTAGGATTTGTTCTTGCTCAGGATTATAGCAATTAGCACAAATCCTATTGTTAAACTCTGAATGCATTTGCAAAATCTCAGCATGCAATCTTTCATTTTCCAAACGAAGAATTCCACGTTCTTCCATATCCCTTTGGACCTGAAATTTGTGTAATGATATATTCAAAATATATTTGACCTTTATATATAAATAGTTTAATTATTAAGCAACCATCAAAATTTTATAATAAGAACCTGGATGTCGCATCTTTTGTTGTCAAACCAAATTTTGATTTGCGTAGGGTCAAGCTCGAGCTCATCACTCAGTTGCTCTATCACATGATCTTCTGGAACTGACATCTTACGAAATATCATGGTCAGAAAACAAAAATTATAATGCAGAAAAATGAATTAAAACCCCCCTAAAAAGTAACAAAACAAAGAGGAAAACAAGATTGTTTTGTCAAAAAAACTATAATTAGCTACGAAGTTCATCGTTAATTGCTCGTATCTAACATAATCTTTTGTAATATAAAACTTCTATAACTATCTCTACCCTTAATTGAGGATATGTATAATCAACTATATAAGCTAGCTAGTCTTTAAAAAATTGTTTGATTCTATACAAAATTTGAAAAAAGAAGGAATGTTTTGAATTGCGATCTTCATCAAATCATATATATATCCGTGTAACTATAAATCATCTCATTGTATTTGCTCTTATTCTATAGATCACGATGAAAACTCTAACAGAGATTTTTAGTGGGGGAGGATGAACTATGTGGACAAGGTACTTGATGAAACTTCCAAAGAAATAAACCCGATTTAATGAAGCGCATATCAAGCTAGTGGCACAATCAAAATTTTCATCGACGCAATGTTATAAAGAAATAAATTCACTAAGAAACTAATTCAAACATCCATCGCATCTTACTACTTGTTCAAACTTCCTATGATATGTATGTCGATCGTACCACTACCTCACAGAGGTACAAAGATTATTTTTGATAAGATCCTTAACTCAAAAATAAACAGTCCAGAGAAGTATATATAAAAAATGAAATAACTGAAAATACTATAGACAACTGGACAAATCACCCTAAACATTATTCAGTGTTGTCACTAATAAATTTTTATTATGTTCATTTTATTGAAGCATCAAAATCTATCTTTGCCGTTATGGAATATCTAGGTTTCGAAGAGGTTGACTTAGGTATACAAGGTAGGGAATAATGTCAAACTTCCAACCATCTTATGATTCTTTTTGTATTTAATATCTTTGTCATGAAATTGTAACTGACATCAACAAATAACTATTTAGGGAAACAACAAGAAGCTCCCATCAACTTTAAGAAAAGTCTACTATTTTGTTATTTATAACACCAACTCTTTCAGATATATCGACTACAATATACATAACTCTGACTCAATAAGAGAAACAAAATATGTCGTGTATTCCCACAAAATAGATCTAGGGCGGGTAGAGTGTACGGAGTCCGCATCACTACTTCAGAAGTGAATAAAAAGATCGTTTTCGATAAACCCTCGACTCAAGACATAAGTTAAACTCTGATTAGATTTTAAATTTTATATAGTATCAGTGTGTAATGATCTTAATCATATCCCATTAACTAGATGTTAGAGACAATTCTAAAACTATGATTAGAAGAAGAATATATAAAAAGTTAGTTGTAACTTCTTTTTTGGGTTAAATGAAGGCAAATAAAAACTAGAAATTTGGTAATGTCAACATAACATAAATATATGAAAAAAAGGAACATACTTATGCATCTGATAATTAAAATCCAAAAGTAACATAGTTATGCATATAATAATTAAAATCCTTGTTCTACATAGTTGCAACATTAAACTTGAGAGAATACTAAAAAACCTAGTAAAATACCACTCAATCCTCTTATCATTTTCTTTTCGATCTTTAAATAGCCTTCAAATAATTCCAATTCAATCTTGAAAAATTTCGAGATCGAACATCATCCCAATCTGAGCTCCAAATCTGGGCCATTTGGATCATCATTACATTCCAATCGGAGCTCCAAATCTATGCCATTCGGATCATTGTTGTTGTCATCAGGGTCTTCCTCAAAATGAGCAACCATATTGGACATCCTCGTAATCTGTTAGAAGAGGGAGAAGGAAAAAGTATGTGAGTGATTGTATGTAAAAAATAATATTTATTAACCATATTAATATATAAGTGCATATCTATTCCTCCAGAAGTAGTTCATTTTCTAAGGTTTCAATATGAATGCATAAATATTTTTAAAGAGTCCGAGCAACATATAATTAATTAATAGGAAATGAAAACAAACCTCTTCCGTTAATCTACTATTCTCATTTTGCAAATCTTGTAGGATTTTTTGTTCTTGCTCAGCATTATTGCAATTAGCACAAATCATTTCGTTCAACTCAGAATACAGTTGCAAACTCTCAGCATGCAATATTTCATTTTCCAAACGAAGAATCTCATTTTCCTCCATATCCCTTTGGGCCTGAAATTCGTGTAATGATATATACAGAGATATATTTGACCTTTATATGCATATAAATAGTTTAATTTTTAAGTGATCGCCAAAATTTTACAATAAAAACCTGGATGTGATATCTTTTGTTGTCAAACCAAATTTTGATCTGCATAGGGTCAAGCTCTAGCTCGTCACTTAGTTTCTCTATTACATGATCTTCTGGATCTGGCATCTTACTAAACATTCTGGATAGAAAATAAAAATTATAATACTGAAAAATAATTGATAAAAGATAAAAAAAAAAAAAGTAACAAAACAAAGAAGAAGATTAATAAATGACAAGAAAGGAAAATCGAGAGAGATATGAACATTTCCTGTCATTAGACAATAAAAATATGTCGCTAGATTTATTTGGATTAAAAAATTCTTTTTAATTTGTACCTTTAAGAAAGACATAATTACTTTCATCTTTTGTAGTGTATGGCAGTTTGAGCATTGATTTAAAAAATATAACAAGATAAGAAATTATTATTTTTCATGATTTACGTAATTGTGTTAAACCACTTTGTTTTACTTTCTTTACAATTGGTGAAGTGAAACATTTGACAAGTCAAATTTCCATTCTAGTAGTGAAATGCACAAAAAGCTATGATAGACATAGTAAAAAAAACTAGAGAACATGCAATTTTGTTATGTGACACACTAAAGAACATCATAAATAAGTAAAACCTAAAAAAAATTAAAAGATAAATAAAAGAGTCAAAAAAATATAATTTATCTAACAAACTCACTCTTCAAGCTTTTTAATTGCTTGTTCAAACTCATTCTCTTTATCAGAATTTGGCCTAATATTTTCATCATTTTGAGAAGCCATGAATGATCGAAAAATGAAATGAGAGAGAAGATAGAAATGTGATGGACAAATAAGGAATTCTCAATGAAGAATATATATATATAGAAAAAATTTGACCAATATCAGAGTTATTAAATCTCTCAAGTAAAAAATATTTAATGATTCATGAATTCTTGTTAACAAATATTTAATTATTGAGATGATCTAATCTAACTATTCGTCAATTCTATTGGGAAAAGTCAGATATTATTTTGAAATTTATGTCATAGATAAAAGTAAGTTTAATTTAAATAAAGCTGAAGTACTTAATCAGTTTAATGCAATTTGACTGCATTTTCCTGGTATTTTGATCAATCTTTTTTTCTTTTTTCATATTGTTTACTTGAGTGAAGGCTTAAAACCCACAATTAAACTATTTTAATTTTAAATTTTTTTATTGAATTATTGGGAGTGTAAGTTTCCTCCTATATGAATTATTACCTAATGATCGGTGAAATATATCTGGATCAAATATTTATCTACAAATGCTTCTAGGTACGTTGGGATATAAATTATATGTCCATTGACATATATAACGGGTTTATTAACTGACACATTATCTTTTATTTTTTTAAAAATATTTTCTAAGTAATTCGTTAAGTCCTAAAACTCTCTCCTTTCAAGTCAGAGATATCAACACCTCGGCTGAGATGAGACTACAACTAAGAAGGTGGAGAAGAAAATATTGGTTATCGGGATAGAAAATAAATTAATTTATATGGTGATAATTTTTATTTTAACCTAATATTAATTTATAACTTTGTCACGGTGATTGTTTTTCCACATGGAGTGCTACATGACAGAATTCTTAAACAAAAGAGAAAGTGTAATATGTAAGCCGTCATATATTATTGAAGTGTGTTTCACAACTATTAGATGATAGCCCAGGTAGCAAATTTACACTATATAATTCAGATATGAAACTCAAAAGTTGAAACAATTTAGATATATTTTTTACTTTTAGCTCTTTTTATAAAAGCTAACAGCTAGAGTTTATTAAACATTTGACAAAAATTAGAAGTCCTCTCATCATACTAATTCTAAAATTATTATTTCATACTTGCCTCTTATCGTACTAATTCTAAAATTATTATTTCATACTTGTTGATTTTTTTCCCAATTTTTTTTAACAATTCTTCTCATCTGCTAACACCCCACCCCCACCCCCCTCCGTCCATTTAGAAATGATGGATAAATTATCACTTTAAAAATAAATTTGAGATTAGAATAACTCTTTTGAAAAAATATATGTGAGTTGTGAGCGAGTAGACACATATTTTACAATAAAATTTGTTTGCATCACTGTAGACAGAACCATCAAAATATATTAATAACAAAACTTTTTTCAAGATATTGATCAACATTCAAGATTGTTAAAAGAGTAATTGAATTCTATTCCTAAGGGGGTGGGGGAGAAAAAAAAACCCACATATATATCAAAAAATTGTGGCATCCGAATCGATTTTTGTGCATCTCGATTAATTTTATGAAATATCCATCACCTCGCACTAGAAACATATAACAGATAATTTTATCCATCAAAACTAGAATAGTAAAGATGGAAAAAAATCATCCAGTATTTTGATTTTTCAATTTTTCTTTTCTAGCAAATTAAAAAAACACAAAACACACACACGAGGTGATTTCTTATTATGTGTCTAAGTATTAGTGGATAGAGTAACTAAGTATTTATTATGATATGGTGAGAGAGATAACTCATGAATTAGTCCAAATATATGTAAGTTGATTCGAACATCACAATTGTAAAAAGAGGAAAAAGAGGAGAGAACAATTAATGAAAAAGAGCAAATATCGAATGAAACTAGCAAGAAAATCACATAAACCATGAAAAGGCTTTTCACTGTCAATTATTTCTGTTTTTCAAAGTGAAATTGTACTAATAATAATAAGAACAAAAAAAGACGTTGGTTAAGATTACGTATAACTCTAAGAGGGGTGAATTTATATATATAGTTTTCAATTACGCCAATTAAAAGGTAATTCTATGTACAAACATTAATTGATAACATTTTAAAATGGAAAACAATATATATATATACACACACATTGTTTCAGACTAAAATTCTCTTTAACTATGGCCAAAGAAAGTAATGAAACAAAACATGTCAAAATATACAATATAAGGAAATTTTTTACTTAAAATTAGAAGTGCAGTTGAAACTTTGTGCAGACAATAATTGATAACGTTAAAGAAATGAAAAATTGTCTTCTATTAGTAGGTCAAAATGTATTGATATATAGTGTACAAGGAAATATTTACTTGGGTTTATTAATAACTAAGTGTTCAATTAATCATCAAGAGCCAAATTTGTATACTCTTAGATTTATTGACTAGAGTATACATAACTTAAACTTTGATTGCATTTGAAAATCTATATATATCGTGGATGTATAAAGATATTAAACATATCCAAATTACTAGATGTTAGAGACAACTCTAATATGACTAGAAGAAGAACAAACAATAAGTTGTAACCCCAACATAACATAAAGTAAATATATAAAGAAAAGTAACATAGTTATGCATATGATAATTAAAATTCAAGTCTTACATAGTTGCAAGATTAACTTAAAAGAGAATACTAAAAAAACACTTGTTGAATACCACTAATTAACCCTTTTTTCATTCGCTTCCCAATCTTCAAATACCCTTTAAAACGTTTCAAACCTTCAATTCATTCTTGAAAAATTGCCAGATTGAACATCATCCCAATCTGAGCTCCAAATCTGGGCCATTTGGATCATCGTTACATTCCAATCGGAGCTCCAAATCTATGTCATTCGAATCATCATTGTAATCATTAGCGATTTCCTCGATATGATCAATCATATTGAACATCATCGTAATCTGTTAAAACGAGAGGGAAGGAAAAAATATGTGAGTGATTGTATGTAGAAAATAACAATTATTAACCATATTAACAAGTGCATATCTGATTCTCCAAAAATAGTTCATTTTTTGAGGTTTCAACACAAATATACAAATATTTTTAAAGAATTCGTGTAACATATAGTTAATTAATAGGAAATGAAAGCTGACCTCATCTGTAATTGTAGCATTCTCGTTTTCATTTTGCATGTCTTGTAGGATTTGTTCTTGCTTAGGATTATAGCAATTAGCACAAATCCTATTGTTCAACTCTGAATGCATTTGTAAAATCTCAGCATGCAATCTTTCATTTTCCAAACGAAGAATCTCACATTCTTCCGTATCTCTTTGAGCCTGAAATTTGTGTAATTCAATACGATCATAATTTTTTTTTTAAAAAAAGGTGATCCGATGCACTAAAACTCTGCTCTGCACAGAGAAGGGATCAGACCGGCCACAAGGGGTTGTTTCCACGATTTGAACCCCTTATATTCACATGACAGTAACCTTACTATTTACTCTGAACCTCCAACATAATTCAATATGATCAAAATTCATACATACATATATGTGGCAAAAACGAAAAGATGAAATCACGATTGTTGTGATAACACTAACGGACGTAGTGTAGCAAAAATTTTAGTTAGGACACCGTCGTAGTAATTGACACTTTTTTTATTATTCATCTTGTAACTTAGGAATCTTTTAGACGATGGACTAAATATTCAATTTAAGAAAATTTATAATCTTATGAAAAAATAAATGACCTTATCTCGACTTTTGTAAGTAATTCTAAACATTAGAAGATAACTTAGAATTTTGTAACTTTATTTATTTTATAGTATTAGTTAAGTAAAGATATTTATTATAAATAGTTCCATTTTCGTCTACGTCTAGTGCTCGGGCTATAAACAAAGGCGGAAGTTCCTTCAAAATATTTTCGAAAGATTAAGCATTAATAAGTTATATGAACGTACATTAGACCTAACTCAAAACATTTTTCGAAAGGGTAACTTCTCAAAAACTATATTTACAGAACTAACATTTCTTATTAACCATTTGTTGTGCTCTAAAATCTTCTTTTGACATGTCAAGAGAATTCAACAATTTAACTAAGATATATAAATAGTTTAATTTTTAAGCGACCATTAAAATTTTATAATAATAAGAACCTGAATCTGGTATCTTTTGTTGTCAAACCAAATTTTGACTTGTGTTATGTCAAGCCCTAGCTCTCCACTCAGCTGCTCTATTACATCATTTTCTGGATCTGGCATCTTGCTGAACATTCTGATCAGAAAACAAAAATTATAATGATATTAAAACAATTGATAAAAAAACAAAAGAGTAACAAAACAAAGAGGAAAATTAATAAATGACAAGAAAGGAAAATTAATAAATGACAAGAAAGGAAAACCATGAGAGATATGAACATCTTCTGTCATTAGAAAATAAAAAACGCCGCTAATCCTATTTGGATTAAAGAATTCTTCTTAATTATCATTAAGAAATTCATATAGTTACTTTTTTTTAAAATTTATAATAAGAAATTATCCTCTTTCATGATTTACATAATTATATCAACCTTTTCTTTTACTTTATTTAAAATTAGTGAAGTGAGAAATATGCTTTTATTTTTAGTCATGTTAAAAACTAAAATCTGAACAAATCATAAACATCACAAATCAATAAAGTTGCATACTTGATAAATTCGAAATCAAAACTAAAATGAGAACATTTTTAAAAACTAAAAATGAAAAAATAATTTAGCAACACGAGGTAAGACATATATCTTAAAGTTATAGATCTCACTATCCAAAAAAGAATTTTCAATAGAGGTTCAATCGAAATAGCATCGAAAAATTTCTGACAAGTCAAACTCCCATTCTAAAAAATGAGATGCACAAAAAGCTACAAAAGATACCGTAAAGAACATCACAAATGAGTAAAAATCTAAAAAAAATTAAAATGGAAACAAAATTATTTATTTAACAAACTCACTCTTCAAGTTTTTCGATCACTTGTTCAAATGAATATCGACATATTGATTTTTCATTCTCTTGATCAGAATTTGGCCCAACATTTTCATCATCTTGAGAAGCCATGAATGATCGAAAAATGAAATGAGAGAAGATAAAAATATGACGGACAAATAAAGAATTCTTATTATAGAAAATATATATAGGAAAAAAGTTTGACCCGTTTTAGATTTATTAAATCTTTCACATGAAAAATATTTGACGATTCATGAATTTTTGTTAACAAATATTTAGTGTGAGATTATGTAGTCTAACTACTCATTAATACCACCTCGAAAAGTCAAACATTTAAAAAAAAAAGTATTTCACAGATAATATTTAATTTAATTAAAATAAAGATGAAGTGCTTAATTTACTTAATGCAATTTTTGGTTATTGCATCTAAATTTGACTACACTTTTGTAGTCTAGTCAATTTTCTTTTCTTTTTTCAAATTATTTTATAAGAGTTAAAGGATAAAAAATATACTTAAACTATATTAATTTTTGAGTTTCATATAACAAAATTATTGGGGGTGTAAGGATAAAAAATATACTTAAAACTATTTCAATTTTTTAGTTTCATATAACAAAATTATTGGGGGTGTAAGGATAAAAAATATACTTAAAACTATTTCAATTTTTTAGTTTCATATAACAAAATTATTGGGATTTGGGGGCTGTGAATTCTTCTCATCTGCGCCCCCCACCCCACCCCACCCCACCCCACCCCACCCAAACCAACACATACACACACCTCCTCAATCTTGATAGTTAGAAATATGAATAAATTATCACGTTAAAAATAAAATTGAGATTAAAATAATTTTTTTGTAAAAATATTTTTAAGTTGTGAACGAGTAGACACATATTTTACAACAAAATTAGTTCTCATCACTACATACAGTACCATGAAAATATATTGATAACAAAAATTTAGTTTCAAGATTTTGATCAACATTCAAGATAGTTAAAAGAGTAACTGAAGTTTATTCCTAAGAGGGAAAGAAAAAAAAAATCCCAAATAGTACATGCATGTCAGTAGTTAATTAAAAATATATATATAATCGTGACATCCGAATCGATTTTTGAGAATCTCGACTAATTTTATAAAATATTCATCACCTCACACTAGCAACATGCATCAGATAGTTTTATCCATCAAAATTAGGATAGTATAGATGTGAGGAAATCACCTAGTGTCTTAATTTTTTAATTTTTCTTTTCTCGCAAAAAACCCACAAAATACACATACACTAGGTGATTTTTTTATTATGTGTCTATGTATTAGTGAACAAAGTAACTAAGTATTAATTATAATATAGTGAGAGAGATAACTCGTGCATTAGTCCAGGTATATATAAGTTAATTTGAACACCACAATTATTAAAAGAAGAAAATGAGAAGAGAACAATTAAAGAGAAAGAGTAAATATAGAATGAAACAAGCAAGAAAATCACATAAACCATGAAAAAGCTTTTCATTGTCAATTATTTCTATTTTTCAAAGTGAAACTTCAATAATAATAAGAACAAAAGAAGACGTTGGTTGAAATTACGTATAACTCTAAGAGGGGTGAATTTATGTAGTTTTCAATTACGTCAATTAAAAGGTAATTCTATGTACAAACATTAATTGACGACATTTTAAAATGAAAAACACACACTCACACACTCACACACTAATATATATATATACAGACTAAAATTCTCTTTAACTATGGCCAAAGAAAGTAATGAAACAAAACATGTCAAAATATACAATATAAGGAAATCTTTTAATTAAAATTAGAAGTGCAGTTGAAACTTTGTGCAGACAATAATTGATAACGTTAAAGAAATGAAAAATTATCTTCTATTAGTAGGTCAAAATATATTGATATATAGTGTACAAGGAAATATTTACTTGGGTTTATTAATAACGAAGTGTTCAATTAATCATCAAGAACCAAATTTGTATACTCTTAGATTTATTGACTAGAGTATACATAACTTAAACTTTGATTGCATTTGAAAATCTATATATATCGTCGATGTATAAAGATATTAAACATATCTAAATTACTAGATGTTAGAGACAACTCTAATATGACTAGAAGAAGAACAAAAAATAAGTTGTAACCCCAACATAACATAAAGTAAATATATAAAGAAAAGTAACATAGTTATGCATATGATAATTAAAATTCAAGTCTTACATAGTTGCAAGATTAACTTAAAAGAGAATACTAAAAAAACACTAGTTGAATACCACTAATTAACCCTTTTTTCATCCTCTTCCCAATCTTCAAATACTCTTTAAAACGTTTCAAACCTTCAATTCAGTCTTGAAAAATTGCCAGATTGAACATCATCCCAATCTGAACTCCAAATCTGGGCCATTTGGATCATCGTTACATTCCAATCAGAGCTCCAAATCTATGTCATTCGAATCATCATTGTAATCATTAGCGATTTCCTCGATATGATCAATCATATTGAACATCATCGTAATCTGTTAAAACGAGAAGGAATGAAAAAATATGTGAGTGATTGTATGTAGAAAATAACAATTATTAACCATATTAACAAGTGCATATCTGATTCTCCAAAAATAGTTCATTTTTTGAGGTTTCAACACAAATATACAAATAATTTTAAAGAATTCGTGTTACATATAGTTAATTAATAGGAAATGAAAGCTGACCTCATCTGTAATTGTAGCAGTCTCGTTTTCATTTTGCATGTCTTGTAGGATTTGTTCTTGCTCAGGATTATTGCAATTAGCACAAATCCTATTGTTAAACTCTGAATGCATTTGCAAAATTTCAGCATGCAATCTTTCATTTTCCAAACGAAGAATCCCACGTTCTTCCATATTCCTTTGGACCTGAAATTTGTGTAATGATATATTCAAAGATATATTTTACCTTTATATATAAATAGATTAATTATTAAGCAACCATCAAAATTTTATAATAAGAACTTGGATGTCGCATCTTTTGTTGTCAAACCAAATATTGATTTGCATAGGGTCAAGCTCGAGCTCATCACTCAGTTGCTCTATCACATGATCTTCCCGAACTGACATCTTACGAAATATCCTGGTCAGAAAACAAAAATTATAATGCAGAAAAATGAATTAAAACCCCCCTAAAAAGTAACAAAACAAAGAGGAAAATTAATAAATGACAAGAAAGGAAAACCGAGAGAGATATGAACATCTTCTGTCATAAGACAAGAAAAATACGTTGCTAATCCTATTTGAATTAAAAAATTCTTGTTAATAACAAGAAAGACATAGTTGCTTCCATTTTTTATAGTGTATGACATTTTGAGCATCAATTAAAAAAATATAACAAGATAAGAAATCATTCTTTTTCATGATTTACGTAATTGTATTTAACCATTTTGTTTTACTTTCTTTATAAGTAGTGAAGTGAACCATGTAATTTTGTTATGTGACACACTAAAGAACATCATAAATAAGTAAAAACCTATAGAAATTTAAAAAGATAAATAAAATAACCAAAAAAATATAATTTATCTATCAAACTCACTCTTCAAGTTTGTTAATTGCTTGTTCATATGAATATCGATATATTGATTTCTCGTTCTCTTAATCAGAATTTGGCACAAGAATTTCATCATCTTGAGAAGCCATGAATGATCAAAAAATGAAATGAGAGAGAAGATAAAAATGTGACGGACGAATAAAGAATTCATAATGAAGAACATATATATAGAAAACTAATTTGACAAATTTCAGAGTTATTGAATATTTCACGTAAAAATTATTTGATGATTCATGAATTCTTGTTAAACATTTAATTATTGAGATTATCTAATCTAACTACTCATTAATACTATTAGGAAAAGTTAGATATTATTTTAAGATTTATGTCATAGATAAAAGAAAGTTTAATTAAAATAAAGCTAAAATGCTTAATCAGTTTAATGAAATTTGACTGTACTTTCCTCATATTTTGGTCAATCTTTTTTTTTTTTTTTCACATTTACTGCTAGAGTGAAGGTTTTAAAACACAATTAAACTTTTTCAGTTTTCGAGTTTCTTATTGAATTAAGTGGAAATTTCCTCCTACATGAATTATTATCATATAACTAGTGAAATACATCTAGACGTTGATTAGACCAAATATTTGTCTACAAATGCTTCTAGGTACTTTTGGACATAAAATATATGTCCACTGACATATGTAACGAGTTTATTAGCTAACACATTATCTTTTCTTTTTAAAATATTTTCTGATTGATTCTTTAAGACCTTAGTCTCTCCCTTTCAAGTTAGAGATATTAACACCACGACTGTGATGAGACTATAACTGAGAAGGTGGAGAACAAAATATTGATTATCATGATAAAAAATAAACTAATTTGTAGCGTGATAATTTTTTCCTTTAACATAATTTTTTAACCTAATATTAATTTATTTAACTTTTTTTCAGTAGTTCTTTTTCCACATAGAATGCCCCATGACAAAATTCTTAAACAAAAGAGATAGTTCACATGAACTATTAGATGATAGTTCAGATAACAAATTTATATTTTTAATAATTTGAATATGAAACTCAAAAATTGAAATAATTTAAATATATTTTAGACTTTTAACTCTTTTTATAAAAGCTAACAACTAGAGTTTATTAAACATTTGACAAAGATTAGAAATACTGTATACATTACCATCAAAATATATTAATAACAAAACTTGTTTCAAGATTTTGATCAACATTCAAGATAGTTAAAAGAGTAACTAAAGTCTATTGCTAAAAGGGAAAGAAAAAAAAATCCAAATTGTACATGCATGTCAATAGTTTAATTAAAATAACAAGAGCTTAGATTTTTTTTATTTTTTTTATAATTGTGGTATTCGGGCCAACTTTTGTGTATCTCGACTAATTTTATGAAACAACCACCACCTTTTAATAGCAACATGTATCAGATAACTCTATTAACCAAGATTAGGATAGTATAGGTGGAAAAAAAATCACTTAGTGTTTTGATGTTTCAATTTTTCTTTCCTAGCAAAAAAATCACAAAACACACACACTAGGTGATTTCTTATTGTGTGTCTAAATTTTAGTGGACAGAGTTACCAAGTAGTATTTATTATTATAAGATAACTTGTGAATTAGTTCAGGAGTATTCAAGTTGATCCGAACACCATAATCAGCCAGTGATTTGCCAGTTTGGGTTTCAGTTGCTGATGCGATTAATTATTCTAACAACAAGAATGTTTTGTCAAAAAAACTATAATTAGCTACGAAGTTCATCGTTAATTGCTCGTATCTAACATAATCTTTTATAATATAAAAATTCTATAACTATCTCTACCCTTAATTGAGTTCAGGAATATGTTTTGAATTGCGATCTTCATCAAATTATATATATCCGTGTGACTATAAATCATCTCATTGTATTGAAGCATCAAAATCTATCTTTGCCGTTATGGAATATCTAGGTTTCGAAGAGGTTGACTTAGGTATATAAGGTAGGGATCAATGTCAAACTTCCAACCATATTAAGATTCTTTTTGTATTTAATATCTTTGTCATGAAATTGTAACTGACATCAACTAATAACAATTTAGGGAAACAACAAGAAGCTCCCATCAACTTTAAGAAATGTCTACTATTTTGTTATTTATAACACACACTCTTTCAGATATATCGACTACAATATACATATCTCTGACTCAATAAGAGCAACAAAATATGTCGTGTATTCCCACAAAATAGATCTAGGGTGGGTAGAGTGTATGTTGTCGCGTCACTACTTCAGAAGTGAGTAAAAAGACCGTTTTCAATAAACCCTTGACTCAAGACATAAGTTAAACTCTGATTAGATTTTAAATTTTATATATTATCAGTGTGTAATGATCTTAATCATATCCAATTAACTAGATGTTAGAGACAATTCTAAAACTGCCTTCTTTACCTATACCTTATTAAACTATGAGTTGAAGAAGAATAAAAAGTTAGTTGTAACTTCGTTTTTGGGTTAAATGAAGGCAAATAAAAACTAGAAATTCGGTAATGCCAACATAACATAAATATATGAAAAAAGTAACATACTTATGCATATGATAATTAAAATTCAAAAATAACATAGTTATGCATATAATAATTAAAATCCTTGTTCAACATAGTTGCAACATTAAACTTGAGAGAATATTAAAAAACCTAGTTAAATACCACTCAATCCTCTTATCATTCACTTTTCGATCTTTAAATACCCTTCAACTAATTCCAATTCAATCTTGAAAAATTATGAGATCGAACATCATCCCAATCTGAGCTCCAAATCTGGGCCATTTGTATCATCATTACATTCCAATCGGAGCTCCAAATCTATGCCATTCGGATCATTGTCGCTGTCATCAGGGTCTTCCTCAAAATTAGCAACCATATTGGACATCCTCGTAATCTGTTAGAAGAGGGAGAAGGAAAAAGTATGTGAGTGATTGTATGTAAAAAATAATATTTATTAACCATATTAATATATAAGTGCATATCTATTCCTCCAGAAGTAGTTCATTTTTTAAGGTTTCAACATGAATGCATAAATATTTTTAAAGAGTCCGAGCAATATATAATTAATTAATTGGAAATGAAAACAAACCTCTTCCGTTAATCTACTATTCTCATTTTGCAAGTCTTGTAGGATTTTTTGTTCTTGCTCAGCTTTATTGTAATTAGCACAAATCCTTTCGTTCAACTCAGAATACAGTTACAAACTCTCAGCATGCAATCTTTCATTTTCCAAACGTAGAATCTCATTTTCGTCCATATCCCTTTGGGCCTGAAATTCGTGTAATGATATATACAAAGATATATTTGACCTTTATATACATATAAATAGTTTAATTTTTAAGTGATCGCCAAAATTTTACAATAAAAACCTGGATGTGATATCATTTGTTGTCAAACCAAATTTTGATTTGCGTAGGGTCAAGCTCTAGCTCGTCACTTAGTTTCTCTATTACATGATCTTCTAGATCTGGCATCTTACTAAACATTCTGGATAGAAAATAAAAATTATAATACAGAAAAATAATTGATAAAAAATAATAAAAGGAACAAAACAAAGAAGAAGATTAACAAATGACAAGAAAGGAAACTCGAAAGAGATATGAACATTTTCTCTCATTAGACAATAAAAATATGTTGCTAGATTTATTTGGATTAAAAAATTCTTTTTAATTTGTACCTTTAAGAAAGACATAATTACTTTCATCTTTTGTAGTGTATGGCAGTTTGAGCATTGATTAAAAAAATATAACAAGGTAAGAAATTATCATTTTTCATGATTTACGTTATTGTGTTAAACCACTTTGTTTTACTTTCTTTACAATTGGTGAAGTGAAACATTTGACAAGTCAAATTTCCATTCTAGTAGTGAAATGCACAAAAAGCTATGATAGACATAGTAAAAAAACCTAGAGAACATGTAATTTTGTTATGTGACACACTAAAGAACATCATAAACAAGTAAAAACCTAAAAAAAAATTAAAAGATAAATAAAAGAGTCAAAAAAATATAATTTATCTAACAAACTCACCCTTCAAGCTTTTTAATTGCTTTTTCAAACTCATTCTCTTGAGCAGAATTTGACCTAACATTTTCATCATTTTGAGAAGCCATGAATGATCGAAAAATGAAATGAGAGAGAAGATAAAAA
Organism: Capsicum pubescens; assembly: GCA_030864215.1. Classification (NCBI taxonomy): domain Eukaryota; kingdom Viridiplantae; phylum Streptophyta; class Magnoliopsida; order Solanales; family Solanaceae; genus Capsicum; species Capsicum pubescens. The sequence continues at coordinate 304,619,371 of CM061549.1, read as the reverse complement.
TGTGATGGACAAATAAAGAATTCTCAATGAAGAATATATATATAGAAAAAATTTGACCAATATCAGAGTTATTAAATCTCTCAAGTAAAAAATATTTAATGATTCATGAATTCTTGCTATTTCATCACCCTGTTCTTCAGGCGGGCTCCTGACTTGCTATTTCATCAACCTGTTCTTCAGGCGGGCTCCTGAAACCCAACATTAAAACTAGAACAGAAATTATCCCAAACAAAAATTATAGTAAAATAGTATTTCACTTTTGAAAGCGTTGTCCCATTTTCCAGGAGGGTTAGAAAGTAAAATCCCATTTTTCAGGAGGGTCCTGCGAATAAAGTAAAATCCCATTTTTCAGGAGGGTCCTGAACATGAAATAAAATCCCATTTTTTAGGAGGGTCCTGAGCATAAAATAAAATCCCATTTTTCAGGAGGGTCCTGAATATAAAGTAAATTCCCATTTTTCAGGAGCGTCCTGAACATAAAATAAAATCCCATTTTTCAGGAGGGTCCTGAACAAAAGTAAAATCCCATTTTTCAGGAGGGTCCTGAACTGAAAGGAAAATCCCATTTTTCAGGAGGGTCCTGAACTGAAAGTAAAATCCCATTTTTCAGGAGGGTCCTGAATTGAAAGTAAAATCCCATTCTTCAGGAGGGTCCTGAACAGAAAGTAAAATGCCATTTTTCAGGAGGGTCCTGAGCTGAAAGTAAATTCCCATTTTCCAGGAGGGTCCTAAACATAAAGTAAAATCCCATTTTTCAGGAGGGTCCTAAGCTGAAAGTAAATTCCCATTTTTCAGGAGGGTCCTGAACATAAAGTAAAAATATCTAAACAGAAAGTAAAGTCCCATTTTTCAGGAGGGTCCTGAACATAAAGAAAAATCTCATTTTTCAGGAGGGTCCTGAACATAAAGTAAATTCCCATTTTTCAGGAGGGTCCTGAGCATAAAATAAAATCCCATTTTTCAGGAGGGTCCTGAATATAAAGTAAATTCCCATTTTTCAGGAGGGTCCTGAACATAAAATAAAATCCCATTTTACAGGAGGGTCCTGAACAAAAGTAAAATCCCATTTTTCAGGAGGGTCCTGAACTGAAAGTAAAATCTCATTTTTCAGGAGGGTCCTGAATTGAAAGTAAAATCCCATTCTTCAGGAGGGTCCTGAACAGAAAGTAAAATCCCATTTTTCAGGAGGGTCCTGAGCTGAAAGTAAATTCCTATTTTTCAGGAGGGTCCTGAATTGAAAGTAAATTCCCATTTTCCAGGAGGGTCCTGAACATAAAGTAAAATCCCATTTTTCAGGAGGGTCCTGAGCTGAAAGTAAATTCCAATTCTTCAGGAGGGTCCTGAACATAAAGTAAAAACATCTAAACAGAAAGTAAATTCCCATTTTTCAGGAGGGTCCTGAACATAAAGAAAAATCTCATTTTTCAGGAGGGTTCTGAACATAAAGTAAATTCCCATTTTTCAGGAGGGTCCTGAGCATAAAATAAAATCCCATTTTTCAGGAGGGTCCTGAACATAAAGTAAATTCCCATTTTTCAGGAGGGTCCTGAACATAAAATAAAATCCCATTTTTCAGGAGGGTCCAGAACAAAAGTAAAATCCCATTTTTCAGGAGGGTCCCGAACAAAAGTAAATTCCCATTTTTCAGGAGGGTCCTGAGTTGAAAGTAAATTCCCATTTTTCAGGAGGGTCCTGAACATGAAAGTAAAATCCCATTTTTCAGGAGGGTCCTGAACATAAAGTAAAATCCCATTTTTCAGGAGGGTCCTGAGTTGAAAGTAAATTCCCATTTTTCAGGAGGGTCCTGAGCATAAAATAAAATCTCATTTTTCAGGAGGGTCCTGAACATAAAGTAAATTCCCATTTTTCAGGAGGGTCCTGAGCATAAAATAAAATCCCATTTTTCAGGAGGGTCCTGAACATAAAATAAAATACCATTTTTCAGGAGGGTCCTGAACAAAAGTAAAATCCCATTTTTCAGGAGGGTCCCGAACAAAAGTAAATTCCCATTTTTCAGGAGGGTCCTGAGTTGAAAGTAAATTCCTATTTTTCAGGAGGGTCCTGAACATGAAAGTAAATTTCCATTTTCCAGGAAGATCCTGAACATAAAGTAAAATTTTATTTTTCAGGAGGGTCCTGAACATAAAGTAAAATCTCATTTTTCAGGAGGGTCCTGAATTGAAAGTAAAATCCCATTCTTCAGGAGGGTCCTGAACAGAAAGTAAAATCCCATTTTTCAGGAGGGTCCTGAGCTGAAAGTAAATTCCTATTTTTCAGGAGGGTCCTGAATTGAAAGTAAATTCCCATTTTCCAGGAGGGTCCTGAGCTAAAAGTAAATTCCAATTCTTCAGGAGGGTCCTGAACATAAAGTAAAAATATCTAAACGGAAAGTAAATTCCCATTTTTCAGGAGGGTCCTGAACATAAAGAAAAATCTCATTTTTCAGGAGGGTCCTGAACATAAAGTAAATTCCCATTTTTCAGGAGGGTCCTGAGCATAAAATAAAATCCCATTTTTCAGGAGGGTCCTGAACATAAAGTAAATTCCCATTTTTCAGGAGGGTCCTGAACATAAAATAAAATCCCATTTTTCAGGAGGGTCCAGAACAAAAGTAAAATCCCATTTTTCAGGAGGGTCCCGAACAAAAGTAAATTCCCATTTTTCAGGAGGGTCCTGAGTTGAAAGTAAATTCCCATTTTTCAGGAGGGTCCTGAACATGAAAGTAAAATCCCATTTTTCAGGAGGGTCCTGAACATAAAGTAAAATCCCATTTTTCAGGAGGGTCCTGAACATAAAGTAAATTCCCATTTTTCAGGAGGGTCCTGAGCATAAAATAAAATCTCATTTTTCAGGAGGGTCCTGAACATAAAGTAAATTCCCATTTTTCAGGAGGGTCCTGAGCATAAAATAAAATCCCATTTTTCAGGAGGGTCCTGAACATAAAATAAAATACCATTTTTCAGGAGGGTCCTGAACAAAAGTAAAATCCCATTTTTCAGGAGGGTCCCGAACAAAAGTAAATTCCCATTTTTCAGGAGGGTCCTGAGTTGAAAGTAAATTCCCATTTTTCAGGAGGGTCCTGAACATGAAAGTAAATTTCCATTTTCCAGGAAGATCCTGAACATAAAGTAAAATTTTATTTTTCAGGAGGGTCCTGAACATAAAGTAAAATCCCATTTTTCAGGAGGGTCCTGAACATAAAGTAAATTCCCATTTTTCAGGAGGGTCCTGAACATAAAATAAAATCCCATTTTTCAGGAGGGTCCTGAACAAAAGCAAAATCCCATTTTTCAGGAGGGTCCTGAACAAAAGTAAATTTCCATTTTTCAGGAGGGTCCTGAGTTGAAAGTAAATTCCCATTTTTCAGGAGGGTCCTGAACATGAAAGTAAATTCCCATTTTCCAGGAGGGTCCTGAACATAAAGTAAAATCCCATTTTTCAGGAGGGTCCTGAACATAAAGTAAATTCCTTGGATATGCATTTCCAATGGTAGCTGAATCAAGTGAAACGAATTTGCCTTTGTTTCAATCAAAGAAAAATTGGTCAGTTAAAAACTTAGTGGTGGCTTGCAGCTCTTGGCTTCTCAGGTATCTGCCCCAGTACTCGTTCCTTTCATCTTTGTCCCAAATTGCTAACACTTGCCCTGTCTTACCGTATCATTGACCAAGATCCAGATTGAGGGAAATGAGTTCTGACTCAAACAATGGGTTTTCATTTTACCATGCCCCTGAGGTGCACTCTTTTCCCAAATCTGAATGATTCCACGAATCCAATAGCCTGTCGGTTGATAGACTTCCTTTGCTTCGTGTTGAATTATGATCATATTTCTCTCCTGTGCTGTTCCTTGGGTTTTCCTCATATAATTGGAAAGACTGGTAGTAAATTTTGAAATCCTTTCTCGCTTGTGTTGACACAGACTTGACTTAAAAATGTAAAGAAATGATGGTGACTTTTGTTTTGATAAATAACATAAGAAAAGACAAAAACATGAATATGTAAATGAAAGAAAAGGGCAACGTCCCATATTCAAAAAGAAAACTTATTTGAATACGACAACCAACTCCAATGAGTATGACATGCATTTTGGATTCAGCTGCCTGATCTTCCTATCCAAACTCCCCATTTGTTGTTGAGTTCGTGCCTTTTGTCGCTGAGCCGCTTCTTCAAATCCATTGGACTCATACATCACGTTCGACTGACGATATCTAAAAAGACATTCGCCAACAAATCTCTTTCTTTTCACTTTTCACTTTTCTCTTGAACTCTCCATCGCCTTACGGTGCCCGTGAGGGTTTTCACCAATAAGACTCTCTCATTTTTGTATTTCTCTCAACTCACCATCGCCTTACGGTGCCCGCAAAGGTTTTCACCAATAAGACTCTCTCATTTTTGTATTTCTCTCAACTCACCATCGCCTTATGGTGCCTGCAAAGGTTTTCACTAATAAGACTTTCTCATTTTAATTTTCTCACAACTCACCATCGCCTTATGGTGCCTTCAAAGGTTTTCACCAATAAGACTCTCTCATTTTCATTTTCTCACAACTCACCATCGCCTTATGGTGCCTGCAAAGGTTTTCACCAGTAAGACTCTTATTTTTGTATTTCTTTCCCGATTTCTTATGCTGAGGGAGACAAGCGGTACTTCGCAATGCATCGTCATATGCATTGCATGCTTAGTCTTAACACTATCAAAAATTGATCTGAAGGACTTTCTTTGGTTGTAACTTGGATTTTGGGTTAAGGTTAGAAAAGATGGTAAGGGGCTCAAACGATGCTTGAAGTGGGAGTGGGACTTACAACTTTTGGAATCGACTCAAACAATGCATTAACTCATGCCCCAGTTTTGTTGACTGGGTGAATCTTAAATCTTTATTTGGTTGGACCGAGCCCGAAATAGGGAAACCTACGTATCTCACTCCCGAGAGAGGAGAATCAGGTCGCACGTAGTTCCATCAGCTTGTTCTTTGTTTTGATTTGATTTTTTTTCTTTTATTTTTGAACTCTTTCTTTTATTCTTATTTTCTTAACATTTATCTTTGACTCTATTTTGATTCCAAAAGAGGGATATGAAAGAAAAATAAACGAGGCTCAAACGGGTAAACAAAGGAGGACACAATGTTTGGATAGAAGAATAAAATGCCTTCATCATATCAATCTTAAAAAATGCAAGTACTAAACATGCAATAAAATCAAATAAAGGACCAAATATCATACATAGTATCTTTTGACCGCATCAGCATTGATAGCCATTTCTGCCATTTTGCCTTCAATATCTGTCAAATATAAGGCTCCATTAGGTAACACTTTCTTCACAACGAAGGGACCTTGCCAGCTAGGGGAGAACTTTCCTTTCGCTTCAACCTGGTGAGGAAGGATACGTCTTAATACCAACTGACCAACTTCAAAATTCCTGGGACGGACCTTTTTGTTATACGAACGAGCCATCCTTCTCTGATACAACTGGCCATGACACACAGACGTTAGACTTTTTTCCTCGATCAAACTCAAATGTTCCAGTCGGGTTTTTACCAATTCGTCATCATCAATCTCTGCTTCTACAATGACTCGAAGAGAAGGAATTTCAACTTCTGCAGGGATGACTGCTTCTATCCCATACACTAATAAATATGGAGTTGCCCATGTTGAAGTGCGAACAGTGGTGCGATAACCTAGCAATGGAAACGACAAATTTTCATGCCACTGTCTAGAACCTTGTACCATTTTTCGCAGTATCTTTTTTATATTTTTATTGGCGGCTTCTACAGCACCATTGGCCTTTGGGCGATATGGAGTAGAATTTTGATGTGCGATCTTAAACTGTTGACTCACTTCTTGCATCAAATGACTATTGAGATAGGCAGCATTGTCTGTAATAATCATCTTAGGAATTCCAAATCTACAAATGTTATTGGCATGAACAAAATCTACCACAGCCTTCTTTGTCACTGACTTGAAAGTTACTGCTTCCACCCACTTTGTGAAGTAGTCAATGGCTACCAAAATGAATCTATGTCTATTTGCTGCCTTCGGCTCAATCGGTCCAATCACATCCATTCCCCAAGCCACGAACGGCCATGGAGCGGCCATTGCATGCAACTCAACAGGAGGAGAACGTATCATATCGCCGTGCACTTGACATTGATGACACTTTTGAACAAATTGAATAGAATCCCTCTCCATAGTAAGCCAGTAATAACATGCTCGAAGAATCTTCTTTGACAAGACATGACCGTTCATATGCGACCCGCATACTCCAGAGTGTATTTCAACCATGATTGCCGAGGCTTCTTTTGCATCTACACACCTTAAAAGTCCCAGATCTGGGGTCCTTTTATACAAGATTCCCCCACTTAAGAAAAATCCACTAGCCAAACGCCTAATAGTCCTCTTTTGATCGTTGGTGGCATATGCTGGGTATTCTCCTAACTGAATGTACCGCTTGATATCCAAAAACCAAGGTTCTCCATCGAGCTCTTCTTCAACCGCATTACAGTAAGCATGCTGATCACGACTCTGTCTATGCACTGGATCGATATAGGCTTTTTCAGGATGTTGGAGCATTGAAGACAGAGTGGCTAAAGCATCAGCAATTTCATTATGAATCCTTGGAATATGCCTAAATTTTACTAACACAAATCGTTGACATAACTCCTGCAAGCATTGTCGATACGGGATGAGCTTCAAATCTCGCGTCTCCCAATCGCCTTGAATTTGATTGACGAGAAAATCCGAATCTTCCAACACCAATAATTCTTGGACTCCCATATCAACAGCTAACCTCAAACCAAGGATGCAGGCTTCATACTCTGCCATATTGTTAGTACAGTAGAATCGAAGTTGTGCTGTTACCGGGAAATGTTGTCCCGATTCAGAGATAATAACCGCACCTATTCCGACTCCTTTCATATTGACAGCTCCATCGAAGAATAACCTCCAACCTGGATCAGCATCTATAATGACTTCATCGACACACGACACTTCTTCGTCAGGAAAATATGTCTTTAATGGCTCGTACTCTTCATCGATGGGATTCTCAGCAAGATGATCTGCCAAGGCTTGGGCTTTCATAGTGGTTCGAGTCACATATACAATGTCAAACTCGGTAAGCAATATTTGCCACTTTGCCAATCGACCTGTCGGCATAGGCTTCTGAAAGATATACTTCAAAGGATCCATGCGGGAGATGAGATAAGTAGTATAGGATGAGAGATTGTGCTTCAAATTCTGTGCTATCCAAGTTAGGGCACAACACGTCTTTTCAAGAAGAGTATACCTGGCCTCATATGCGGTGAACTTCTTGCTAAGATAATAAATAGCCTGCTCCTTTTTGCCTGTGACATCATGTTGATCCACGACACAACCGAAAGAATTATCCATGATTGATAAATATAAAATCAAAGGTCTACCAGGCTCCGGGGGTACCAGCACGGACGGATTTGACAAATATCTATTGATTCGATCGAACGCTTCCTGACATTCTTCAGTCCATTTTACCGCAGCACTCTTTTTCAGCAACTTGAATATGGGCTCACAAGTGGTTGTGAGTTGAGCAATAAACCTGCTAATGTAGTTCAGTCTACCAAGCAAACTCATCACCTCCGTTCTATTCTTGGGCGGGGGTAAATCCTGAATGGCTTTGATTTTTGAGAGATCCAATTCAATTCCCCGACGGCTGACTACAAACCCCAACAGCTTTCCAGATGGAACTCCAAATACACATTTTGCCGGGTTGAGTTTGAAATTATACCTGCGAAGCCTCTCAAAGAACTTTCTTAAATCTTTAACATGGTCGGCCTGACTTTTTGACTTAATAATCACATCATCCAAGTAGACCTCAATCTCCTTATGCATCATGTCATGAAACATAGTGGTCATGGCTCTCATGTATGTTGCTCCAGCATTCTTCAAACCGAACGACATCACTCGATAACAATAAGTTCCCCATGGTGTGATAAAATATGTCTTCTCTGCGTCGTCATCATCCATAATGATCTGGTGATACCCGGCATAGCAATCCACAAAAGAGGCAACCTCGTGTTTAGTAAAGTTGTCTAACAAAATGTGAATGTTGGGCAGTGGAAAATCATCTTTCGGACTTGCTCTGTTCAAATCACGATAATCAACACACACTCGAATTTTGCCATCTTTCTTTGGTACGGGAACAACATTGGATAACCACATGGGATAACGAGACACTCGAATTACTTTGGCTTCAAGTTGTTTCATGATTTCCTTTTTGATTTTAATACTTACATCGGTTTTAAACTTCCTCAACTTCTGTTTGACAGGGGGGAACGCGGGATCAGTGGGCAACTTGTGAGACACTAATTCAGTGCTTAAACCGGGCATATTATCATAAGACCATGCAAAAACGTCCTTATAATCAATCAATGCTTGAATCATTCCCTCTTTTAGCTGTGGCAAAACATGTATACTGATTTTAGTTTCCCTAACATCTTCTTGATCCCCTAGATTTATTGGCTCAGTTTCATTCAAATTAGGATTCGGTTTGTCTTCAAACTGTTCCAACTCTTTGCTTATTTCTTCTAGTGCTTGTTCTTCATCATATTCCCCATCCTTCTTCATTATATCTTGATTAGTTTGGACTTTAAAATCAGGCTGAAAATTCCGCATGCATGTCATGTCATTAGAATAAGCATAAAGAGAACTGTGTAAGAAAAGAAAAAAAAATATATTAGACACAAAACAAAAGGGACATTGCATTTCATTAAATAAAAGATAGAAGGGTTTAAACACAGACGCCAACATAACATAAACAAACTAAAGTCCGAATTACAACCCTGAAATAACTCGGATAAACAGAAAGAAAAAAACAAAATAGACTACCAAAACTCCCTCCTGACGGGGAGAGGAGTGACTTCCCAATTATTGAGCTGGACAACTGGACCTATGAATTGCACGTCTGCCATACCGGTACCTTCTCCTGTTTCGACCATATCAACTTCGATACAAAGGTTCTGGAATTCATCAACCAATTCAAACTCAAATTCTACATGCTTCGTGACACCGCTCTTAACAAACGATTCACTGAGTAGTGGCATTGGGCGAGGCAGTGACCATATTTCCTTTTTCCTTCCCTTGGCTTTTTTCAGATCTTCAACTGTAGACTCAAATCCCAGACCAAACGTGCCCACGTTCTCACTCGGACATATGGGATGAACTATACCGTGCAGAGACGCTCCCAAACCCTTCCCTGGGTTAAATCCGTATTTCCAAAGCTCACTCACCATCATGATAGAAGCAGAAGACAATTGTGGTCCCGGTATAGCCTGCCATTCAAGGATACGATTCACTGGCACTGTATCAAAAATTTGATAGACGAATGTCTCCTCTACGTTATTTGCTTCAATAACATACAAGGGAGAATCTTCGTAGGCTGACAAATCACCTTCACCATGAATAACTATTTCTTGCCTGTCATGCTCAAACTTGATCATTTGGTGCAGTGTAGATGCAACTGCCTTGGCCTTGTGGATCCACGGCCTTCCCAACAACAGATTATAAGAGGATTCTACATTCAATACTTGAAACTCTATGGCGAACTCAACAGGACCTATGGTCAACATTAGTTCTATTTCGCCAATGGAATTTGATTTTGCACCATCGAAAGCCCTAACACATACATTGTTGGGCCTGATCCTCTCCGCACCAATATTCAGCTTTTCCAAAGTAGAAATAGGGAAAATGTTTGCTCCTAAACCTCCATCAATCATAACATGAGTGACATAGAAATCTTTACACTTCACTGTAATGTAAAGGCCCCGATTATGCCCTGTACCTTCAACAGGCAATTCATCATCAGAAAAGCTGATCCGATTGACCTCAAAGATTTTTCCAACCATTTTCTCAAGCTGGTTGATTGTAATCTCCCTTGGAACATATGATTCATTTAATACCTTCAGTAGAACATCACGATGCTCCTTGGAGTGCAACAACAAAGATAAAAGGGAAATTTGAGCAGGGGTTTTCATTAGCTGGTCTAATATTGAATACTCTGGCAATTTCATCTTTTTCAAAAATTCTTCAGCTTCTTCTTTGGTGATAGGATTTTTGATAGATGACGGTCCACTCACAGTTGGCTTGGACTTTCTTAAGCTTTTAGGCACGAAACATCTTCCTGACCTAGTCAAACCCCCTACCTCATCTACATCTTTCACTACTTCTTTCCCATGATAGGTCATCACGGTCCGTCCATAATTCCAGGGAATCCTTTTCGTATCAACTATCGGAGGTTGGGTCACCGATTTGAGGACAATAGGCGCGGCCAGTGCTCCTTTCACCGTCAAAATGGGCTGACTCAGAGCTCCCACTACCGTCAACTTAGGTTTATCCTGACTTGAATCAACATACCTTCTGGCGCCTTGTACTGTGATCAGGGGCTTCTTTGTGCTTTCTCGGGCTTTATCATCTCTCATTCCTTCCTGGCTCAATGACATTGCTTTCAAAGACTCCACTACATTCACCGATTTCTCCTCAATGGTCTGTATCTTGACAATAGGCTTATAACCCCTCGAAGACTCTTTCCCATCATATATCAATTCCAATATATTGGCTTCAGCATGGGTTGGCAGCGGATTCTGGTTAATGTTTGGACCCTCCAGGGCCTGGACCCACATCTGTTTTGTGTCAATTAAATCTTGGACAGCTCTCTTTAAATGTCAGCATTTCTCAATATCATGACCTGGCATATCAGAACAGTACGCACACCTTAAAGAATAATCAAAATTCCTTGGTGGTGGATTTGAAAGCCTTCGTTGAATTGGGCTTAAAACCTTCAACTTCCTCAACCTATCAAACAAACTAGCATATGACTCCCCAAGAGGTGTGAATTGATTTTTGACCGTCTTCTCCTTCTTATACTCGGGCTTAGGCTGAAAACTGGGTCTGGAGGGGTTTTGGTAATTTGGTGGAGCGAATGGGCGATTTTGTGGAGTTTTCGTGTGCCACTGCGGGTAAGAAGGGGTTTGGGCATATGGCTGCGCGCTATGTACTGGGTAAGGGGGTGGTGGAATGGAATATAAAGGGTTTTGTGGAGGGTAGTCGTGGTGGGGAGGAATATATGGAGCTTGGGCGTAGACTTGGGCTAGGGATTGGGGATAGGGGCGAGGTGGTCTTTTAGGATAAGAATGGGTTCCGGCTACGACAGTCGCAACATCCTCTTTCTTCTTTTTACCTCCAAATGCGCCAGATCCACCTTGAATCACTTGTGTGGTAGCTTTTAATGCAGCAAAACTCACTATTCGACCGGTCTTAATCCCGTCCTCTATCATCTCCCTCATTTTGAGGACTTCCATAAAAGACTTTCCCATTGCCGGAAGTAAATGTTGAAAATAGGTCTTATCCTGCGCCTGAATGAAAACTTCTACCAACTTACTTTCTTTCATTGGAGGCTTTACCCTAGCGGCCTGTTCACGCCACCTTATCGCGTATTCCCTAAAACCTTCAATGCTCTTTTTCTTCATGTTGACCAAAGATTTTTCGTCCGGAATCAAGTCGATGTTGTACTGAAAATGTTGAACAAATTCAGAAGCCAAATCATCCCAACTGTTCCATTTATTGATATCTCGATCGATGAACCACTCTGAAGCCAGATCTGAAAGACTCTCGCCAAAGAGGGCCATGAGTAGTTCTTCCTTTCCTCCTGCAGCCCTCAACTGGTTGCAATAACATTTCAAGTGTGCAACAGGATCACCGTGCCCTGCGTACTTCTCGAACTTAGGCATCTTAAAACCGGGGGGCAGGTTGATGTCTGGGAACATGCACAGGTCTTTATAGGAAACACTTCTATAATCTCCGATTCCTTGCAAATTCCTCATAGCTTGCTCTAAACTCTTCAGTTTCCGGGCTATGACATCCTGTTCCTCCGTTGCAATAGGTTTCTCCGTATCAAATAGAAATGCAGGCGGCGGAGTGTACCCATACGGTTCATTCAATTGCAGAGTAGGCTCCGTAGCATAATATTGACCATCTGAAACCATCAGTACTGGCTCACTGGAAGACCGAGGAAGCCTTATTGTGGGATGCACAACATATATGGGAGTTTCATGTGGTGGCGGATCCACGAATACCGGTGTGATCGGTGGCGCTGGATGAGCAGCTGGTCTTGATTGGGGAGCTGCCAAGGGCACACCAGAATTGCCAGGATAATAATGTCGCGGAGTGAATCCTGGCGCGTGCTCAGGTGACTCAGTAGGAGCAGAGAATTGTGCCTGAGAGAGCGGTGGGCAATTAGAGATATTCCCGAGACCTTCAGGGAGCGGAGGAGGAGGCATTCCGCTGGCCCATGCCCGATGCAAATCTATCAATTGTTGCCTGAGCCTTACTACCTCATCATTGTGTTCTGAACTTTCTTCCCTGTGATCCTGATCCGGGTCAATGAACGAATTTTCAATCTCCCTGCTAGCCATGGCAAGCTTTGCTTTGGATCTAGTGAAGTATGGGTGACTAGCCAGAGTGCTGCAAACCTACCACTGTTATCTGAAAGAACATGCTCATCAACGATGACATCCGTTAGGATTAGGGCACACAATAAGCATGAGAGTCACATTGGCAAAAATTGTCCTAATTTCATGTTCATTTCTACCAGCTTTTGAAGGTAACGAGGTCATTTCAACATCGTCCCGATTTTTATCTACACTCCTCTTTTTTTTTTTTTTTCATATCCATCTCTATTCTTTCCACTTCTCTCGTTATCTACCTTTATTTTATTATTCTTTATGGCTTTTGTTTTTTTTCTTTAAAAGAGGAAAAATAATGAAAAACAACGAAACAAAATGATTAGATCGAACCCAAAAGTAGGTTGCCTACGTATCATGTTGTACATGAATCAGATCTTGCGTAGTTCAGGCAGCTTATGCATAAACATTACACAATTGAAGGTTTTTTTTTTTTCACGAAACACGAAAACAAGTAAACAAAAGAAAGACGTAACATCCTAACATTTCGATGAAAGAAGGCAAAACATACAACGAATTTAGGACCACTTTAAAACTAAACAACAAATACAAAACAACACTTTAAACCCCTAACGATATGCGTGCAATAAAGACCCGAATATCAAAAACAACTTGACTCCGACTTAACACAGACACCAACCTACAATGACAGAAACATAAAAGACTCAAAACTACATAAAGATAAGACATGCTCTTTCAAACTGGTGCTCTGTGTGATGTCCCCGGCTGAGATGAACCTATCTGTGAAGTCCCCACTTTTCCACTTAGACTTTGCAACATGTCCTGCAACGACGTTTTGATACCTGGAAACAAATTTCTTGCCCGTATCCCCGCCTCTTGGAGAGTACACCCGCAAAGGTTTCTCTGACACCCATCCACAGTTGTGATCAAACGCGACAACTGAACTCTCAAAAACTCCACCTTGGCACCCGAATCTTCCTGCTCATCATCTTCTACCATGGTTGCTTCCCTCATTCTCCTTCTAAGTTGGGCTGGTAAGGGTCTACTAATGCCACGGGGCAGAGATTGTAGCTAGATTTCATAGTTTTGAGTGCATCCTGGATTTTCCTTGAAAGTATCGACACCTAACTTTATCGCGTTATTCCAGAATTGCTCATATTTGCTTTCCCCCACGGCTTGGTCTTTAAAGTACTCTACATCCTTTAGAAGTTCCATTATTGGGGGGACGTCTTGCATCCTACCCAACTGACGTATCACCCTTCTTGGACTGTAAGGCCTAGTGCAGTTAAGTCCTATCAAAACTAGAAAGAGTTGCATTTGAGATCCAATCAAGATTTTCTTAGGACAAAACCACATATAGCACCAAAGAATGTTGTTTGGAGTTCTTGGTTCGAGAAATTCGATCCAAGAATTGACTCCAATAGGAAAAGAAAATTTGTCAAAACGCATTCTTTCTTGCATGGCTTGCACTTGATCATTCAGACAACGGTCGATCACATCTGCTCTAATCAAAGAAGGCGTATGCAAATGCTCCATCATCCACAGCTGCAATATCAGATTACTCCCCTCAAAAAATCATACCCCTCCTTTTACTTCAGTTAAAGCCTTATATATTTCTGTTAAGATCATTGGTAAAATGGTGACCTCATCTTTTTTCTTAAATAAAGCTATCACCACTGATTGCAGACGAGTATTGATACACCTCTCATCTAACGGGAACACTAAGATACCCAACAAAGCCAGACAGAAAACCTCAAGACGACGTTGTTCCCAAATTTTTTTGGTAGTACAGAATTCATCCCAAAAGCAGTCGAAACCCTCTAAAGACCCAAATCTAGCAAACAAATAGTCCAAGGAAATCCAAGATTGTTTGACATCCCAGATGCTTGTTATCTTTTAATCCACAGAGTCGAAGGAATTTATTACGAGTATGATTGCGGGCTAAAATCATCTGCTGGCCCATGTAAGTCAACCAAAACAAACAAGATATTTCTGCCAGGGTAGGAGTCAATTCACAACTTCCGAACCTAAACACCAAATTATTTGGATCCCAGAAAGTCAACGCAGCTTCTATTAAATCCGGAAGAGGCGTGAGATCCATGAGTGTTACAAGATTGCCTAACACTTTCCTCACTTCGTGCTTTTCCGAATAATTGAACGTGCCCTACCACTTGATCAACTTTTTGGGTACCTTGACAACCATAAGGACTCTAGACTTTGTGGACAAATCCATCCTGTAGTAGCAGATAAGAAATTGTCTCAAAATTTGATAAGAGCAAAAGGTTCCCAACCAATGGGAATTTGATGCGGACATACGTCAATGAGACAGACCGCTTCATGACTCTAAATCGCCGAACAGTAACGCTGAATAAAATCAGCCTACTTGGCTAACAACTCTAGGTTACGGAATAAAAGACCTAGCCTAAGACTAAGACAAAGACCAAAATAAAGGTTACCGGACCCACCGAGGGTTGCCTACGTATCCCGCCCCAAGGGACGGAAATCAGGTATGCGTAGTTCGTCCAGATTGGACAATTAACGATTAACTAATAAATTGACCCTAACTTAAGAGACAAAACCAAAAACAAACGAATAAAAACTTTTTTGGATTTTTCAATTAGACACTTTAACTAAGACTGACACCGTCCATTATGGCAAAAATCTTTTTGGTATTTTTTCTTTTGACAAATACGTAGAAAAGGCAGACAAAAAAACCTTTCTTTTTCTTTTTCTTTTTTTTTTGAATTTACGGTATTTTGAGAAGACAAATGCAAAAATGTAAAAAAAATCTTTTTGAGTTTTTGGATCGTGAAGAACAAAAGCCATAAAGAATTCTAAAATAAACTACGACATTCCTTTTGATTCATTCTTTTGATTCTAAAGGCTGACCTACGTTGTGGTTTACAAACAAGGCCGTTCGGGGGAGCTTATGGTCGATATTGGCTGCTTTGCTTTCCACCTACTCCATACATCCAACGACTCCCCCTCTAAAATAAAGGTGACTCAACTAGAGTTCGTGCGCACGACGTGCGCTCCGAGACTTGTTGCAGAAAGAAGGCCGAGGGGTGGACTTATGATGACAGATATAAAGCGGTAACACATAGGATAAATACTATAAACAAAGATCACGAAGATACACAAAAGTGAAAATACAAACAAAAATTACAAACAACGTTTATACACTCATAATGCCAAACAAAGTCGATACGACTCAAAAGTAAGCTCGAATTCTAAAATGTCCCCAGCAGAGTCGCCAGAGCTGTCACACCTTTTTTTACGCGTACTCCAAAAAATGGATACATTTTTAAAGTTTGAAAGGGTTTTATTATTTAAATGACAAGAAATGAAAATTTGTTTCGGAAAAGGATTATTTGCATTTTTTATTCAGAGTCGCCACTTGGCATAATCCGGTGTGCCAAGTCACCTTTGAAAAATCCTTTTCGAAACCATTTGACTCTTAAACCGGTTTGCGAACAGAGATTCCGGCTAAGGAATTCTGTTGACCGAGGGGAAGGTGTTAGGCACCCCTCGATCCCGTGGTTCGACCACGGTCGCTTGGTGGAGTGTATCGACTATTTTGGCATTATGAAGTGTATAAACCACACAAAAGAACACAAAATAATCAAACAATAAACAAAACAAAATAGTCCAAAAACGTAAAAGTCCAGTCCAATTATACAGTCCGAAAAATAGAAAAAATACGAAAATATAAATCCTAATCTAAACTAAATCTGGACTACGCTCCAATGCCTTACCCGACGCCGCGGGCCTTCATCACGATTATTTTCCGCCAACATGATACGTCGGGGCCGGTGAATAAATACAAGCGATCTCGGGGCATTCCCCGGCTAAATAAATACATCCAAATTAAACACGATAAACTAAAAGAAACATTCACACGCACATTCCAACATCCAACGAAACACTTATTCCTAAATTTCGCCTACCCGAACCTACGATTGCCTACCCGCTTGACTTACCATGATACTATCACGAAATTGATAATTAGACGTAAAAGTAACAATAACGACGAATCGAAACAACAACAAATAAATATTAATCCTAATTCACTTTAACGATTTTTTTAACTCGCGCCCCGAATTCCCTTTAAACCACATGATTAGTGCATGCTTCGATTTTTCAATCACATCTCATAATCCGAAACCAACATCAAACGCAACACAAACAATGAAGATTCAAACCAAACACACGACAAATAAATCATCCATACCAACAACATTAATAAAAAGTCAAAATAAATTAAAGATTCGGTTAGAAGAAATGGACCTCGATGAAATTGATCCTTGTCGATAATAAGAGATCCGAAGACCAGAATACTCGACCGGAGAACCTCACAACGAGCAAACCAAACTCGGTATTAAAATAATAACCAGACAGCTCCAAAACCAGTGAAGACAAACTTTTATATACGAAAACCAACCGAGAACGACAACACGATTCGATAAAGACGACTCGAGATCCACTATCGACGACGAACCAAGAAATAAACGAAACCAAGATCAACCAACAAAACGCAGGAAACCAAACCCAATGCGGATCGAGCTCCGGGAAGCTCCGGTGACGGAGAGACGGCGTTATCGCCGGAGAGGGAAAGAGGAAGAAACGACGGCCGGAGCTGGCCGACGCACCGCAGTCGGAGCAACGACTGCTGGCGGCGGCAGATCTGGCGGCAGTTCTCCGACGAGGATGGGGTTTTATTGTTTCGCCGGTGGAACCGGCTGTCGTTGACGGTGAATGCTGTCAGTGGGGGAGGGAAGGACGACAGAGAGACGACGGCGATGTTGCCGTCGTCGGAACTGAGATCGGAGAGGTCGGAAAGAGAGAGAGAGAGGGAGATGATAGAGAGACGACGATGATGTTGCCGTCGTCGGAACTGAGATCTGAGAGAGAGTCGGGGAGAGAGAGAGAGAGACAACGGAGAGACGACGACGAGGTTGCCGTCGTCGGAACTGAGATCGGAGAGGTCGGAAAGAGAGAGAGAGGGAGACGACAGAGAGACGACGGCGATGTTGTCGTCGTCAGAGCTGAGATTGGAGAGAGAGTCGAGGAGAGAGAGATCGAGATTGGAGAGAGAGAGTTTTGAGAGAGGAAAGAAAGAAAAACTAAATATTTTTTTTTCTTCAGATTTTTGGTCCCCTTTTTTAGGTTACTGTTCATCCCCCCTTATTTTGTGTGTATGTGTGGGTATATATTGTGTCTTGGGTATTGGGGTAGGGTAGGTGGGGTAGGGTATAGGGTGGTGTGGTTTATTTTGATTGGGTAGGTTGTTAGGATAAGATAGAATTAGTTAGGATAAGATTTGTTATCTTATTATTTTATTTTATTTTGTATTTGGTGCGGGTATAATAACATGGGTGAGGGTACGTGGTAGGATAAAAATAACAATGGGTAAAAACGACATCGGGGAAGGACGAAATTAGGTGTCTACAATAAGAACAAAAAAAGATGTTGGTTATGATTACGTATAACTCTAAGAGGGGTGAATTTATATATATAGTTTTCAATTATGTCAATTAAAATGTAATTCTATGTACAAACATTAATTGATAACATTTTAAAATGGAAAACAATATATATATATATACACACACATTGTTTCAGACTAAAATTCTCTTTAACTATGGCCAAAGAAAGTAATGAAACAAAACATGTCAAAATATACAATATAAGGAAATCTTTTACTTAAAATTAGAAGTGCAGTCGAAACTTTGTGCAGACAATAATTGATAACGTTAAAGAAATGAAAAATTGTCTTCTATTAGTAGGTCAAAATATATTGATATATAGTGTACAAGGAAATATTTACTTGGGTTTATTAATAACGAAGTGTTCAATTAATCATCAAGAACCAAATTTGTATATTCTTAGATTTATTGACTAGAGTATACATAACTTAAACTTTGATTGCATTTGAAAATCTATATATATCGTCGATGTATAAAGATATTAGACATATCCAAATTACTAGATGTTAGAGACAACTCTAATATGACTAGAAGAAGAACAAAAAATAAGTTGTAACCCCAACATAACATAAAGTAAATATATAAAGAAATGTAACATAGTTATGCATATGATAATTAAAATTCAAGTCTTACATAGTTGCAAGATTAACTTAAAAGAGAATACTAAAAAAACACTAGTTGAATACCACTAATTAACCCTTTTTTCATTCGCTTCCCAATCCTCAAATACCCTTTAAAACGTTTCAAACCTTCAATTCAGTCTTGAAAAATTGCCAGATTGAACATCATCCCAATCTGAGCTCCAAATCTGGGCCATTTGGATCATCGTTACATTCCAATCGGAGCTCCAAATCTATGTCATTCGAATCATCATTGTAATCATTAGCGATTTCCTCGATATGATCAATCATATTGAACATCATCGTAATCTGTTAAAACGAGAGGGAAGGAAAAAATATGTGAGTGATTGTATGTAGAAAATAACAATTATTAACCATATTAACAAGTGCATATCTGATTCTCCAAAAATAGTTCATTTTTTGAGGTTTCAACACAAATATACAAATATTTTTAAAGAATTCGTGTAACATATAGTTAATTAATAGGAAATGAAAGCTGACCTCATCTGTAATTGTAGCATTCTCGTTTTCATTTTGCATGTCTTGTAGGATTTGTTCTTGCTCAGGATTACAACAATTAGCACAAATCCTATTGTTAAACTCTGAATGCATTTGCAAATTCTCAGCATGCAATCTTTCATTTTCCAAACGAAGAATCCCACGTTCTTCCATATTCCTTTGGACCTGAAATTTGTGTAATGATATATTCAAAGATATATTTGACCTTTATATATAAATAGTTTAATTATTAAGCAACCATCAAAATTTTATAATAAGAACCTGGATGTCGCATCTTTTGTTGTCAAACCAAATTTTGATTTGCGTAGGGTCAAGCTCGAGCTCATCACTCAGTTGCTCTATCACATGATCTTCCCGAACTGACATCTTACGAAATATCATGGTCAGAAAACAAAAATTATAATGCAGAAAAATGAATTAAAAAACCTCTAAAAAGTAACAAAACAAAGAGGAAAATTAATAAATGACAAGAAAGGAAAATCGAGAGAGATATGAACATCTTCTGTCATTAGACAAGAAAAATACGTTGCTAATCCTATTTGAATTAAAAAATTCTTGTTAATTACAAGAAAGACATAGTAGCTTCCATTTTTTATAGTGTATGACATTTTGAGCATCAATTAAAAAAATATAACAAGATAAGAAATCATTCTTTTTCATGATTTACGTAATTGTATTTAACCATTTTGGTTTACTTTCTTTATAAGTAGTGAAGTGAACCATGTAATTTTGTTATGTGACACACTAAAGAACATCATAAATAAGTAAAAACCTATAGAAATTTAAAAAGATAAACAAAAGAGTCAAAAAAATATAATTTATCTATCAAACTCACTCTTCAAGTTTGTTAATTGCTTGTTCATATGAATATCTATATATTGATTTCTCATTCTCTTGATCAGAATTTGGCACAAGATTTTCATCATCTTGAGAAGCCATGAATGATCAAAAAATGAAATGAGAGAGAAGATAAAAATGTGACGGACGAATAAAGAATTCATAATGAAGAACATATATATAGAAAAATAATTTGACAAATTTCAGAGTTATTAAATATTTCACGTAAAAAATATTTTATGATTCATGAATTCTTGTTAAACATTTAATTATTGAGATTATCTAATCTAACTACTCATTAATACTATTAGGAAAAGTTAGATATTATTTTAAGATTTATGCCATCGATAAAAGAAAGTTTAATTAAAATAAAGCTAAAGTACTTAATCAGTTTAATGCAATCTGACTGCACTTTTCTCATATTTTGGTCAATCTTTTTTTTTTTTCTTTTATTCACATTTTCTGCTAGAGTGAAGGCTTTAAAACACAATTAAACTTTTTCAGTTTTCAAGTTTCTTATTGAATTAAGTGTAAATTTCCTCCTACATGAATTATTATCATATAACTAGTGAAATACATCTAGACGTTGATTAGACCAAATATTTGTCTACAAATGCTTCTAGGTACTTTTGGACATAAAATATATGTCCACTGACATATGTAACGAGTTTATTAGCTAACACATTATCTTTTCTTTTTAAAATATTTTCTGATTGATTCTTTAAGACCTTAGTCTTTCCGTTTCAAGTTAGAGATATTAACACCACGACTGTGACGAGACTATAAATGAGAAGGTGGAGAAGAAAATATTGATTATCAGGATAAAAAATAAACTAATTTTTAGCGTGATAATTTTTGCCTTTAACATAATTTAATAACCTAATATTAATTTATTTAACTTTTTTTCAGTAGTTCTTTTTCCACATAGAATGCTCCATGACAAAATTCTTAAACAAAAGAGATAGTTCACATGAACTATTAGATGATAGTTCAGATAACAAATTTACATTTTTAATAATTTGAATATGTAACTCAAAAATTGAAATAATTTAAATATATTTTAGACTTTTAACCTTTTTTATAAAAGCTAACAACTAGAGTTTATTAAACATTTGACAAAGATTAGAAATACTGTATACATTACCATCAAAATATATTAATAACAAAACTTGATTCAAGATTTTGATCAACATTCAAGATAGTTAAAAGAGTAACTAAAGTCTATTGCTAAATGAGAAAGAAAAAAAAAATCCAAATTGTACATGCATGTCAATAGTTTAATTAAAATAACAAGAGCTTAGATTTTTTTTTTTATAATTGTGGTATTCGGGTCAACTTTTGTGTATCTCGATTAATTTTATGAAACACCCACCACCTTTTAATAGCAACATGTATCAGATAACTCTATTAAACAAGATTAGGATAGTATAGGTGGAAAAAAATCACTTAGTGTTTTGATGTTTCAATTTTTCTTTGCTAGCAAAAAAATCACAAAACACACACACTAGCTGATTTCTTATTGTGTGTCTAAATTTTAGTGGACAGAGTTACCAAGTAGTATTTATTATTATAAGATAACTTGTGAATTAGTTCAGGAGTATTCAAGTTGATCCGAACACCATAATCAGCCAGTGATTTGCCAGCTTGGGTTTCAGTTGCTGATGCGTTTAATTATTCTAACAACAAGAATGTTTTGTCAAATAAACTATAATTAGCTACGAAGTTAATCTTTAATTGCTCGTATCTAACATAATCTTTTGTAATATAAAACTTCTATAACTATCTCTACCCTTAATTGAGGATATGTATAATCAACTATATAAGCTAGCTAGTCTTTAATTTTTTTTTTGATTCTATACGAAATTTAAAAAAAGAAGGAATGTTTTGAATTGCGATCTTCATCAAATTATATATATCCGTGTGACTATAAATCATCGCATTGTATTTGCTCTTATTCTGTAGATCACGATGAAAACTCTAACAGAGATTTTTAGTGGGGGACGATGAACCATGTGGACAAGGTGCTTGATGAAACTTCCAAAGAAATAAACCCGATTTAATGAAGCGCATATCAAGCTAGTGGCACAATCAAAATTTTCATCGACGCAATGTTATAAAGAAATAAATTCACCAAGAAACTAATTCAGACATCCATCACATCTTACTACTTGTTCAAACTTCCTATGATATGTATGTCGATCGCACCACTACCTCACAGAGGTACAAAGATTATTTTCGATAAGATCCTTAACTCAAAAATAAACAGTCCAGAGAAGTATATATAAAAAACGAAATAACTGAAAATACTCTAGACAACTGGAAAAATCACCCTAAACATTATTCAGTGTTGTCACTAATAAATTTTATTATGTTCATTTTATTGAAGCATCAAAATCTATCTTTGCCGTTATGGAATATCTAGGTTTCGAAGAGGTTGACTTAGGTATACAAGGTAGGGATCAATGTCAAACTTCCAACCATATTAAGTTTCTTTTTGTATTTAATATCTTTGTCATGAAATTGTAACTGACATCAACAAATAACTATTTAGGGAAACAACAAGAAGCTCCCATTAACTTTAAGAAATGTGTACTATTTTGTTATTTATAACACCAACTCTTTCAGACATATCGACTACAATATACATAACTCTGACTCAATAAGAGCAACAAAATATGACGTGTATTCCCACAAAATAGATCTAGGGTGGGTAGAGTGTACGTAGTCCGCGTCACTACTTCAGAAGTGAGTAAAAAGATCGTTTTCGCTAAGCCCTCGACTCAAGACATAAGTTAAACTCTGATTAGATTTTAAATTTTATAGATTGTCAGTGTGTAATGATCTTAATCATAGCCAATTAACTAGATGTTAGAGACAATTCTAAAACTGACTTCATTACTTATACCTTAAATTATGAGTAGAAGAAAATAAAAAGTTAGTTGCAACTTCGTTTTTGGGTTAAATGAAGGCAAATAAAAACTAGAAATTCGGGAATGCCAACATAACATAAATACATGAAAAAAGTAACATACTTATGCATATGATAATTAAAATTCAAAAGTAACATAGTTATGAATATAATAATTAAAATCCTTGTTCTACATAGTTGCAACATTAAACTTGAGTGAATACTAAACAACCTAGTTAAATACCACTCAACCCTCTTATCATTCACTTTTCGATCTTTAAATAGCCTTCAAATAATTTTAATTCAATTTTGAAAAATTATGAGATCGAACATCATCCCAATCTGAGCTCCAAATCTGGGCCATTTGGATCATCATTACATTCCAATCGGAGCTCCAAATCTATGCCATTCGGATCATTGTCGCTGTCATCAGGGTCTTCCTCAAAATAAGCAACCATATTGGACATCCTCGTAATCTGTTAGAAGAGGGAGAAGGAAAAAATATGTGATTGATTGTATGCAAGAAATAATAATTATTAACCATATTAATAAGTGCATACCAAATTCTCCAGAAGTTGTTCATTTTTAAAGGTTTTAATACGAATACATAATTATTTTTAAAGAGTTCGAGCAACCTATAGTTAATTAATAGGAAATGAAAAATGACCTCTTCTGTTAATCTGTCTTTCTCATTTTGCAATTCTTGTAGGATTTTTCGTTTCTGCTCAGCATTATTACAATTAGCACAAATCCTTTTGTTCAACTCTGAATACATTTGCAAATTCTCAGCTTGCAATCTTTCATTTTCCAAACGAAGAATCCCACGTTCTTCCATATCCCTTTGGACCTGAAATTTGTGTAATGATATATTCAAAGATATATTTGACCTTTATATATAAATAGTTTAATTATCAAGCAACCATCAAAATTTTATAATAAGAACCTGGATGTCGCATCTTTTGTTGTCAAACCAAATTTTGATTTGCGTAGGGTCAAGCTCGAGCTCATCACTCAGTTTATCTATCACATGATCTTCTGAAACTGAAATCTTACGAAATATCCTGGTCAATTAAAAAAATATAACAAGATAAGAAATCATTCTTTTTCATGATTTACGTAATTGTATTTAACCATTTTGTTTTACTTTTTTTATTAGTAGTGAAGTGAACCATGTAATTTTGTTATGTGACACACTAAAGAACATCATAAATAAGTAAAAACCTATAGAAATTTAAAAAGATAAATAAAAGAGCCGAAAAAAATATAATTTATCTATCAAAATCACTCTTCAAGTTTGTTAATTGCTTGTTCATATGAATATCGATATATTGATTTCTCATTCTCTTGATCAGAATTGTCACACCCCTTTTTCGACTCAAAAAAAGATATGTATTTTAAGGTTTGAAAGGGTTTTTTATTAAAGTGACAAAATGAAGATTGGTTCCGAAAAAAGATTATTTTTACATTCAAAATTAGAGTCGCCACTTGGCATAATCTGGTGTGCCAAGTCACCATTGGAAAATCCTTTTCGAAACCATTTGACTCTTTAAACCGATTTACGAACAGAGATTCCGGCTAAGGAATTCTGTTGACCGAGGGGAAGGTGTTAGGCACCCCTCGATCCCGTGGTTCGACCACGGTCGCTTGGTGGAGCGTATTGGCTAATTTGACATTACAAATGTACAAACCACATAAACAGACAAAACAAGCAAACAAATAAATCACACAAAATTCAAAACAAACAAAAATAATGTTCAGTCCAAATTATACAATCCAAAATAAAAGAGGTGCTGAAATATAAAACTTATTCTATTCTAAACTAATCCTAAACTAAACTCCACCCAACGTTCCGGGCCTTGATCACGAGCCTCCTTTGCGTACATGCTACTTCAGGGCATTCCCCGGATAAATCAATACAAATCCTTCGGGGCATTCCCCGGCCAAATGAGTACAATTTAAACTTTTCGTGCAATAAAGTAGAAAGTACCATTCACGCACATATTCAAACACTCCAATAAATCGTTATTCCTAAATTTGCCTAACCGGCCTACGTTTGCCTACCAAGTTCAACATATCACAATTCTATCATGTTTAACATTATCAATACATCAAAATTAATCAATATTCATTTTCCTCCATTTTTAATCCCCACCTTAATTCATTTTTAACCACGTGATTAACCCATTTCAATACACAATCCACCAATCGAGAATAACGAAAATTCACCAATCATGCTTAGCACATCACACACCCAAATGTCACCAACAGTTCACATCAATAAACAAACCACGGTATCGAATCACACACAATCACAATCACATAAGAATTAAATAAAAGAGAAGAAAGAACTGGACCTTAAATTTGAAGCTTTCAAACTCAATGTTATTCGAATAAAGAGAGTCCGCACCCGGAAACCTCGAGGCGAACCTTAACACAAACAATCAAACTCGACAAATAATGACCCGTTCACCGTCACTGTTCACCGGTCACTGTTCACCAGTCACTGTTCACCCGTTACTGTTCACCGGTCACTGTTCACCGGTTATTGTTCACCGGTTACTTTCTTTTTTTTTCGTTGTTGTTCTTGTTCTTGTGAGGAAGATTATTTGGTGATTCTTGTTATTATGGAGAAGATAATGATCAAAGAATGAGCCTCCCTTTTTCCTCTTAGAATTTTTCTTTTATAATGAGCATGGATTTGTTATGATGTGGGAATTTTGGTGGGTCCCCCATATATTCTTTCTTTGTGGACAAGAAAAAGGAGGGGGGGGGGATCACATGGGTAGTTAGGGTAGATGGAAGCTTTTGATTGGGTAGGTTGTTAGGATAAGATAAATTAGTTAGAGGTATTTTTTTTATTTATTTTTGTATTTTTGTGGGATATAATTACATGGGGTTGGACACATGGTAAGGTGAACTAAAAATGAATAAAATTAGACTTCGGGAGGGACAAAATTAGGTGTCTACATCATGCCCCCTTTGAATTTAAACACGAAGTATTTTTAGACAAAGAAGTAGACAGCGAGACCAAATTTTGACCCGACCATTATTCAAAGAAAGAAACAGAAGGAAGAATGACAACCGGGTCTTGACTTAAGACATCCTTCCTACCCAAATTATGAGAGAATCAAGTCACGGGTATTTCAAAGGATTGGAAGAGAAGTGGACTATACCGAGTTGGAGAGTCGAGTGAGGTTCCATCGAGGTTTCGGTCCGCGACTCTGTCATTACATCAAAAAATGAAAATTACAAGTTAAAACATATATGAAATTACAAAAATCCTATCTATACAACTTCTGTTGGCACTTGACCCGACTTTTATCACCCTATTCTTCAGGCGGGCTCCTGATTTGCAATTTCTTTCAACCTGTTGCTTGCCTTTCAATTTCTTCACCCTGTTCTCCAGGCGGATTCCTGACTTGCTATTTCATCAACTTGTTGCCCTGCTTTCAACTTTTGCACCCTGTTCTGCAGGCGGGCTCCTGACTTGCTATTTTTCAATCTGTTTAACTTTCAATTTCTTCACCTTGTTGCTTGGTTTTTCATTTATAGGCCCTGTGCTTCGGCATGCTCCTGAAATCACATCAAAACTGAAAAGAAAATTATCCCAAATAAAGAAATGCAATTTCTATGAGTTAATTGAAATGACTCGACTAAAAGGTACGTCTTATAGGAATCCAGGGGGATGACTCGACTAAAAGGTACGTCTTATAGGAATCAAAGGGGATGACTCGACTAAAAGGTACGTCTTATAGGAATCATAGGGGATGACTCGACTAAAAGGTACGTCTTATAGGGGTCAAAGGGGATGGCTCGACTAAAAGGTACGTCTTATAAGAATCAAGGGAAATGACTCGACTAAAAGGTACGTCTTCTAGGGGTCAAAGGGGATGACTCGACTAAAAGGTACGTCTTATAGGAATCAAAGGGGATGAATCGACTAAAAGGTACGTCTTATAGTAATCAAGGGATGAATCGACTAAAAGGTATGTCTTATAGGAATCAAAGGGGATGACTCGACTAAAAGGTACGTCTTATAGGAATCAAGGGAAATGACTCGACTAAAAGGTACGTCTTATATGAATCAAAGGGGATGACTCGACTAAAAGGTACGTCTTCTAGGAATCAAAGGAGATGACTAGACTAAAAGGTACGTCTTGTAGGAATCAAAGGGGATGACTCGACTAAAAGGTACGTCTTATAGAAATCAAGGGAAATGACTCGACTAAAAGGTACGTCTTCTAGGAATCAAGGGAAATGACTCGACTAAAAGGTACGTCTTCTAGGAATCAAAGGGGATGACTCGACTAAAAGGTACGTCTTATAGGAATCAAAGGGGATGACTCGACTAAAAGGTACGTCTTATAGGAATCAAAGGGGATGACTCGACTAAAAGGTACGTCTTATAGGAATCAAGGGAAATGACTCGACTAAAAGGTACGTCTTATAGGAATCAAAGGGGATGACTCGACTAAAAGGTACGTCTTATAGGAATCAAAGGGGATGACTCGACTAAAAGGTACGTCTTATAGGAATCAAGGGAAATGACTCGACTAAAAGGTATGTCTTCTAGGAATCAAAGTGGATGACTCGACTAAAAGGTATGTCTTATAGGAATCAAGGGAAATGACTCCACTAAAAGGTACGTCTTCTAGGATTCAAGACTTAAGTTAGGAAGTTCATTACCTAAGAAGCAAAATTCAAATTACCCAATCAAGAAAGTGTGTTTCCTTATCAATTTTGTTGGAATTATCAAAATAATGAAGTGCGTCTCCTTACCAAAGCTGCTTGAATTACCAAAACAAGGAAGTGCGTCTCCTAGAGATCTTGAATTATGAGTTTTACCATGGTTTTGATTACCAAACCTGTGCAGCAACCTTGCCTCTTACATTTGTTGAGGTGAGAAATTACGTCCTTTCATGTTTAGGCTCTGAAATCCTTGATCTGAATGCAACATGTATTCCTATTACATACAAAGAAAACTTGTGAGTTTAAAAACATGGTGGCTAGTTTGTGGCTTTGGCTTTTGAGGCAATTGCTCCTTCCCCCGTCACATTTAGCTTTGCTTCCAACCATTAGCATATGTCATTGACTTGCTGTATCATTGACTCAAACTCAACTTATTAAGAGTGACTCTGAAACAAACACAGTATTTCTGCTTTGTCGTGTTTCTCAAATAAACCCTTTGAACCTTGGTATTTCCATGAGTTCCCCGACTTCTCTGTTGACAAAACTTCCTGCATTCCTTTTTCGGTCTCACAATCATGTCTCTTTCATGTGCTAACTTTTGTCTTGCTTTGTACAATTAAAGAAACTGGTAGCCATTTTTAAAATCTTTTCTCACTTGTTTTGACACGGACTTGACTCAAATACAAGAAACGAAAAAAAAGAATGACAATTTTGTTTTGATAACTGACTCAAGAAAGATAAAATTAAAAGAAAGAGAAGAAAGAAAAGACAATGAATGTACCCTTTTAAAACAAACAAACAAAAATTCATCTAAAAATGACAGTGAACACTAATGATTATGCCATGCATTTTGAATTAAGCAGCTTGATCTTTTCATCCAAACTTTCTACCCATTGTTGTTGAGTTAATGGCCTTGAAACTGAGTTGCTTTCTTAGGTCAATTGCATTTAAGACCCTATTCGGCTAGTGGCGCCTTGAAGGGTTTTAGCCAACAAGCTTCTTTCATTTTCTCTCGGCTCACTATCGTCTTATGGTGCCCGTGAGGGTTTTCACCAATAAGACTCTCTCATTTTTATTTCTCTCAACTTACCATCGCCTTATGATGCCCGTAAGGATTTTCACCAATAAGACTCTCTCATTTTTATTTCTCTCTTGATTCGCTATACTGAGGAAGACAAATAGTTCCCAAATGCATCATCATATTCCTTGCATGCTCCGCCTTAACATCCTCAAAGATTGATCTGGAGGTCTTTCTTTGGTTGTAACTTGGCTTTTGGATAAGGTTAGAAAGAAAGGATGGCATGGGGACCAAACGACACTTAAAGTGGGGTAGGACTTACAACTTTTGGAATCGACTCAAACAATGAGGATTAACTCATGCCCCAGTTTCTTTTGACTGGGTGACTCTAAATTGTTTATTTGGTTGGACCGAGCCCTAAGTAGGGAAGCCTACGTATCTCACCCTCGAGAGAGGAGAATCAGGTCATGCGTAGTTCTGGCAGCTTGTCATTTTGCTTTGATCTAATTTTTTTTAATTTTTTTTTATTATTCGCTATTTTCACTTTGCGATTCTTTTTTTTCTAACTATATTTTTCTTGACACTCTTTTTTGGAAACATTTTTGTCTCTTTTTTGTAACTTTTGACTTTATCTTTTTGCTTGACACTATTCTTTGAACTTTGCTTACTCTATCTTGATTCCAAAAGAGGGGTATGAAACAAAATGACACTAAGGTTCAAATGGGGTAAACAAAGGATGACACAATGTTTGGATAGCAGAATGAAATGTCTTCATCATATCAATCTTTGAAAATGCAAGTACATATCATGCAATATGAAAGTGCACGATCAAGATCACTTATGAAATGTTTTACAACACTAACTTTCCCTGAGCATGTGTGCTACCTCTTTTCTACACTTGCCCAGCATACAACTCCACTTTGTTGTACATTCCTCATCCTGAAGGACTCATGACTTCGTGGAGCTAATTTTCTTCCTGTTCCTCTTGATAGGATCACGTAGACACTGTTTGACCTAATTAAGATATGTCTTTCAATTGATGACCAAGTTATTCTCACGATTTTCAAAATAATAGCCTTAATTTTCAAAGAAGGTTTCAACTTGATCACCAAATGCCCCAACACTCTATCTATTTCCTCAGATGCTCTCTTTTTCTAACTTTAACCCTCTGATTCAATGTTTATTCTTAAACTGGATGTTAAGATCTAGCTGTAAATTTCACTAGCATATCATATCACTAGAGTCAACATAAAATGTACTATGTAAGAAAAAAACAACAACACATATTTAAAACACAAAGAAAAAGGGGACACTCCATTTAATAAAAATGAAAGATAAAAGGGTTTGAACATAAACAACAAAGGGAAAAAACAAGATAAATCCCGAACTACAACCCTGAAATAATTCGGAGAATAGAAAATAAAACAAAACAAACTACCAAACCCCTTCCTGGTAAGGAGAGGGGTGACTTCTCCATTGCTCAGCCTGACATCTTAGCCACTGGCTTGCATATCAACATGACTGGAGCTTCCACCACTGTTAGACATATTTCCTTCAACAAATAAGCTCTGGATCCCCATGCTTAACTCATTGCCTCCCACAGATTGTGCAGTACCGCGTGCTGGTGAAGAACTCTGTGGGATGGTCGAAGGGCCAATGTTTTGCACCACAATCAATTTATCTTGAATTATCTTTTTTATTTCTCTTTTCAAAGTGCGACAATCTTCAGTACTATGACCCTGAACATCAGAATGATAATGCACATCGCACATTAGGATCAAAGCTTCTTAAATGCGGGTCAGGAGTATACCCAAGGAGAGGAGTGATCATGCCCTGCTGTACCAATCTCTGGAATAAACTGGCATAGGATTCCCCAATAGGAGTGAAATTATCTTTTTCCTTCCTCCTCTTTGCGAACTCTGGCCTCGGATGAAATTTGGATTTAGAGGTCCCTTGGTAAATTTGTGGGGGTCGAGGACGATGTTGAGGAACAGGGGCATGCCATTGTGGATAAGAAGATGGATGAGCATACAATTGTGCATTGTTCACAGGATATCGAGGAAGTGGAATGGGATTTCTTGGATTTCGGAGAAAGAAACCTTGTTGCAAGTGGTTATGTGGATCTGATATGTACGCTCGGTATTAAGGCTGACAATATTGGTGGGTTGAACCTCTCAAACTTTGATTTGTCCCTGTCATGAAAATAGGTGCGTTTTCCTTCTTCTTTCCTTCAGTTTCTCTTGGTTGATTGCAATGTCGTCCCGAATATTTCACAGAATCCTTCTGTCCATCAGGCTGCCCAAATTTTGATGTCTCAAAGCTGGGAGGAAGGTTAACACTTGAAGACATGCCCCAGTTTTTATATGAAACATCTTCATAGACCATAAGTCCAGGGGAATTTTTCATATCATTTTCTACACTCTTCACTTTCCCAACCATTTTCTCTGGCTCTTTTGGCATGCTAGGCTTCTTAGTAAGAAATTTTGGCGGTTCACTTAACTTAACTGTAGGCTCAAGAGTATACCAATGATCATCAACAGTATTGAACGTGGAGTCACTAGTGGACTGGGAAAGCACCATCGTTGGATTGATAGACAAAGTGGAAGCCTTAGTAGAAGGTTGAGCAACAAAAGCACAGACGGTATGTGGTCCTGTGAATGTGGTAGACTTATACTGAGGAGATAAAGAAAGAGTGGTGAAAGTATTGAGGTGCATTTGACGTGGAATGGATTCTGAGGCATGATGTGGTGCATCAACAACAGTAGGAAACTGACTTTGCGATTTTGGTGGAAGACTCAAGGTATTTGCAGGGTCAAAAGTGGAGAACGGAGGTGGAGGCAGCCCACTAGCCCAAGCTCGGTACATTCCCATCATTTGTTGTCTCAGTCTCAAATTCTCTTCCTTTAAACTCTCAATTTCCCGACTCTTTGTTTCATCCATGATGCCACTCTCTATATCCTTGTTGGACACAACTAACCCTTCCTTGGATTTGGTGTGATATGGAGGACCAGCCAGGAAACCACAAACCTACCACCTTAATCTAACTGAACAAGAGGTAACAAATACGTTAGAGTTCAACATTTTTTTTCTTCAAAACCTCTTCTTTTTTTCTTCTTGAAGAAAAATCACCGAACCCTAGAAGGGCGCCTACGTATCTCACCCCCGAAAGGGGAGAATCAGGTGTGCGTAGTTCGTGAAGTTTTGCCAAAATGGCCAATTAAATTTTTTTTTTTCTTTTTCTTGAAACTTTAAAAAGAAAAGAAAATTACAAATTATCAAAAGAATTGACGAAAATCTTTTTGCATTTTTTAGGTTTAAACTCCCTATACAAAAATGGAATCTATGATTACCAAAGAAGAATCTTTTTGGGTTTTCGATTTAGAATTTCATAGGAAAATAAAACTTGAAACTATTAAAGAAAAATCTTTTTGTAGTTTTCTTTTAGAGATGTATATGAAACACCTACTCTAAGTGAAGAGTGAAGAAAATCTTTTTGAATTTTTCAGATTCCTGTACAACATGAAATCTATGGTTACTGAAGAAAATATTTTTGGATTTTCGATTTTAAATTTCATACGAAAATGAAACTTGAATCTATTAAAGGAAAATATATTTTTTTGCTTTCTTTTAAAGATGTACATGAGACACCTACTCTAAATGAAGAGTGAAGAAAATCTTTTTTGAATTTTTGAAATAAGATCCCCGAACCTAAAATAGGTTGCCTACGTATCTCACTCCCGAGAGAGGAGAATCAGGGGTGCGTAGTTCGTCCAGATTGGACAATTAACGATTAACTAACAGATTGACCCTAACTTAAGGGCACAACCAAAGACAAACGAATAAAATCTTTTTGAGGTTTTTTTTTTTTTTAATTAGACACTTCAACTAAACTGACACCAACAATTATGAAGGAAAAAAAAATCTTTTTGGTATTTTCATTACATGAAATGTACAAATTTCTACCATTTTTTGCATTTTCTTTTATAAAAACTGCTAAAAAAAACTTTTTTTTTTGAAAATTTTGAATTATGAATGCATGCTAAAGGAGACAAATGAAAAATCTTTTTGATATTTTCGTTTTTGAGAAATGAGTGCAAAAGGTAAAAAACTTTTTTTTTTAAATTTTTGGATTGTGAAGAACAAAAGCCATAAAGAACACTAAAAGCTACGACACTCTTTTTTTTTTTCTTCTTTTCGACTCACTTCACTTTTTTTCTCTATTTTTTTCAACAGTTCTTGCCTACGCACCTTACTTCTAACACATGTTTTCACCAAATCAGTCCGTCAAATGACCCCATTACCCTCAAAGATGCAACATTTAGCACGTAGGGATGCGTTAGAGGTGAGTCTCCTACAAAGGACCAAGTGGGCCCTGCTAGGTCTCAATATGATGCACATAAGAATGACCTTAAGGCTGACCTACGTTGTGGTTTACTAACAAGGCCGTTCGGGGGAGCATATGGTCGATAGTGGCTGCTTTGCTTTCCACCTATTCCATACATCCAACGGCTCCCCCCCCTAAAATAAAGGCGACTCAACTAGAGTTCGTGCGCACGACGTGCGCTCCGAGACTTGTGCTTAATCAGTTTAATGCAATCTGACTGCACTTTTCTCATATTTTGGTCAATCTTTTTTATTTTTTCTTTTTTTCAAATTTTCTGCTAGAGTGAAGGCTTTAAAACACAATTAAACTTTTTCAGTTTTCGAGTTTCTTATTGAATTAACTGTAAATTTCCTCCTACATGAATTATTATCATATAACTAGTGAAATACATATAGACGTTGATTAGACCAAATATTTGTCTACAAATACTTCTAGGTACTTTTGGACATAAAATATATGTCCACTAGCATATGTAACGAGTTTATTAGATAACACATTATCTTTTCTTTTTAAAATATTTTCTGATTGATTCTTTAAGACCTTAGTCTCTCCCTTTCAAGTTAGAGATATTAACACCACGACTAACCACTAGAGTTGGCGTGGTGGTTCAGCGCCATGTCCCTTAAGCAAGAGGTCGGGGGTTCGATCCCAGCCTCTGACGAACGGAGCGAACTCTGTGGCCAGTTCCCTACCGCTTAGTGCGCTGACAGAGGAACGGAGGATTAGTCTCACGGCTGCCGGCTGTGGGGATACCTTGGGAAACCAAAAAAAAAGATATTAACACCACGACTGCGATGAGACTATAACTGAGAAGGTGGAGAAGAAAATATTGATTATCAGGATAAAAAATAAACTAATTTGTAGCGTGATAATTTTTGCCTTTAACATAATTTTTTAACCTAATATTAATTTATTTAACTTTTTTTCAGTAGTTCTTTTTCCAATAGAATGCTCCATGACAAAATTCTTAAACAAAAGAGATAGTTCACATGAACTATTAGATGATAGTTCAGATAACAAATTTACATTTTTAATAATTTGAATATGAAACTCAAAAATTGAAATATTTTAAATATATTTTAGACTTTTAACTCTTTTTATTAAAGCTAACAACTAGAGTTTATTAAACATTTGACAAAGATTAGAAATACTGTATACATTACTATCGAAATATATTAATAACAAAACTTGTTTCAAGATTTTGATCAACATTCAAGATAGTTAAAACAGTAACTAAAGTCTATTGCTAAAAGGGAAAGAAAAAAAAAATCCAAATTGTACATGCATGTCAATAGTTTAATTAAAATAACAAGAGCTTAGGTTTTTTATTTTTTTTTATAATTGTGGTATTCGGGTCAACTTTTGTGTATCTCGACTAATTTTATGAAACACCCACCACCTTTTAATAGCAATATGTATCAGATAACTCTATTAACCAAGATTAGGAAGGTTTAGGTGGAAAAAAATCACTTAGTGTTTTGATGTTTCAATTTTTCTTTCCTAGCAAAAAAATCACAAAACACACACACTAGGTGATTTCTTATTGTGTGTCTAAATTTTAGTGGACAGAGTTACCAAGTAGTATTTATTATTATAAGATAACTTGTGAATTAGTTCAAGAGTATTCAAGTTGATCCGAACACCATAATCAGCCAGTGATTTGCCAGCTTGGGATTCAGTTGCTATTCAGTTGCTGATGCATTTAATTATTCTAACAACAAGAATGTTTTGTCAAAAAAACTATAATTAGCTACGAAGTTCATCGTTAATTGCTCGTATCTAACATAATCTTTTGTAATATAAAACTTCTATAACTATCTCTACCCTTAATTGAGGATATGTATAATCAACTATATAAGCTAGCTAGTCTTTAAAAAATTGTTTGATTCTATACGAAATTTGAAAAAAGAAGGAATGTTTTGAATTGCGATCTTCATCAAATTATATATATCCGTGTGACTATAAATCATTTCATTGTATTTCCTCTTATTCTATAGATCACGATGAAAACTCTAACAGAGATTTTTAGTGGGGGACGATGAACCATGTGGACAAGGTGCTTGATGAAACTTCCAAAGAAATAAACCCGATTTAATGAAGCGCATATCAAGCTAGTGGCACAATCAAAATTTTCATCGAAGCAATGTTATAAAGAAATAAATTCACCAAGAAACTAATTCAGACATCCATCACATCTTACTACTTGTTCAAACTTCCTATGATATGTATGTCGATCGTACCACTACCTCACAGAGGTACAAAGATTATTTTCGATAAGATCCTTATCTCAAAAATAAACAGTCCAGAGAAGTATATATAAAAAACGAAATAACTGAAAATACTATAGACAACTGGAAAAATCACCCTAAACATTATTCAGTGTTGTCACTAATAAATTTTTATTATGTTCATTTTATTAAAGCATCAAAATCTATCTTTGCCGTTATGGAATATCTAGGTTTCGAAGAGGTTGACTTAGGTATACAAGGTAGGGATCAATGGCAAACTTCCAACCATATTAAGATTCTTTTTGTATTTAATATCTTTGTCATGAAATTGTAACTGACATCAACAAATAACTATTTAGGAAAACAACAAGAAGCTCCCATCAACTTTAAGAAATGTGTACTATTTTGTTATTTATAACACCAACTCTTTCAGACATATCGACTACAATATACATAACTCTGACTCAATAAGAGCAGCAAAATATGTCGTGTATTCCCACAAAATAGATCTAGGGTGTGTAGAGTGTACGTAGTCCGCGTCACTACTTCAGAAGTGAGTAAAAAGACCGTTTTCGATAAACCCTCGACTCAAGAAATAAGTTAAACTCTGATTAGATTTTAAATTTTATAGATTATCAGTGTGTAATGATCTTAATCATATCCAATTAACTAGATGTTAGTGACAATTCTAAAACTGCCTTCTTTACTTATACCTTAAACTATGAGTAGAAGAAAATAAAAAGTTAGTTGTAACATCGTTTTTGGGTTAAATGAAGGCAAGTAAAAACTAGAAATTCGGTAATGCCAACATAACATAAATATATGAAAAAAGTAACATACTTATGCATATGATAATTAAAATTCAAAAGTAACATAGTTATGAATATAATAATTAAAATCCTTGTTCTACATAGTTGCAACATTAAACTTGAGAGAATACAAAAAAACCTAGTTAAATACCACTCAACCCTCTTATCATTCACTTTTCGATCTTTAAATAGCCTTCAAATAATTTTAATTCAATTTTAAAAAATTACGAGATCGAACATCATCCCAATCTGAGCTCCAAATCTGGGCCATTTGGATCGTCATTACATTCCAATCGGAGCTCCAAATCTATGCCATTCGGATCATTGTCGGTGTCATCAGGGTCTTCCTCAAAATGAGCAACCATATTGGACATCCTCGTAATCTGTTAGAAGAGGGAGAAGGAAAAAATATGTGACTGATTGTATGCAAGAAATAATAATTATTAACCATATTAATAAGTGCATATCAAATTCTCCAGAAGTAGTTCATTTTTAAAGGTTTTAATACGAATACATAAATATTTTTAAAGAGTTCGAGCAACCTATAGTTAATTAATAGGAAATGAAAAATGACCTCTTCTATTAATCTGTCTTTCTCATTTTGCAATTATTGTAGGATTTTTCGTTTCTGCTCAGCATTATTACAATTAGCACAAATCCTTTTGTTCAACTCTCAATACATTTGCAAATTCTCAGCATGCAATCTTTCATTTTCCAAACGAAGAATCCCACGTTCTTTCATATCCCTTTTGACCTGAAAGTTGTGTAATGATATATTCAAAGATATATTTGACCTTTATATATAAATAGTTTAATTATCAAGCAACCATCAAAATTTTATAATAAGAACCTGGATGTCGCATCTTTTGTTGTCAAACCAAATTTTTATTTGCGTAGGGTCAAGCTCGAGCTCATCACTTAGTTGCTCTATCACATGATCTTCTGGAACTGAAATCTTACGAAATATCCTGGTCAGAAAAAAAAATTATAATGCAGAAAAATGAATTAAAAAACCCCCTAAAAGTAACAAAACAAAGAGGAAAATTAATAAATGGCAAGAAAGGAAAATCGAGAGAGATATGAACATCTTCTGTCATTAGACAAGAAAAATACGTTGCTAATCCTATTTGAATTAAAAAATTCTTGTTAATTACAAGGAATGCATAGTTGCTTCCATTTTTTTTTATAGTGTATGACAGTTTGAGCATCAATTAAAAAAATATAACAAGATAAGAAATCATTCTTTTTCATGATTTACGTAATTGTATTTAACCATTTTGTTTTACTTTCTTTATAAGTAGTGAAGTGAACCATGTAATTTTGTTATGTGACACACTAAAGAACATCATAAATAAGTAAAAACCTATAGAAATTTAAAAAGATAAATAAAAGAGCCGAAAGAAATATAATTTATCTATCAAACTCACTCTTCAAGTTTGTTAATTGCTTGTTCATATGAATATCGATATATTGATTTCTCATTCTCTTGATCAGAATTTGGCACAAGATTTTCATCATCTTGAGAAGCCATGAATGATCAAAAAATTAAATGAGAGAGAAGATAAAAATGTGACGGACGAATAAAGAATTCATAATGAAGAACATATATATAGAAAAATAATTTGACAAATTTCAGAGTTATTAAATATTTCACGTAAAAAATATTTGATGATTCATAAATCCTTGTTAAACATTTAATTATTGAGATTATCTAATCTAACTACTCATTAATACTATTAGGAAAAGTTAGATATTATTTTAAGATTTATGTCATAGATAAAAGAAAGTTTAATTAAAATAAAGCTAAAGTGCTTAATCAGTTTAATGCAATCTGACTGCACTTTTCTCATATTTTGGTCAATCTTTTTTTTTTTTTTCTTTTTTTCACATTTTCTGCTATATTGAAGGCTTTAAAACACAATTAAGCTTTTTCAGTTTTCGAGTTTCTTATTGAATTAACTGTAAATTTCCTCCTACATGAATTATTATCATATAACTAGTGAAATATATCTAGACGTTGATTAGACCAAATATTTGTCTACAAATACTTCTAAGTACTTTTGGACATAAAATATATGTCCACTAACATATGTAACGAGTTTATTAGTTAACACATTATCTTTTCTTTTTAAAATATTTTCTGATTGATTCTTTAAGACCTTAGTCTCTCCCTTTCAAGTTAGAGATATTTACACCACGACTAACCACTAGAGTTGGCATGGTGGTTCAGTGCCATGTCCCTTAAGCAAGAGGTCGGGGGTTCGATCCCAGCCTCTGACGAATGGAGCGAAATCTGTGGCCAGTTCCCTACCGCTTAGTGCGCTGACAGAGGAACGGAGGATTAGTCTCACGGTTGCTGGCTGTGGGGATACCTTGGGAAACAAAAAAAAAGATATTAACACCACGACTGCGATGTGACTATAACTGAGAACGTGGAGAAGAAAATATTGATTATCAGGATAAAAAATAAACTAATTTGTAGCGTGATAATTTTTTCCTTTAACATAATTTTTTAACCTAATATTAATTTATTTAACTTTTTTTCAGTAGTTCTTTTTCCACATAGAATGCTCCATGACAAAATTCTTAAACAAAAGAGATAGTTCACATGAACTATTAGATGATAGTTCAGATAACAAATTTACATTTTTGATAATTTGAATATGAAACTCAAAAATTGAAATAATTTAAATATATTTTAGACTTTTAACTCTTTTTATAAAAGCTAACAACTAGAGTTTATTAAACATTTGACAAAGATTAGAAATACTGTATACATTACCATCAAAATATATTAATAACAAAACTGGTTTCAAGATTTTGATCAACATTCAAGATAGTTAAAAGAGTAACTAAAGTCTATTGCTAAAACGGAAAGAAAAAAAAAATCCAAATTGTACATGCATGTCAATAGTTTAATTAAAATAACAAGAGCTTAGATTTTTTTTTTTTTTTTTATAATTGTGGTATTCGGGCCAACTTTTGTGTATCTCGACTAATTTTATGAAACACCCACCACCTTTTAATAGCAACATGTATCAGATAACTCTATTAACCAAGATTAGGATAGTATAGGTGGAAAAAAATCACTTAGTGTTTTGATGTTTCAATTTTTCTTTCCTAGCAAAAAAATCACAAAACACACACACTAGGTGATTTCTTTTTGTGTGTCTAAATTTTAGTGGACAGAGTTACCAAGTAGTATTTATTATTATAAGATAACTTGTGAATTAGTTCAAGAGTATTCAAGTTGATCCGAACACCATAATCAGCCAGTGATTTGCCAGCTTGG
Organism: Capsicum pubescens; assembly: GCA_030864215.1. Lineage (NCBI taxonomy): Eukaryota > Viridiplantae > Streptophyta > Magnoliopsida > Solanales > Solanaceae > Capsicum > Capsicum pubescens. Next base: position 304,580,142 of record CM061549.1, on the reverse strand, counting down.
GATTCAGTTGCTGATGCGTTTAATTATTCTAACAACAAGATTGTTTTGTCAAAAAAACTATAAATAGCTACGAAGTTCATCGTTAATTGCTTGTATCTAACATAATCTTTTGTAATATAAAACTTCTATAACTATCTCTACCCTTAATTGAGGATATGTATAATCAACTATATAAGCTAGCTAGTTTTAAAAAATTGTTTGATTCTACACGAAATTTGAAAAAAGAAGGAATGTTTTGAATTGCGATCTTCATCAAATTATATATATCCGTGTGACTATAAATCATCTCATTGTATTTGCCCTTATTCTATAGATCACGATGAAAACTCTAACAGAGATTTTTAGTGGGGGACGATGAACCATGTGGACAAGGTGCTTGATGAAACTTCCAAAGAAATAAACCCGATTTAATGAAGCGCATATCAAGCTAGTGGCACAATAAAAATTTTCATCGACGCAATGTTATAAAGAAATAAATTCACCAAGAAACTAATTCAGACATCCATCACATCTTACTACTTGTTCAAACTTCCTATGATATGTATGTCGATCATACCATTACCTCACAGAGGTACAAAGATTATTTTCGATAAGATCCTTAACTCAAAAATAAAAAGTGCAGAGAAGTATATATAAAAAATGAAATAACTGAAAATACTATAGACAACTGGACAAATCACCCTAAACATTATTCAGTGTTGTCACTAATAATTTTTTATTATGTTCATTTTATTGAAGCATCAAAATCTATCTTTGCCGTTATGGAATATCTAGGTTTCGAAGAGGCTGACTTAGGTATACAAGGTAGGGATCAATGTCAAACTTCCAACCATATTAAGATTCTTTTTGTATTTAATATCTTTGTCATTAAATTTTAACTAACATCAACAAATAACTATTTAGGGAAACAACAAGAAGCTCCCATCAACTTTAAGAAATGTGTACTATTTTGTTAGTTATAACACCAACTCTTTCAGATATATCGACTACAATATACATAACTCTGACTCAATAAGAGCAAAAAAATATGTCGTGTATTCCGACAAAATAGATCTAGGGTGGGTAGAGTGTACGTAGTCCGCGTCACTACTTCAGAAGTGAGTAAAAAGACCGTTTTCGATAAACCCTCGATTCAAGACATAAGTTAAACTTTGATTAGATTTTAAATTTTATATATTATCAGTGTGTAATGATCTTAATCATAACCAATTAACTAGATGTTAGAGACAATTCTAAAACTGCCTTCTTTTCTTATACCTTAAACTATGAGTAGAAGAAAATAAAAAGTTAGTTGTAACTTTGTTTTTTCGTTAAATGAAGGCAAATAAAAAATAGAAATTCGGTAATGCCAACATAACATAAATATATGAAAAAAGTAACATACTTATGCATATGATAATTAAAATTCAAAAGTAACATAGTTATGAATATAATAATTAAAATCCTTGTTCTACATAGTTGCAACATTAAACTTGAGGGAATACTAAAAAACCTAGTTAAATACCACTCAACCCTCTTATCATTCACTTTTCGATCTTTAACTATCCTTCAAATAATTTTAATTCAATTTTGAAAAATTATGAGATCGAACATCATCCCAATTTGAGCTCCAAATCTGGGTCATTTGGATCATCATTACATTCCAATCAGAGATCCAAATCTATGCCATTCGGATCATTGTCGCTGTCATCAGGGTCTTCCTCAAAATGAGCAACCATATTGGACATCCTCGTAATCTGTTAGAAGAGGGAGAAGGAAAAAATATGTGACTGATTGTATGCAAGAAATAATAATTATTAACCATATTAATAAGTGCATATCAAATTCTCCAGAAGTAGTTCATTTTTAAAGGTTTTAATACGAATACATAAATATTTTTAAATAGTTCGAGCAATCTATTGTTAATTAATAGGAAATGAAAAATGAACTCTTCTGTTAATCTGTCTTTCTCATTTTGCAATTTTTGTAGGATTTTTCGTTTCTACTCAGCATTATTACAATTAGCACAAATCCTTTTGTTCAACTCTGAATACATTTGCAAATTCTCAGCATGCAATCTTTCATTTTCCAAACGAAGAATCCCACGTTCTTCCATATCTCTTTGGACCTGAAATTTGTGTAATGATATATTCAAAGATATATTTGACCTTTATATATAAATAGTTTAATTATCAAGCAACCATCAAAATTTTATAATAAGAACCTGGATGTCGCATCTTTTGTTGTCAAACCAAATTTGGATTTGCGTAGGGTCAAGCTCGAGCTCATCACTCAGTTGCTCTATCACATGATCTTCTGGAACTGACATCTAGCGAAATATTCTGGTCAGAAAACAAAAATTATAATGCAGAAAAATGAATTAAAAACCCCCCTAAAAGTAACAAAACAAAGAGGAAAATTAATAAATGACAAGAAAGGAAAATCGAGAGAGATATGAACATCTTCTGTCATTAGACAAGAAAAATACGTTGCTAATCCTATTTGAATTAAAAAATTCTTGTTAATTACAAGAAAGACATAGTTGCTTCCATTTTTTATAGTGTATGACATTTTGAGCATCAATTAAAAAAATATAACAAGATAAGAAATCATTCTTTTTCATGATTTACGTAATTGTATTTAACCATTTTGTTTTTCTTTCTTTATAAGTAGTGAAGTGAACCATGTAATTTTGTTATGTGACACACTAAAGAACATCATAAATAAGTAAAAACCTATAGAAATTTAAAAAGATAAATAAAAGAGCCGAAAAAAATATAATTTATCTATCAAACTCACTCTTCAAGTTTGTTAATTGCTTGTTCATATGAATATCGATATATTGATTTCTCATTCTCTTGATCAGAATTTGGCACAAGATTTTCATCATCTTGAGAAGCCATGAATGATCAAAAAATGAAATGAGAGAGAAGATAAAAATGTGACGGACGAATAAAGAATTCATAATGAACAACATATATATAGAAAAATAATTTGACAAATTTCAGAGTTATTAAATATTTCACGTAAAAAATATTTGATGATTCATAAATTCTTGTTAAACATTTAATTATTGAGATTATCTAATCTAACTACTCATTAATACTATTAGGAAAAGTTAGATATTATTTTAAGATTTATGTCATAGATAAAAGAAAGTTTAATTAATCCCATAAAGAAAACTTATCTGAATACGACAACCAACTCCAATGAGGATGACATACATTTTGGATTCAGCTGCCTGATCTTCCTATCCAAACTCCTCTTTTTGTTGAGTTTGTGCCTTTGTCGTTGAGTCGCTTCTTCAAATCCATTGGACTCATTCATCACATTCGATTGACAACATCTTAAAAGACTTTCGCCAACAAATCGCTTTCTTTTCACTTTTCACTTTTCTCTTGAACTCTCCATCGTCTTACGGTGCCCGTGAGGGTTTTCACCAATAAGACTCTCTCATTTCATTTCTCTCAACTCACCATCGCCTTATGGTGCCTGCGAGGGTTTTCACCAATAAGACTCTCTCATTTTCATTTCTCTCAACTCACCATCGCCTTATGATGCCCATGGGGGTTTTCACCAATAAGGCTCTCTCATTTTGTATTTCTTTCCTGATTTCTTATGCTGAGGGAGACACGTGGTACCTCACAATGCATCATCATATCCATTGCATTCTTAGCCTTAACATTATCAAAAATTAATCTGAAGGACTTTCTTTGGTTGTAACTTGGCTTTTGGATAAGGTTAGAAAAGGATGGCGAGGGGTTCAAACGACACTTGAAGTGGGGGTGGGACTTACAAATTATGGAATTGACTCAAACAACACATTAACTCATGCCCCAATTTTGTTGACTGGGTGAATCTTAAATCTTTATTTGGTTGGACCGAGCCCGAAATAGGACGGCCTACGTATCTCACTCCCGAGAGAGGAGAATCAGGTCGCACGTAGTTCCATCAGCTTGTTCTTTGTTCTGATTTGATTTTTTTTCTTTTATTTCCGAACTCTTTCTTTTATTCTTATTTTCTTAACATTTATCTTTGACTCTATTTTGATTCCAAAAGAGGGATATGAAAGAAAAATAAAATGAAGCTCAAACGGGTAAACAAAGGATGACACAATGTTTGGATAGAAGAATAAAATGCCTTCATCATATCAATCTTCAAAAAATGCAAGTACTAAACAAGCAATAAAATCAACAAAGGATCAAATATCATACATAATATCTTTTGACCGCATCAGCATTGATAGCCATTTCTGCCATTTTGCCTTCAATAACTGTCAAATATAAGGCTCCATTGGGCAACACTTTCTTCACAACAAAGGGACCTTGCCAGTTAGGGGAGAACTTGCCTTTCGCTTCAACCTGGTGAGGAAGGATACGCCTCAATACCAACTGACCAACTTCAAAATTCCTGGGATGGACCTTTTTATTATACGCTCGAGCCATCCTCCTCTAATACAACTGGCCATGACACACGGACGTTAGCCTTTTTTCCTCGATCAAACTCAAATGTTCCAGTCGGGTTTTTACCCATTCGTCATCATCAATCTCTGCTTCTACAATGACTCGAAGAGAGGGAATTTCAACTTCTGCAAGGATGACTGCTTATGTCCCATACACTAATAAATATGGAGTTGCCCCTGTTGAAGTGAGAAAAGTGGTGCGATAACCTAGCAATGCAAACGACAACTTTTCATGCCACTGTCTAGACCCTTGTACCATTTTTCGCAGTATCTTTTTTATATTTTTATTGGCGGCTTCTACAGCACCATTGGCCTTTGGGCGATATGGAGTAGAATTTCGATGTGCGATCTTAAACTGTTGACATACTTCTTGCATCAAATGACTATTGAGATTGGCAGCATTGTCTGTAATGATCATCTTTGAAATTCCAAATCTACAAATGATATTGGCATAAACAAAGTCTACAACAACCTTCTTTGTCACCGACTTGAAAGTTACTGCTTCTACCCGCTTTGTAAAGTAGTCAATGGCTACCAAAATGAATCTATGTCCATTTGATGCCTTCGGCTCAATCGGTCCAATCACATCCATTCCCCAAGCCACGAACGGCCATGGAGCAGCCATTGCATGCAACTTAACAGGAGGAGAACGTATCAGATCGCTGTGCACCTGACATTGATGACACTTTCGAACAAATTGAATAGAATCCCTCTCCATAGTAAGCCAGTAATAACCTGCTCAAAGAATCTTCTTTGAAAAGACATGCCCGTTCATATGCGACCCGCATACTCCAGAGTGTATTTCAACCATGATTTCCGAGGCTTCTCTTGCATCTACACACCTCAAAAGTCCCATATCTGGGGTTCTCTTATATAAGATTCCCCCACTTAAGAAAAATCCATTAGCCAAATGCCTAATAGTCCTCTTTTAATCGTTGGTGGTATATGCTGGGTATTCTCCTGACTGAATGTACCGCTTGATATCCAAAAACCAGGGTTCTCCATCGAGCTTTTCTTCAACCGCATTACAGTAAGCATGTTGATCATGACTCTGTATATGCACTGGATCTATGTAAGCTTTATCAGGATGTTGGAGCATTGAAGAAAGAGTGTCTAAAGCATCAGTAATTTCATTATGAATCCTTGGAATATGCCTAAATTTTACTAACACAAAACGTTGACATAGCTCCTGCAAGCATTGTCGATACGGGATGAGCTTCAAATCTCGCATGTCCCAATAGCCTTGAATTTGATGGACGAGCAAATCCGAATCTCCCAACACCAATAATTCTTGGACTCCCATATCAACAGCTAACCTCAAACCAAGAATGCAGGCTTCATACTCTGCCATATTGTTAGTACAGTAGAATCGAAGTTGTGCTGTTACCGGGAAATGTTGTCCCGATTCAGATATAAGAACTGCACCTATTCCAACTCCTTTCATATTAAATACTCCATCGAAGAACAACTTCCAACCTGGATCAGCATATATAACGACTTCATCGACACATGACACTTCTTCGTCAGGAAAATATGTCTTCAATGGCTCGTACTCTTCATCGATGGGATTCTCAGCAAGATGATCTGCCAAGGCTTGGGCTTTCATGGCGGTTCGAGTCACATATACAATGTCAAACTCGGTAAGTAATATTTGCCACTTTGCCAATCGACCTGTCGGCATAGGCTTCTGAAAGATATACTTCAAAGGATCCATGCGGGAGATGAGATAAGTAGTATAGGATGAGAGATAGTGCTTCAACTTCTGTGCTAACCAAGTTAGGGCACAACACGTCCTTTCAAGAAGAGTATACCTGGCCTCATATGCGGTGAACTTCTTACTAAGATAATAAATAGCCTGTTCCATTTTGCCTGTGACATCTTGTTGACCCAGGACACAACCGAAAGAATTATCCATGACTGATAAATATAAGATCAAAGGCCTACCAGGATCCGGGGGTACTAGCACGGGCAGATTTGACAAATATCTTTTGATTCGATCGAACGTTTCATGACATTCTTCAGTCCATTTTACAGCAACACTCTTTTTCAGAAACTTGAATATGGGCTCACAAGTGGTTGTGAGTTGAGCAATAAACCTGCTAATGTAGTTCAGTCTACTAAGCAAACTCATCACCTCCGTCCTATTCTTGGGCGGGGGCAAATCTTGAATGGCTTTGATTTTTGAGGGATCCAATTCAATTCCCCGACGACTGACTACAAACCCCAACAGCTTTCCAGACGAAACTCCAAATACACATTTTGCCGGGTTGAGTTTGAGATTATACCTGTGAAGTCTTTCAAAGAACTTTCTTAAATCTTTAACATGGTCAGCCAGAATTTTTGACTTAATAATCACATCATCCACGTATACCTCAATCTCCTTATGCATCATATCATGAAACATAGTGGTCATTACTCTCATGTATGTTGCTCCCGCATTCTTCAAACCGAACGGCATCACTCGATAACAATAGGTCCCCCATGGTGCGATAAAAGATGTCTTCTCCGCATCTTCATCATCCATAATGATCTGGTGATATCCAGCATAGCAATCCACAAAAGAGGCAACCTCGTGTTTAGCACAGTTGTCTAACAAAATATGGATGTTGGGCAGTGGAAAATCATCTTTCGGACTTGCTCTGTTCAAATCACGGTAATCAACATACACTCAAATTTTTCCATCTTTCTTTGGTACGGGAACAACATTGGATAACCACATGGGATAACGAGCCACTTGAATTACTTTGGCTTTAAGTTGTTTCATGATTTCCTCTTTGATTTTAATATTTACATCAGTTTTGAACTTCCTCAACTTCTGTTTGATAGGAGGGAATGCGGGATCAGTTGGCAATTTGTGAGCCACTAATTCAGTGCTTAAACCAGGAATATCATCATAAGACCATGCAAAAACATCCTTATAATCAATTAATGCTTGAATCATTCTATCTTTTAGCTGTGGCAAAACATGTACACTGATTTTAGTTTCCCTAACATCTTCTTGATCCCCTAGATTTATTGGCTCAGTCTCATTCAAATTAGGATTCGGTTTGTCTTCAAACTGTTCCAACTCTTTGCTTATTTCTTCGAGTGCTTCTTCTTCATCATATTCCCCATCCTGCTTCATTACATCTTGATTAGTTTGGATTTTAAGGTCAGGCTGAAAATTCCACATGCATGTCATGTCATTAGAATCAGCATAAAGAGAACTGTATATACAAAACAAAAAGAAGAAAACAAAATATATTAGGTACGAATCAAAAAGGACATTGCATTTCATTAAATAAAAAGATAGAAGATTTTAAACATAGATACCAACATAACATAAACAACACTAAAAATCCGAATTACAACCCTGAAATAACTCAGATAAACAGAAAGAAAAACAAAATAAACTACCAAAACTCCCTCCTGACGGGAAGAGGAGTGACTTCCCAATTATTGAGCCGGATAACTGGACCTATGAATTGCACGTCTGCCATACTGGTACCTTCTCCTGCTTCGACCATATCAACATCAATAAAAGGGTTCTGGCAGTCATCAACCAATTCAACTTCAAATTCCACATGCTTCGTGACACCGCTCTTAACAAATGATTCACTGAGTAGTGGCATTGGGCGAGGGAGTGACCATGTTTCCTTTTTATTTCCCTTGGCTTTCTTCAGATCTTCAGCCGTAGGCTCAAATCCCAGACCAAACGTACCCACGTTCTCACTTAGACATATGGGACAAACTATACCGTGCAGAGACGCTCCCAAACCCTTTCCTGGCTCAAATCCGTATTTGCAAAGTTCACTCACCATCATGATAGAAGCGGAAGACAATTGTGGTCCCGGTATAACCTGCCATTCAAGAATACGATTCACTGGCACTGTATCAAAAATTTGATAGACGAATGTCTCCTCTATGTTATTTGCTTCAATAAGAGACAAGGGAGAATCTTCGTAGGCGGACAAATCTCCTTCACCATGAATAACTACCTCTTGCCTGTCATGCTCAAACTTAATCATTTGGTGCAGTGTTGATGCAACCGCCTTGGCCTTGTGGATCCACGACCTTCCCAACAATAGATTGTAAGAGAAGTCTATATTCAATACTTGAAACTCTATGGCGAACTCAACAGGACCTATGATCAACATTAGTTCTATTTCACCAATGGAGTTTGATTTTGCACCATCGAAAGCCCTAACACATACATTGTTGGGCCTGATCCTTTCAGCACCGATATTAGACTTTTGCAAAGTAGAAATAGGGCAAATGTTTGCACCTGAACCTCCATCAATCATAACATGAGTGACATAGAAATCTTCACACTTCACTGTAATGTAAAGGCCCCGGTTATGCCCTGTACCTTCAACAGGCAATTCATCGTCAGAAAAGCTGATCCGATTGACCTCAAAGATTTTTCCGACCATTTTCTCAAGCTGGTTGATTGTAACCTCCCTAGGAACATATGATTCATTTAATACCTTCAGTAAAACATCACGATGCTCCTTGGAGTGCAACAACAAAGATAAAAGGGAAATTTGAGCAGGGGTTTTCTTTAACTGGTCTATTATTGAATACTCTGGCAACTTCATCTTTTTCAAAAATTCTTTGGGTTCTTCTCCGGTGATAGGCTTTTTGATAGATGACGGTTCACTCATCATTGGATTGGACTTTCTTAAGCTTTCAGGCACGAAACATCTTCCTGACCTAGTCAAACCCCTTACCTCATCTACAACTTCCATAACTTTTTTCCCGTGATAGGTCATCACAGTCCACCCATAATTCCAGGGAACTCTTTTCGTATCAACTATCGGAGGTTGGGTCACCGGTTTGAGGACAATAGGCACTGCCAGCGCTCCTTTCACCGTCAAGATGGGCTGACTCAGAGCTCCCACCACTGTCAACTTAGGTTTATCTTAACTTAAATCAACATTCCTTCTGGCGCCTTGTACTGTGATCAGGGGTTTCTTTGTGCTTTCTTGGGCTTTATCTTCTCTCATTCCTTCCCGGTACAATGACATTGCTTTCAAAGACTCCTCTACATTTACTGATTTCTCCTCAGTGGTATGTATCTTGACAACAGGCTTATAACCCCTCGAAGACTCTTTTCCATCATATATCACTTCTAACATATTGGCTTCAGCATGGGTTAGCAGCGGATTCTGGTTAATATTTGGACCCTCCAGGGCCTGGACCAGCATCTGATTTGTGTCAATTAAATCTTGGACAACTCTCTTTAAATGCCAGCATTTCTCAATATCATGGCCTGGCATATCAGAACAGTACGCATACCTTAAAGAATAATCGAGATTCCTCGGCGGTGGATTTGAAAGCCTTCCTTGAATTGGGCTTAAGACCTTCAACTTTCTCAACCTATCAAACAAGCTAGCATATGACTCCCCAAGAGGTGTGAATTAATTTTTGACCGCCTTCTCTTTCCTATACTCGGGCCTAGGTTGAAAACTGGATCTGGAAGGGTTTTGGTAATTTGGTGGAGCGAATGGGTGATTTTGTGGGGCTTGCACGCGCCACTGCGGGTAAAAAGGGGTTTGGCCATATGGTTGCGCGCTATATACTGCGTACGGGGGTGGTGGAATGGAATATAAAGGGTTTTGTGGAGGGTAGTAATGGTGGGAAGGAATATATGGAGCTTGGGCGTAGACTTGGGCTTGGGATTGGGGATAGGGACGAGGTGGTCTTTTGGGATAGGAATGGGTTCCAGCTACGACAGTCGCCACGTCCTCTTTCTTTTTTTTACCTCCAAATGCGCTAGATCCACCTTGAATCGCTTGTGTGGTGGCTTTTAATGCGGCAAAACTCACTATTCGGCCGGTCTTAATTCCGTCCTCTATCATCTCCCCCATTTTAAGGACTTCCATAAAAGACTTTCCCATTGCCGGAAGTAAATGTTGAAAATAGGTCTCATCCTGCGCCTGAATGAAAACTTCTACCAACTTACTTTCTTTCATTGGAGGCTTTACCCTGGCGGCCTGTTCACGCCACCTTATCGCGTATTCCCTAAAACCTTCAGTGCTCTTTTTCTTCATGTTGACCAAGGATTTTTCGTCCGGAATCAGGTCGATGTTATAATGAAAATATTGAACAAATTCAGAAGCCAAATCATCCCAGCTGTTCCATTTATCGATATCTCGATCGATAAACCATTCTGAGGCCAGATCTGAAAGACTCTCGCCAAAGAAGGCCATGAGCAGTTCTTTCTTTCCTCCTGCAGCCCTCAACTGGTTGCAATAGCGTCTCAAGTGTGCCACGGGGTCACCGTGTCCTGCATACTTCTCGAACTTTAGCATTTTAAAATCGAGGGGAAGGTTGATGTCTGGGAACATGCACGGATCTTTATAAGAAACACTCTTATAACCTCCGATTCCCTACAAATTTCTCATGGCCTATTCTAAACTTTTCAACTTCCGTGCTATGACTTCCTGTTCCTCTGTTGCGACAGGTTTCTCTGAATCAAATGGAAATGCAGGTGGCTGAGTGTACCCATACGGGTCATTCATTCTCAAAGTCGGCTCCGGGGAATAATACTGACTGTCTGGAACCTTCAATACTGGCTCACTGGCAGACCGAGGAAGCCACATTGTCGGACGCACAACATATACGGGAGCTTCAGGTGGTGGCGGAGCCACGAATACCGGTGTGATCGGTGGTGCCGGATGAGCAGCGGGTCTTGATTGGGGAGCTGCCAAGGGCACACCAGAACTGCCAGGATAATAATGTCGTGGAGTGAATCCTGGCGCGTGCTCAGGTGACTCAGTAGGAGCAGAGAATTGCGCCTGAGAGAGCGGTGGGCAATTAGAGATATTCCCAAGACCTTCAGGGAGCGGAGGATGAGGCATTCCGCTGGCCCATGCCCGGTGCAAATCTATCAATTGTTGTCTGAGCCTTACTACCTCATCATTGTGTTCTGAACTTTCTTCCCTGTGATCCAGATCCGGGTCAATGAGCGAATTTTCAATCTCCCTGCTAGCCATGGAGAGCTTTGCTTTGGATCTAGTGAAGTATGGGTGACTAGCCAGAGTGCTTCAAACCTACCACTGTTATCTGAAAGAACATGCTCATCAAAGACGACATCCGTTAGGATTAGGGCACACAACAAGCATGGGAATCACATTGGTAAAATTGTCCTAAATTCATGTTCATTTCCACCAGCTTTTGAGGGTAGCGAGGTCATTTCAACATCATCCCGATTTTTATCTACACTCTCTCTTTTTTTATATTTTTTTATATATATATTTTTTATTTTATTTTTTTCGTATCCATCTCTATTCTTTCCACTTCTCTCGTTATCTACCTTTATTTTATTATTCTTAATGGCTTTTGTTTTGTTCTTTAAAAGAGGAAAAATAATGAAAAACAATGAAACAAAATGATTAGATCGAACCCAAAAGTAGGTTGCCTACGTATCATGTTGTACATGAATCAGATCTTGCGTAGTTCGAGCGGCTTATGCATAAACATCACACAATTGAAGGTTTTTTTCACGAGAAACGAAAACAAGTAAACAAAAGAAAGACATAACATCCTAACATTTCGATGAAAGACAGCAAAACATACAACGAATCTGGGACCACTTTAAAACTAAACAACATTCTAAACCTCTAACGACATGCGTGCAATAAAGACCCAAATATCAAAAACAACTTGACTCCGACTTAACACAGACACCAACCTACAATGACAGAAACATAAAAGACTCAAAACCACATAAATATAAGACATACTCTTTCAAACTGGTGCTCTGCGTGACGTCCCCGGCTGAGATGAACCCATCTGTGAAGTCCCCACTTTTCCCCTCAGACTTTGCAACATATCCTGCAACGACGTTTTGATACCCGGGAACAAATTTTTCGCCCGTATCCCCGCCTCATGGAGATTACACCCGCAAAGGTTTCCCTGACACCCATCCACAGTTGTGATCAAACGTGACAACTGAACTCTCAAAAACTCCAACTTGGCACCCGGATCTTTCTGCTCATCATCCTCTACCATGATTGCTTCTCGTATTCGCCCTTTAAGTTGGGCTGGTAAAGGTCTACTAATTCCACGGGGCAGAGATTGTAGCCAGATTTCATAGTTTTGAGTGCATCCTTGATTTTCCTCGAGAGTATCGACACCTAGCTTTATCGCGTTATTCCAGAATTGCTCATATTTGCTTTCCCCCACGGCTTAGTCTTTAAAGTACTCTATATCCTTTAGAATGTCCATTATTGGGGGGACGTCTTGCATCCTACCCAACTGACGAATCACCCTTCTTGGACTGTAAGGCCTAGTGCAGTTAAGTCCTATCAAAACTAGAAAGAGTTGCATTTGAGATCCAATCAAGATTTTCTTAGGACGAAACCATATATAGCACCAAAGAATGTTTTTCGGAGTTCTTGATTCGAGAAATTCGATCCAAGAATTGACTCCAATAGGAAAAGAAAATTTGTCAAAACGCATTCTTTCTTGCATGGCTTGCACTCGATCATTCAGACAACGGTCGATCACATCTGCTCTAATCAAAGAAGGCGTATGCAAGTGCTCCATCATCCACAACTGCAATATCAGATTACTCCCCTCAAAAAATTGTACCCCCCCTTTTACTTCAGTTAAAGACTTATATATTTCTGTTAAGATCATTGGTACAATGGTGACCTCATCTTTTTTCTTGAATAAAGCTATCACCACTGATTGTAGATGAGTATTGATACACCTCTCATCTAACGGGAACACTAAGATACCCAACAAAGACAGACAGAAAACCTCAAGATGACGTTGTTCCCAGATTTTTTTAGTAGTACAGAATTCATCCCAAAAGCAGTCGAAACCCTCTAAGGACCCATATCTAGCAAACAAATAGTCCAAGGAAATCCAAGATTGTTTGAGACATCCCAGATGTTTGTTATCTTTTAATCCACAGAGTCGAAGGAATTTCTTACGAGTATGATTGCGGGCTAAAATCATCTGCTGACCCATGTAAGTCAACCGAAACAAACGAGATACTTCTGCCAGGGTAGGAGTCAATTCACAACTTCCGAACCTAAACACCAAATTATTTGGATCCCAAAAAGTCAACGCAGCTTCTATTAGATCCGGACGAGGCGTGAGATCCATGAGTGTTACAAGATTGCCTAACACTTTCCTCACTTTGTGCTTTTCAGAGTAATTGAACGTGCCCCACCACTTGATCAACTTTTTGGGTACCTTGAAAACCATAAGGACTCTAGACTTTGTGGACAGATCCATCCTGTAGTAGCAGATAATAAATTATCTCAAAAATTTGATAAGAGCAAAAGGTTCACAACCAATGGGAATTTGATGCGGACATACGTCGATGGGACAGACCGCTTCATGACTCCAAATCGCCGAACAGTAACGCTGAATAAAATCAGCCTACTTGGCTAACAACTTTAGGTTATGGGGTAAAAGACCTAGCCTAATACTAAGACGAAGGCCAAAATAAAGGTTACCGGACCCACCGAGGGTTGCCTACGATCCCGCCCCGAGGGACGGGAATCAAGTATGCGTAGTTCGTCCAGATTGGACACTTAACGATTAACTAATAAATTGACCCTAACTTAAGAGACAACCAAAAACAAACGAGTGAAAACTTTTTGGATTTTCAACTAGACATTTCAACTAAGACTGACACCACCAATTATACAAAAATCTTTTTGGTATTTTGTTTTTGACAAATAAGTAGAAAAGGCAAACAAAACCCTCTTTTTTCAATTTTTTTTTGAACTTACGGTACTTTGAGAAGATAAATGCAAAACGTAAAAAATCTTTTTGAGTTTTGGATCGTGAAGAACAAAAGCCATAAAGAACTCTAAAATAAACTACGACACTCCTTTTGATTCATTCTTTTCGACTCACTTTTTTTTTTCTTTTTTTTTTTTACACTTTACTTCTAACACATGTTTTCCCCAAATTGGTCCGTCAAATGACCACGTTACTCTCAAAGATGCAACATTTAGCACGTAGGGATGCTTTAAAGGTGAGTCTCCTACAAAGGACCGTGTGGGCCCCGCTAGGTCTCAATATGATGCACATAAGAATGACCTAAAGGCTGACCTACGTTGTCGTTTACTAACAAGGCCGTTCGGGGGAGCATATGGTCGATAGTGGCTGCTTTGCTTTCCACCTACTCCATACATCCAACGGCTCCCCCCTTAAAATAAAGGTGACTCAACTAGAGTTCGTGCGCACGACGTGCGCTCCGAGACTTGTTGCAGAAAGAAGGCCGGGGGATGGACTCATGATGACAGAGATAAAACGGTAACACATAGGATAAATAATATAAACAAAGAGCACGAAAACGCACAAAAGTGAAAACAATAACACAAACAATAATCACAAACAATGCTTATACACTCGTAATGCCAAACAAAGCCGATATGACTCAAAAATAAGCTCGAATTCTGAAATAGTCCCCAGCAGAGTCGCCAGAGCTGTCACACCCCTTTTTTACGTACTCCAAAAGATTATGTTTAAGTGCGAAAGGGTTTTTTTATTTAAGTGACAGGAAATGAAAATTTGTTTTGGAAAAGGATTATTTACATTTTTTTATTCAGAGTCGCCACTTGGCATAATCTGGTGTGCCAAGTCACCATTGGAAAATCCTTTTCAAAACCATTTGACTCTTTAAACTGGTTTGCGAACATAGACTCCGGCTAAGGAATTCTGTTGACCGAGGGGAAGGTGTTAGGCACCCCTCGATCCCGTGGTTCAACCACGGTCGCTTGGTAGAGTGTATCAACTATTTTGGCATTACGAAATGTATAAACCACACAAAAGCATGCAAAATAATCAAACAATAAACAAAACAAAACAAAATGTAAAGTCCAGTCCAATTATTACAACCCGAAATAAAAATACTGAAATAACCTACACTAGTCCTAAACTATGCTTTACCCGATGCCTCGGGCCTTGATCACGAGCATCCTTTGCGTACAAAATTCTTCGGGGCATTCCTCGGTGAGTAAATACAAATTGCCTCGGGGCATTCCCCGGTTAAATAAGTACAATTTAAACTTTTCGCGCAATAAAGTAGAAAGTACCATTCATGCACATATTCAAACACTCCAACAAATTGCTATTACTAAATTTGCCTACCCGGCCTACGTTTGCCTACGCTTTTGCCGTTCGTATCATGATACTACTGCATTTCAATCATATTTATATTCAAACCAAATTAAACAAAATGTCTTTAATCAATCCAAAATTCCCCATTTTTATCAAATTCTCAATTCCGCCCCAATTTCATTTTAATACTAAATTTTCACAATTCACCATTTCTATTTCAACAACCCACAATCACTTTTCAACGAAATTAAACAACGAGTCAATATCAAAATAACAACCTATCACCAATCAAGAAAACATACATTCATCACCAACAAGTATCAAACAACACCCGAAGCTTAATCCAAACACCAAAGCATAGTAAACAATAAAATAGAAGTGGAAAAGAGTAGTATTGAACCTCGATTGAAGCTTTTATTGTGCCAAAATATGTGATCAAAAGACAAATTCGGATCCAAAAACTCTCGATTTGAACCTCGGATCGCACCTCAATAACGAACTAGGTTTAATCACCACATCAGACCAAATATTGTAATAACGAAAACCCACAAATGATTTCACCGGAACCAAGTTTAAACGACCACTTCGCCTAGTTTAGAAAGAACAACGGCAAAATCCAGTCCAAAAATATCAATTGACCAAGAACAGAATGCAAAACAAAACCCGCGCCCGACCCGATTCAAGCAGAACCAAAATTGAAATTGTGAAAAATCGAGAAGACCCATACACAAAATCTCGTCGAAAGCAACTCGAATCTCACTGGAATCGATGGAAAATGGGTCAGGTGTTATTGTGGGACGATGGTTTTACTATTTTCGAAGAGAAAACAGACGAAAAATACTGTGACGGGTTTTCGAGGAACTCGTCGTTTTCCGGTGGGTGAGGCGGCGGTTGGTGGTTTTTGCTACCTTCTCTGGCGGCGATCAACGGTTATCACCATAGATGGGAGAGCGGAGCGGGAGCCCGTGTTGGCTTGCTGGATGTTGACCGGTGGACGGCTGACGGCAAGGGACGGAGGAAAGATCGAGGGGAGAGAGGAGGAAGATGCGGTGGCCGCATCACTGGCCGGACGGCGGTGTTCGCCTGTGGTGGTGACTGTTGCTGTCTGGCGGTGCCGGTGACGGAGAGAAGGTGATAGTTTTTGTTGGTTTAGAGAGAGGGTCGAGAGAGGGAGAGAGGGGGATGATGTTTTTGTATATGCCTGAGGTCCTTCCTCCTCTTCCTCCATTGGTGCGTATGGTACTCTGTGTATATAGGCTGTGAAGGTGGGTATCGGGGTAGGGTAGGTGGGGTAGGGTATGGGGTAGTGATGTGTTATCCAAAATTGATAGGAGGGGTGGTTAATTTTGTTACAAAAGAATAATTGGGGATTAGGTTTGTTAGTGGGTTTGTTATTTTTGTATTTTTATGGGATATAATCATACAGGTGAGGGCACGTGGTAAGACAGGGA
The DNA here is from genome assembly GCA_030864215.1 of Capsicum pubescens. Classification (NCBI taxonomy): domain Eukaryota; kingdom Viridiplantae; phylum Streptophyta; class Magnoliopsida; order Solanales; family Solanaceae; genus Capsicum; species Capsicum pubescens. The sequence continues at coordinate 304,563,180 of CM061549.1, read as the reverse complement.
TAAAAATGTGTAACTTGGGTCTTCGGGAGGGACAGAATTAAGTGTCTACAGTCTACGTCTAGTGCTCGGGCTTTAAACAAAGGCGGAAGTTCCTTCAAAATATTTTCGAAAGATTAAGCATTAATAAGTTATATGAACATACATTAGACCTAACTCAAAACATTTTTCGAAAGGGTAACTTCTCAAAAACTATACTTACAGAACTAACATTTCTTATTAACCATTTGTTGTGCTCTAAAATCTTCTTTTGACATGTCAAGAGAATTCAACAATTTAACTAAGATAAGGTGGGAATTTTTAGGAAGGAGTAAGAATTTTTTTAAAAAAAAATTGAACTATTTAAAGTAAAAAAAAAAAGACTTTATATATATAAATAGTTTAATTTTTAAGCGATCATTAAAATTTTATAATAATAAGAACCTGAATCTGGTATCTTTTGTTGTCAAACCAAATTTTGACTTGTGTTATGTCAAGTCATTTTCTGGATCTGGCATCTTGCTGAACATTCTGATCAGAAAACAAAAATTATAATGATATTAAAATAATTGATAAAAAAACAAAAGAGTAACAAAACAAAGAGGAAAATTAATAAATGACAAGAAAGGAAAACCATGAGAGATATGAACATCTTCTGTCATTAGATAATAAAAAAACGCCGCTAATCCTATTTGGATTAAAGAATTCTTCTTAATTATCATTAATAAATTTATATAGTTACTTTTTAAAATTTTTTATAATAAGATAAGAAATTATCCTCTTTCATGATTTACATAATTATATCAACCTTTTTCTTTTACTTTATTTAAAATTAGTGAAGTGAGAAATATGCTTTTATTTTTAGTCATGTTAAAAACTAAAATCTGAACAAATCATAAACATCACAAATCAATAAAGTTGCATACTTGATAAATTCGAAATCAAAACTAAAATGAGAACATTTTTAAAAATTAAAAATGTAAAAATAATTTAGCAACACGAGGTAAGACATATATCTTAAAGTTATAGATCTCACTATCCAAAAAAGAATTTTCAACAGAGGTTCAATCAGAATGTCATCGAAAATTTTTTGACAAGTCAAACTCCCATTCTAAATAATGAGATGCACAAAAAGCTACAAAAGATACCGTAAAGGACATCACAAATGAGTAAAAATCTAAAAAAAATTAAAAAGGAAACAAAATTATTTATTTAACAAACTCACTCTTCAAGTTTTTCGATCACTTGTTCAAATGAATATTGACATATTAATTTTTCATTCTCTTGATCAGAATTTGGCCCAACATTTTCATCATCTTGAGAAGCCATGAATGATCGAAAAATGAAATGAGAGAAGATAAAAATATGACGGACAAATAAAGAATTCTTATTATAGAAAAAATATATGTAGGAAAAAAGTTTGACCCGTTTTAGATTTATTAAATCTCTCACATGAAAAATATTTGACGATTCATGAATTTTTGTTAACAAATATTTAGTGTGAAATTATGTAGTCTAACTACTCATTAATACCACCACGAAAAGTCAAACATTTTAATAAAAAATTATTTCACAGATAATATTTAATTTAATTAAAATAAAGATGAGGTGCTTAATTTACTTAATGCAATTTTTGGTTATTGCATCTAAATTTGACTACACTTTTGTAGTCTAGTCAATTTTCTTTTCTTTTTTCAAATTATTTTATAAGAGTTAAAGGATTAAAAAATATACTTAAACTATTTCAATTTTTGAGTTTCATATAACAAAATTATTGGGGGTGTAAGGATAAAAAATATACTTAAAACTATTTCAATTTTTTAGTTTCATATAACAAAATTATTGGGATTTGGGGGGAGTGAATTCTTCTCATCTGCGCCCCCCACCCCACCCCACCCAAACCAACACATACACACACCTCCTCAATCTTGATAGTTAGAAATATGAATAAATTGTCACGTTAGAAATAAAATTGAGATTAAACTATTTTTTCTGTAAAAATATTTTTAAGTTGTGAACGAGTAGACACATATTTTACAACAAAATTAGTTTTCATCACTACATACAGTACCATGAAAATATATTGATAACAAAAATTTAGTTTCAAGATTTTGATCAACATTCAAGATAGTTAAAAGAGTAACTGAAGTTTATTTCTAAGAGGGAAAGACAAAAAAAAATCCCAAATAGTACATGCATGTCAGTAGTTAATTAAAAATATATATATAATCGTGACATCCAAATCGATTTTTGAGAATCTCGACTAATTTTATAAAATATTCATCACCTCGCACTAGCAACATGCATCAGATAGTTTTATCCATCAAAATTAGGATAGTATAGATGGGAGGAAATCACCTAGTGTCTTAATTTTTTAATTTTTCTTTTCTAGCAAAAAAAACACAAAACACACATACACTAGGTGATTTTTTATTATGTGTCTATGTATTAGTGAACAAAGTAACTAAGTATTAATTATAATATAGTGAGAGAGATAACTCGTGAATTAGTCCAGGTATATATAAGTTAATTCGAACACCACAATTATTAAAAGAAGAAAATGAGAAGAGAACAATTAAAGAGAAAGAGTAAATATAGAATGAAACATGCAAGAAAATCACATAAACTATGAAAAAGTTTTTCATTGTCAATTATTTCTATTTTTCAAAGTGAAACTTCAATAATAATAAGAACAAAAAAAGACGTTGGTTGAAATTACGTATAACTCTAAGAGGGGTGAATTTATGTAGTTTTCAATTACGTCAATTAAAAGAGAATTTTATGTACAAACATAAATTGATGACATTTTAAAATGAAAAACACACACTCACACACTAATATATATATATATATTAATTGATAACATTTTGCATGTCTTGTAGGATTTGTTCTTGCTCAGGATTATAGCAATTAGCACAAATCCTATTGTTAAACTCTGAATGCATTTGCAAAATCTCAGCATGCAATCTTTCATTTTCCAAACGAAGAATCCCACGTTCTTCCATATCCCTTTGGACCTGAAATTTGTTTAATGATATATTCAAAGATATATTTGACCTTTATATATAAATAGTTTAATTATTAAGAAACCATCAAAATTTTATAATAAGAACCTGGATGTCGCATCTTTTGTTGTCAAACCAAATTTTGATTTGCGTAGGGTCAAGCTCGAGCTCATCACTCAGTTGCTCTATCACATGATCTTCTGGAACTGACATCTTACGAAATATCCTGGTCAGAAAACAAAAATTATAATGCAGAAAAATGAATTAAAAAACCCCTAAAAAGTAACAAAACAAAGAGGAAAATTAATAAATGACAAGAAAGAAAAATCGAGAGAGATATGAACATCTTCTGTCATTAGACAAGAAAAATACGTTGCTAATCCTATTTGAATTAAAAAATTCTTGTTAATTACAAGAAAGACATAGTTGCTTCCATTTTTTTATAGTGTATGACATTTTGAGCATCAATTAAAAAAATATAACAAGATAAGAAATCATTCTTTTTCATGATTTACGTAATTGTATTTAACCATTTTGGTTTACTTTCTTTATAAGTAGTGAAGTGAACCATGTAATTTTGTTATGTGACACACTAAAGAACATCATAAATAAGTAAAAATCTATAGAAATTTAAAAAGATAAATAAAAGAGCCAAAAAAAATAATAATTTATCTATAAGACTCACTCTTCAAGTTTGTTAATTGCTTGTTCATATGAATATCGATATATTGATTTCTCATTCTCTTGATCAGAATTTGGCACAAGATTTTCGTCATCTTGAGAAGCCATGAATGATCAAAAAATGAAATGAGAGAGAAGATAAAAATGTGACGGACGAATAAAGAATTCATAATGAAGAACATATATATAAAAAAATAATTTGACAAATTTCAGAGTTATTAAATATTTCACGTAAAAAATATTTGATGAATGAGTTCTTGTTAAACATTTAATTATTGAGATTATCTAATCTAACTACTCATTAATACTATTAGGAAAAGTTAGATATTATTTTAAGATTTATGTCATAGATAAAAGAAAGTTTAATTAAAATAAAGCTAAAGTGCTTAATCAGTTTAATGCAATCTGACTGCACTTTTCTCATATTTTGGTCAATCTTTTTTTCTTTTTTTCACATTTTCTGCTAGAGTGTAGGCTTTAAAATACAATTAAACTTTTTCAGTTTTTGAGTTTCTTATTGAATTAAGTGTAAATTTTCTCCTACATGAATTATTATCATATAACTAGTGAAATACATCTAGACGTTGATTAGACAATTTTTGTCTACAAATGCTTCTAGGTACTTTTGGACATAAAAAATATGTCCATTAACATATGTAACGAGTTTATTAGCTAACACATTATCTTTTCTTTTTTTAAATATTTTCTGATTGATTCTTTAAGACCTTAGTCTCTCCCTTTCAAGTTAGAGATATTAACACCACGACTGCGATGAGACTATAACTGAGAAGGTGGAGAAGAAAATATTGATTATCAGGATAAAAAATAAACTAATTTGTAGCGTGATATTTTTTTGCCTCTAACATAATTTTTTAACCTAATATTAATTTATTTAACTTTTTTTCAGTAGTTCTTTTTCCACATAGAATGCTCCATGACAAAATTCTTAAACAAAAGAGATAGTTCACATGAACTATTAGATGATAGTTCAGATAACAAATTTACATTTTTAATAATTTGAATATGAAACTCAAAAATTGAAATAATTTAAATATATTTTAGACTTTTAACTCTTTTTATAAAAGCTAACAACTAGAGTTTATTAAACATTTGACATAGATTAGAAATACTGTATACATTACCATCAAAATATATTAATAACAAAACTTGTTTCAAGATTTTGATCAACATTTAAGATAGTTAAAAGAGTAACTAAAGTCTATTGCGAAAAGGGAAAGAAAAAAAAAATCCAAATTGTACATGCATGTCAATAGTTTAATTAAAATAACAAGAGCTTAGATTTTTTATTTTTTTTTATAATTGTGGTATTCGGGCCAACTTTTGTGTATCTCGACTAATTTTATGAAACACCCACCACCTTTTAATAGAACCATGTATCAGATAACTCTATTAACCAAGATTAGGATAGTATAGGTGAAAAAAAATTACTTAGTGTTTTGATGTTTCAATTTTTCTTTCCCAGCAAAAAAATCACAAAACACAAACACTAGGTGATTTCTTATTGTGTGTCGAAATTTTAGTGGACAGAGTTACCAAGTAGTATTTATTATTATAAGATAACTTGTGAATTAGTTCAGGAGTATTCAAGTTGATCCGAACACCATAATCAGCCAGTGATTTGCCAGCTTGGATTTCAGTTGCTGATGCGTTTAATTATTCTAACAACAAGAATATTTTGTCAAAAAAACTATAATTAGCTACGAAGTTCATCGTTAATTGCTCGTATCTAACATAATCTTTTGTAATATAAAACTTCTATAACTATCTCTACCCTTAATTGAGGATATGTATAATCAACTATATAAGCTAGCTAGTCTTTAAAAAATTGTTTGATTCTATATGAAATTTAAAAAAAGAAGGAATGTTTTGAATTGCGATCTTCATCAAATCATATATATCCGTGTGACTATAAATCATCTCATTGTATTTGCTCTTATTCTATAGATCACGATGAAAACTCTAATAGAGATTTTTAGTGGGGGAGGATGAACCATGTGGACAAGGTGCTTGATGAAACTTCCAAAGAAATAAACCCGATTTAATGAAGCGCATATCAAGCTAGTGGCACAATCAAAATTTTCATCGACGCAATGTTATAAAGAAATAAATTCACTAAGAAACTAATTCTGACATCCATTGCATCTTACTACTTGTTCAAACTTCCTATGCTATGTATGTCGATCGTACCACTACCTCACAGAGGTACAAAGATTATTTTTTATAAGATCCTTAACTCAAAAATAAACAGTCCAGAGAAGTATATATAAAAAATGAAATAACTGAAAATACTATAGACAACTGAACAAATCACCCTAAACATTATTCAGTGTTGTCACTAATAATTTTTTTTTATGTTCATTTTATTGAAGCATCAAAATCTATCTTTGCCGTTATGGAATATCTAGGTTTCGAAGAGGTTGACTTAGGTATACAAGGTAGGGATCAATGTCAAACTTCCAACCATCTTAAGATTCTTTTTGTATTTAATATCTTTGTCATGAAATTGTAACTGACATCAACAAATAACTATTTAGGGAAACAACAAGAAGCTCCCATCAACTTTAAGAAAAGTCTACTATTTTGTTATTTATAACACCAACTCTTTCAGATATATCGACATCAATATACATAACTCTGACTCAATAAGAGCAACAAAATATGTCGTGTATTCCCACAAAATAGATCTAGGGTGGGTAGAGTGTACGGAGTCCGCATCACTACTTCAGAAGTGAGTAAAAAGACCGTTTTCGATAAACCCTCGACTCAAGACATAAGTTAAACGCTGATTAGATTTTAAATTTTTTATAGTATCAGTGTGTAATGATCTTAATCATATCCAATTAGCTAGATGTTAGAGACAATTCTAAAACTATGAGTAGAAGAAGAATATATAAAAAGTTAGTTGTAACTTCTTTTTTGGGTTAAATGAAGGCAAATAAAAACTAGAAATTTGGTAATGTTAACATAACATAAATATCTGAAAAAAAGTAACATACTTATGTATCTGATAATTAAAATCCAAAAGTAACATAGTTATGCTTATAATAATTAAAATCCTTGTTCTACATAGTTGCAACATTAAACTTGAGAGAATACTAAAAACCCTAGTTAAATACCACTCAATCCTCTTATCATTTACTTTTCGATCTTTAAATAGCCTTCAAATAATTCCAATTCAATCCTGAAAAATTACGAGATCGAACATCATCCCAATCTGAGCTCCAAATCTGGGCCATTTGGATCATCATTACATTCGAATCGGAGATCCAAATCTATGTCATTCGGATCATTGTCGCTGTCATCAGGGTCTTCCTCAAAATGAGCAACCATATTGGACATCCTCGTAATCTGTTAGAAGAGGGAGAAAGAAAAAGTATGTGAGTGATTGTATGTAAAAAATAATATTTATTAACCATATTAATATATAAGTGCATATCTATTCCTCCAGAAGTAGCTCACTTTCTAAGGTTTCAATATGAATGCATAAATATTTTTAAAGAGTCCGAGCAACATATAATTAATTAATAGGAAATGAAAACAAACCTCTTCCGTTAATCTACTATTCTCATTTTGCATATCTTGTAGGATTTTTTGTTCTTGCTCAGCATTATTGCAATTAGCACAAATCCTTTCGTTCAACTCAGAATACAGTTGCAAACTCTCAGCATGCAATCTTTCATTTTTGAAACGAAGAATCTCATTTTCCTCCATATCCCTTTGGGCCTGAAATTTGTGTAATGATATATACAAAGATATATTTGACCTTTATATACATATAAATAGTTTAATTTTTAACTGATCGCCAAAATTTTACAATAAAAACCTGGATGTGATATCTTTTGTTGTCAAACCAAATTTTGATTTGCGTAGGGTCAAGCTCTAGCTCGTCACTTAGTTTCTCTATTACATGATCTTCTGGATCTGGCATCTTACTAAACATTCTGGATAGAAAATAAAAATTATAATACAGAAAAATAATTGATAAAAGATAAAAAAAAAAAAGGAACAAAACAAAGAAGACGATTAATAAATGACAAGAAAGGAAAATCGAGAGAGATATGAACATTTTCTGCCATTAGACAATAAAAATATGTCGCTAGATTTATTTGGATTAAAAAATTCTTTTTAATTTGTACCTTTAAGAAAGACATAATTACTTTCATCTTTTGTAGTGTATGGCAGTTTGAGCATTGATTTAAAAAATATAACAAGATAAGAAATTATTATTTTTCATGATTTACGTAATTGTGTTAAACCACTTTGTTTTACTTTCTTTACAATTGGTGAAGTGAAACATTTGACAAGTCAAATTTCCATTCTAGTAGTGAAATGCACAAAAAGCTATGATAGACATAGTAAAAAAACCTAGAGAACATGCAATTTTGTTATGTGACACACTAAAGAACATCATAAATAAGTAAAAACCTAAAAAAAATTAAAAGATAAATAAAAGAGTAAAAAAAAATATAATTTATCTAACAAACTCACTCTTCAAGCTTTTTAATTGCTTGTTCAAACTCATTCTCTTGATTAGAATTTGACCTAATATTTTCATCATTTTGAGAAGCCATGAATGATCGAAAAATGAAATGAGAGAGAAGATAAAAATGTGATGGACAAATAAAGAATATATATAAATAGAAAAAAATTGACCAATATCAGAGTTATTAAATCTCTCAAGTAAAAAATATTTAATGATTCATGAATTCTTGTTAACAAATATTTAATTATTGAGATGATCTAATCTAACTATTCATCAATTCTATTGGGAAAAGTCAGCTATTATTTTGAAATTTATGTCATAGATAAAAGTAAGTTTAATTTAAATAAAGCTGAAGTACTGAATCAGTTTAATGCAATTTGACTGCATTTTCCTGGTATATTGATCAATCTTTTTTTCTTTTGCATATTGTTTACTTGAGTGAAGGCTTAAAACCCACAATTAAACCATTTTATTTTTAAATTTTTTTATTGAATTATTGGGAGTGTAAGTTTCCTCCTATATGAATTATTACCTAATGATCGGTGAAATATATCTGGATCAAATATTTATCTACAAATGCTTCTAGGTACGTTGGGATATAAAATATATGTCCATTGACATATATAACGGGTTTATTGACTGACACATTATCTTTTATTTTTTAAAAAATATTTTTTAATTAATTAGTTAAGTCCTAAAACTCTCTCCTTTCAAGTCAGAGATATCAACACCTCGGCTGAGATGAGACTACAACTAAGAAAGTGGAGAAGAAAATATTGGTTATCGGGATAGAAAATAAATTAATTTATATGGTGATAATTTTTATTTTAACCTAATATTAATTTATAACTTTGTCACGGTGATTGTTTTTCCACATGGAGTGCTACTTGACAGAATTCTTAAACAAAAGAAAAAGTGTAATATGTAAGCCGTCATATATTATTGAAGTGTGTTTCACAACTATTAGATGATAGCCCAGGTAGCAAATTTACACTCTATATAATTCAGATATGAAACTCAAAAGTAGAAACAATTTAAATATATTTTTTACTTTTAGCTCTTTTTATAAAAGCTAACAGCTAGAGTTTATTAAACATTTGACAGAAATTAGAAGTCCTCTCATCATACTAATTCTAAAATTATTATTTCATACTTGCCTCTTATCATACTAATTCTAAAATTATTATTTCATAATTGTTGATTTTTTCCCCAATTTTTTTAACAATTCTTCTCATCTGCTAACCCCCCTCCCTCCATTTAGAAATGATGGATAAATTCTCACGTTAAAAAATAAATTTGAGATTAGAATAACTCTTTTGTAAAAATATTTGTGAGGTGTGAGCGAATATACACATATTTTACAATAAAATTAGTTTACATCACAGCATACAGTACCATCAAAATATATTAATAACTAAACTTTTTTCAAGATATTGATCAACATTCAAGATTGTTAAAAGAGTAATTGAATTCTATTCCTAAGGGGGGAAGAAAAAAAAATCCCACATATATATCAAAAAATTGTGGCATCCGAATCGATTTTTGTGCATCTCGATTGATTTTATGAAATATCCATCACCTCGCACTAGCAACATATAACAGATAATTTTATCCATCAAAACTAGAATAGTATAGATGGAAAAAAATCATCCAGTATTTTGATTTTTCAATTTTTCTTTTCTAGCAAATTAAAAAAACACAAAACACACACATACGAGGTGATTTCTTATTATGTGTCTAAGTATTAGTGGATAGAGTAACTAAGTATTTATTATGATATGGTGAGAGAGATAACTCGTGAATTAGTCCAAATATATGTAAGTTAATTCGAACATCACAATTGTAAAAAGAGGAAAAGGAGGAGAGAACAATTAATGAAAAAGAGCAAATATCGAATGAAACTAGCAAGAAAATCACATAAACCATGAAAAGGCTTTTCGCTGTCAATTATTTGTGTTTTTCAAAGTGAAACTGTAATAATAATAATAATAACAAAAAAAGACGTTGGTTAAGATTACGTATAACTCTAAGAGGGGTGAATTTATTTATATAGTTTTCAATTACGTCAATTAAAAGGTAATTCTATGTACAAACATTAATTGATAACATTTTAAAATGGAAAACAATATATATATATATACACACACATTGTTTCAGACTAAAATTCTCTTTAACTATGGACAAAGAAAGTAATGAAACAAAACATGTCAAAATATACAATATAAGCAATTTTTTTTACTTAAAATTAGAAGTGCAGTTGAAACTTTGTGCAGACAACAATTGATAACGTTAAAGAAATAAAAAATTGTCTTCTATTAGTAGGTCAAAATATATTGATATATAGTGTACAAGGAAATATTTACTTGGGTTTATTAATAACGAAGTGTTCAATTAATCATCAAGAACCAAATTTGTATATTCTTAGATTTATTGACTAGAGTATACATAACTTAAACTTTGATTGCATTTGAAAATCTATATATATCGTCGATGTATAAAGATATTAAACATATCCAAATTACTAGATGTTAGAGACAACTCTAATATAACTAGAAGAGGAACAAAAAATAAGTTGTAACCCCAACATAACATAAAGTAAATATATAAAGAAAAGCAACATAATTATGCATATGATAATTAAAATTCAAGTCTTACATAGTTGCAAGATTAACTTAAAAGAGAATACTAAAAAAACACTAGTTGAATACCCCTAATTAACCCTTTTTTCATTCGCTTCCCAATCTTCAAATACCCTTTAAAACGTTTCAAACCTTCAATTCAGTCTTGAAAAATTGCCAGATTGAACATCATCCCAATCTGAGCTCCAAATCTGGGCCATTTGGATCATCGTTACATTCCAATCGGAGCTCCAAATCTATGTCATTCGAATCATCATTGTAATCATTAGCGATTTCCTCGATATGATCAATCATATTGAACATCATCGTAAACTGTTAAAACGAGAGGGAAGGAAAAAATATGTGAGTGATTGTATGTAGAAAATAACAATTATTAACCATATTAACAAGTGCATATCTGATTCTCCAAAAATAGTTCATTTTTTGAGGTTTCAACACAAATGTACAAATATTTTTAAAGAATTTGTGTAACATATAGTTAATTAATAGGAAATGAAAGTTGACCTCATCTGTAATTGTAGCATTCTCGTTTTCATTTTGCATGTCTTGTAGGATTTGTTCTTGCTCAGGATTATAGCAATTAGCACAAATCCTATTGTTCAACTCTGAATGCATTTGCAAAATCTCAGCATGCAATCTTTCATTTTCCAAACGAAGAATCTCACGTTCTTCCATATCTCTTTGAGCCTGAAATTTGTGTAATTCAATACGATCATAATTTAAAAATAAAAATAAAAGGTGATCCGATGCACTAAAACTCTGCTCTGCACAGAGAAGGAATCAGACCGGCCACAAGGGGTTGTTTCCACGATTTGAACCCCTTATATTCACATGACAGTAACCTTACTATTTACTCTGAACCTCCAAGATAATTCAATATGATCACAATTCATACATACATATATGTAGCAAACGAAAAGATGAAATCACGATTGTTGTGATAACACTAACGGACGTAGTGTAGCAAAAATTTTAGTTAGGACACCGTTGTAGTAATTGACACTTTTTTTTTTTATTCATCTTGTAACTTAGGAATCTTTTAGACGATGGACTAAATATTCAATTTAAGAAAATTTATAATCTTATGAAAAAATAAATGACCTTATCTCGACTTTTGTAAGTAATTCTAAACATTAGAAGATAACTTAGAATTTTGTAACTTTATTTATTTTATAGTATTAGTTAAGTAAAGATATTTATTATAAATAGTTCCATTTTCGTCTACGTCTAGTGCTCGGGCTATAAACAAAGGCGGAAGTTCCTTCAAAATATTTTCGAAAGATTAAGCATTAATAAGTTATATGAACGTACATTAGACCTAACTCAAAACATTTTTCGAAAGGGTAACTTCTCAAAAACTATATTTACAGAACTAACATTTCTTATTAACCATTTGTTGTGCTCTAAAATCTTCTTTTGACATGTAAAGAGAATTCAACAATTTAACTAAGGTAAGGTGGGAATTTTTAGGAAGGAGTAAAAATTTTTTTTTAAAAAATTGAACTATTTAAAGTAAAAAAAAAAGACTTTATATATATATAAATAGTTTAATTTTTAAGCGACCATTAAAATTTTATAATAATAAGAACCTGAATCTGGTATCTTTTGTTGAATGTCAAACCAAATTTTGACTTGTGTTATGTCAAGCCCTAGCTCCCCACTCAGCTGCTCTATTACATCATTCTCTGGATCGGGCATCTTGCTTAACATTCTGATCAGAAAACAAAAATTATAATGATATTAAAACAATTGATAAAAAAACAAAAGAGTAACAAAACAAAGAGGAAAATTAATAAATGACAAGAAAGGAAAACCATGAGAGATATGAACATCTTCTGTCATTAGACAATAAAAAAACGCCGCTAATCCTATTTGGATTAAAGAATTCTTCTTAATTATCATTAATAAATTCATATAGTTACTTTTTAAAAATTTTTATAATAAGATAAGAAATTATCCTCTTTCATGATTTACATAATTCTATCAACCTTTTTCTTTTACTTTATTTAAAATTAGTGAAGTGAGAAATATGCTTTTATTTTTAGTCATGTTAAAAACTAAAATCTGAACAAATCATAAACATCACAAATCAATAAAGTTGCATACTTGCTAAATTCGAAATCAAAACTAAAATGAGAACATTTTTAAAAATTAAAAATGAAAAAATAATTTAGCAACACGAGGTAAGACATATATCTTAAAGTTATAGATCTCACTATCCAAAAAAGAATTTTCAACAGAGGTTCAATCGAAATGTCATCGAAAAATTTCTGACAAGTCAAACTCCCATTCTAAATAATGAGATGCACAAAAAGCTACAAAAGATACCGTAAAGAACATCACAAATGAGTAAAAATCTAAAAAAAAATTAAAAAGGAAACAAAATTATTTATTTAACAAACTCACTCTTCAAGTTTTTCGATCACTTGTTCAAATGAATATCGACATATTGATTTTTCATTCTCTTGATCAGAATTTGGCCCAACATTTTCATCATCTTGAGAAGCCATGAATGATCAAAAAATGAAATGAGAGAAGATAAAAATATGACGGACAAATAAAGAATTCTTATTATAGAAAATATATATAGGAAAAAAGTTTGACCCGTTTTAGATTTATTAAATCTTTCACATGGAAAATATTTGACGATTCATGAATTTTTGTTAACAAATATTTAGTGTGAGATTATGTAGTCTAACTACTCATTAATACCACCACGAAAAGTCAAACATTTAAAAAAAAAGTATTTCACAGATAATATTTAATTTAATTAAAATAAAGATGAAGTGCTTAATTTACTTAATGCAATTTTTGGTTATTGCATCTAAATTTGACTACACTTTTGTAGTCTAGTCAATTTTATTTTCTTTTTTCAAATTATTTTATAAGAGTTAAAGGATAAAAAATATACTTAAACTATTTCAATTTTTGAGTTTCATATAACAAAATTATTGGGGGTGTAAGGATAAAAAATATACTTAAAACTATTTCAATTTTTTAGTTTCATATAACAAAATTATTGGGGGTGTAAGGATAAAAAATATACTTAAAACTATTTCAATTTTTTCATTTCATATAACAAAATTATTGGGATTTGGGGGGAGTGAATTCTTCTCATCTGCGCCCCCCACCCCACCCCACCCAAACCAACACATACACACACCTCCTCAATCTTGATAGTTAGAAATATGAATAAATTGTCACGTTAAAAATAAAATTGAGATTAAAATAATTTTTTTGTAAAAATATTTTTAAGTTGTGAACGAGTAGACACATATTTTACAACAAAATTAGTTTTCATCACTACATACAGTACCATGAAAATATATTGATAACAAAAATTTAGTTTCAAGATTTTGATCAACATTCAAGATAGTTAAAAGAGTAACTGAAGTTTATTCCTAAGAGGGAAAGAAAAAAAAAATCCCAAATAGTACATGCATGTAAGTAGTTAATTAAAAATATATATATAATCGTGACATCCGAATCGATTTTTGAGAATCTCGACTAATTTTATAAAATATTCATCACCTCGCACTAGCAACATGCATCAGATAGTTTTTTCCATCAAAATTAGGATAGTATAGATGGGAGGAAATCACCTAGTGTCTTAATTTTTTAATTTTTCTTTTCTAGCAAAAAAAACACAAAACACACATACACTAGGTGATTTTTTATTATGTGTCTATGTATTAGTGAACAAAGTAACTAAGTATTAATTATAATATAGTGAGAGAGATAACTCGTGCATTAGTCCAGGTTTATATAAGTTAATTCGAACACCACAATTATTAAAAGAAGAAAATGAGAAGAGAACCATTAAAGAGAAAGAGTAAATATAGAATGAAACAAGCAAGAAAATCACATAAACCATGAAAAAGCTTTTCATTGTCAATTATTTCTATTTTTCAAAGTGAAACTTCAATAATAATAAGAACAAAAAAAGACGTTGGTTGAAACTACGTATAACTCTAAGAGGGGTGAATTTATGTAGTTTTCAATTACGTCAATTAAAAGGTAATTCTATGTACAAACATTAATTGATAACATTTTAAAATGAAAAACACACACTCACACACTCACACACTAATATATATATATTCAGACTAAAATTCTCTTTAACTATGGCTAAAGAAAGTAATGAAACAAAACATGTCAAAATATACAATATAAGGAAATCTTTTAATTAAAATTAGAAGTGCAGTCGAAACTTTGTGCAGACAATAATTGATAACGTTAAAGAAATGAAAAATTGTCTTCTATTAGTAGGTCAAAATATATTGATATATAGAGTACAAGGAAATATTTACTTGGGTTTATTAATAACGAAGTGTTCAATTAATCATCAAGAACCAAATTTGTATACTCTTAGATTTATTGACTAGAGTATACATAACTTAAACTTTGATTGCATTTGAAAATCTATATATATCGTCGATGTATAAAGATATTAAACATATCCAAATTACTAGATTTTAGAGACAACTCTAATATGACTATAAGAAGAACAAAAAATAAGTTGTAACCCCAACATAACATAAAGTAAATATATAAAGAAAAGTAACAAAATTATGCATATGATAATTAAAATTCAAGTCTTACATAGTTGCAAAATTAACTTAAAAGAGAATACTAAAAAAACACTAGTTGAATACCATTAATTAACCCTTTTTTCATCCGCTTCCCAATCTTCAAATACCCTTTAAAACGTTTCAAACCTTCAATTCAGTCTTGAAAAATTGCCAGATTGAACATCATCCCAATCTGAGCTCCAAATCTGGGCCATTTGGATCATCGTTACATTCCAATCGGAGCTCCAAATCTATGTCATCCGAATCATCATGGTAATCATTAGCGATTTCCTCGATATGATCAATCATATTGAACATCATCGTAATCTGTTAAAACGAGAGGGAAGGAAAAAATATGTGAGTGATTGTATGTAGAAAATAACAATTATTAACCATATTAACAAGTGCATATC
Organism: Capsicum pubescens; assembly: GCA_030864215.1. Lineage (NCBI taxonomy): Eukaryota > Viridiplantae > Streptophyta > Magnoliopsida > Solanales > Solanaceae > Capsicum > Capsicum pubescens. Next base: position 304,547,391 of record CM061549.1, on the reverse strand, counting down.
TGATTCTCCAAAAATAGTTCATTTTTTGAGGTTTCAACACAAATATACAAATATTTTTAAAGAATTCGTGTAACATATAGTTAATTAATAGGAAATGAAAGCTGACCTCATCTGTAAATGTAGCATTCTCGTTTTCATTTTGCATGTCTTGTAGGATTTGTTCTTGCTCAGGATTATAGCAATTAGCACAAATCCTATTGTTCAACTCTGAATGCATTTGCAAAATCTCAGCATGCAATCTTTCATTTTCCAAACGAAGAATCCCACGTTCTTCCATATTCCTTTGGACCTGAAAATTTGTGTAATGATATATTCAAAGATATATTTGACCTTTATATATAAATAGTTTAATTATTAAGCAACCATCAAAATTTTATAATAAGAACCTGGATGTCGCATCTTTTGTTGTCAAACCAAATTTTGATTTGCGTAGGGTCAAGCTCGAGCTCATCACTCAGTTGCTCTATCACATGATTTTCCCGAACTGACATCTTACGAAATATCCTGGTCAGAAAACAAAAATTATAATGCAGAAAAATGAATTAAACCCTCCCTAAAAAGTAACAAAACAAAGAGGAAAATTAATAAATGACAAGAAAGGAAAATCGAGAGAGATATGAACATCTTCTGTCATTAGACAAGAAAAATACGTTGCTAATACTATTTGAATTAAAAAATTCTTGTTAATTACAAGAAAGACATAGTTGCTTCCATTTTTTATAGTGTATGACATTTTGAGCATCAATTAAAGAAATATAACAAGATAAGAAGTCATTCTTTTTCTTGATTTACGTAATTGTATTTAACCATTTTGTTTTACTTTATTTATAAGTAGTGATGTGAACCATGTAATTTTGTTATGTGACACACTAAAGAACATCATAAATAAGTAAAAATCTATAGAAATTTAAAAAGATGAATAAAAGAACCGAAAAAATATAATTTATCTATCAAACTCACTCTTCAAGTTTGTTAATTGCTTGTTCATATGAATATCGATATATTGATTTCTCATTCTCTTAATCAGAATTTGGCACAAGAATTTCATCATCTTGAGAAGCCATGAATGATCAAAAAATGAAATGAGAGAGAAGATAAAAATGTGACGGACGAATAAAGAATTCATAATGAAGAACATATATATAGAAAAATAATTTGACAAATTTCAGGGTTATTGAATATTTCACGTAAAAATTATTTGATGATTCATGAATTCTTGTTAAACATTTAATTATTGATATTATCTAATCTAACTACTCATTAATACTATTAGGAAAAGTTAGATATTATTTAAGATTTATGTCATAGATAAAAGAAAGTTTAATTAAAATAAAGCTAAAATGCTTAATCAGTTTAATGCAATCTGACTGCACTTTCCTCATATTTTGGTCAATCTTTTTTTTTTTTTCACATTTTCTGCTAGAGTGAAGATTTTAAAACACAATTAAACTTTTTCAATTTTCGAGTTTCTTATTGAATTAAGTGTAAATTTCCTCCTACATGAATTATTATCATATAACTGGTGAAATACATCTAGACGTTGATTAGACCAAATATTTGTCTACAAATGCTTCTAGGTACTTTTGGACATAAAATATATGTCCACTGACATATGTAACGAGTTTATTAGCTAACACATTATCTTTTCTTTTTTAAATATTTTCTGATTGATTTTTTAAGACCTTAGTCTCTCCCTTTCAAGTTAGAGATATTAACACCACGACTGTGATGAGACTATAACTAAGAAGGTGGAGAAGAAAATATTCATTATCAGGATAAAAAATAAACTAATTTGTAGCGTGATAATTTTTGCCTTTAACATAATTTTTTAACCTAATATTAATTTATTTAACTTTTTTTCAGTAGTTCTTTTTCCACATAGAATGCTCCATGACAAAATTCTTAAACAAAAGAGATAGTTCACATGAACTATTAGATGATAGTTCAGATAACAAATTTATATTTTTAATAATTTGAATATGAAACTCAAAAATTAAAATAATTTAAATATATTTTAGACTTTTAACTCTTTTTATAAAAGATAACAACTAGAGTTTATTAAACATTTGACAAAGATTAGAAATACTCTATACATTACCATTAAAATATATTAATAACAAAACTTGTTTCAAGATTTTGATCAACATTCAAGATAGTTAAAAGAGTAACTAAAGTCTATTGCTAAAAGGGAAAGAAAAAAAAATCCAAATTGTACATGCATGTCAATAGTTTAATTATAATAACAAGAGCTTAAATTTTTTTTTTTTATAATTGTGGTATTCGGGCCAACTTTTGTGTATCTCGACTAATTTTATGAAACACCCACCACTTTTAATAGCAACATGTATCAGATAACTCTATTAACCAAGATTAGGATAGTATAGGTGGAAATAAAATCACTTAGTGTTTTGATGTTTCAATTTTTCTTTGCTAGCAAAAAAATCACAAAACACACACACTAGGTGATTTCTTATTGTGTGTCTAAATTTTAGAGGACAGAGTTACCAAGTAGTATTTATTATTATAAGATAACTTGTGAATTAGTTCAGGAGTATTCAAGTTGATCCGAACACCATAATCAGCCAGTGATTTGCCAGCTTGGGTTTCAGTTGCTGATGCCTTTAATTATTCTAACAGCAAGAATGTTTTGTCAAAAAAACTATAATTAGCTACGAAGTTCATCGTTAATTGCTCGTATCAAACATAATCTTTTATAATATAAAACTTCTATAACTATCTCTACCCTTAATTGAGGATATGTATTATCAACTATATAAGCTAGCTAGTCTTTAAAAAATTGTTTGATTCTATACGAAATTTGAAATAACAAACAATGTTTTGAATTGCGATCTTCATCAAATTATATATATCCGTGTGACTATAAATCATCTCATTGTATTTGCTCTTATTCTATAGATCACGATGAAAACTCTAATAGAGATTTTTAGTGGGGGATGATGAACCATGTGGACAAGGTGCTTGATTAAACATCCAAAGAAATAAACCCGATTTAATGAAGCGCATATCAAGCTAGTGGCATAATCAAAATTTTCATCGACACAATGTTATAAAGAAATAAATTCACTAAGAAACTAATTTAGACATCCATCACATCTTACTACTTGTTCAAACTTCCTATGATATGTATGTCGACCGTACCACTACCTCACAGAGGTACAAAGATTTTTTTCGATAAGATCCTTAACTCAAAAATAAACAGTCCAGAGAAGTATATATAAAAAAACAAAATAACTGAAAATACTATAGACAACTGGAAAAATCACCCTAAACATTATTCAGTGTTGGTACTAATAAATTTTTATAATGTTCATTTTATTGAAGCATCAAAATCTATCTTTGCCGTTATGGAATATCTAGGTTTCGAAGAGGTTGACTTAGGTATACAAGGTAGGTATCAATGTCAAACTTCCAACCATCTTAAGATTCTTTTTGTATTTAATATCTTTGTCATGAAATTGTAACTGACATCAAAAAATAACTATTTAGGGAAACAACAAGAAGCTCCCATCAACTTTAAGAAATGTCTACTATTTTGTTATTTATAACACCAACTCTTTCAGATATATCGACTACACTATACATAACTCTGACTCAATAAAAGCAACAAAATATGTCGTGTATTCCCACAAAATAGATCTAGGGTGGGTAGAGTGTACGGAGTCCGCGTCACTACTTCAGAAGTGAGTAAAAAGACCATTTTCAATAAACCCTCGACTCAAGACATAAGTTAAACTCTGATTAGATTTTAAATTTTATATATTATCAGTGTGTAATGATCTTAATCATATCCAATTAACTAGATGTTAGAGACAATTCTAAAACTGCTTTCTTTACCTATACATTATTAAACTATGAGTAGAAGAAGAATAAAAAGTTAGTTGTAACTTCGTTTTTGGGTTAAATGAAGGCAAATAAAAACTAGAAATTCGGTAATGCCAACATAACATAAATATATGAAAAAAGTAACATACTTATGCATATGATAATTAAAATTCAAAAATAACATAGTTATGCATATAATAATTAAAATCCTTGTTCTACATAGTTGCAACATTAAACTTGAGAGAATATTAAAACACCTAGTTAAATACCACTCAACCCTCTTATCATTCACTTTTCGATCTTTAAATACCCTTCAAATAATTCCAATTCAATCTTGAAAAATTACGAGATCGAACATCATCCCAATCTGAGCTCCAAATCTAGGCCATTTGGATCATCATTACATTCCAATCGGAGCTCCAAATCTATGCCATTCGGATCATTGTCACTGTCATCAGGGTCTTCCTCAAAATTAGCAACCATATTGGACATCCTCGTAATCTGTTAGAAGAGGGAGAAGGAAAAAGTATGTGAGTGATTGTATGTAAAAAATAATATTTATTAACCATATTAATATATAAGTGCATATTTATTCCTCCAGAAGTAGTTCATTTTTTAAGGTTTCAACATCAATGCATAAATATTTTTAAAGAGTCCGAGCAACATATAATTAATTAATAGGAAATGAAAACACACCTCTTCCGTTAATCTACTATTCTCATTTTGCAAGTCTTGTAGGATTTTTTGTTCTTGCTCAGATTTATTGTAATTAGCACAAATCCTTTTGTTCAACTCAGAATACAGTTGCAAACTCTCAGCATGCAATCTTTCATTTTCCAAACGTAGAATCTCATTTTCGTCCATATCCCTTTGGGCCTGAAATTCATGTAATGATATATACAAAGATATATTTGACCTTTATATACATATAAATAGTTTAATTTTTAAGTGATCGCCAAAATTTTACAATAAAAACCTGGATGTGATATCTTTTGTTGTCAAACCAAATTTTGATTTGCGTAGGGTCAAGATCTAGCTCGTCACTTAGTTTCTCTATTACATGATCTTCTGGATCTGGCATCTTACTAAACATTCTGAATAGAAAATAAAAATTATGATACAGAAAAATAATTGATAAAAAATAATAAAAGGAACAAAACAAAGAAGTAGATTAACAAATGACAAGAAAGGAAACTCGAAAGAGATATGAACATTTTCTCTCATTAGACAATAAAAATATGTCGCTAGATTTATTTGGATTAAAAAATTCTTTTTAATTTGTACCTTTAAGAAAGACATAATTACTTTCATCTTTTATAGTGTATGACAGTTTGAGCATTGATTAAAAAAATATAACAAGATAAGAAATTATCATTTTTCATGATTTACATTATTGTGTTAAACCACTTTGTTTTACTTTCTTTACAATTGGTGAAGTGAAACATTTGACAAGTCAAATTTCCATTCTAGTAGTGAAATGCACAAAAAGCTATGATAGACATACTAAAAAAACCTAGAGAACATGTAATTTTGTTATGTGACACACTAAAGAACATCATAAATAAGTAAAAACCTAAAAAAAAATTAAAAGATAAATAAAAGAGTCAAAAAAATATAATTTATCTAACAAACTCACCCTTCAAGCTTTTTATATGCTTGTTCAAACTCATTCTCTTGATCAAAATTTGACCTAACATTTTCATCATTTTGAGAAGCCATGAATGATCGAAAAATGAAATGAGAGAGAAGATAAAAATGTGATGGACAAATAAAGAATTCTCAATGAAGAATATATATATAGAAAAAATTTGACCAATATCAGAGTTATTAAATCTCTCAAGTAAAAAATATTTAACGATTCATGAATTCTTGTTAACAAATATTTAATTATTGAGATGATCTAATCTAACTATTCATCAATTCTATTGGGAAAAGTCAGATATTATTTTGAAATTTATGTCATAGATAAAAGTAAGTTTAATTTAAATAAAGCTGAAGTACTTAATCAGTTTAATGCAATTTGACTGCATTTTTCTGGTATTTTGATCAATCTTTTTTTCTTTTTTCATATTGTTTACTTGAGTGAAGGGTTAAAACCCACAATTAAACTATTTTAATTTTAAATTTTTTTATTGAATTATTGGGAGTGTAAGTTTCCTCCTATATGAATTATTACCTAATGATCGGTGAAATATATCTGGATCAAATATTTATCTACAAATGCTTCTAGGTACGTTTGGATATAAAATATATGTCCATTGACATATATAAGGGGTTTATTAACTGACACATTATCTTTTATTTTTTTTAAAATATTTTCTAATTAATTCTTTAAGTCCTAAAACTGTCTCATTTCAAGTCAGAGATATCAATACCTCGGCTGAGATGAGACTACAACTAAGAACGTGGAGAAGAAAATATTGGTTATCGGGATAGAAAATAAATTAATTTATATGGTGATAATTTTTATTTTAACCTAATATTAATTTATAACTGTGTCACGGTGATTGTTTTTCCACATGGAGTGCTACATGACAAAATTCTTAATCAAAAGAAAAAGTGTAATATGTAAGCCGTCATATATTATTGAAGTGTGTTTCACAACTATTAGATGATAGACCAGGTAGCAAATTTACACTCTATATAATTCAGATATGAAACTCAAAAGTAGAAACAATTTAGATATATATTTTACTTTTAGCTCTTTTTATAAAAGCTAACAGCTAGAGTTTATTAAACATTTTATAGAAATTAGAAGTCCTCTCATCATACTAATTCTAAAATTATTATTTCAAACTTTCCTCTTATCTACTAATTCTAAAATTATTATTTCATACTTGTTGATTTTTTCCCCAATTTTTTTAACAATTCTTCTCATCTGCTAACCCCCCTCCCTCCATTTAGAAATGATGGATAAATTCTCACGTTAAAAAATAAATTTGAGATTAGAATAACTCTTTTGTAAAAATATTTGTGAGGTGTGAGCGAATATACACATATTTTACAATAAAATTAGTTTACATCACTGCATACAGTACCATCAAAATATATTAATAACAAAACTTTTTTCAAGATATTGATCAACATTCAAGATTGTTAAAAGAGTAATTGACTTCTATTCCTAAGGGGGGAAGAAAAAAAAATCCCACATATATATCAAAAAATTGTGGCATCCGAATCGATTTTTGTGCATCTCGATTGATTTTATGAAATATCCATCACTTCGCACTAGCAACATATAACAGATAATTTTATCCATCAAAACTAGAATAGTAGTATAGATGGAAAAAATCATCCAGTATTTTGATTTTTCAATTTTTCTTTTCTAGCAAATTAAAAAAACACAAAACACACACATACGAGGTGATTTCTTATTATGTGTCTAAGTATTAGTGGATAGAGTAACTAAGTATTTATTATGATATGGTGAGAGATAACTCGTGAAATAGTTCAAATATATGTAAGTTGATTCGAACATCACAATTGTAAAAAGAGGAAAAGGAGGAGAGAACAATTAATGAAAAAGAGCAAATATCGAATGAAACTAGCAAGAAAATCACATAAACCATGAAAAGGCTTTTCTCTGTCAATTATTTCTGTTTTTCAAAGTGAAACTATAATAATAATAAGAAGAACAAAAAAAGATGTTGGTTATGATTACGTATAACTCTAAGAGGGGTGAATTTATATATATAGTTTTCAATTACGTCAATTAAAAGGTAATTCTATGTACAAACATTAATTGATAACATTTTAAAATGGAAAACAATATATATATATATACACACACACATTGTTTCAGACTAAAATTCTCTTTAACTATGGCCAAAGAAAGTAATGAAACAAAACATGTCAAAATATACAATATAAGGAAATCTTTTACTTAAAATTAGAAGTGCAGTCGAAACTTTGTGCAAACAATAATTGATAACGTTAAAGAAATGAAAAATTGTCTTCTATTAGTAGGTCAAAATATATTGATATATAGTGTACAAGGAAATATTTACTTGGGTTTATTAATAATGAAGTGTTCAATTAATCATCAAGAACCAAATTTGTATATTCTTAGATTTATTGACTAGAGTATACATAACTTAAACGTTGATTGCATTTTAAAATCTATATATATCGTCGATGTATAACGATATTAGACATATCCAAATTACTAGATGTTAGAGACAACTCTAATATGACTAGAAGAAGAACAAAAAATAAGTTGTAACCCCAACATAACATAAAGTAAATATATAAAGAAAAGTAACATAGTTATGCATATGATAATTAAAATTCAAGTCTTACATAGTTGCAAGATAAACTTAAAAGAGAATACTAAAAAAACACTAGTTGAATACCACAAATTAACCCTTTTTTCATTCGCTTCCCAATCTTCAAATACCCTTTAAAACGTTTCAAACCTTCAATTCAGTCTTGAAAAATTGCTAGATTGAACATCATCCCAATCTGAGCTCCAAATCTGGGCCATTTGGATCATCGTTACATTCCAATTGGAGCTCCAAATCTATGTCAGTCAAATCATCATTGTAATCATTAGCGATTTCCTCGATATGATCAATCATATTGAACATCATCGTAATCTGTTAAAACGAGAGGGAAGAAAAAAATATGTGAGTGATTGTATGTAGAAAATAACAATTATTAACCATATTAACAAGTGCATATCTGATTCTCCAAAAATAGTTCATTTTTTGAGGTTTCAACACAAATATACAAATATTTTTAAAGAATTCGTGTAACATATAGTTAATTAATAGGAAATGAAAGCTGACCTCATCTGTAATTGTAGCATTCTCGTTTTCATTTTGCATGTCTTGTAGGATTTGTTCTTGCTCAGGATTATAGCAATTAGCACAAATCCTATTGTTAAACTCTGAATGCATTTGCAAAATTTCAGCATGCAATCTTTCATTTTCCAAATGAAGAATCCCACGTTCTTCCATATTCCTTTGGACCTGAAAATTTGTGTAATGATATATTCAAAGATATATTTGACCTTTATATATAAATAGTTTAATTATTAAGCAACCACCAAAATTTTATAATAAGAACCTAGATGTCACATCTTTTGTTGTCAAACCAAATTTTGATTTGCGTAGGGTCAAGCTCGAGCTCATCACTCAGTTGCTCTATCACATGATTTTCCCGAACTGACATCTTACGAAATATCCTGGTCAGAAAACAAAAATTATAATGCAGAAAAATGAATTAAAACACCCCTAAAAAGTAACAAAACAAAGAGGAAAATTAATAAATGACAAGAAAGGAAAATCGAGAGAGATATGAATATCTTCTGTCATTAGACAAGAAAAATACGTTGCTAATCCTATTTGGATTAAAAAATTCTTGTTAATTACAAGAAAGACATAGTAGCTTCCATTTTTTATAGTGTATGACATTTTGAGCATCAATTAAAAAATATAACAAGATAAGAAATCATTCTTTTTCATGATTTACGTAATTGTATTTAACCATTTTGGTTTACTTTCTTTATAAGTAGTGAAGTGAACCATGTAATTTTGTTATGTGACACACTAAAGAACATCATAAATAAGTAAAAACCTATAGAAATTTAAAAAGATAAATAAAAGAGTCGAAAAAATATAATTTATCTATCAAACTCACTCTTCAAGTTTGTTAATTGCTTGTTCATATGAATATCGATATATTGATTTCTCATTCTCCTGATCAGAATTTGGCACAAGATTTTCATCATCTTGAGAAGCCATGAATGAGTAGAAGAAAATAAAAAGTTAGTTGCAACTTCGTTTTTGGGTTAAATGAAGGCAAATAAAAATTAGAAATTCGGTAATGCCAACATAACATAAATATATGAAAAAAGTAACATACTTATGCATATGATAATTAAAATTCAAAAGTAACATAGTTATGAATATAATAATTAAAATCCTTTTTCTACATAGTTGCAACATTAAACTTGAGAAAATACGGAAAAACCTAGTTAAATACCACTCAACCCTCTTATCATTCACTTTTCGATCTTTAAATAGCCTTCAAATAATTTTAATTCAATTTTGAAAAATTATGAGATCGAACATCATCCCAATCTGAGCTCCAAATCTGGGCCATTTGGATCATCATTACATTCCAATCGGAGCTCCAAATCTATGCCATTCGGATCATTGTCGCTGTCATCAGGGTCTTCCTCAAAATGAGCAACCATATTGGACATCCTCGTAATCTGTTAGAAGAGGGAGAAGGAAAAAATATGTGACTGATTGTATGCAAGAAATAATAATTATTAACCATATTAATAAGTGCATACCAAATTCTCCAGAAGTAATTCATTTTTATAGGTTTTAATACGAATACATAAATATTTTTAAAGAGTTCGAGCAACCTATAGTTAATTAATAGGAAATGAAAAATGACCTCTTCTGTTAATCTGTCTTTCTCATTTTGCAATTATTGTAGGATTTTTCGTTTCTGCTCAGCATTATTAAAATTAGCACAAATCCTTTTGTTCAACTCTGAATACATTTGCAAATTCTCAGCATGCAATCTTTCATTTTCCAAACAAAGAATCCCACGTTCTTCCATATCCCTTTGGACCTGAAATTTGTGTAATGATATATTCAAAGATATATTTGACCTTTATATATAAATAGTTTAATTATCAAGCAACCATCAAAATTTTATAATAAGAACCTGGATGTGGCATCTTTTCTTGTCAAACCAAATTTTGATTTGCGTAGGGTCAAGCTCGAGCTCATCACTCAGTTGCTCTATCACATGATCTTCTGGAACTGACATCTTACGAAATATTCTGGTCAGAAAAAAAAAAATTTAATGCAGAAAAATGAATTAAAACCCCCCCTAAAAGTAACCAAACAAAGCGGAAAATTAATAAATGACAAGAATGGAAAATCGAGAGAGATATGAACATCTTCTGTCATTAGACAAGAAAAATACGTTGCTAATCCTATTTGAATGAAAAAATTCTTGTTAATTACAAGAAAGACATAGTTGCTTCCATTTTTTATAGTGTATGGCATTTTGAGCATCAATTAAAAAAATATAACAAGATAAGAAATCATTCTTTTTCATGATTTACGTAATTGTATTTAACCATTTTGTTTTACTTTCTTTATAAGTAGGGAAGTGAACCATGTAATTTTGTTTTGTGACACACTAAAGAACATCATAAATAAGTAAAAACCTATAGAAATTTAAAAAGATAAATAAAAGAGCCGAAAAAAATATAATTTATCTATCAAACTCACTCTTCAAGTTTTTTAATTGCTTGTTCATATGAATATCGATATATTGATTTCTCATTCTCTTGATCAGAATTTGGCACAAGATTTTCATCATCTTGAGAAGCCATGAATGATCAAAAAATGAAATGAGAGAGAAGATAAAAATGTGACGGACGAATAATGAATTCATAATGAAGAACATATATATAGAAAAATAATTTGACAAATTTCAGAGTTATTAAATATTTCACGTAAAAAATATTTGATAATTCATAAATTCTTGTTAAACATTTAATTATTGAGATTATCTAATCTAACTACTCATTAATACTATTAGGAAAAGTTAGATATTATTTTAAGATTTATGTCATAGATAAAAGAAAGTTTAATTAAAATAAAGCTAAAGCGCTTAATCAGTTTAATGCAATCTGACTGCACTTTTCTCATATTTTGGTCAATCTTTTTTTCTTTTTTCTTTTTTTCACATTTTCTGCTAGAGTGAAGGCTTTAAAACACAATTAAACTTTTTCAGTTTTCGAGTTTCTTATTGAATTAACTGTAAATTTCCTCCTACATGATTTATTATCATATAACTAGTGAAATACATCTAGACGTTGATTAGACCAAATATTTGTCTACAAATACTTCTAGGTACTTTTGGACATAAAATATATGTCCACTAACATATGTAACGAGTTTATTAGCTAACACATTATCTTTTCTATTTTAATTATTTTCTGATTGATTCTTTAAGATCTTAGTCTCTCCCTTTCAAGTTAGAGATATTAACACCACGACTAACCACTAGAGTTGGCATGGTGGTTCAGCGCCATGTCCCTTAAGCAAGAGGTCGGGGGTTCGATCCCAACCTCTGACGAATGGAGCGAACTCTGTGGCCAGTTTCCTACCGCTTAGTGCGCTGACAGAGGAACGGAGGATTAGTCTCAAGGCTGCCGGCTGTGGGGATACCTTGGGAAACCAAAATAAAAAGATATTAACACTACGACTGCGATGAGACTATAACTGAGAAGGTGGAGAAGAAAATATTGATTATCAGGATAAAAAATAAACTAATTTGTAGCGTGATAATTTTTGCCTTTTACATAATTTTTTAACCTAATATTAATTTATTTAACTTTTTTTCAGTAGTTCTTTATCCACATAGAATGCTCCATGACAAAATTCTTAAACAAAAGAGATAGTTCACATGAACTATTAGATGATAGTTCAGATAAAAAATTTACATTTTTAATAATTTGAATATGAAACTCAAAAATTGAAATAATTTAAATATATTTTAGAATTTTAACTCTTTTTATAAAAGCTAACAACTAGAGTTTATTAAACATTTGACAAAGATTAGAAATACTGTATACATTACCATCAAAATATATTAATAACAAAACTTGTTTCAAGATTTTGATCAACATTCAAGATAGTTAAAAGAGTAACTAAAGTCTATTGCTAAAAGGGAAAAAAAAAAATCCAAATTGTACATGCATGTCAATAGTTTAATTAAAATAACTACAGCTTAGATTTTTTATTTTTTTTTATAATTGTGGTATTCGGGTCAACTTTTGTGTATCTCGATTAATTTTATGAAACAACCACCACCTTTTAATAGCAATATGTATCAGATAACTCTATTAAACAAGATTAGGATAGTATAGTAGGAAAAAAATCACTTAGTGTTTTGATGTTTTAATTTTTCTTTGCTAGCAAAAAAATCACAAAACACACACACTAGCTGATTTCTAATTGTGTGTCTAAATTTTAGTGGACAGAGTTACCAAGTAGTATTTATTATTATAAGATAACTTGTGAATTAGTTCAGGAGTATTCAAGTTGATCCGAACACCATAATCAGCCAGTGATTTGCCAGCTTGGGTTTCAGTTGCTGATGCGTTTAATTATTCTAACAACAAGAATGTTTTGTCAAATAAACTATAATTAGCTACGAAGTTCATCGTTAATTGCTCGTATCTAACATAATCTTTTGTAATATAAAACTTCTATAACTATCTCTACCCTTAATTGAGGATATGTATAATAAACTATATAAGCTAGCTAGTCTTTAAAAAATTGTTTGATTCTATACGAAATTTAAAAAAAGAAGGAATGTTTTGAATTGCGATCATCATCAAATTATATATATCCATGTGACTATAAATCATCTCATTGTATTTGCTCTTATTCTATAGATCATGATGAAAACTCTAACAGAGATTTTTAGTGGGGGACGATGAACCATGTGGACAAGGTGCTTGATGAAACTTCCAAAGAAATAAACCCGATTTAATGAAGCGCATATCAAGCTAGTGGCACAATCAAAATTTTCATCGACGCAATGTTATAAAGAAATAAATTCACCAAGAAACTAATTCAGACATCCATCACATCTTACTACTTGTTCAAACTTCCTATGATATGTATGTCAATCGTACCACTACCTCACAGAGGTACAAAGATTATTTATTATAAGATCCTTAACTCAAAAATAAACAGTCCAGAGAAGTATATATAGAAAACGAAATAACTGAAAATACTATAGACAACTGGACAAATCACCCTAAACATTATTCAGTGTTGTCACTAATAAATTTTTATTATGTTCATTTTATTGAAGCATCAAAATCTATCTTTGCCGTTATGGAATATCTAGGTTTCAAAGAGGTTGACTTAGGTATACAAGGTAGGGGTCAATGTCAAACTTCCAACCATATTAAGATTCTTTTTGTATTTAATATCTTTGTCATGAAATTGTAACTGACATCAACAAATAACTATTTACGGAAACAACAAGAAGCTCCCATCAACTTTAAGAAATGTGTACTATTTTGTTATTTATAACACCAACTCTTTCAGACATATCGACTACAATATACATAACTCTGACTCAATAAGAGAAGCAAAATATGTCGTGTATTCCCACAAAATAGATCTAGAGTGGGTAGAGTGTACGTAGTCCGCGTCACTACTTCAGAAGTGAGTAAAAAGACCGTTTTCGATAAACCCTCGACTCAAGAAATAAGTTAAACTCTGATTAGATTTTAAATTTTATAGATTATCAGTGTGTAATGATCTTAATCATATCCAATTAACTAGATGTTAGTGACAATTCTAAAACTGCCTTCTTTACTTGTACCTTAAATTATGAGTAGAAGAAAATAAAAAGTTAGTTGTAACTTCGTTTTTGGGTTAAATGAAGGCAAGTAAAAACTAGAAATTCGGTAATGCCAACATAACATAAATATATGTAAAAAGTAACATACTTATGCACATTATAATTAAAATTCAAAAGTAACATAGTTATGAATATAATAATTAAAATCCTTGTTCTATATAGTTGCAACATTAAACTTGAGAGAGTACTAAAAAACCTAGTTAAATACCACTCAACCCACTTATCATTCACTTTTCGATCTTTAAATAGCCTTCAAATAATTTTAATTCAATTTTGATAAATTATGAGATCGAACATCATCCCAATCTGAGCTCCAAATCTGGGCCATTTGGATCATCATTACATTCCAATCGGAGCTCCAAATCTATGCCATTCGGATCATTGTCACTGTCATCAGGGTCTTCCTCAAAATGAGCAACCATATTGGACATCCTCGTAATCTGTTAGAAGAGGGAGAAGGAAAAAATATGTGACTGATTGTATGCAAGAAATAATAATTATTAACCATATTAATAAGTGCATATCAAATTCTCCAGAAGTAGTTCATTTTTAAAGGTTTTAATACGAATACATAAATATTTTTAAAGAGTTCGAGCAACCTATAGTTAATTAATAGGAAATGAAAAATGACCTCTTCTGTTAATCTGTCTTTCTCATTTTGCAATTATTGTAGGATTTTTCGTTTCTGCTCAGCATTATTACAATTAGCACAAATCCTTTTGTTCAACTCTGAATACATTTGTAAATTCTCAGCATGCAATCTTTCATTTTCCAAACGTAGAAGAATCCCGCATTCTTCCATATCCCTTTTGACCTGAAATTTGTGTAATGATATATTCAAAGATATATTTGACCTTTATATATAAATAGTTTAATTATCAAGCAACCATCAAAATTTTATAATAAGAACCCGGATGTCGCATCTTTTGTTGTTAAACCAAATTTTTATTTGCGTAGGGTCAAGCTCGAGCTCATCACTCAGTTGCTCTATCACATGATCTTCTGGAACTGAAATCTTACGAAATATCCTGGTCAGAAAACAAAAATTATAATGCAGAAAAATGAATTAAAAAACCCCCTAAAAGTAACAAAACAAAGAGGAAAATTAATAAATGACAAGAAAGGAAAATCGAGAGAGATATGAACATCTTCTGTCATTAGACAAGAAAAATACGTTGCTAATCCTATTTGAATTAAAAAATTCTTGTTAATTACAAGAAAGACATAGTTGCTTCCATTTTTTATAGTGTATGACATTTTGAGCATCAATTAAAAAAATATAACAAGATAAGAAATCATTCTTTTTCATGATTTACGTAATTGTATTTAACCATTTTGTTTTACTTTCTTTATAAGTAGTGAAGTGAACCATGTAATTTTGTTATGTGACACACTAAAGTTTATCATAAATAAGTAAAAACCTATAGAAAATTAAAAAGATAAATAAAAGAGCCGAAAAAAATATAATTTATCTATCAAACGCACTCTTCAAGTTTGTTAATTGCTTTTTCATATGAATATCGATATATTGATTTCTCATTCTCTTGATCAGAATTGTCACACCCCTTTTTCGACTCAAAAAAAGATATGTATTTTAAGGTTTGAAAGGGTTTTTTATTAAAGTGACAAAATGAAGATTGGTTCCGAAAAAAGATTGTTTTTACATTCAAAATCAGAGTCGTCACTTGGCATAATCTGGTGTGCCAAGTCACCATTGGAAAATCCTTTTCGAAACCATTTGACTCTTTAAACCGGTTTACGAACAGAGATTCCGGCTAAGGAATTCTGTTGACCGAGGGAAAGGTGTTAGGCACCCCTCGATCCCGTGGTTCGACCACGGTCACTTGGTGGAGCATATCAGCTAATTTGACATTACAAATGTACAAACCACATAAACACACAAAACAAGCAAACAAATAAATCACACAAAATTCAAAACAAACAAAAATAATGTTCAGTCCAAATTATACAATCTAAAATAAAAGAGGTGCTGAAATATAAAACCTATTCTATTCTAAACTAATCCTAAACTAAACTCCACCCGACGTTCCGGGCCTTGATCACGAGCCTCCTTTGCGTACATGCTACTTCAGGGCATTCCCCGGATAAATCAATACAAATCCTTCGGGGCATTCCCCGGCCAAATGAGTACAATTTAAACTTTTCGTGCAATAAAGTAGAAAGTACCATTCACGCACATATTCAAACACTCCAATAAATTGTTATTCCTAAATTTGCCTAACCGGCCTACGTTTGCCTACCAAGTTCAACATATCACAATTCTATCATGTTTAACATTATCAATACATCAAAATTAATCAATATTCATTTTCCTCCATTTTTAATCCCCACCTTAATTCATTTTTAACCACGTGATTAACCCATTTCAGTACACAATCCACCAATCGAGAATAACAAAAATTCACCAATCATGCTTAGCACATCACACACCCAAATGTCACCAACAGTTCACATCAACAAACAAACCACGGTATCGAATCACACACAATCACAATCACATAAGAATTAAATAAAGGAGAAGAAAGAATTGGACCTTAAATTTGAAGCGTTCAAACTCAATGTTATTCGAATAAAGAGAGTCCGCACCCGAAAACCTCGAGGCGAACCTTAACACCAACAATACAACTCGACAAATAATGACCCGTTCACCGTCACTTTTCACGCTCTCACTGTTCACCGGTCACTATTCACCGGTCACTGTTCACCAACCACTGTTCACCGGTTACTGTTCACCGGTCACTGTTCACCGGTTACTTTTTTTTTTTCGTTGTTGTTCTTGTTCTTGTGAGGAAGATTATTTGGTGATTCTTGTTATTGTGGAGAAGATGATGATCAAAGAATGAGCCTCCCTTTTTCCTCTTAGAATTTTTCTTTTATAATGAGCATGGATTTGTTATGATGTGGGAATTTTGGTGGGTCCCCCATATATTCTTTCTTTGTGGACAAGAAAAAGGAGGGGGGGGGGGAATCACATGGGTAGTTAGGGTAGATGGAAGCTTTTGATTGGGTAGGTTGTTAGGATAAGATAAATTAGTTAGAAGTATTTTTTTGTTTATTTTTATATTTTTGTGGGATATAATTACATGGGGTTGGACACATGGTAAGGTGAACTAAAAATGAATAAAATTAGACTTCGGGAGGGACAAAATTAGGTGTCTACATCATGCCCCCTTTGAATGTAAACACGAAGTATTTTCAGACAAAGAAGTAGACAGCGAGACCAAATTTTGACCCGACCATTATTCAAAGAAAGAAACAGAAGGAAGAATGACAACCGGGTCTTGACTTAAGACATCCTTCCTACCTAAATTATGAGAGAATCAAGTCTTGGGTATTTCAAAGGATTGGAAAAGAAGTGGACTATACCGAGTTGGAGAGTCGAGTGAGGTTCCATCGAGGTTTCGGTCCGCGGCTCTGTCATTACATCAAAAAATGAAAATTACAAGTTAAAACATAAATGAAATTATAAAAATCCTATCTATACAACTTCTGTTGGCTCTTGACCCGACTTTTATCACCCTATTCTTCAGGCGGGCTCCTGATTTGCAATTTCTTTCAACCTGTTGCTTGCCTTTCAATTTCTTCACTCTGTTCTCCAGGAGGGTTCCTGACTTGCTATTTCATCAACTTGTTGCCATGCTTTCAACTTCTGCACCCTGTTCTGCAGGCGGGCTCCTGACTTGCTATTTTTCAATCTGTTTAACTTTCAATTTCTTCACCTTGTTGCTTGGTTTTCGATTTATTCGCCCTGTGCTTCGGGCATGCTCCTGAAATCACATCAAAACTGAAAAGAAAATTATCCCAAATAAAGAAATGCAATTTCTATGAGTTAATTGGAATGACTCGACTAAATGGTACGTCTTATAGGAATCCAGGGGGATGACTCGACTAAAAGGTACGTCTTATAGGAATCAAAGGGGATGACTCGACTAAAAGGTACGACTTATAGGAATCATAGGGGATGACTCGACTAAAAGGTACGTCTTATCGGGGTCAAAGGGGATGACTTGACTTAAAGGTACATCTTATAGGAATCAAGGGAAATGACTCGACTAAAAGGTACATTTTCCAGGAATCAAGGGGGATGACTCGACTAAAAGGTACGTCTTATAGGAATCAAAGGGGATGACTCGACTAAAAGGTACGCCTTATAGGAATCAAGGGAAATGACTCGACTAAAAGGTACGTCTTCTAGGAATCAAAGGGGATGACTCGACTAAAAGGTACGTCTTATAAGAATCAAAGGGGATGACTCGACTAAAAGGTACGTCTTATAGGAATCAAGGGAAATGACTAGACTAAAAGGTACGTCTTCTAGGAATCAAAGGGGATGACTCGACTAAAAGGTACGTCTTCTAGGGGTCAAAGGGGATGACTCGACTAAAAGGTACGTCTTATAGGAATCAAAGGGGATGACTCGACTAAAAGGTACGTCTTATAGGAATCAAAGGGGATGACTCGACTAAAATGTACGTCTTATAGGAATCAAGGGAAATGACTCGACTAAAAGGTACATCTTATAGGAATCAAAGGGGATGACTCGACTAAAAGGTACGTCTTATAGGAATCAAAGGGGATGACTCGACTAAAAGGTACGTCTTCTAGGAATCAAAGGGGATGACTCGACTAAAAGGTACGTCTTATAGGAATCAAGGGAAATGACTCGACTAAAAGGTACGTATTCTAGGAATCAAAGGAAATGACTCGACTAAAAGGTACGTCTTATAGGAATCAAAGGGGATGACTCGACTAAAAGGTACGTCTTATAGGAATCAAAGGGGATGACTCGACTAAAAGGTACGTCTTATAGGAATCAAAGGGGATGACTCAACTAAAAGGTACGTCTTATAGGAATCAAAGGGGATGACTCGACAAAAAGGTACGTCTTATAGGAATCAAGGGAAATGACTCGACTAAAAGGTACGTCTTATAGGAATCAAAGGGGATGACTCAACTAAAAGGTACGTCTTATAGGAATCAAAGGGGATGACTCAACTAAAAGGTACATCTTATAGGAATAAAGGGAAATGACTCGACTAAAAGGTATGTCTTCTAGGAATCAAAGGGGATGACTCGACGAAAAGGTACGTCTTATAGGAATCAAGGGAAATGACTCAACTAAAAGGTATGTCTTCTAGGATTCAAGACTTAAGTTAGGAAGTTCATTACCTAAGAAGCAAAATTCAAATTACCCAATTAAGAAAGTGTGTTTCCTTATCAATTTTGTTGGAATTATCAAAATAATGAAGTGTGTCTCCTTACCAAAGCTGCTTGAATTACCAAAACAAGGAAGTGCGTCTCCTAGAGATCTTGAATTATGAGTTTTACCATGGTTTTGATTACCAAACCTGTGCAGCAACCTTGCCTCTTGCATTTGTTGAGGTGAGAAATTACGTCCTTTGATGTTTAGGCTCTGAAATCCTTGATCTGAATGCAACATGTATTCCTATTACATACAAAGAAAACTTGTGAGTTTAAAAACATGGTGGCTAGTTTGTGGCTTTGGCTTTTGAGGCAATTGCTCCTTCCCCCGTCACATTTAGAAATGCTTCCAACCATTAGCATATGTCATTGAATTGCTGTATCATTGACTCAAACTCAGCTTATTAAGAGTGTCTCTGAAACAAACACAGTATTTCTGCTTTGTCGTGTTTCTCAAATAAACCCATTGAACCTTGGTATTTCCATGAGTTCCCCGACTTCTTTGTTGACAAAACTTCCTGCATGCCTTTTTTGGTCTCACAATCATGTCTCTTTCATGTGCTAACTTTTGTCTTGCTTTGTACAATTAAAGAAACTGGTAGCCAGTTTTGAAATCTTTTCTCACTTGTTTTGACACGGACTTGACTCAAAAATAAGAAACGAAAAAAAAGAATGACAATTTTGTTTTGATAACTGACTCAAGAAAGATAAAATTAAAATGAAAAAAAGAAAGAAAAGACAATGAATGTCCCCTTTTAAAACAAACAAACAAAAATTCATCTAAAAATGACAGTGAACACTAATGATTATGCCATGCATTTTGAATTAAGCAGCTTGATCTTTTCATCCAAACTTTCTACCCATTGTTGTTGAGTTAATGGCCTTGAAACTGAGTTGCTTTCTTAGGTCAATTGCATTTAAGACCCCATTCGGCTAGTGGCTCCTTGAAGGGTTTTAGCCAACAAGCTCTTTCATTTTCTCTCGGCTCACTATCGTCTTATGGTGCCCGTGAGGGTTTTCACCAATAAGACTCTCTCATTTTTATTTCTCTCAACTTACCATCGCCTTATGATGCCCGTAAGGGTTTTCACCAATAAGACTCTCTCATTTTTATTTCTCTCTTGATTCGCTATACTGAGGAAGACAAATAGTTCCCAAATGCATCATCATATTCCTTGCATGCTCCGCCTTAACATCCTCAAAGATTGATCTGGAGGTCTTTCTTTGGTTGTAACTTGGCTTTTGGATAAGGTTAGAAAGAAAGGATGGCATGGGGCCCAAACGACACTTGAAGTGGGGTAGGACTTACAACTTTTGGAATCGACTCAAACAATGAGGATTAACTCATGCCCCAGTTTCTTTTGACTGGGTGACTCTAAATTGTTTATTTGGTTGGACCGAGCCCTAAGTAGGGCAGCCTACGTATCTCACCCTCGAGAGAGGAGAATCAGGTCATGCGTAGTTCTGGCAGCTTGTCCTTTTGCTTTGATCTGATTTTTTTTTATTTTTTTTTATTATTCGCTATTTTCACTTTGCGATTCTTTTTTTTTCTAACTCTATTTTTCTTGACACTCTTTTTTGGAAACATTTTTGTCTCTTTTTTGTAACTTTTGACTTTATCTTTTTGCTTGACACTATTCTTTGAACTTTGCTTACTCTATCTTGATTCCAAAAGAGGGGTATGAAAGAAAATGACACCAAGGTTCAAATGGGTTAAACAAAGGATGACACAATGTTTGGATAGAAGAATGAAATGCCTTCATCATATCAATCTTTGAAAATGCAAGTACATATCATGCAATATGAAAGTGCACGATCAAGATCACTTATGAAATGTTTTACAACACTAACTTGCCCCGAGCATGTGTGCCACCTCTTTTCTACACTTGCCCAGCATACAACTCCACTTTGTTGTACATTCCTCATGCTGAAGGACTCATGACTTCTTGGAGCTAATTTTCTTCCTATTCCTCTTGATAGTATCACATAGACACTGTTTGACCTAATTAAGATATGTCTTTCAATTGATGACCAAGTTATTCTCACGATTTTCAAAATAATAACCTTAATTTTCAAAGAAGGTTTCAACTTGATCACCAAATGCCCCAGCACTCTATCTATTTCCTCAGATTCTCTCTTTTTATAACTTTAACCCTCTGATTCAATGTTCATTCTTAAACTGGATGTTAAGATCTAGCTGTAAATTTCACTAGCATATCATATCACTAGAGTCAACATAAAATGTACTATGTAAAAAAAAAACAACAACAACACATATTTAAAACACAAAGAAAAAGGGGACACTCCATTTAATAAAAATGAAAGATAGAAGGATTTGAACATAAACGACAAAGGGACAAAACAAGATAAATCCCGAACTACAACCCTGAAATAATTTGGAGAATAGAAAATAAAACAAAACAAACTACCAAACCCCTTCCTAGTAAGGAGAGGGGTGACTTCTCCATTGCTCAGCCTGACATCTTAGCCACTGGCTTGCATATCAACATGACTGGAGCTTCCACCACTGTCAGAAATATTTCCTTCAACAAATAAGCTCTGGATCCCCATGCTTAACTCATTGCCTCCCACAGATTGTGCAGTACCGCGTGCTGGTGAAGAACTCTGTGGGATGGTAGAAGGGCCAATGTTTTGCACCACAATCAATTTATCTTGAATTATCTTTTCTATTTCTCTTTTCAAAGTGCGACAATCTTCAATACTATGACCCTGAACATCAGAATGATATGCACATCGCATATTAGGATCAAAGCTTCTTGAATGCGGATCAGGAGTATATCCAAGGAGAGGAGTGATCAAGCCCTGTTGTACCAATCTCTGGAATAAACTGGCATAGGATTCCCCAATAGGAGTGAAATTATCTTTTTCCTTCCTCCTCTTTGCGAACTCTGGCCTCGGATGAAATTTGGATTTAGAGGTCCCTTGGTAAATTTGTGGGGGTCGAGGACGATGTTGAGGGACAGGGGAATGCCATTGTGGATAAGAAGATGGATGAGCATACAATTGTGCATTGTTCACAGGATATTGAGGAAGTGGAATGGGATTTCTTGGATTTCGGAGAAAGAAACCTTGTTGCAAGTGGTTATGTGGATCTGATATGTACGCTCGGTATTGAGGCTGACAGTATTGGTGGGTTGAACCTCTCAAACATTGCTTTGGCCCTGTCATGACAATAGGTGCGTTTTCCTTCTTCTTTCCTTTAGTTTCTCTTGGTTGATTGCAATGTCGTCCCGAATATTTCACAGAATCCTTCTGTCCATCAGGCTCCCCAAATTTTGATGTCTCAAAGCTGGGAGGAAGGTTAACACTTGAAGACATGCCCCAGTTTTTATATCAAACATCTTCATAGGCCATAAGTCCAGGGGAATTTTTCATATCATTTTCTACACTCTTCACTTTCCCAACCATTTTCTCTAGCTCTTTTGGCATGCTAGGCTTCTTAGAAAGAAATTTTGGCGGTTCACTTAACTTAACTGTAGGCTCAAGAGTATACCAATGATCATCAACAGTATTGAACGTGGAGTCACTAGTGGACTGGGAAAGCACCATTGTTGGATTGATAGACAAAGTGGAAGCCTTAGTAGAAGGTTGAGCAACAAAAGCACAGACGGTATGTGGTGCTGTGAATGTGGTAGACTTATACTGAGGAGATAAAGAAAGAGTGGTGGAAGTATTGAGGTGCATTTGACGTGGAATGGATTTTGAGGCATGCTGTGGTGCATCAACAACAGTAGGAAACTGACTTTGCGATTTTGGTGGAAGACTCAAGGTATTTGCAGGGTCAAAAGTGAAGAACGGAGGTAGAGGCAGCCCACTAGCCCAAGCTCGGTATATTCCCATCATTTGTTGTCTCAGTCTCAAATTCTCTTCCTTTAAACTCTCAATTTCCCGACTCTTTATTTCATCCATGATGCCACTCTCTATATCCTTGTTGGACACAACTAACCCTTCCTTGGATTTGGTGTGATATGGAGGACCATCCAGGAAACCACAAACCAACCACCTTAAACTAACTGAACAAGAGGTAACAAATATGTTAGAGTTCAACATTTTTTTTTCTTCAAAACCTCTTCTTTTTTTTCTCTTGAAGAAAAATCACCGAACCCTAGAAGGGCGCCCACGTATCTCACCCCCGAAAGGGGAGAATCAGGTGTGCGTAGTTCGTGAAGTTTTGCCAAAATGGCCAATTAAAATCTTTTTTTTTTCTTTTTCTTGAAACTTTAAAAAGAAAAGAAAATAACAAATTATCAAAAGAATTGACGAAAATCTTTTTGCATTTTTTAGGTTTAAACTCCCTATACAAAAATGAAATCTATCATTACCAAAGAAGAATCTTTTTGGGTTTTCGATTTAGAATTTCATAGGAAAATAAAACTTGAAACTATTAAAGAAAAATCTTTTTGTAGTTTTCTTTTAGAGATGTATATGAAACACCTACTCTAAGTGAAGAGTGAAGAAAATCTTTTTGAATTTTTCAGATTCCTGTACAACATGAAATCTATGGTTACCGAAGAAAATATTTTTGGATTTTCGATTTTAAATTTCATACGAAAATGAAACTTGAACCTATTAAAGGAAAATATTTTTTTTTTCTTTCTTTTAAAGATGTACATGAGACACCTACTCTAAATGAAGAGTGAAGAAAATCTTTTTTGAATTTTTGAAATAAGATCCCCGAACCTAAAATAGGTTGCCTATGTATCTCACTCCCGAGAGAGGAGAATCAGGGGTGCGTAGTTAGTCCAGATTGGACAATTAATGATTAACTAACAGATTGACCCTAACTTAAGGGCACAACCAAAGACAAACGAATAAAATCTTTTTGAGGTTTTTTTTTTTTTTTTAATTAGACACTTCAACTAAACTGACACCAACAATTATGAAGGAAAAAAAAATCTTTTTGGTATTTTCATTACATGAAATGTACAAATTTCTACCATTTTTTGCATTTTCTTTTATAAAAACTGCTAAAAAAAATCTTTTTTTTTTAAATTTCGAATTATGAATGCATGCTAAAGGAGACAAATGAAAAATCTTTTTGATATTTTTGTTTTTGAGAAATGAGTGCAAAAGGTAAAAATCTTTTTTTTTTTGAATTTTTGGATTGTGAAGAACAAAAGCCATAAAGAACACTAAAAGCTACGACACTCTTTTTTTTTTCTTCTTTTCGACTCACTTCACTTTTTTTCTCTATTTTTTTCAATAGTTCTTGCCTACGCACCTTACTTCTAACACATGTTTTCACCAAATCAGTCCGTCAAATGACCCCATTACCCTCAAAGATGCAATATTTAGCACGTACGGATGCGTTAGAAGTGAGTCTCCTACAAAGGACCAAGTGGGCCCCGCTAGGTCTCAATATGATGCACATAAGCATGACCTAAAGGCTGACCTACATTGTGGTTTACTAACAAGGCCGTTCGGGGGAGCATATGGTCGATAGTGGCTGCTTTGCTTTCCACCTACTCCATACATCCAACGGCTCCCCCCCCTAAAATAAAGGTGACTCAACTAGAGTTCGTGCGCACGACGCGCGCTCCGAGACTTGTTGCAGAAAGAAGGCCGGGGGGATGGACTCATGATGACAGATATAAAGCAGCAACACATAGGATAAATACTATAAACAAAGAGAACGAAAACGCACTAAAGTGAAAACAATAACAAAACAATAATCACAAACAATGCTTATACACTCGTAATGCCAAACAAAGCCGATACGACTCAAAAATAAGCTTGAATTCTGAAACGTTCCCCAGCAGAGTCACCAGAGCTGTCACACCCCTTTTTCGACTCAAAAAAAGATATGTATTTTAAGGTTTGAAAGGGTTTTTATTATTTAAGTGACAAAATGAAGATTGGTTCCGAAAAAAAGATTGTTTTTACATTCAAAATCAGAGTCGCCACTTGGCATAATCTGGTGTGCCAAGTCACCATTGAAAAATCCTTTTCAAAACCATTTGACTCTTTAAACTGGTTTACGAACAGAGATTCCGGCTAAGGAATTCTGTTGACCGAGGGGAAGGTGTTAGGCACCCCTCGATCCCGTGGTTCGACCACGGTCGCTTGGTAGAGCGTATCGGCTAATTTGACATTACAAATGTACAAACCACATAAGCACACAAAACAAGCAAACAAATAAATCACACAAAATTCAAAACAAACAAAAATAATGTTCAGTCCAAATTATACAATCCAAAATAAAAGAGGTGCTGAAATATAAAATCTATTCTATTCTAAACTAATCCTAAACTAAACTCCACCGGAAGTTCCGGGCCTTGATCACGAGCCTCCTTTGCGTACATGCTACTTCAGGGCATTCCCCGGATAAATTAATACAAATCCTTCGGGCATTCCCTGGCCAAATGAGTACAATTTAAACTTTTCGTGCAATAAAGTAGAAAGTACCATTCACGCACATATTCAAACACTCCAATAAATCGTTATTCCTAAATTTGCCTAACCGGCCTACGTTTGCCTACCAAGTTCAACATATCACAATTCTATCATGTTTAACATTATCAATACATCAAAATTAATCAATATTCATTTTCCTCCATTTTTAATCCCCACCTTAATTCATTTTTAACCACGTGATTAACCCATTTCAGTACACAATCCACCAATCGAGAATAACGAAAATTCACCAATCATGCTTAGCACATCACACACCCAAATGTCACCAACAGTTCACATCAACAAACAAACCACGGTATCGAATCACACACAATCACAATCACATAAAAATTAAATAAAGGAGAAGAAAGAATTGGACCTTAAATTTGAAGCTTTCAAACTCAATGTTATTCAAATAAAGAGAGTCCGCACCCGAAAACCTCGAGGCGAACCTTAACTCCAACAATCCAACTCGACAAATAATGACCCGTTCACCGTCACTTTTCACGCCGTCACTGTTCACCGGTCACTGTTCACCACTCACTGTTCACCGGTCACTGTTCACCGGTTATTGTTCACCGGTTACCTTTTTTTTTTTTTTCGTTGTTGTTCTTGTTCTTGTGAGGAAGATTATTTGGTGATTTTTGTTATTGTGGAGAAGATGATGATCAAAGAATGAGCCTCCCTTTTTCCTTTTAGAATTTTTCTTTTATAATGAGCATGGATTTGTTATGATGTGGGAATTTTGGTGGGTCCCCCATATATTCTTTCTTTGTGGACAAGAAAAAAGAGGGGGGGGGGGAATCACATGGGTAGTTAGGGTAGATGGAAGCTTTTGATTGGGTAGGTTGTTAGGATAAGATAAATTAGTTAGAGGTATTTTTTTATTTATTTTTGTATTTTTGTGGGATATAATTATATGGGGTTGGACACATGGTAAGGTGAACTAAAAATGAATAAAATTAGACTTCGGGAGGGACAAAATTAGGTGTCTACAAGAATTTGGCATAAGATTTTCATCATCTTGAGAAGCCATGAATGATCAAAAAATGAAATGAGAGAGAAGATAAAAATGGGACGGACGAATAAAGAATTCATATTGAAGAACATATATATAGAAAAATAATTTGACAAATTTCAGAGTTATTAAATATTTCACGTAAAAAATATTTGATGATTCATAAATTCTTGTTAAACATTTAATTATTGAGATTATCTAATCTAACTACTCATTAATACTATTAGGATAAGTTAGATATTATTTTAAGATTTATGTCATAGATAAAAGAAGGTTTAATTAAAATAAAGCTAAAGTGCTTAATCTGTTTAACGCAATCTGACTGGACTTTTCTCATATTTTGGTCAATCTTTTTTTTTTTGTTCTTTTTTTCACATTTTCTGCTAGAGTGAAGGCTTTAAAACACAATTAAACTTTTTCAGTTTTCGAGTTTCTTATTGAATTAACTGTAAATTTCCTCTTACATGAATTATTATCATATAACTACTGAAATACATCTAGACGTTGATTAGACCAAATATTTGTCTACAAATACTTCTAGGTACTTTTGGGCATAAAATATATGTCCACTAACATATGTAACGAGTTTATTAGATAACACATTATCTTTTCTTTTTAAAATATTTTCTGATTGATTCTTTAAGACCTTAGTCTCTCCCTTTCAAGTTAGAGATATTAACACCACGACTAACCAATAGAGTTGGCATGGTGGTTCAGCGCCATGTCCCTTAAGCAAGAGGTCGGGGGTTCGATCCCAGCCACTGACGAATGGAGCGAACTCTGTGGCCAGTTCCCTACCGCTTAGTGCCCTGACAGAGGAACGGAGGATTAGTCTCACGGCTGCCGGCTGTGGGGATACCTTGGGAAACCAAAAAAAAAGATATTAACACCACGACTGCGATGAGACTATAACTGAGAAGGTGGAGAAGAAAATATTGATTATCAGGATAAAAAATAAACTAATTTGTAGCGTGATAATTTTTGCCTTTAACATAATTTTTTAACCTAATATTAATTTATTTAACTTTTTTTCAGTAGTTCTTTTTCCAATAGAATGCTCCATGACAAAATTCTTAAACAAAAGAGATAGATCACATGAACTATTAGATGATAGTTCAGATAACAAATTTACATTTTTAATAATTTGAATATGAAACTCAAAAATTGAAATAATTAAAATATATTTTAGACTTTTAACTCTTTTTATTAAAGCTAACAACTAGAGTTTATTAAACATTTGACAAAGATTAGAAATACTGTATACATTACCATCAAAATATATTAATAACAAAACTTGTTTCAAGACTTTGATCAACATTCAAGATAGTTAAAAGAGTAACTAAAGTCTATTGCTAAAAGGGAAAGAAAAAAAATTCCAAATTGTACATGCATGTGAACTTTTGTGTATCTCGACTAATTTTATGAAACACCCACCACCTTTTAATAGCAACATGTATCAGATAACTCTATTAACCAAGATTAGGATAGTATAGGTGGAAAAAAATCACTTAGTGTTTTGATGTTTCAATTTTTCTTTCCTAGCAAAAAAATCACAAAACACACACACTAGGTGATTTCTTATTGTGTGTCTAAATTTTAGTAGACAGAGTTACCAAGTAGTATTTATTATTATAAGATAACTTGTGAATTAGTTCAGGAGTTTTCAAGTTGATCCGAACACCATAATCAGCCAGTGATTTGCCAGCTTGGGATTTAGTTGCTGATGCATTTAATTATTCTAACAACAAGAATGTTTTGTCAAAAAAACTATAATTAGCTACGAAGTTCATCGTTAATTGCTCGTATCTAATATAATCTTTTGTAATATAAAACTTCTATAACTATCTCTACCCTTAATTGAGGATATGTATAATCAACTATATAAGCTAGCTAGTCTTTAAAAAATTGTTTGATTCTATATGAAATTTGAAAAAAGAAGGAATGTTTTGAATTGCGATCTTCATCAAATTATATATATCCGTGTGACTATAAATCATCTCATTGTATTTGCTCTTATTCTATAGATCACGATGAAAACTCTAACAAAGATTTTTAGTGGGGGACGATGAACCATGTGGACAAGGTGCTTGATGAAACTTCCAAAGAAATAAACCCGATTTAATGAAGCGCATATCAAGCTAGTGGCACAATCAAAATTTTCATCGACGCAATGTTATAAAGAAATAAATTCACCAAGAAACTAATTCAGACATCCATCACATCTTACTACTTGTTCAAACTTCCTATGATATGTATGTCGCTAGTACCACTACCTCACAGAGGTACAAAGATTATTTTTGATAAGATCCTTATCTATAAAATAAACAGTCCAGAGAAGTATATATAAAAAACGAAATAACTGAAAATACTATAGACAACTGGACAAATCACCCTAAACATTATTCAGTGTTGTCACTAATAAATTTTTATTATGTTCATTTTATTGAAGCATCAAAATCTATCTTTGCCGTTATGGAATATCTAGGTTTCGAAGAGGTTGACTTAGTTATACAAGGTAGGGATCAATGTCAAACTTCCAACCATATTAAGGAGGGTCCTGAACATAAAGTAAAATCTCATTTTTCAGGAGGGTCCTGAACATAAAATAAAATCCCATTTTTCAGGAGGTCCTGAACATAAAGTAAAATCCCATTTTTCAGGAGGATCCTGAACAGAAAATAAAATCCCATTTTTCAGGAGGGTCCTAAATTGAAAGTAAATTCCCATTTTTTAGGAGGGTCCTGCGCATAAAGTAAAATCCCATTTTTCAGGAGGGTCCTGAACATAAAGTAAAATCTCATTTTTCAGGAGGGTCCTGAACATAAAGTAAAATCCCATTTTTTCAGGAGGGTCCTGAACAGAAAGTAAAATCCCATTTTTCAGGAGGGTCCTGAACAGAAAATAAAATCCCATTTTTCAGGAGGGTCCTGAACAGAAAGTAAAATCCCACGGATGTGCATATCCAATGGTAGCTGAATTAAGTGAAGCGAATTTGCCCCTATTTCAACAAAGAAAATTTGTCAGTTAAAAACTTAGTGGTGGCTTGCAGCTCTTGGCTTCTCAGGTATCTGCCCCAGCACTCGTTCCTTTCATCTTTGTTCCCAAATCGCTAACACTTGTCGTGTCTTGCCGCATCATTGACCCGAATCCATATTGAGGGAAGTGAGTTCCGACTCGAACAATGGGCTTTCACTTTACCATGCCTCTGAGGTGCACCCTTTTCCCAAACCTGAATGTTTCCACGAATCCAACAGCCTGTCGGTTGATAGACTTCCTTTGTTTCGTGTTGAATTATTATCATATTTCTTTCTTGTGCTGTTCCTTGGCTTTTCCTCGTATAATTGGAAAGACTGGTAGTAAATTTTGAAATCCTTTCTCGCTTGTTTTGACACAGACTTGACTTAAATGTAAAGAAATGATTGTGAATTTATTTTGATAAACGACATAAAAAGACAAAAAGCATGAATATGTAAATGAAAGAAAAGGGCAATGTCCCATAAAGAAAACTTATCTGAATACGACAATCAACTCCAATGAGGATGACATACATTTTGGATTCAGCTGCCTGATCTTCCTATCCAAACTCCTCATTTGTTGTTGAGTTCGTGCCTTTGTCGTTGAGCCGCTTCTTCAAATCCATTGCACTCATTCATCACATTCGATTGACGACATCTTAAAAGACTTTCGCCAACAAATCTCTTTCTTTTCACTTTTCACTTTTCTCTTGAACTCTCCATCACCTTACGGTGCTCGTGAGGGTTTTCACCAATAAGACTCTCTAATTTTCATTTCTCTCAACTCACCATTGCCTTATGGTGCCTGCGAGGGTTTTCACCAATAAGACTCTCTCATTTTTATTTTTCTCAACTCACCATCGCCTTATGATGCCCATGGGGGTTTTCACCAATAAGGCTCTCTCATTTTGTATTTCTTTCCTGATTTCTTATGCTGAGGGAGACACGTGGTACCTCATAATGCATCATCATATCCATTGCATGCTTAGCCTTAACATTATCAAAAATTGATCTGAAGGACTTTCTTTGTTTGTAACTTGTCTTTTGGATAAGGTTAGAAAAGGATGGCGAGGGGTTCAAACTACACTTGAAGTGGGGGTGGGACTTACAACTTTTGGAATCGACTCAAACAACACATTAACTCATGCCCCAATTTTGTTGACTGGGTGAATCTTAAATCTTTATTTGGTTGGACCGAGCCCGAAATAGGGCAGCCTACGTATCTCACTCCCGAGAGAGGAGAATCAGGTCGCACGTAGTTCCATCAGCTTGTTCTTTGTTTTGATTTGATTTTTTTTTTCTTTTATTTCCGAACTCTTTCTTTTATTCTTATTTTCTTGATATTTATCTTTGACTCTATTTTGATTCCAAAAGAGGGATATGAAAGAAAAATAAAATGAAGCTCAAATGGGTAAACAAAGGATGACACAATGTTTGGATAGAAGAATAAAATGCCTTCATCATATCAATCTTCAAAAAATGCAAGTACTAAACATGCAATAAAATCAACAAAGGATCAAATATCATACATAATATCTTTTGACCGCATCAGTATTGATAGCCATTTCTGCCATTTTGCCTTCAATATCTGTCAAATATAAGGCTCCATTGGGCAACACTTTCTTCACAACAAAGGGACCTTGCTAGTTAGGGGAGAACTTGCCTTTCGCTTCAACCTGGTGAGGAAGGATACTTCTCAATACCAACTGACCAACTTCAAAATTCCTGGGACGGACCTTTTTATTATACGCTCGAGCCATCCTCCTCTGATACAACTGGCCATGACACACGGACGTTAGCCTTTTTTCCTCGATCAAACTCAAATGTTCCAGTTGGGATTTTACCCATTCGTCATCATCAATCTCTGCTTTTACAATGACTCGAAGAGAGAAAATTTCAACTTCTGCAGCGATGACTGCTTCTGTCCCATACACTAATAAATATGGAGTTGCCCCTGTTGAAGTGCGAACAGTGGTGCGATAACCTAGCAATGCAAACGACAACTTTTCATGCCACTGTCTAGACCCTTGTACCATTTTTTGCAGTATCTTTTTTTATATTTTTATTGGCGGTTTCTACAGCACCATTGGCCTTTGGGCGATATGGAGTAGAATTCTGATGTGCGATCTTAAACTGTGGACATACTTCTTGCATCAAATGACTATTGAGATTGGCAGCATTGTCTGTAATGATCATCTTTGGAATTCCAAATCTACAAATGATATTGGCATGAACAAAGTCTACCACATCCTTCTTTGTCACCGACTTGAAAGTTACTGCTTCTATCCACTTTGTAAAGTAGTCAATGGCTACCAAAATGAATCTATGTCCATTTGATGCCTTCGGCTCAATCGGTCCAATCACATCCATTCCCCAAGCCACGAACGACCATCGAGCGGCCATTGCATGCAACTTAACAGGAGGAGAACGTATCAGATCGCCGTGCACCTGACATTGATGACACTTTCGAACAAATTGAATAGAATCCCTCTCCATAGTAAGCCAGTAATAACCTGCTCGAAGAATCTTCTTTGACAAGACATGCCCGTTCATATGCGACCCGCATACTCCAGAGTGTATTTCAACCATGATTGCCGAGGCTTCTCTTACATCTACACACCTCAAAAGTCCCATATCTGGGGTTCTCTTATATAAGATTCCCCCACTTAAGAAAAATCCATTAGCCAAACGCCTAATAGTCCTCTTTTGATTGTTGGTGGCATATGCTGGGTATTCTCCTGACTGAATGTACCGCTTGATATCCAAGAACCAGGGTTCTCCATCGAGCTCTTCTTCAACCGCATTATTGTAAGCATGCTGATCACGACTCTGTATATGGACTGGATCGATGTAAGCTTTATCAGGATGTTGGAGCATTGAAGACAGAGTGTCTAAAGCATCAGCAATTTCATTATGAATCCTTGGAATATGCCTAAATTTTACTAACATAAAACATTGACATAGCTCCTGCAAGCATTATCGATACGGGATGAGCTTCAATTCTCGCGTCTCCCAATCGCCTTGAATTTGATGGACGAGCAAATCCAAATCTCCCAACACCAATAATTCTTGGACTCCTATATCAACAGCTAACCTCAAACCAAGAATGCAGGCTTCATACTCTGCCATATTGTTAGTACAGTAGAATCGAAGTTGTGCTATTACCGGGAAATGTTGTCCCGATTCAGAGATAAGAACCGCACCTATTCCGATTCCTTTCATATTAACAACTCCATCGAAGAACAACTTCCAACCTGGAACAGCATATATAACGACTTCATCGACACATGACACTTCTTCGTCAGGAAAATATGTCTTCAACGGCTCGTACTCTTCATCGATGGGATTCTCAGCAAGATGATCTGCCAAGGCTTGGGCTTTCATGGCGGTTCGAGTCACATATACAATGTCAAACTCGGTAAGTAATATTTGCCACTTTGCCAATCGACCTGTCGGCATAGGCTTCTGAAAGATATACTTCAAAGGATCCATGCGGGAGATGAGATAAGTAGTATAGGATGAGAGATAGTTCTTCAACTTCTGTGCTACCCAAGTTAGGGAACAACACGTCCTTTCAAGAAGAGTATACCTGGCCTCATATGCGGTGAACTTCTTGCTAAGATAATAAATAGCCTGTTCCATTTTGCCTGTGACATCATGTTGACCCAGGACACAACCGAAAGAATTGTCCATGACGAATAAATATAAGATCAAAGGCCAACCAGGCTCCGGGGGTACCAGCATGGGAGTATTTGACAAATATCTTTTGATTCGATCGAACACTTCCTAACATTCTTCAGTCCATTTTACCGCAACACTCTTTTTCAGCAACTTGAATATGGGCTCACAAGTGGTTGTGAGTTGAGCAATAAACCTGCTAATGTAGTTCAGTCTACTAAGCAAACTCATCACCTCCGTCCTATTCTTGGGCGGGGGAAAATACTGAATGGCTTTGATTTTTTAGGGATCCAATTCAATTCCCCGACGGCTGACTACAAACCCCAACAGCTTTCCAAATGCACTTGTTGCCGGGTTGAGTTTGATATTATACCTGCGAAGCCTTTCAAAGAACTTTCTTAAATCTTTAACATGGTCGGACAGACTTTTTGACTTAATAATCACATCATCCACGTATACCTCAATCTTCTTATGCATCATATCATGAAACATAGTGGTCATGGCTCTCATGTATGTTGCTTCCGCATTCTTCAAATCGAACGGCATCACTCGATAACAATAGGTCCCCCATGGTGTGATAAAAGACGTCTTCTCTGCGTTTTCATCATCCATAATGATCTGGTGATATCCAGCATAGCAATCCACAAAAGAGGCAACCTCATGTTTAGCACAGTTGTCTAACAAAATATGGATGTTGGGCAGTGGAAAATCATCTTTCGGACTTGCTCTGTTCAAATCACGGTAATCAACACACACTCGAATTTTGCCATCTTTCTTTGGTACGGGAACAACATTGGATAACCACATGGGATAACGAGCCACTCGAATTACTTTGGCTTTAAGTTGTTTCATGATTTCCTCTTTGATTTTAATACTTACATCATTTTTGAACTTCCTCAACTTCTGTTTGACAGGAGGGAATGCGGGATCAGTTGGTAATTTGTGAGCCACAAATTCAGTGCTTAAACCAGGCATATCATCATAAGACCATACAAAAACATCCTTATAATCAATTAATGCTTGAATCATTCTATCTTTTAGCTGTGGCAAAACATGTACACTGATTTTAGTTTCCCTAACATTTTCTTGATCCCCTAGATTTATTGGCTCAGTCTCATTCAAATTAGGATTCGGTTTGTCTTCAAACTGTTCCAACTCTTTGCTTATTTCCTCTAGTGCTTCTTCTTCATCATATTCCCTATCCTGCTTTATTACATCTTGATTAGTTTGGATTTTAAGGTCAGGCTGAAAATTCCACATGCATGTCATGTCATTAGAATCAACATAAAGAGAACTGTATATACAAAACAAAAAGAAGAAAACAAAATATATTAGGCATGAATCAAAAGGGACATTGCATTTCATTAAATAAAAAGATAGAAAAGTTTAAACATAGATACCAACATAACATAAACAACACTAAAAATCCGAATTACAACCCTGAAATAACTCGGATAAACAGAAAGAAAAACAAAATAAACTACCAAAACTCCCTCCTGACGGGAAGAGGAGTGACTTCCCAATTATTGAGCCGGACAGCTGGACCTATGAATTGCACGTCTGCCATACTGGTACCTTCTCCTTCTTCGACCATATCAACATCAATAAAAGGGTTCTGGCAGTCATCAACCAATTCAACTTCAAATTCCACATGCTTCGTGACACCGCTCTTAACAAATGATTCACTGAGTAGTGGCATTGGGCGAGGTAGTGACCATGTTTCCTTTTTCTTTCCCTTGGATTTCTTCAGATCTTCAGCCGTAGGCTCAAATCCCAGACCAAACATGCCCACATTCTCACTTGGACATATGGGACGAACTATACCGTGCAGAGACGCTCCCAAACCCTTTCCTGGCTCAAATCCGTATTTCCAAAGTTCACTCACCATCATGATAGAAGAGCAAGACAATTGTGGTCCCGGTATAACCTGTCATTCAAGAATACGATTCACTGGCACTGTATCAAAAATTTGATAGACGAATGTCTCCTCTATGTTATTTGCTTCAATAAGAGACAAGGGAGAATCTTCGTAGGCGGACAAATCTCCTTCACCGTGAATAACTACCTCTTGCCTTTCACGCTCAATCTTAATTATTTGGTGCAGTGTTGATGCAACTGCCTTGGCCTTGTGGATTCACGGCCTTCCCAACAACAGATTGTAAGAGGAGTCTATATATTCAATACTTGAAAATCTATGGCGAACTCAACAGGCCCTATGATCAACATTAGTTCTATTTCTCCAATGGAGTTTGATTTTGCACCATCGAAAGCCCTAACACATACATTGTTGGGCCTGATCCTTTCAGCACCGATATTAAACTTTTGCAAAGTAGAAATAGGGAAAATGTTTGCACCTGAACCTCCATCAATCATAACATGAGTGACATAGAAATCTTCACACTTCACTGTAATGTAAAGGCCCCGGTTATTCCCTGTACCTTCAACAGGTAATTCATCGTCAGAAAAGCTGATCTGATTGACCTCAAAGATTTTTCCGACCATTTTGTCAAGCTGGTTGATTGTAACCTCCCTAGGAACATATGCTTCATTTAATACCTTCAGTAAAACATCACGATGCTCCTTGGAGGGCAACAACAAAGATAAAAGGGAAATTTGAGCAGGGGTTTTCTTCAACTGGTCTATTATTTAATACTCAGGCAACTTCATCTTTTTCAAAAATTCTTTGGCTTCTTCTCCGGTGATAGGCTTTTTGATAGATGACGGTCCACTCATCATTGGCTTGGACTTTCTTAAGCTTTCAGACACGAAACATCTTCCTGACCTAGTCAAACCCCTTACCTCATCTACATCTTCCACAACTTTTTTCCCGTGATTGGTCATCACAGTCCACCCATAATTCTAGGGAACTCTTTTCGTATCAACTATCGGAGGTTGGGTCACCGGTTTGAGGACAATAGGCACTGCCAGCGCTCCTTTCTCCGTCAAGATGGGCTGACTCAGAGCTCCCACCACTGTCAACTTAGGTTTATCTTGACTTAAATCAACATACCTTATGGCGCCTTGTACTGTGATCAGGGGTTTCTTTGTGCTTTCTTGGGCTTTATCTTCTCTCATTCCTTCCCGGTTCAATGACATTTCTTTCAAAGACTCCGCTACATTCACTGATTTCTCCTGAGTGGTTTGTATCTTAACAATAGGCTTATAAACCCTCGAAGACTCTTTTCCATCATATATCACTTCTAACATATTGGCTTCGGCATGGGTTGGCAGCGGATTCTGGTTAATGTTTGGACCCTCCGCGGCCTGGACCAGCATCTGATTTATGTCAATTAAATCTTGGACAACTCTCTTTAAATGCCAGCATTTCTCAATATCATGACCTAGCATATCAGAACAGTACGCATACCTTAAAGAATAATCGATATTCCTCGGCGGTGGATTTGAAAGCCTTCCTTGAATTGGGCTTAAGACCTTCAACTTTCTCAACCTATCAAACAAGCTAGCATTTCACTCCCCAAGAGGTGTGAATTGATTTTTGACCGCCTTCTCTTTCCTATACTCGGGCCTAGGTTGAAAACTGGGTCTGGAAGGGTTTAGGTAATTTGGTGGAGCGAATGGGTGATTTTGTGGGGCTTGCGCGCTCCACTGCGGGTAAAAAGGGGTTTGGGCATATGGTTGCACGCTATATACTGGGTACGGGGGTGGTGGAATGGAATATAAAGGGTTTTGTGGAGGGTAGTAATGGTGGGAAGGAATATATGGAGCTTGGGCGTAGACTTGGGCTTGGGATTGGGGATAGGGGCGAGGTGGTCTTTTGGGATAGGAAGAGGTTCCAGCTACGACAGTCGCCACGTTCTCTTTCTTCTTTTTACCTCCAAATGCGCTAGATCCACCTTGAATCGCTTGTGTGATGGATTTTAATGCGGCAAAACTCACTATTCGGCCTGTCTTAATTCTGTCCTCTATCATCTCCCCCATTTTAAGGACTTCCATAAAAGACTTTCCCATTGCTGGAAGTAAATATTGAAAATAGGTCTCATCCTGCGCCTGAATGAAAACTTCTACCAACTTACTTTCTTTCATTGAAGGCTTTACCCTGGCGGCCTGTTCACACCACCTTATCGCGTATTCCCTAAAACCTTCAGTGCTCTTTTTCTTCATGTTGACCAAGGATTTTTCATCCGGAATCAGGTCGATGTTATACTGAAAATGTTGAACAAATTCAGAATCCAAATCATCCCAGCTGTTCCATTTATCGATAAACTATTCTGAGGCTAGATCTGAAAGACTCTCGCCAAAGAATGCCATGAGCAGTTCTTCCTTTCCTCTTGCAGCCCTATACTGGTTGCAATAGCGTCTCAAGTGTGCCACGGGGTCACCGTGTCCTGCATACTTCTTGAACTTTAGCATTTTAAAACCGAGGGGAAGGTTGATGTCTGGGAACATGCACAGATCTTTATAAGAAACACTCTTATAACCTCCGATTCCCTGCAAATTTCTCATGGCCTGTTCTAAACTTTTCAACTTCCGCGCTATGACTTCCTGTTCCTCTGTTGCGACAGGTTTCTCTGAATCAAATGGAAATGCAGGTGGCTGAGTGTACCCATACGGGTCATTCATTCTCAAAGTCGGCTCCGGGGCATAATACTGACTATCTGGAACCTTCAATACTAGCTCACTGGCAGACCGAGAAAGCCCCATTGTCGGACGCATAACATATGCGGGAGCTCCAGGTGGTGGCGGAGCCACGAATACCGGTGTGATCGGTGGCGTCGGTTGAGCAGCGGGTCTTGATTGGGGAGCTGCCAAGGGTACACCAGAACTGCCAGGATAATAATGTCGTGGAGTGAATCCTGGCGCGTGCTCAGGTGACTCAGTAGGAGCAGAGAATTGCGCCTGAGAGACCGGTGGGCAATTAGAGATATTCCCAAGACCTTCAGGGAGCGGAGGAGGAGGCATTCCGCTAGCCCATGCCCGGTGCAAATCTATCAATTGTTGTCTGAGCCTTACTACCTCATCATTGTGTTCTGAACTTTCTTCCCTGTGATCCAGATCGGGGTCAATGAGCGAATTTTCAATCTCCCTGCTAGCCATGGCGAGCTTTGCTTTGGATCTAGTAAAGTATGGGTGACTAGCCAGAGTGCTGCAAACCTACCACTGTTATCTGAAAGAACATGCTCATCAAAGACGACATCCGTTAAGATTAGGGCACACAACAAGCATGGGAATCACATTGGTAAAATTGTCCTAAATTCATGTTCATTTCTACCAGCTTTTGAGGGTAGCGAGGTCATTTCAACATCATCCCGATTTTTATCTACACTCTCTCTTTTTTAATATATTTTTATATATATATTTTTTAGTTTATTTTTTTCGTATCCATCTCTATTCTTTCCACTTCTCTCGTTATCTACCTTTATTTTATTATTCTTAATGACTTTTGTTTTTTTCTTTAAAAGAGGAAAAATAATGAAAAACAACGAAACAAAATGATTAGATCGAACCCAAAAGTAGGTTGCCTACGTATCATGTTGTACATGAATCAGATCTTGCGTAGGTCGGGCGGCTTATGCATAAACATCACACAATTGAAGGTTTTTTTTTCACGAGAAACGAAAACAAGTAAACAAAAGAAAGACGTAACATCCTAACATTTCGATGAAAGACAGCAAAACATACAACGAATCTGGGACCACTTTAAAACTAAACAACAAATACAAAACAACATTCTAAACCCCTAACGACATGCGTGCAATAAAGACCCAAATATCAAAAACAACTTGACTCCGACTTAACACAGACACCAACCTACAATGACAGAAACATAAAAGACTCAAAACCACGTAAATATAAGACATGCTCTTTCAAACTGGTGCTCTGCGTGACGTCCCTGGCTGAGATGAACCCATCTGTGAAGTCCCCACTTTTCCCCTCAGACTTTGCAAGATATCCTGCAACGACGTATTGATACCCGGGAACAAATTTCTCGCCCGTATCCCCGCCTCTTGGAGAGTACACCCGCAAAGGTTTCTCTGACACCCATCCACAGTTGTGATCAAACGTGACAACTGAACTCTCAAAAACTCCAACTTGGCACCCGGATCTTTCTGCTCATCATCCTCTACCATGATTGCTTCTCGTATTCGCCCTCTAAGTTGGGCTGGTAAGGGTCTACTAATGCCACGGGGAAGAGATTGTAGCCAGATTTCATAGTTTTGAGTGCATCCTGGATTTTCCTCGAGAGTATCGACACCTAGCTTTATCGCGTTATTCCAGAATTGCTCATATTTGCTTTCCCCCACGGCTTAGTCTTTAAAGTACTCTACATCCTTTAGAAGGTCCATTATTGGGGGGACGTCTTGCATCCTACCCAACTGACACATCACCCTTCTTGGACTGTAAGGCGTAGTGCAGTTAAGTCCTATCAAAACTAGAAAAAGTTGCATTTGAGATCCAATCAAGATTTTCTTAGGACGAAACCACATATAGCACCAAAGAATGTTGTTCGGAGTTCTTGATTCGAGAAATTCGATCCAAGAATTGACTCCAATAGGAAAAGAAAATTTGTCAAAACGCATTATTTCTTGCATGGCTTGCACTCGATCATTCAGACAACGGTCGATCACATCTGCTCTAATCAAAGAAGGCGTATGCAAGTGCTCCATCATCCACAACTGTAATATCAGATTACTCCCCTCAAAAAATTGTACCCCCCCTTTTACTTCAGTTAAAGCCTTATATATTTCTGTTAAGATCATTGGTACAATGGTGACCTCATCTTTTTTCTTGAATAAAGCTATCACCACTGATTGTAGACGAGTATTGATACACCTCTCATCTAACGGGAACACTAAGATACCCAACAAAGCCAGACAGAAAACCTCAAGATGACGTTATTCCCAGATTTTTTTGGTAGTACAGAATTCATCCCAAAAGCAGTCGAAACCCTCTAAGGACCCAAATCTAGCAAACAAATAGTCCAAGGAAATCCAAGATTGTTTGAGACATCCCAGATGCTTGTTATATTTTAATCCACAGAGTCGAAGGAATTTCTTACGAGTATGATTGCGGGCTAAAATCATCTGCTGACCCATGTAAGTCAACCGAAACAAACGAGATACTTCTTTCAGGGTAGGAGTCAATTCACAACTTCCGAACCTAAACACCAAATTATTTAGATCCCAGAAAGTCAACGCATCTTCTATTAGATCCGGACGAGGCGTGAGATCCATGAGTGTTACAAGATTGCCTAACACTTTCCTCACTTTGTGCTTTTCAGAGTAATTGAACGTGCCCCACCACTTGATCAACTTTTTGGGTACCTTGACAACCATAAGGACTCTAGACTTTGTGGACAGATCCATCCTGTAGTAGCAGATAAGAAATTATCTCAAAAATTTGATAAGAGCAAAAGGTTCACAACCAATGGGAATTTGATGCGGACATACGTCGATGGGACAGACCGCTTCATGACTCCCAATCGCCGAACAGTAACGCTGAATAAAATCAGCCTACTTGGCTAACAACTTTAGGTTATGGGGTAAAAGACCTAGCCTAATACTAAGACGAAGGCCAAAATAAAGGTTACCGGACCCACCGAGGGTTGCCTACGTATCCCGCCCCGAGGGACGGGAATCAGGTATGCGTAGTTCGTCCAGATTGGACACTTAACGATTAACTAATAAATTGACCCTAACTTAAGAGACAACCAAAAACAAACGAGTGAAAACTTTTTGGATTTTCAACTAGACATTTCAACTAAGACTGACACCACCAATTATACAAAAATCTTTTTGGTATTTTGTTTTTGACAAACAAGTAGAAAAGGCAAACAAAACCCTCTTTTTTCATTTTTTTTTGTTGAACTTACGGTACTTTGAGAAGATAAATGCAAAACGTAAAAAATCTTTTTGAGTTTTGGATCGTGAAGAACAAAAGCCATAAAGAACTCTAAAATAAACTACGACACTCCTTTTGATTCATTCTTTTCGACTCACTTTTTTTTTTCTTTTTTTTTTCATACTTTACTACTAACACATGTTTTCCCCAAATCGGTCCGTCAAATGACCACGTTACTCTTAAAGATGCAACATTTAGCACGTAGGGATGCTTTAAAGGTGAGTCTCCTACAAAGGACCGTGTGGGCCCCGCTAGGTCTCAATATGATGCACATAAGAATGACCTAAAGGCTGACCTACGTTGTGGTTTACTAACAAGGCCGTTCGGGGGAGCATATGGTCGATAGTGGCTGCTTTGCTTTCCACCTACTCCATACATCCAACGGCTCCCCCCCTAAAATAAAGGTGACTCAACTAGAGTTCGTGCGCACGACGTGCGCTCCGAGACTTGTTGCAGAAAGAAGGTCGGGGGATGGACTCATGATGACAGAGATAAAGCGGTAACACATAGGATAAATACTATAAACAAAGAGAATTAAACCTCGATTGAAGCTTTTATTGTGCCAAAATATGTGATCAAAAGACAAAGTCGGATCCAAAAACTCTCGATTTGAACCTCGAATCGCACCTCAATAACGAACTCGGTTTAATCACCACATCAGACCAAATATTGTAATAACGAAAACCCACAAATGATTTCACCGGAACCAAGTTTAAATGACCACTTAGCCTAGTTTAGAAAGAACAACGGCAAAATCCAGTCCAAAAATATCAATTGACCAAGAACAGAATGCAAAACAAAACCCGCGCCCGACCCGATTCAAGCAGAACCGAAACTGAAATTGTAAAAAATCGAGAAGACCCATACACGAAATCTCGTCGAAACCAACTCGAATCTCACTGGAATCAATGGAAAATAGGTCGGGTGTTATTGTGGGACGATGGTTTTACTATTTTCGGAAAGAAAACAGACGGAAAATCCTGAGACGGGTTTTCGAAGAACTCGTCATTTTCCGGTGGGTGAGGCGGCGGTTGGTGGCTTTTGCTACCTTCTCTGTCGGCGATCGACGATTATCACCATAGATGGGAGAGCGGAGCGGGAGCCCGTGTTGGCTTAATGGATGTTGACCGGTGGACGGCTGATGGCAAGGGACGGAGGAGAGATCGAGGGGAGAGAGGAGGAAGATGCGGTGGCCGCATCACTGGCCGGCCTGCGGTGTTCGCCTGTGGTGGTGACTGTTGCTGTCTGGCGGTACCGGTGACGGAGAGATGGTGATAGTTTTTGTTGGTTTAGAGAGAGGGTCGAGAGAGGGAGAGAGGGGGATGATGTTTTTGTATATGCCTGAGGTCCTTCCTCCTCTTCCTCCATTGGTGTGTATGGTACTCTGTGTATATAGGCTGTGAGGGTGGCTATTGGGGTAGGGTAGGTGGGGTAGGGTATGGGGTAGTGATGTGTTATCCAAAATTGATAGGAGGGGTGGTTAATTTTTATACAAAAGAATAATTGGGGATTAGGTTTGTTAGTGGGTTTGTTATTTTTTATTTTTATGGGATATAATCATACAGGTGAGGGCACGTGGTAAGACAGGAATAAAAATGTGTAACTTGGGTCTTCGAGAGGGACAGAATTAAGTGTCTACAGTCTACGTCTAGTGCTCGGGCTTTAAACAAAGGCGGAAGTTCCTTCAAAATATTTTGGAAAGATTAAGCATTAATAAGTTATATGAACATACATTAGACCTAACTCAAAACATTTTTCGAAAGGGTAACTTCTCAAAAACTATATTTACAGAACTAACATTTCTTATTAACCATTTGTTGTGCTCTAAAATCTTCTTTTGACATGTCAAGAGAATTCAACAATTTAACTAAGATAAGGTGGGAATTTTTAGGAAGGAGTAAGAATTTTTTTAAAACAAAATTGAACTATTTAAAGTAAAAAAAAAAGACTTTATATATATAAATAGTTTAATTTTTAAGCGACCATTAAAATTTTATAATAATAAGAACCTGAATCTGGTATCTTTTGTTGTCAAACCAAATTTTGACTTGTGTTATGTCAAGCCCTAGCTCCCCACTCAGCTGCTCTATTACATCATTTTCTGAATCTGGCATCTTGCTGAACATTCTGATCAGAAAACAAAAATTATAATGATATTAAAACAATTGATAAAAAAACAAAAGAGTAACAAAACAAAGAGGAAAATTAATAAATGACAAGAAAGGAAAACCATGAGAGATATGAACATCTTTTGTCATTAGACAATAAAAAATGCCGCTAATCCTATTTGGATTAAAGAATTCTTCTTAATTATCATTAATAAATTCATATAGTTACTTTTTAAAAAAATTTATAATAAGATAAGAAATTATCCTCTTTCATGATTTACATAATTATATCAACCTTTTTCTTTTACTTTATTTAAAATTAGTGAAGTGAGAAATATGCTTTTATTTTGTCATGTTAAAAACTAAAATCTGAATAAATCATAAACATCACAAATCAATAAAGTTGCATACTTGATAAATTCGAAATCAAAACTAAAATGAGAACATTTTTAAAAATGAAAAATGAAAAAATAATTTAGCAACACGAGGTAAGACATATATCTTAAAGTTATAGATCTCACTATCCAAAAAAGAATTTTCAACAGAGGTTCAATCAGAATGTCATCGAAATTTTTTTGACAAGTCAAACTCCCATTCTAAATAATGAGATGCACAAAAAGCTACAAAAGATACCGTAAAGAACATCACAAATGAGTAAAAATCTAAAAAAAAATTAAAAAGGAAACAAAATTATTTATTTAACAAACTCACTCTTCAAGTTTTTCGATCACTTGTTCAAATGAATATCGACATATTAATTTTTCATTCTCTTGATCAGAATTTGGCCCAACATTTTCATCATCTTGAGAAGCCATGAATGATCGAAAAATGAAATGAGAGAAGATAAAATATGACGGACAAATAAAGAATTCTTATTATAGAAAATATATATAGAAAAAAAGTTTGACCCGTTTTAGATTTATTAAATATCTCACATGAAAAATATTTGACAATTCATGAATTTTTGTTAACAAATATTTAGTGTGAAATTATGTAGTCTAACTACTCATTAATACCACCACGAAAAGTCAAACATTTTAATAAAAAATTATTTCACAGATAATATTTAATTTAATTAAAATAAAGATGAGGTGCTTAATTTACTTAATGCAATTTTTGGTTATTGCATCTAAATTTGACTACACTTTTGTAGTCTAGTCAATTTTCTTTTCTTTTTTCAAATTATTTTATAAGAGTTAAAGGATTAAAAAATATACTTAAACTATTTCAATTTTTGAGTTTCATATAACAAAATTATTGGGGGTGTAAGGATAAAAAATATACTTAAAACTATTTCAATTTTTTAGTTTCATATAACAAAATTA
This sequence comes from Capsicum pubescens, assembly GCA_030864215.1. Classification (NCBI taxonomy): domain Eukaryota; kingdom Viridiplantae; phylum Streptophyta; class Magnoliopsida; order Solanales; family Solanaceae; genus Capsicum; species Capsicum pubescens. The sequence continues at coordinate 304,502,489 of CM061549.1, read as the reverse complement.
TTGGGATTTGGGGGGAGTGAATTCTTCTCATCTGCGCCCCCCACCCCACCCCACCCAAACCAACACATACACACACCTCCTCAATCTTGATAGTTAGAAATATGAATAAATTGTCACGTTAAAAATAAAATTGAGATTAAAAAAATTTTTTTGTAAAAATATTTTTAAGTTGTGAACGAGTAGACACATATTTTACAACAAAATTAGTTTTCATCACTACATACAGTACCATGAAAATATATTGATAACAAAAATTTAGTTTCAAGATTTTGATCAACATTCAAGATAGTTAAAAGAGTAACTGAAGTTTATTTCTAAGAGGGAAAGAAAAAAAAATCCCAAATAGTACATGCATGTTAGTAGTTAATTAAAAATATATATATAATCGTGACATCTGAATCGATTTTTGAGAATCTCGACTAATTTTATAAAATATTCATCACCTCGCACTAGCAACATGCATCAGATAGTTTTATCCATCAAAATTAGGATAGTATAGATGGGAGGAAATCACCTAGTGTCTTAATTTTTTAATTTTTCTTTTCTAGCAAAAAAAAACACAAAACACACATACACTAGGTGATTTTTTATTATGTGTCTATGTATTAGTGAACAAAGTAACTAAGTATTAATTATAATAAAGTGAGAGAGATAACTCGTGAATTAGTCCAGATATATATAAGTTAATTCGAACACCACAATTATTAAAAGAAGAAAATGAGAAGAGAACAATTAAAGAGAAAGAGTAAATATAGAATGAAACATGCAAGAAAATCACATAAACCATGAAAAAGTTTTTCATTGTCAATTATTTCTATTTTTCAAAGTGAAACTTCAATAATAATTAGAACAAAAAAGACGTTGGTTGAAATTACGTATAACTCTAAGAGGGGTGAATTTATGTAGTTTTCAATTACGCCAATTAAAAGGTAATTCTATGTACAAACATAAATTGATGACATTTTAAAATGAAAAACACACACTCACACACTAATATATATATATATATATATATATATATATATATTAATTGATTACATTTTGCATGTCTTGTAGGATTTGTTCTTGCTCAGGATTATAGCAATTAGCACAAATCCTATTGTTAAACTCTGAATGCATTTGCAAAATCTCAGCATGCAATCTTTCATTTTCCAAACGAAGAATCTCACGTTCTTCCATATCCCTTTGGACCTGAAATTTGTGTAATGATATATTCAAAGATATATTTGACCTTTATATATAAATAGTTTAATTATTAAGCAACCATCAAAATTTTATAATAAGAACCTGGATGTTGAATCTTTTGTTGTCAAACCAAATTTTGATTTGCGTAGGGTCAAGCTCGAGCTCATCACTCAGTTGCTCTATCACATGATCTTCTGGATCTGACATCTTACGAAATATCCTGGTCAGAAAACAAAAATTATAATGCAGAAAAATGAATTAAAAAACCCCTAAAAAGTAACAAAACAAAGAGAAAAATTAATAAATGACAAGAAAGGAAAATCGAGAGAGATATGAACATCTGCTGTCATTAGACAAGAAAAATACTTTGCTAATCCTATTTGAACATCTTCTGAACATCTTTTGTTAATTTCTTGTTCATATGAATATCGATATATTGATTTCTCATTCTCTTGATCAGAATTTGGCACAAGATTTTCATCATCTTGAGAAGCCATGAATGATCAAAAGATGAAATGAGAGAGAAGATAAAAATGTGATGGACGAATAAAGAATTCATAATGAAGAACAAAAAATTATTGTTAAACATTTAATTATTGAGATTATCTAATCTAACTACTCATTAATACTATTAGTAAAAGTTAGATATTATTTTAAGATTTATGTCATAGATAAAAGAAAGTTTAATTAAAATAAAGCTAAAGTGCTTAATCAGTTTAATGCAATCTGACTGCACTTTTTTCATATTTTGGTCAATCTTTTTTTCTTTTTTTCACATTTTCTGCTAGAGTGAAGGCTTTAAAACACAATTAAACTTTTTCAGTTTTCGAGTTTCATATTGAATTAAGTGTAAATTTCCTCCTACATGAATTATTATCATATAACTAGTGAAATACATCTAGACGATGATTAGACCAAATATTTGTCTACAAATGCTTCTAGCTACTTTTGGACATAAAATATATGTCCATTAACATATGTAACGAGTTTATTAGCTAACACATTATCTTTTCTTTTTTTAAATATTTTCTGATTGATTCTTTAAGACCTTAGTCTCTCCCTTTCAAGTTAGAGATATTAACACCACGACTGCGATGAGACTATAACTGAGAAGGTGGAGAAGAAAATATTGATTATCAGGATAAAAAATAAACTAATTTGTAGCGTGATAATTTTTTGCCTTTAACATAATTTTTTAACCTAATATTAATTTATTTAACTTTTTTTCAGTAGTTCTTTTTCCACATAGAATGCTCCATGACAAAATTCTTAAACAAAAGAGATAGTTCACATGAACTATTAGATGATAGTTCAGATAACAAATTTACATTTTTAATAATTTGAATATGAAACTCAAAAATTGAAATAATTTAAATATATTTTAGACTTTTAACTCTTTTTATAAAAGCTAACAACTAGAATTTATTAAACATTTGACAAAGATTATAAATACTGTATACATTACCATCAAAATATATTAATAACAAAACTTGTTTCAAGATTTTGATCAACATTCAAGATAGTTAAAAGAGTAACTAAAGTCTATTGCTAAAAGGGAAAGAAAAAAAAAATCCAAATTGTACATGCATGTCAACAGTTTAATTAAAATAACAAGAGCTTAGATTTTTTTATTTTTTTTTATAATTGTGGTATTCGGGCCAAGTTTTTTGTATCTCGACTAATTTTATGAAACACCCACCACCTTTTAATAGCAACATGTATCAGATAACTCTATTAACCAAGATTAGGATAGTATAGGTGGAAAAAAATCACTTAGTGTTTTGATGTTTCAATTTTTCTTTCCTAGCAAAAAAATCACAAAACACACACACTAGGTGATTTCTTATTGTGTGTCTAAATTTTAGTGGACAGAGTTACCAAGTCGTATTTATTATAATAAGATAACTTGTGAATTAGTTCAGGAGTTTTCAAGTTGATCCGAACACCATAATCAGCCAGTGATTTGCCAACTTGGGTTTCAGTTGCTGATGCGTTTAATTATTCTAACAACAAGAATGTTTTGTCAAAAAAACTATAATTAGCTACGAAGTACATCGTTAATTGCTCGTATCTAACATAATATTTTGTAATATAAAACTTCTATAACTATCTCTACCCTTAATTGAGGATATGTATAATCAACTATATAAGCTAGCTAGTCTTTAAAAAATTGTTTGATTCTATACGAAATTTGAAAAAAGAAGGAATGTTTTGAATTGCGATCTTCATCAAATCATATATATCCGTGTGACTATAAATCATCTCATTGTATTTGCTCTTATTCTATAGATGACGATGAAAACTCTAACAAAGATTTTTAGTGGGGGAGGATGAACCATGTGGACAAGGTGCTTGATGAAACTTCCAAAGAAATAAACCCGATTTAATGAAGCGCATATCAAGCTAGTGGCACAATCAAAATTTTCATCGACGCAATGTTATAAAGAAATAAATTCACTAAGAAACTAATTCAGACATCCATCACATCTTACTACTTGTTCAAACTTCCTATGATATGTATGTCGACCGTACCACTACCTCACAGAGGTACAAAGATTATTTTCGATAAGATCCTTAACTCAAAAATAAACAGTCCAGAGAAGTATATATAAAAAACGAAATAACTGAAAATACTATAGACAACTGGACAAATCACCCTAAACATTATTCAGTGTTGTCACTAATAAATTTTTATTATGTTCATTTTATTGAAGCATCAAAATCTATCTTTGCCGTTATGGAATATCTAGGTTTCGAAGAGGTTGACTTAGGTATACAAGGTAGGAATCAATGTCAAACTTCCAACCATATTAAGATTCTTTTTGTATTTAATATCTTTGTCATGAAATTGTAACTGACATCAACAAATAACTATTTAGGGAAACAACAAGAAGCTCCCATCAACTTTAAGAAAAATCTACTATTTTGTTATTTATAACACCAACTCTATCAGATATATCGACTACAATATACATAACTCTGACTCAATAAGAGCAACAAAATATGTCGTGTATTCCCACAAAATAGATCTAGGGTGGGTAGAGTGTACGGAGTCCGCATCACTACTTCAAAGTGAGTAAAATGACCGTTTTCGATAAACCCTCGACTCAAGACATAAGTTAAACTCTGATTAGATTTTAAATTTTATATAGTATCAGTGTGTAATGATCTTAATCATATCCAATTAACTAGATGTTAGAGACAATTCTAAAACTATGAGTAGTAGAAGAATATATAAAAAGTTAGTTGTAACTTCTTTTTTGGGTTAAATGAAGTCAAATAAAAACTAGAAATTTGGTAATGTCAACATAACATAAATATATGAAAAAAAAAGTAACATACTTATGCATCTGATAATTAAAATCCAAAAGTAACATAGTTATGCATATAATAATTAAAATCCTTGTTCTACATAGTTGCAACATTAAACTTGAGAGAATACTAAAAAACCTAGTTAAATATCACTCAATCCTCTTATCATTTACTTTTCGATCTTTAAATAGCCTTCAAATAATTCCAATTCAATCTTGAAAAATTACGAGATCGAACATCATCCCAGTCTGAGCTCCAAATCTGGGCCATTTGGATCATCATTACATTCCAATCGGAGCTCCAAATCTATGCCATTCGGATCATTGTCGCTGTCATCAGGGTCTTCCTCAAAATGAGCAACCATATTGGACATCCTCGTAATCTGTTAGAAGAGGGAGAAGGAAAAAGTATGTGAGTGATTGTATGTTAAAAATAATATTTATTAACCATATTAATATATAAGTGCATATCTATTCCTCCAGAAGTAGTTCAATTTCTAAGGTTTCAATATGAATGCATAAATATTTTTAAAGAGTCCGAGCAACATATAATAAATTAATAGGAAATGAAAACAAACCTCTTCCGTTAATCTACTATTCTCATTTTGCAAATCTTGTAGGATTTTTTGTTCTTGCTCAGCATTATTGCAATTAGCACAAATCCTTTCGTTCAACTCAGAATACAGTTTCAAACTCTCAGCATGCAATCTTTCATTTTTCAAACGAAGAATCTCATTTTCCTCCATATCCCTTTGGGCCTGAAATTCGTGTAATGATATATACAAAGATATATTTGACCTTTATATACATATAAATAGTTTAATTTTTAAGTGATCGTCAAAATTTTACAATAAAAACCTGGATGTGATATCTTTTGTTGTCAAACCAAATTTTGATTTGCGTAGGGTTAAGCTCTAGCTCGTCACTTAGTTTCTCTATTACATGATCTTCTGGATCTGGCATCTTACTAAACAATCTGGATAGAAAATAAAAATTATAATACAGAAAAATAATTGATAAAAGATAAAAAAAGGAACAAAACAAAGAAGAAGATTAATAAATGACAAGAAAGGAAAATCGAGAGAGATATGAACATTTTCTGTTATTAGACAATAAAAATATGTCGCTAGATTTATTTGGATTAAAAAATTCTTTTTAATTTGTACCTTTAAGAAAGACATAATTACTTTCATCTTTTGTAGTGTATGGCAGTTTGAGCATTGATTTAAAAATATAACAAGATAAGAAATTATTATTTTTCATGATTTACGTAATTGTGTTAAACCACTTTGTTTTACTTTCTTTACAATTGGTGAAGTGAAACATTTGACAAGTCAAATTTCCATTCTAGTAGTGAAATGCACAAAAAGCTATGATAGACAATAGTAAAAAAACCTAGAGAACATGCAATTTTGTTATGTGACACACTAAAGAACATCATAAATAAGTAAAAACCTAAAAAAAATTAAAATATAAATAAAAGAGTCAAAAAAATATAATTTATCTAACAAACTCACTCTTCAAGCTTTTTAATTGCTTGTTCAAACTCATTCTCTTGATCAGAATTTGACCTAATATTTTCATCATTTTGAGAAGCCATGAATGATCGAAAAATGAAATGAGAGAGAAGATAAAAATGTGATGGACAAATAAAGAATTCTCAATGAAGAATATATATATAGAAAAAATTTGACCAATATCAGAGTTATTAAATCTCTCAAGTATAAAATATTTAATGATTCATGAATTCTTGTTAACAAATATTTAATTATTGAGATGATCTAATCTAACTATTCATCAATTCTATTTGGAAAAGTCAGATATTATTTTGAAATTTATGTCATAGATAAAAGTAAGTTTAATTTAAATAAAGTTGAAGTACTTAATCAGTTTAATGCAATTTGACTGCATTTTCCTGGTATTTTGATCAATTTTTTTTTCTTTTTTCATATTGTTTACTTGAGTGAAGGCTTAAAACCCACAATTAAACTATTTTAATTTTAAATTTTTTTATTGAATTATTGGGAGTGTAAGTTTCCTCCTATATGAATTATTACCTAATGATCGGTGAAATATATCTGGATCAAATATTTATCTACAAATGCTTCTAGGTACGTTGGGATATAAAATATATGTCCATTGACATATATAACGGGTTTATTAACTGACACATTATCTTTTATTTTTTTAAAAATATTTTCTAATTAATTCGTTGAGTCCTAAAACTCTCTCCTTTCAAGTCAGAGATATCAACACCTCGGCTGAGATGAGACTACAACTAAGAAGGTGGAGAAGAAAATATTGGTTATCGGGATAGAAAGTAAATAAATTTATATGGTGATAATTTTTATTTTAACCTAATATTAATTTATAACTTTGTCACGGTGATTGTTTTTCCACATGGAGTGCTACATGACAGAATTCTTAAACAAAAGAGAAAGTGTAATATGTAAGCAGTCATATATTATTGAAGTGTGTTTTACAACTATTAGATGATAGCCCAGGTAGCAAATTTACACTATATAATTCAGATATGAAACTCTAAAGTTGAAACAATTTAGATATATTTTTTACTGTTAGCTCTTTTTATAAAAGCTAACAGCTAGAGTTTATTAAATATTTGACAAAAATTAGAAGTCCTCTCATCATACTAATTCTAAAATTATTATTTCATACTTGCCTCTTATTGTACTAATTCTAAAATTATTATTTCATACTTGTTGATTTTTTTCCCAATTTTTTTTAACAATTCTTCTCATCTGCTAACACCCCACCCCCACCCCCCTCCGTCCATTTAGAAATGATGGATAAATTCTCACGTTAAAAATAAATTTGAGATTAGAATAACTCTTTTGAAAAAATATATGTGAGTTGTGAGCGAGTAGACACATATTTTACAATAAAATTAGTTTGCATCACTGTAGACAGAACCATCAAAATATATTAATAACAAAACTTTTTTCAAGATATTGATCAACATTCAAGATTGTTAAAAGAGTAATTGAATTCTATTCCTAAGGGCGGGGGGGGGGGGGGGGAGAAAAAAAAAACCCACATATATATCAAAAAATTGTGGCATCCGAATCGATTTTTGTGCATCTCGATTAATTTTATGAAATATCCATCACCTCGCACTAGAAACATATAACAAATAATTTTATCCATCAAAGCTAGAATAGTATAGATGGAAAAAAATCATCCAGTATTTTGATTTTTCAATTTTTCTTTTCTAGCAAATTAAAAAAACACAAAACACACACACACGAGGTGATTTCTTATTATGTGTCTAAGTATTAGTGGATAGAGTAACTAAGTAATTATTATGATATGGTGAGAGAGATAACTCGTGAATTAGTCCAAATATATGTAAGTTGATTCGAACATCACAATTGTAAAAAGAGGAAAAGGAGGAGAGAACAATTAATGAAAAAGAGCAAATATCGAATGAAACTAGCAAGAAAATCACATAAACCATGAAAAGGCTTTTCACTGTCAATTATTTCTGTTTTTCAAAGTGAAATTGTAATAATAATAATAAGAACAAAAAAAGACGTTGGTTAAGATTACGTATAACTCTAAGAGGGGTGAATTTATATATATATTTTTCAATTACGTCAGTTAAAAGGTAATTCTATGTACAAACATTAATTGATAACATTTTAAAATGGAAAACAATATATATATATATATATATATATATATATATACACACACACACACACACATTGTTTCAGACTAAAATTCTCTTTAACTATGGCCAAAGAAAGTAATGAAACAAAACATGTCAAAATATACAATATAAGGAAATCTTTTAATTAAAATTAGAAGTGCAGTCGAAACTTTGTGCAGACAATAATAGATAACGTTAAAGAAATGAAAAATTGTCTTCTATTAGTAGGTCAAAATATATTGATATATAGTGTACAAGGAAATATTTACTTGGGTTTATTAATAATGAAGTGTTCAATTAATCATCAAGAACCAAATTTGTATACTCTTAGATTTATTGACTAGAGTATACATAACTTAAACTTTGATTGCATTTGAAAATCTATATATATCGTCGATGTATAAAGATATTAAACATATCCAAATTACTAGATGTTAGAGACAACTCTAATATGACTAGAAGAAGAACAAAAAATAAGTTGTAACCCCAACATAACATAAAGTAAATATATAAAGAAAAGTAACATAATTATGCATATGATAATTAAAATTCAAGTCTTACATAGTTGCAAGATTAACTTAAAAGAGAATACTAAAAAAACACTAGTTGTATACCACTAATTAACCCTTTTTTCATCCGCTTCCCAATCTTCAAATACCCTTTAAAACATTTCAAACCTTCAATTCAGTCTTGAAAAATTGCCAGATTGAACATCATCCCAATCTGAGCTCCAAATCTGGGCCATTTGGATCATCGTTACATTCCAATCGGAGCTCCAAATCTATGTCATTCGAATCATCATTGTAATCATTAGCGATTTCCTCGATCTGATCAATCATATTGAACATCATCGTAATCTGCTAAAACGAGAGGGAAGGAAAAAATATGTGAGTGATTGTATGTAGAAAATAACAATTATTAACCATATTAACAAGTGCATATCTGATTCTCCAAAAATAGTTCATTTTTTGAGGTTTCAACACAAATATACAAATATTTTTAAAGAATTCGTGTAACATATAGTTAATTAATAGGAAATGAAAGCTGACCTCATCTGTAAATGTAGCATTCTCGTTTTCATTTTGCATGTCTTGTAGGATTTGTTCTTGCTCAGGATTATAGCAATTAGCACAAATCCTATTGTTCAACTCTGAATGCATTTGCAAAATTTCAGCATGCAATCTTTCATTTTCCAAACGAAGAATCCCACGTTCTTCCATATTCCTTTGGACCTGAAATTTGTGTAATGATATATTCAAAGATATATTTGACCTTTATATATAAATAGTTTAATTATTAAGCAACCATCAAAATTTTATAATAAGAACCTGGATGTCGCATCTTTTGTTGTCAAACCAAATTTTGATTTGCGTAGGGTCAAGCTCGAGCTCATCACTCAGTTACTCTATCACATGATCTTCCCGAACTGACATCTTACGAAATATCCTGGTCAGAAAACAAAAATTATAATGCAGAAAAATGAATTAAAACCCCCCTAAAAAGTAACAAAACAAAGAGGAAAATTAATAAATGACAAGAAAGGAAAATCGAGAGAGATATGAACATCTTCTGTCATTAGACAAGAAAAATACGTTGCTAATCCTATTTGAATTAAAAAATTCTTGTTAATTACAAGAAAGACATAGTTGCTTCCATTTTTTATAGTGTATGACATGTTGAGCATCAATTAAGAAAATATAACCAGATAAGAAATCATTCTTTTTCATGATTTACATAATTGTATTTAACCATTTTGTTTTACTTTCTTTATAAGTAGTGAAGTGAACCATGTAATTTTGTTATGTGACACACTAAAGAACATCATAAATAAGTAAAAATCTATAGAAATTTAAAAAGATAAATAAAAGAACCGAAAAAATATAATTTATCTATCAAACTCACTCTTCAAGTTTGTTAATTGCTTGTTCATATGAATATCGATATATTGATTTCTCATTCTCTTAATCAGAATTTGGCACAAGAATTTCATCATCTTGAGAAGCCATGAATGATCAAAAAATGAAATGAGAGAGAAGATAAAAATGTGACGGACGAATAAATAATTCATAATGAAGAACATATATATAGAAAAATAATTTGACAAATTTCAGAGTTATTGAATATTTCACGTAAAAATTATTTGATGATTCATGAATTCTTGTTAAACATTTAATTATTGAGATTATCTAATCTAACTACTCATTAATACTATTAGGAAATGTTAGATATTATTTTAAGATTTATGTCATAGATAAAAGAAAGTTTAATTAAAATAAAGCTAAAATGCTTAATCAGTTTAATGCAATCTGACTGCACTTTCCTCATATTTTGGTCAATCATTTTTTTTTTTTCACATTTTCTGCTAGAGTGAAGGTTTTAAAACACAATTAAACTTTTTCAGTTTTTGAGTTTCTTATTGAATTAAATGTAAATTTCCTCCTACATGAATTATTATCATATAACTAGTGAAATACATCTAGACGTTGATTAGACCAAATATTTGTCTACAAATGCTTCTAGCTACTTTTGGACATAAAATATATGTCCACTGACATATGTAACGAGTTTATTAGCTAACACATTATCTTTTTTTTTTTAAATATTTTCTGATTGATTCTTTAAGACCTTAGTCTCTCCCTTTCAAGTTAGAGATATTAACACCACGACTGTGATGAGACTATAACTGAGAAGGTGGAGAAGAAAATATTGATTATCAGGATAAAAAATAAACTAATTTGTAGCGTGATAATTTTTGCCTTTAACATAATTTTTTAACCTAATATTAATTTATTTAACTTTTTTTCAGTAGTTCTTTTTCCATATAGAATGCTCCATGACAAAATTCTTAAACAAAAGAGATAGTTCACATGAACTATTAGATGATAGTTCAGATAACAAATTTATATTTTTAATAATTTGAATATGAAACTCAAAAATTGAAATAATTTAAATATATTTAAGACTTTTAACTCTTTTTATAAAAGCTAACAACTAGAGTTTATTAAACATTTGACAAAGATTAGAAATACTCTATACATTACCATCAAAATATATTAATAACAAAACTTGTTTCAAGATTTTGATAAACATTCAAGATAGTTAAAAGAGTAACTAAAGTCTATTGCTAAAAGGGAAAGAAAAAAAAAATCCAAATTGTACATGCATGTCAATAGTTTAATTAAAATAACAAGAGCTTAGATTTTTTTTTTTTATAATTGTGGTATTCGGGCCAACTTTTGTGTATCTCGACTAATTTTATGAAACACCCACCACCTTTTAATAGCAACATGTATCAGATAACTCTATTAACCAAGATTAGGATAGTATAGGTGGAAAAAAAATCACTTAGTGTTTTGATGTTTCAATTTTTCTTTCCTAGCAAAAAAATCACAAAACACACACACTAGCTGATTTCTTATTGTGTGTCTAAATTTTAGTGGACAGAGTTACCAAGTAGTATTTATTATTATAAGATAACTTGTGAATTATTTCAGGAGTATTCAAGTTAATCCGAACACCATAATCAGCCAGTGATTTGCCAGCTTGGATTTCAGTTGTTGATGCGTTTAATTATTCTAACAGCAAGAATGTTTTGTCAAAAAAACTATAATTAGCTACAAAGTTCATCGTTAATTGCTCGTATCTAACATAATCTTTTATAATATAAAACTTCTATAACTATCTCTACCCTTAATTGAGGATATGTATAATCAACTATATATGCTAGCTAGTATTTAAAATTTTTTTCGATTCAATATGAAATTTGAAAAAAGAAAGAATGTTTTGAATTGCGATCTTCAACAAATTATATATATCCGTGTGACTATAAATCATCTCATTGTATTTGCTCTTATTCTATAGATCACGATGAAAACTCTAACAGAGATTTTTAGTGGGGGATGATGAACCATGTGGACAAGGTGCTTGATGAAACTTCCAAAGAAATAAACCCGATTTAGTGAAGCGCATATCAAGCTTGTGGCATAATCAAAATTTTCATCGACGCAATGTCATAAAGAAATAAATTCACTAAGAAACTAATTTAGACATCCATCACATCTTACTACTTGTTCAAACTTCCTATGATATGTATGTCGACCGTACCACTACCTCACAGAGGTACAAAGATTATTTTCGATAAGATCCTTAACTCAAAAATAAACAGTCCAGAGAAGTATATATAAAAAACAAAATAACTGAAAATACTATAGACAACTGGTCAAATCACCCTAAACATTATTCAGTGTTGGTACTAATAAATTTTTATAATGTTCATTTTCTTGAAGCATCAAAATCTATGTTTGCCGTTATGGAATATCTAGGTTTCGAAGAGGTTGACTTAGGTATACAAGGTAGGGATCAATGTCAAACTTCCAACCATCTTAAGATTCTTTTTGTATTTAATATCTTTGTCATTAAATTGTAACTGACATCAACAAATAACTATTTCGGGAAACACCAAGAAGCTCCCATCAACTTTAAGAAATGTCTACTATTTTGTTATTTATAACACCAACTCTTTTAGATATAACGACTACAATATACATAACTCTGACTCAATAAGAGCAACAAAATATGTCGTGTATTCCCACAAAATAGATCTAGGATGGGTAGAGTGTACGGAGTCCGCGTCACTACTTCAGAAGTGAGTAAAAAGACCGTTTTCAATAAACCCTTGACTCAAGACATAAGTTAAACTCTGATTAGATTTTAAATTTTATATATTATCAGTGTGTAATGATCTTAATCATATCCAATTAACTAGATGTTAGAGGCAATTCTAAAACTGCCTTCTTTACCTATACCTTATTAAACTATGAGTAGAAGAAGAATAAAAAGTTAGTTGTAACTTCGTTTTTGGGTTAAATGAAGGCAAATAAAAACTAGAAATTCGGTAATGCCAACATAACATAAATATATGAAAAAAGTAACATACTTATGCATATGATAATTAAAATTCAAAAATAACATAGTTATGCATATAATAATTAAAATCCTTGTTCTACATAGTTGCAACATTAAACTTGAGAGAATACTAAAAAACCTAGTTAAATACCACTCAACCCTCTTATCATTCACTTTTCGATCTTTAAATACCCTACAAATAATTCCAATTCAATCTTGAAAAATTACGAGATCGAACATCATCCCAATCTGAGCTCCAAATCTGGGCCATTTGGATCTTCATTACATTCCAATCGGAGCTCCAAATCTATGCCATTCGGATCATTGTCGATGTCATCAGGGTCTTCCTCAAAATTAGCAACCATATTGGACATCCTCGTAATCTGTTAGAAGAGGGAGAAGGAAAAAGTATGTGAGTGATTGTATGTAAAAAATAATATTTATTAACCATATTAATATATAAGTGCATATCTATTCCTCCAGAAGTAGTTCATTTTTTAAGGTTTCAACATGAATGCATAAATATTTTTAAAGAGTCCGAGCAACATATAATTAATTAATTGGAAATGAAAACAAACCTCTTCCGTTAATCTACTATTCTCATTTTGCAAGTCTTGTAGGATTTTTTGTTCTTGCTCAGCTTTATTGTAATTAGCACAAATCCTTTCGTTCAACTCAGAATACAGTTGCAAACTCTCAGCATGCAATCTTTCATTTTCCAAACGTAGAATCTCATTTTCATCCATATCCCTTTGGGCCTGAAATTCGTGTAATGATATATACAAAGATATATTTGACCTTTATATACATATAAATAGTTTAATTTTTAAGTGATCACAAAAATTTTACAATAAAAACCTGGATGTGATATCTTTTGTTGTCAAACCAAATTTTGATTTGCGTAGGGTCAATCTCTAGCTCGTCACTTAGTTTCTCTATTACATGATCTTCTGGATCTGGCATCTTACTAAACATTCTGGATAGAAAATAAAAATTATAATACAAAAAAATAATTGATAAAAAATAATAAAAGGAACAAAACAAGGAAGAAGATTAACAAATGACAAGAAAGGAAACTCGAAAGAGATATGAACATTTTCTCTCATTAGACAATAAAAATATGTTGCTAGATTTATTTGGATTAAAAAAATCTTTTTAATTTGTACCTTTAAGAAGGACATAATTTCTTTCATCTTTTGTAGTGTATGGCAGTTTGAGCATTGATTAAAAAAATATAACAAGATAAGAAATTATCATTTTTCATGATTTACGTTATTGTGTTAAACCACTTTGTTTTACTTTCTTTACAATTGGTGAAGTGAAACATTTGACAAGTCAAATTTCCATTCTAGTAGTGAAATGCACAAAAAGCTATGATAGACATAGTAAAAAAACCTAGAGAACATGTAATTTTGTTATGTGACACACTAAAGAACATCATAAATAAGTAAAAACCTAAAAAAAATTAAAAGATAAATAAAAGAGTCAAAAAAATATAATTTATCTAACAAACTCACCCTTCAAGCTTTTTAATTGCTTGTTCAAACTCATTCTCTTGATCAGAATTTGACCTAACGTTTTCATCATTTTGAGAAGCCATGAATGATCGAAAAAGGAAATGAGAGAGAAGATAAAAATGTGATGGACAAATAAAGAATTCTCAATGAAGAATATATATATAGAAAAAATTTGACCAATATCAGAGTTATTAAATCTCTCAAGTAAAAAATATTTAATGATTCATGAATTCTTGTTAACAAATATTTAATTATTGAGATGATCTAATCTAACTATTCATCTATTCTATTGGGAAAAGTCAGATATTATATTGAAATTTATGCCATAGATAAAAGTAAGTTTAATTTAAATAAAGCTGAAGTACTTAATCAGTTTAATGCAATTTGACTGCATTTTACTGGTATTTTGATCAATCTTTTTTTCTTTTTTCATATTGTTTACTTGAGTGAAAGCTTAAAACCCACAATTAAACTATTTTAATTTTAAATTTTTTTATTGAATTATTGGGAGTGTATGTTTCCTCCTATATGAATTATTACCTAATGATCGGTGAAATATATCTGGATCAAATATTTATCTACAAATGCTTCTAGGTACGTTTGGATATAAAATATATGTCCATTGACATATATAAGGGGTTTATTAACTGACACATTATCTTTTATTTTTTAAAAAATATTTTATAATTAATTCGTTAAGTACTAAAACTCTCTCCTTTCAAGTCAGAGATATCAACACCTCGGCTGAGATGAGACTACAACTAAGAAAGTGGAGAAGAAAATATTGGTTATCGGGATAGAAAATAAATTAATTTATATGGTGATAATTTTTATTTTAACCTAATATTAATTTATAACTTTGTCACAGTGATTGTTTTTCCACATGGAGTGCTACATGACAGAATTCTTAAACAAAAGAAAAAGTGTAATATGTAAGCCGTCATATATTATTGAAGTGTGTTTCACAACTATTAGATGATAGCCCACGTAGCAAATTTACACTCTATATAATTCAGATATGAAACTCAAAAGTAGAAACAATTTAGATATATTTTTTACTTTTAGCTCTTTTTATAAAAGCTAACAGCTAGAGTTTATTAAACATTTGACAGAAATTAGAAGTCCTCTCATCATACTAATTCTAAAATTATTATTTCATACTTTCCTCTTATCTACTAATTCTAAAATTATTATTTCATACTTATTGATTTTTTCCCCAATTTTTTTAACAATTTTTCTCATCTGCTAACCCCCCTCCCTCCATTTAGAAATGATGGATAAATTCTCACGTTAAAAAATAAATTTGAGATTAGAATAAGTCTTTTGTAAAAATATTTGTGAGGTGTGAGCGAATATACACATATTTTACAATAAAATTAGTTTACATCACTGCATACAGTACCATCAAAATATACTAATAACAAAACTTTTTTCAAGATATTCATCAACATTCAAGATTGTTAAAAGAGTAATTGAATTCTATTCCTAAGGGGGGAAGAAAAAAAAATCCCACATATATATCAAAAAATTGTGGCATCCGAATCGATTTTTGTGCATCTCGATTGATTTTATAAAATATCCATCACTTCGCACTAGCAACATATAACAGATAATTTTATCCATCAAAACTAGAATAGTATAGATAGAAAAAAATCATCCAGTATTTTGATTTTTCAATTTTTCTTTTCTAGCAAATTAAAAAAACACAAAACACACACATACGAGGTGATTTCTTATTATGTGTCTAAGTATTAGTGGATAGAGTAACTACGTATTTATTATGATATGGTGAGAGAGATAACTCGTGAAATAGTTCAAATATATGTAAGTTGATTCGAACATCATAATTGTAAAAAGAGGAAAAGGAGGAGAGAACAATTAATGAAAAAGAGCAAATATCGAATGAAACTAGCAAGAAAATCACATAAACCATGAAAAGGCATTTCTCTGTTAATTATTTCTGTTTTTCAAAGTGAAACTATAATAATAATAATAAGAACAAAAAAAGATGTTGGTTATGATTACGTATAACTCTAAGAGGGGTGAATTTATATATATAGTTTTCAATTACGTCAATTAAAAGATAATTCTATGTACAAACATTAATTGATAACATTTTAAAATGGAAAACAATATATATATATATATACACAAACACATTGTTTCAGACTAAAATTCTCTTTAACTATGGCCAAAGAAAGTAATGAAACAAAACATGTCAAAATATACAATATAAGGAAATCTTTTACTTAAAATAATAAGTGCAGTCGAAACTTTGTGCAGACAATAATTGATAACGTTAAAGAAATGAAAAATTGTCTTCTATTAGTAGGTCAAAATATATTGATATATAGTGTACAAGGAAATATTTACATGGTTTTATTAATAACGAAGTGTTCAATTAATCATCAAGAACCAAATTTGTATATTCTTAGATTTATTGACTAGAGTATACATAACTTAAACTTTGATTGCATTTGAAAATCTATATATATCGTCGATGTATAAAGATATTAGACATATCCAAATTACTAGATGTTAGAGACAACTCTAATATGACTAGAACAAGAACAAAAAATAAGTTGTAACCCCAACATAACATAAAGTAAATATATAAAGAAAAGTAACATAGTTATGCATATGATAATTAAAATTCAAGTCTTACATAGTTGCAAGATTAACTTAAAAGAGAATACTAAAAAAACACTAGTTGAATACCACTAATTAACCCTTTTTTCATTCGCTTACCAATCTTCAAATACTCTTTAAAACGTTTCAAACCTTCAATTCAGTCTTGAAAAATTGCCAGATTGAACATCATCCCAATCTGAGCTCCAAATCTGGGCCATTTGGATCATCGTTACATTCCAATCGGAGCTCCAAATCTATGTCATTCGAATCATCATTGTAATCATTAGCGATTTCCTCGATATGATCAATCATATTGAACATCATCGTAATCTGTTAAAACGAGAGGGAAGGAAAATATATGTGAGTGATTGTATGTAGAAAATAACAATTATTAACCATATTAACAAGTGCATATCTGATTCTCCAAAAATAGTTCAATTTTTGAGGTTTCAACACAAATATACAAATATTTTTAAAGAATTCGTGTAACATATAGTTAATTAATAGGAAATGAAAGCTGACCTCATCTGTAATTGTAGCATTCTCGTTTTCATTTTGCATGTCTTGTAGGATTTGTTCTTGCTCAGGATTATAACAATTAGCACAAATCCTATTGTTAAACTCTGAGTGCATTTGCAAAATTTCAGCATGCAATCTTTCATTTTCCAAACGAAGAATCTCACGTTCTTCCATATTCCTTTAAACCTGAAATTTGTGTAATGATATATTCAAAGATATATTTGACCTTTATATATAAATAGTTTAATTATTAAGCAACCATCAAAATTTTATAATAAGAACCTGGATGTCGCATCTTTTGTTGTCAAACCAAATTTTGATTTGCGTAGGGTCAAGCTCGAGCTCATCACTCAGTTGCTCTATCACATGATCTTCCCGAACTGACATCTTACGAAATATCCTGGTCAGAAAACAAAAATTATAATGCAGAAAAATGAATTAAAAACCCCCTAAAAAGTAACAAAACAATGAGGAAAATTAATAAATGACAAGAAAGGAAAATCAAGAGAGAAATGAACATCTTCTGTCATTAGACAAGAAAAATACGTTGCTAATCCTATTTGAATTAAAAAATTCTTGTTAATTACAAGAAAGACATAGTAGCTTCCACTTTTTATAGTGTATGACATTTTGAGCATCAATTAAAAAAATATAACAAGATAAGAAATCATTCTTTTTCATGATTTACGTAATTGTATTTAACCATTTTGGTTTACTTTCTTTATAAGTAGTGAAGTGAACTATGTAATTTTGTTATGTGACACACTAAAGAACATCATAAATAAGTAAAAACCTATAGAAATTTAAAAAGATAAATAAAAGAGTCGAAAAAATATAATTTATCTATCAAACTCACTCTTCAAGTTTGTTAATTGCTTGTTCATATGAATATCGATATATTGATTTCTCATTCTCTTGATCAGAATTTGGCAAAAGATTTTCATCATCTTGAGAAGCCATGAATGATCAAAAAATGAAATGAGAGAGAAGATAAAAATGTGACGGACGAATAAAGAATTCATAATGAAGAACATATATATAGAAAAATAATTTGACAAATTTCAGAGTTATTAAATATTTCACGTAAAAAATATTTTATGATTCATGAATTCTTGTTAAACATTTAATTATTGAGATTATCTAATCTAACTACTCATTAATACTATTAGGAAAAGTTAGATATTATTTTAAGATTTATGTCATAGATAAAAGTAAGTTTAATTTAAATAAAGCTAAAGTACTTAATCAGTTTAATGCAATCTGACTGCACTTTTCTCATATTTTGGTCAATTTTTTTTTTTTTGTTTTTTATTCACATTTTCTGCTAGAGTGAAGGCTTTAAAACACAATTAAACTTTTTCAGTTTTCAAGTTTCATATTGAATTAAGTGTAAATTTCCTCCTACATGAATTATTATCATATAACTAGTGAAATACATCTAGACGTTGAATAGACCAAATATTTGTCTACAAATGCTTCTTGGTACTTTTGGACATAAAATATATGTCCACTGACATATGTAACGAGTTTATTAGCTAACACATTATCTTTTCTTTTTTAAATATTTTCTGATTGATTCTTTAAGACCTTAGTCTCTCCCTTTCAAGTTAGAGATATTAACACCACGACTGTGATGAGACTATAACTGAGAAGGTGGAGAAGAAAATATTGATCATCAGGATAAAAAATAAACTAATTTTTAGCGTGATAATTTTTTCCTTTAACATAATTTTTTAACCTAATATTAGTTTATTTAAGTTTTTTTGAGTAGTTCTTTTTCCACATAGAATGCTCCATGACAAAATTCTTAAACAAAAGAGATAGTTCACATGAACTATTAGATGATAGTTCAGATAACAAATTTATATTTTTAATAATTTGAATATGAAACTCAAAAATTGAAATAATTAAAATATATTTTAGACTTTTAACTCTTTTTATAAAAGCTAACAACTAGAGTTTATTAAACATTTGACAAAGATTAGAAATACTGTATACATTACCATCAAAATATATTAATAACAAAACTTGTTTCAAGATTTTGATCAACATTCAAGATAGTTAAAAGAGTAACAAAAGTCTATTGCTAAAAGGGAAAGAAAAAAAAATTCCAAATTGTACATGCATGTCAATAGTTTAATTAAAATAACAAGAGCTTAGATTTTTTTTTTTATAATTGTGGTATTCGGGTCAACTTTTGTGTATCTCGATTAATTTTATGAAACACCCACAACCTTTTAATAGGAACATGTATCAGATAACTCTATTAAACAAGATTAGGATAGTATAGGTGGAAAAAAATCACTTAGTGTTTTGATTTTTCAATTTTTCTTTGCTAGCAAAAAAATCACAAAACACACACACTAGCTGATTTCTTATTGTGTGTCTAAATTTGAGTGGACAGAGTTACCAAGTAGTATTTATTATTATAAGATAACTTCTGAATTAGTTCAGGAGTATTCAAGTTGATCCGAACACCATAATCAGCCAGTGATTTGCCAGCTTGGGTTTCAGTTGCTGATGCGTTTAATTATTCTAACAACAATAATGTTTAGTCAAAAAAACTAAAATTAGCTACGAAGTTCATCGTTAATTGCTCGTATCTAACATAATCTTTTGTAATATATAACTTCTATAACTATCTCTACCCTTAATTGAGGATATGTATAATCAACTATATAATCTAGCTAGTGTTTACCAAATTGTTTGATTCTATACGAAATTTGAAAAAAGAAGGAATGTTTTGAATTGCGATCTTCATCAAATTATATATATCCGTGTTACTATAAATCATCTCATTGTATTTGCTCTTATTCTATAGATCACGATGAAAACTCTAACAGAGATTTTTAGTGGGGTACGATGAACCATGTGGACAAGGTGTTTGATGAAACTTCCAAAGAAATAAACCCGATTTAATGAAGCGCATATCAAGCTAGTGGCACAATCAAAATTTCCATCGACGCAATGTTATAAAGAAATAAATTCACCGAGAAACTAATTCAGACATCCATCACATCTTAATACTTGTTCAAACTTTCTATGATATGTATGTCGATCGTACCACTACCTCACAGAGGTACAAAGATTATTTTCGATAAGATCCTTAACTCAAAAATAAACAGTCCAGAGAAGTATATATAAAAAACGAAATAACTGAAAATACTATAGACAACTGGACAAATCACCCTAAACATTATTCAGTGTTGGTACAAATACATTTTTATAATGTTCATTTTATTGAAGCATCAAAATCTATCTTTGCCGTTATTGAATATCTAGGTTTCGAAGAAGTTGACTTAGGTATACAAGGTAGGGATCAATGTCAAACTTCCAACCATATTAAGATTCTTTTTGTATTTAATATCTTTGTCATGAAATTGTAACTGACATCAACAAATAACTATTTAGGGAAACAACAAGAAGCTCCCATCAACTTTAAGAAATGTGTACAATTTTGTTATTTATAACACCAACTCTTTCAGATATATCGACTACAATATACATAACTCTGACTCAATAAGAGCAACAAAATATGTCGTGTATTCCCACTAAATAGATCTAGGGTGGGTAGAGTGTACGTAGTCCGCGTCACTACTTCAGAAGTGAGTAAAAAGACCATTTTCGATAAACCCTCGACTCAAGACATAAGTTAAACTCTGATTAGATTTTAAATTTTATATATTATCAGTGTGTAATGATCTTAATCATATCCAACTAACTAGATGTTAGAGACAATTCAAAAACTGCCTTCTTTACTTATACCTTAAACTATGAGTAGAAGAAAATAAAAAGTTAGTTGTAACTTCGTTTTTGGGTTAAATGAAGGCAAATAAAAACTAGAAATTCGGTAATGCCAACATAACATAAATATATGAAAAAAGTAACATACTTATGCATATGATAATTAAAATTCAAAAGTAACATAGTTATGAATATAATAATTAAAATCCTTGTTCTACATAGTTGCAACATTAAACTTGAGAGAATACTAAAAAACCTAGTTAAATACCACTCAACCCTCTTATCATTCACTTTTCGATCTTTAAATAGCCTTCAAATAATTTTAATTCAATTTTGAAAAATTATGAGATCGAACATCATCCCAATCTGAGCTCCAAATCTGGGCCATTTGGATCATCATTACATTCCAATCGGAGCTCCAAATCTATGCCATTCGGATCATTGTCGCTGTCATCAGGGTCTTCCTCAAAATGAGCAACCATATTGGACATCCTCGTAATCTGTTAGAAGAGGGAGAAGGAAAAAATATGTGACTGATTGTATGCAAGAAATAATAATTATTAACCATATTAATATTTTTAAAGAGTTCGAGCAACCTATAGTTAATTAATAGGAAATGAAAAATGACCTCTTTTGTTAATCTGTCTTTCTCATTTTGCAATTATTGTAGGATTTCTCGTTTCTGCTCAGCATTATTACAATTAGCACAAATCCTTTTGTTCAACTCTGAATACATTTGCAAATTCTCAGCATGCAATCTTTCATTTTCCAAACGAAGAATCCCACGTTCTTCCATATCCCTTTGGACATGAAATTTGTGTAATGATATATTCAAAGATATATTTGACCTTTATATATAAATAGTTTAATTATCAAGCAACCATCAAAATATTATAATAAGAACCTGGATGTCGCATCTTTTGTTGTCAAACCAAATTTTGATTTGCGTAGGGTCAAGCTCGAGCTCATCACTCAGTTGCTCTATAACATGATCTTCTGGAACTGACATCTTACGAAATATCCTAGTCAAAAAACAAAAATTATAATCCAGAAAAATGAATCAAACCCCCCCCTAAAAGTAACAAAACAATGAGGAAAATTAATAAATGACAAGAAAGGAAAATCGAGAGAGATATGAACATCTTCTGTCATTAGACAAGAAAAATACGTTGCTAATCCTATTTGAATTAAAAAATTCTTGTTAATTACAAGAAAGACATAGTTGCTTCTATTTATTATAGTGTATGACATTTTGAGCATCAATTAAAAAAATATAACAAGATAAGAAATCATTCTTTTTCATGATTTACGTAATTGTATTTAACCATTTTGTTTTACTTTCTTTATAAGTAATGAAGTGAACCATGTAATTTTGTTATGTGACACACTAAAGAACATCATAAATAAGTAAGAACCTATAGAAATTTAAAAAGATAAATAAAAGAGCCGAAAAAATTATAATTTATCTATCAAACTCACTCTTCAAGTTTGTTAATTGCTTGTTCATATGAATATCGATATATTGATTTCTCATTCTCTTGATTAGAATTTGTCACAAGATTTTCATCATCTTGAGAAGCCATGAATGATCAAAAAATGAAATGAGAGAGAACATAAAAATGTGACGGACGAATAAAGAATTCATAATGAAGAACATATATATAGAAAAATAATTTGACAAATTTCAGAGTTATTAAATTTTTCACATAAAAAATATTTGATGATTCATAAATTCTTGTTAAACATTTAATTATTGAGATTATCTAATCTAACTACTCATTAATACTATTAGGAAAAGTTAGATATTATTTTAAGATTTATGTCATAGATAAAAGAAAGTTTAATTAAAATAAAGCTAAAGTGCTTAATCAGTTTAATGCAATCTGACTGCACTTTTCTCATATTTTGGTCAATCTTTTTTTCTTTTTTCTTTTTTTCACATTTTCTGCTAGAGTGAAGGCTTTAAAACACAATTAAACTTTTTTAGTTTTCGAGTTTCTTATTGAATTAACTGTAAATTTCCTCCTACATGAATTATAATCATATAACTAGTGAAATACATCTAGACGTTGATTAGACCAAATATTTGTCAACAAATACTTCTAGGTACTTTTGGACATAAAATCTATGTCCACTAACATATGTAACTCGTTTATTAGCTAACACATTATCTTTTCTTTTTTAAATATTTTTTGATTGATTCTTTAAGACCTTAGTCTCTCCCTTTCAAGTTAGAGATATTTACACCACGACTAACCACTAGAGTTGACATGGTGGTTCAGCGCCATGTCCCTTAAGCAAGAGGTCGGGGGTTCGATCCCAGCCTCTGACGAATGGAGTGAACTCTGTGGCCAGTTCTCTACCGCTTAGTGCGCTGACAGAGGAACGGAGAATTAGTCTCACGGCTGCCGGCTATGGAGATACCTTGGGAAATGAAAAAAAAAGATATTAACACCCCGACTGCGATGAGACTATAACTGAGAAGGTGGAGAAGAAAATATTGATTATCAGGATAAAATATAAACTAATTTGTAGCTTGATAATTTTTGCCGTTAACATAATTTTTTAACCAAATATTAATTTATTTAACTTTTTTTTCAGTAGTTCTTTTTCCAATAGAATGCTCCATGACAAAATTCTTAAACAAAAGAGATAGTTCACATGATCTATTAGATGATAGTTCAGATAACAAATTTACATTTTTAATAATTTGAATATGAAACTCAAAAATTGAAATAATTTAAATATATTTTAGACTTTTAACTCTTTTTATAAAAGCTAACAACTAGAGTTTATTAAACATTTGACAAAGATTAGAAATACTGTATACATTACCATCAAAATATATTAATAACAAAACTTGTTTCAAGATTTTGATCAACATTCAAGATAGTTAAAAGAGTAACTAAAGTCTATTGCTAAAAGGGAAAGAAAAAAAAAATCCAAATTGTACATGCATGTCAATAGTTTAATTAGAATAACAAGAGCGTATATTTTTTTTATATTTTTTTTTTATAATTGTGGTATTCGGGTCAACTTTTGTCTATCTCGACAAATTTTATGAAACACCCACCACCTTTTAATAGCAACATGTATCAGATAAGTCTATTAACCATGATTAGGATAGTATAGGTGGAAAAAAATCACTTAGTGTTTTGATGATTCAATTTTTCTTTCCTCGCAAAAATATCACAAAACACACACACTAGGTGATTTCTTATTGTGTGTCTAAATTTTAGTCGACAGAGTTACCAAGTAGTATTTATTATTATAAGATAACTTGTGAATTAGTTCAGGAGTATTCAAGTTGATCCGAACACTATAATCAGCCAGTGATTTGCCAGCTTGGGATTCAGTTGCTGATGCATTTAATTATTCTAACAACAAGAATGTTTTGTCAAAAAAACTATAATTAGCTACGAAGTTCATCGTTAATTGCTCGTATCTAACATAATCTTTTGTAATATAAAACTTCTATAACGATCTCTACCCTTAATTGAGGATATCTATTATCAACTATATAAGCTAGCTAGTCTTTAAAAAATTGTTTGATTCTATACGAAATTTGAAAAAAGAAGGAATGTTTTGAATTGCGATCTTCATCAAATTATATATATCCGTGCGACTATAAATCATCTCATTGTATTTGCTCTTATTCAATAGATCACGATGAAAACTCTAACAGAGATTTTTAGTGGGGGACGATGAACCATGTGGACTAGGTGCTTGATGAAACTTCCAAAGAAATAAACCCGATTTAATGAAGCGCATATCAAGCTAGTGGCACAATCAAAATTTTCATCGACGCAATGTTATAAAGAAATAAATTCACCAAGAAACTAATTCAGACATCTATCACATCTTACTACTTGTTCAAACTTCCTATGATATGTATGTCGATCGTACCACTACCTCACAGAGGTACAAAATTTATTTTCGATAAGATCCTTAACTCAAAAATAAACAGTCCAGAGAAGTATATATAAAAAATAAAATAACTGAAAATACTCTAAACAACTGGACAAATCACCCTAAACATTATTCAGTGTTGTCACTAATAAATTTTTATTATGTTCATTTTATTGAAGCATCAAAATCTATCTTTGCCGTTATGGAATATCTACGTTTCGAAGAGGTTGACTTAGGTATACAAGGTAGGGATCAATGTCAAACTTCAAACCATATTAAGTTTCTTTTTGTATTTAATACCTTTGTCATGAAATTGTAACTGACATCAACAAATAACTATTTAGGGAAACAACAAGAAGCTCCCATTAACTTTAAGAAATGTGTACTATTTTGTTATTTATAACACCAACTCTTTCAGACATATCGACTACAATATACATAACTCTGACTCAATAAGAGAATCAAAATATGTCGTGTATTCCCACAAAATAGATCTAGGGTGGGTAGAGTGTACGTAGTACGCGTCACTACTTCAGAAGTGAGTAAAAAGACCGTTTTCGCTAAACCCTCGACTCAAGACATAAGTTAAACTCTGATTAGATTTTAAATTTTATAGATTGTCAGTGTGCAATGATCTTAATCATATCCAATTAACTAGATGTTAGAGACAATTCTAAAACTGACTTCTTTACTTATACCTTAAACTATGAGTAGAAGAAAATAAAAAGTTAGTTGCAACTTCGTTTTTTGGTTAAATGAAGGCAAATAAAAACTAGAAATTCGGTAATGCCAAAATAACATAAATATATGAAAATAGTAACATACTTATGCATATGATAATTAAAATTTAAAAGTAACATCGTTATGAATATAATAATTAAAATCCATGTTCTACATAGTTGCAACATTAAACATGAGAGAATACTAAAAAACCTAGTTAAATACCACTCAACCCTCTTATCATTCACTTTTCGATCTTTAAATAGCCTTCAAATAATTTTAATTCAATTTTAAAAAATTATGAGATCGAACATCATCCCAATCTGAGCTCCAAATCTGGGCCATTTGGATCATCATTACATTCCAATCGGAGCTCCAAATCTATGCCATTCGGATCATTGTCGCTGTCATCAGGGTCTTCCTCAAAATGAGCAACCATATTGGACATCCTCGTAATCTGTTAGAAGAGGGAGAAGGAAAAAATATGTGACTTATTGTATGAAAGAAATAATAATTATTAACCATATTAATAAGTGCATACCAAATTCTCCAGAAGTAGTTCATTTTTAAAGGTTTTAATACGAATACATAAATATTTTTAAAGAGTTCGAGCAACCTATAGTTAATTAATAGGAAATGAAAAATGACCTCTTCTGTTAATCTGTCTTTCTCATTTTGCAATTATTGTAGGATTTTTCGTTTCTGCTCAGCATTATTACAATTAGCACAAATCCTTTTGTTCAACTCTGAATACATTTGCAAATTCTCAGCATGCAATCTTTCATTTTCCAAACGAAGAATCCCACGTTCTTCCATATCCCTTTGGACCTGAAAATTGTGTAATGATATATTCAAAGATATATTTGACCTTTATATATAAATAGTTTAATTATCAAGCAACCATCAAAATTTTATAATAAGAACCTGGATGTCGCATCTTTTGTTGTCAAACCAAATTTTGATTTGCGTAGGGTCAAGCTCGAGCTCATCACTCAGTTGCTCTATCACATGATCTTCTGGAACTGACATCTTCCGAAATATCCTGGTCAGAAAATAAAAATTATAATGCAGAAAAATGAATTAAAAAACCCCCTAAAAGTAATCAAACAAAGAGGAAAATTAATAAATGACAAGAAAGGAAAATCGAGAGAGATATGAACATCTTCTGTCATTAGACAAGAAAAATACGTTGCTAATCCTACTTGAATTAAAAAATTCTTGTTAATTACAAGAAAGACATAGTTGCTTCGATTTTTTATAGTGTATGACATTTTGAGCATCAATTAAAAAAATATAACAAGATAAGAAATCATTCTTTTTCATGATTTACGTAATTGTATATAACCATTTTGTTTTACTTTGTTTATAAGTAGTGAAGTGAACCATGTAATTTTGTTATGTGACACACTAAAGAACATCATAAATAAGTAAAAACGTATAGAAATTTAAAAAGATAAATAAAAGAGCCGAAAAAAATATAATTTATCTATCAAACTCACTCTTCAAGTTTGTTAATTGCTTGTTCATATGAATATCGATATATAGATTTCTCATTCTCTTGATCAGAATTTGGCACAAGATTTTCATCATCTTGATAAGCCATGAATGATCAAAAAATGAAATGAGAGAGAAGATAAAAATGTGACGGACGAATAAAGAATTCATAATGAACAACATATATATAGAAAAATAATTTGACAAATTTCAGAGTTATTAAATATTTCACGTAAAAAATATTTGATGATTCATAAATTCTTGTTAAACATTTAATTATTGAGATTATCTAATCTAACTACTCATTAATACTATTAGGAAAAGTTAGATATTATTTTAAGATTTATGTCATAGAAAAAAGAAAGTTTAATTAAAATAAACCTAAAGTGCTTAATCAGTTTAATGCAATCTGACTGCACTTTTCTCATATTTTGGTCAATCTTTTTTTTTTTCTTTTTTTTACATTTTCTGCTAGAGTGAAGGCTTTAAAACACAATTAAGCTTTTTCAGTTTTCGAGTTTCTTATTGAATTAACTGTAAATTTCCTCCTACATGAATTATTATCATATAACTAGTGAAATACATCTAGACGTTGATTAGACCAAATATTTGTCTACAAATACTTCTAGGTACTTTTGAACATAAAATATATGTCCACTAACATATGTAACGAGTTTATTAGATAACACATTATCTTTTCTCTTTTAAATATTTTCTGATTGATTCTTTAAGACCTTAGTCTCTGCCTTTCAAGTTAGAGATATTAACACCACGTCTAACCACTAGAGATGGCATGGTGGTTCAGCGCCATGTCCCTTAAGCTAGATGTCGGGGGATCGATCACAGCCTTTGACGAATGGAGCGAAATCTGTGGCCAGTTCCCTACCGCTTAGTGTGCTGACAGAGGAACGGAGCATTAGTATCACGGCTGCCGGCTGTGGGGATACCTTGGGAAACCAAAAAAAAAGATATTAACACCACGACTGCGATGAGACTATAACTGAGAAGGTGGAGAAGAAAATATTGATTATCAGGATAAAATATAAACTAATTTGTAGCGTGATAATTTTTGCCTTTAACATAATTTTTTAACCAAATATTAATTTATTTAACTTTTTTTCAGTAGTTCTTTTTCCAATAGAATGCTCCATGACAAAATTCTTAAACAAAAGAGATAGTTCACATGAGCTATTAGATGATAGTTCAGATAACAAATTTACATTTTTAATAATTTGAATATGAAACTTAAAAATTGAAATAATTTAAATATATTTTAGACTTTTAACTCTTTTTATTAAAGCTAACAACTAGAGTTTATTAAACATTTGACAAAGATTAGAAATACTGTATAGATTACCATCAAAATATATTAATAACAAAACTTGTTTCAAGATTTTGATCAACATTCAAGATAGTTAAAAGAGTAACTAAAGTCTATTGCTAAAAGGGAAAGAAAAAAAAAATCCAAATTGTACATGCATGTCAATAGTTTAATTAAAATAACAAGAGCTTAGATTTTTTTATTTTTTTTTATAATTGTGGTATTCGGGTCAACTTTTGTGTATCTCGACTAATTTTATGAAACACCCACCACCTTTTAATAGCAACATGTATCAGATAACTCTATTAACCAAGATTAGGATAGTATAGGTGGAAAAAAATCACTTAGTGTTTTGATGTTTCAATTTTTCTTTCCTAGCAAAAAAATCACAAAACACACACACTAGGTGATTTCTTATTGTGTGTCTAAATTTTTGTGGACAGAGTTACCAAGTAGTATTTATTATTATAAGATAACTTGTGAATTAGTTCAAGAGTATTCAAGTTGATCCGAACACAATAATCAGCCAGTGATTTGCCAGCTTGGGTTTTAGTTCCTGATGCGTTTAATTATTCTAACAACAAGATTGTTTTGTCAAAAAAACTATAATTAGCTACGAAGTTCATCGTTAATTGCTCGTATCTAACATAATCTTTTGTAATATAAAACTTCTATAACTATCTCTACCCTTAGTTGAGGATATGTATAATCAACTATATAAGCTAGCTAGTCTTTAAAAAATTGTTTGATTCTATACCAAATTTGAAAAAAGAAGGAATGTTTTGAATTGCGATCTTCATCAAATTATATATATCCGAGTGACTATAAATCATCTCATTGTATTTGTCCTTATTCTATAGATCACGATGAAAATTCTAACAGAGATTTTTAGTGGGGGACGATGAACCATGTGGACTAGGTGCTTGATGAAACTTCCAAAGAAATAAACCCGATTTAATGAAGCGCATATCAAGCTAGTGGCATAATCAAAATTTTCATCTACGCAATGTTATAAAGAAATAAATTCACCAAGAAAATAATTCAGACATCCATCACATTTTACTACTTGTTCAAACTTCCTATGATATGTATGTCGATCGTACCACTACCTCACAGAGGTACAAAGATTATTTTTGATAAGATCCTTAACTCAAAAATAAACAGTCCAGAGAAGTATATATAAAAAACGAAATAACTGAAAATACTATAGACAACTGGACAAATCACCCTAAACATTATTCAGTGTTGTCACTAATAAATTTTCATTATGTTCATTTTATTGAAGCATCAAAATCTATCTTTGCCGTTATGGAATATCTAGGTTTCGAAGAGGTTGACTTAGGTATACAAAGTAGGGATCAATGTCAAACTTCCAATCATATTAAGATTCTTTTTTTGTTTAATATCTTTTTCATGAAATTTTAACTGACATCAACAAATAACTATTTAGGAAAACAACAAAAAGCTCCCGTCAACTTTAAGAAATGTGCACAATTTTGTTATTTATAACACCAACTCTTTCAGATATATCGACTACAATATACATAACTCTGACTCAATAAGAGCAACAAAATATGTCGTGTATTCCCACAAAATAGATCTAGGGTGGGTAGAGTGTACGTAGTCCGCGTCACTACTTCAGAAGTGAGTAAAAAGACCGTTTTCGATAAACCCTCGATTCAAGACATAAGTTAAACTCTGATTAGATTTTAAATTTTATATATTATCAGTGTGTAATGATCTTAATCATATCCAATTAACTAGATGTTAGAGACAATTCTAAAACTGCCTTCTTTTCTTATACCTTAAACTATGAGTAGAAGAAAATAAAAAGTTAGTTGTAACTTCGTTTTTGGGTTAAATGAAGGCAAATAAAAACTAGAAATTCGGTAATGCCAACATAACATAAATATATGAAAAAGTAACATACTTATGCATATGATAATTAAAATTCAAAAGTAACATAGTTATGAATATAATAATTAAAATCCTTGTTCTACATAGTTGCAACATTAAACTTGAGGGAATACTAAAAAACCTAGTTAAATACCACTCAACCCTCTTATCATTCACTTTTCGATCTTTAAATATCCTTCAAATAATTTTAATTCAATTTTGAAAAATTATGAGATCGAACATCGTCCCAATCTGAGCTCCAAATTAGTGTCATTTGGATCATCATTACATTCCAATCGGAGCTCCAAATATATGCCATTCGGATCATTGTCGCTGTCATCAGGGTCTTCCTCAAAATGAGCAACTATATTGGACATCCTCGTAATCTGTTAGAAGAGGGTGAAGGAAAAAATATGTGACTGATTGTATGCAAGAAATAATAATTATTAACCATATTAATAAGTGCATATCAAATTCTCCAGAAGTAGTTCATTTTAAAAGGTTTTAATACGAATACATAAATATTTTTAATGAGTTCGAGCAACCTATTGTTAATTAATAGGAAATGAAAAATGACCTCTTCTGTTAATTTGTCTTTCTCATTTTGCAATTTTTGTAGGATTTTTCGTTTCTGCTCAGCATTATTACAATTAGCACAAATCCTTTTGTTCAACTCTGAATACACTTGCAAATTCTCAGCATGCAATCTTTCATTTTCCAAACGAAGAATCCCACGTTCTTCCATATCTCTTTGGACCTGAAATTTGTGTAATGATATATTCAAAGATATATTTGACCTTTATATATAAATAGTTTAATTATTAAGCAACCATCAAAATTTTATAATAAGAATCTGGATGTCGCATCTTTTGTTGTCAAACCAAATTTTGATTTGCGTAGGGTCAAGCTCGAGCTCATCACTCAGTTGCTCTATCACATGATCTTCTGGAACTGACATCTTACGAAATATCCTGGTCAGAAAACATAAATTATAATGCAGAAAAATGAATTAAAAAACCCCCTAAAAGTAACAAAACAAAGAGGAAAATTAATAAATGACAAGAAAGGAAAATCGAGAGAGATATGAACATCTTCTGTCATTAGACAAGAAAAATACGTTGCTAATCCTATTTGAATTAAAAAATTCTTGTTAATTACAAGAAAGACATAGTTGCTTCCATTTTTTATAGTGTATGACATTTTGAGCATCAATTAAAAAAATATAACAAGATAAGAAATCATCCTTTTTCATGATTTACGTAATTGTATTTAACCATTTTGTTTTTCTTTCTTTATAAGTAGTGAAGTGAACCATGTAATTTTGTTATGTGACACACTAAAGAACATCATAAATAAGTAAAAACCTATAGAAATTTAAAAAGATAAATAAAAGAGCCGAAAAAAATATAATTTATCTATCAAACTCACTATTCAAATTTGTTAATTGCTTGTTCATATGAATATCGATATATTGATTTCTCATTCTCTTGATCAGAATTTGGCACAAGATTTTCATCAACTTAAGAAGCCATGAATGATCAAAAAATAAAATGAGAGAGAAGATAAAAATGTGACGGACGAATAAAGAATTCATAATGAACAACATATATATAGAAAAATAATTTGACAAATTTCAGAGTTATTAAATATTTCACGTAAAAAATATTTGATGATTTATAAATTCTTGTTAAACATTTAATTATTGAGATTATCTAATCTAACTACTCATTAATACTATTAGGTTCGTGCCTTTGTCGTTGAGCGGCTTCTAACAATAACTACTCTAATTATTGAGTTCGTGCCTTTGTCGTTGAGCCGCTTCTTCAAATCCATTGCACTCATTCATCACATTCGATTGACGACATCTTAAAAGACTTTCGCCAACAAATCTCTTTCTTTTCACTTTTCACTTTTCTCTTGAACTCTCCATCGCCTTACGGTGCCCGTGAGGGTTTTCACCAATAAGACTCTCTCATTTTCATTTCTCTCAACTCACCAGCGCCTTATGGTGCCTGCGAGGGTTTTCACCAATAAGACTCTCTCATTTTCATTTCTCTCAACTCACCATCGCCTTATGATGCCCATGGGGGTTTTCACCAATAAGGCTCTCTCATTTTGTATTTCTTTCCTGATTTCTTATGCTGAGGGAGACACGTGGTACCTCACAATGCATCATCATATCCATTGTATGCTTAACCTTAACATTATCAAAAATTGATCTGAAGGACTTTCTTTGATTGTAACTTGGCTTTTGGATAAGGTTAGAAAAGGATGGCGAGGGGTTCAAACGACACTTGAAGTGGGGGTGGGACTTACAACTTTTGGAATCGACTCAAACAACACATTAACTCATGCCCCAATTTTGTTGACTGGGTGAATCTTAAATCTTTATTTGGTTGGACCGATCCCGAAATAGGACAGCCTACATATCTCACTCCCGAGAGAGGAGAATCAGGTCGCACGTAGTTCCATCAGCTTGTTCTTTGTTTTGATTTGATTTTTTTTCTTTTATTTCCGAACTCTTTCTTTTATTCTTATTTTCTTGACATTTATCTTTGACTCTATTTTGATTCCAAAAGAGGGATATGAAAGAAAAATAAAACGAAGCTCAAACGGGTAAACAAAGAATGACACAATGTTGGGATAGAAGAATAAAATGCCTTCATCATATCAATCTTCAAAAAATGCAAGTACTAAACATGCAATAAAATCAACAAAGGATCAAATATCATACATAATATCTTTTGACCGCATCAGCATTGATAGCCATTTCTGCCATTTTGCCTTCAATATCTGTCAAATATAAGGCTCCATTGGGCAACACTTTCTTCACAACAAAGGGACCTTGCCAGTTAGGGGAGAACTTGCCTTTCGCTTCAACCTGGTGAGGAAGGATACGTCTCAATACCAACTGACCAACTTCAAAATTCTTGGGACGGACCTTTTTATTATACGCTCGAGCCATCCTCCTCTGATACAACTGGCCATGACACACGGACGTTAGCCTTTTTTCCTCGATCAAACTCAAATGTTCCAGTCGGGTTTTTACCCATTCGTTATCATCAATCTCTGCTTCTACAATGACTCGAAGAGAGGGAATTTTAACTTCTGCAGGGATGACCGCTTCTGTCCCATACACTAATAAATATGGAGTTGCCCCTGTTGAAGTGCGAACAGTGGTGCGATAACCTAGCAATGTAAACGGCAACTTTTCATGCCACTGTCTAGACCCTTGTACCATTTTTCGCAGTATATTTTTTATATTTTTATTGGCGGCTTCTACAGCACCATCGGCCTTTGGGTGATATGGAGTAAAATTTCGATGTGCGATCTTAAACTGTTGACATACTTCTTGCATCAAATGACTATTGAGATTGGCAGCATTGTCTTTAATGATCATCTTTGGAATTCCAAATCTACAAATGATATTGGCATGAACAAAGTCTACCAAAGCCTTGTAAAGTAGTCAATGGCTACCAAAATGAATCTATGTCCATTTGATGCCTTCGGCTCAATCGGTCCAATCACATCCATTCCCCAAGCCACGAACGGCCATGGAGTGGCCATTGCATGCAACTTAACAGGAGGAGAACGTATCAGATCGCCGTGCACCTGACATTGATGACACTTTCGAACAAATTGAATAGAATCCCTCTCCATAGTAAGCCAGTAATAACCTGCTCGAAGAATCTTCTTTGACAAGACATGCCCATTCATATGCGACCCGCATACTCCAGAGTGTATTTCAACCATGATTGTCGAGGCTTCTCTTGCATCTACACACCTCAAAAGTCCCATATCTGGGGTTCTCTTATATAAGATTCCCCCACTTAGGAAAAATCCATTAGCCAAATGCCTAATAGTCCTCTTTTGATCGTTGGTGGCATATGCTGGGTATTCTCCTGACTGAATGTACCGCTTGATATCCAAGAACCAGGGTTCTCCATCGAGCTCTTCTTCAATCGCATTACAGTAAGCATGCTGATCACGACTCTTTATATGCACCGGATCGATGTAAGCTTTATTAGGATGTTGGAGCATTGAAGACAGAGTGGCTAAAGCATCAGCAATTTCATTATGAATCCTTGGAATATGCCTAAATTTTACTAACACAAAACATTGACATAGCTCCTGCAAGCATTATCGATACGGGATGAGCTTCGGATCTCGCATCTCCCAATCTCCTTGAATTTGATGGACGAGCAAATCCAAATCTCCCAACACCAATAATTCTTGGACTCCCATATCAACAGCTAACCTCAAACCAAGAATGCAGGCTTCATACTCTGCCATATTGTTAGTACAGTAGAATCAAAGTTGTGCTATTACCGGGAAATGTTGTCCCGATTCAGAGATAAGAACCGCACCTATTACGACTCCTTTCATATTAACAACTCCATCGAAGAACAACTTCCAACCTGGATCAACATATATAACGACTTCATCGACACATGACACTTCTTCGTCAGGAAAATATGTCTTCAATGGCTCGTACTCTTCATCGATGGGATTCTCAGCAAGATGATCTGCCAAGGCTTGGGATTTCATGGCGTTTTGAGTCACATATACAATGTCAAACTCGGTAAGTAATATTTTCCACTTTGCCAATCAACCTGTCGGCATAGGCTTCTGAAAGATATACTTCAAAGGATCCATGCGGGAGATGAGATAAGTAGTATAGGATGAGAGATAGTGCTTCAACTTTTGTGCTACCCAAGTTAGGGCACAACACGTCCTTTCAAGAAGAGTATACCTGGCCTCATATACGGTAAACTTCTTGCTAAGATAATAAATAGCCTGTTATATTTTGCATGTGACATCATGTTGACCCAGGACACAACCGAAAGAATTGTCCATGACTGATAAATATAAGATCAAAGGACTACCAGGCTCCGGGGGTACCAGCACGGGCGGATTTGACAAATATCTTTTGATTCGATTGAACGTTTCCTGACATTCTTCAGTCCATTTTACCGCAACACTCTTTTTCATCAACTTGAATATGGGCTCACAAGTGGTTGTGAGTTGAGCAATAAACCTGCTAATGTAGTTCAGTCTACTAAGAAAACTCATCACCTCCGTCCTATTCTTGGGCGGGGGAAAATCCTGACTGGCTTTGATTTTTGAGGGATCCAATTCAATTCCCCGACGGCTGACTACAAACCCCAACAACTTTCCAGACGAAACTCCAAATGCATATTTTGTCGGGTTGAGTTTGAGATTATACCTGCGAAGCCTTTCAAAGAACTTTCTTAAATCTTTAACATGGTCGGCCAGACTTTTTGGCTTAATAATCACATCATTCACGTATACCTCAATCTCCTTATGCATCATATCATGAAACATAGTGGTCATGGCTCTCATGTATGTTGCTCCCATATTCTTCAAACTGAACGGCATCACTCGATAACAATAGGTCCCCCATGGTATGATAAAAGACGTCTTCTCCGCGTCTTCATCATCCATAATGATCTGGTGATATCCAGCATAGCAATCCATAAAAGAGGCAACCTCGTGTTTAGCACAGTTGTCTAACAAAATATGGATGTTGGGAAGTGGAAAATCATCTTTCGGACTTGCTCTGTTTAAATCACGGTAATCAACACACACTCGAATTTTGCCATCTTTCTTTGGTACGGGAACAACATTGGATAACCACATGGGATAACGAGCCACTCGAATTACTTTGGCTTCAAGTTGTTTCATGATTTCCTCTTTGATTTTAATACTTACATCAGTTTTGAACTTCCTCAACTTCTGTTTGACAGGAGGGAATGCGGGATCAGTTGGCAATTTGTGAACTACTAATTCAGTGCTTAAACCAGGCATATCATCATAAGACCATGCAAAAACATCCTTATAATCAATTAATGCTTGAATCATTCTATCTTTTAGCTGCGGCAAAGCATGTACACTGATTTTAGTTTACCTAACATCTTCTTGATCTCCTAGATTTATTGGCTCAGTCTCATTCAAATTAGGATTCGTTTTGTCTTCAAACTGTTCCAACTCTTTGCTTATTTCTTCTAGTGCTTCTTCTTCATCATATTCCCCATCTTGCTTCATTACATCTTGATTAGTTTGGATTTTAAGGTCAGGATGAAAATTCTACATGCATGTCATGTCATTAGAATCAGCATAAAGAGAACTGTATATACAAAGCAAAAAGAAGAAAACAAAATATATTAGGCACGAATCAAAAGGGACATTGCATTTCATTAAATAAAAAGATAGAAGAGTTTAAACATAGATACCAACATAACATAAACAACACTAAAAATACGAATTACAACCCTGAAATAACTCGGATAAACAGAAATAAAAAAAAAAAAACTACCAAAACTCCCTCCTGACGGGAAGATGAGTGACTTCCCAATTATAGAGCCGGACAGCTGGACCTATGAATTGCACGTCTGTCATACTGGTACCTTCTCCTGCTTCGACCATATCAATATTAATAAAAGGGTTCTGGCAGTCATCAACCAATTCAACTTCAAATTCCACATGCTTCGTGACACCGCTCTTAACAAATGATTCACTGAGTAGTGGCATTGGGCGAGGGAGTGACCA
The DNA here is from genome assembly GCA_030864215.1 of Capsicum pubescens. NCBI lineage: Eukaryota > Viridiplantae > Streptophyta > Magnoliopsida > Solanales > Solanaceae > Capsicum > Capsicum pubescens. The sequence goes on along the minus strand of CM061549.1, from coordinate 304,465,097 downwards.
TGTTTCCTTTTTCTTTCCCTTGACTTTCTTCAGATCTTCAGCCGTAGGCTCAAATCCCAGACCAAACGTGCCCACGTTCTCACTTGGACATATGGGATGAACTATACCGTGCAGAGACGCTCCCAAACCCTTTCCTGGCTCAAATCCGTATTTCCAAAGTTCACTCACCATCATGATAGAAACGGAAGACAATTGTGGTCCCGGTATAACCTGCCATTCAAGAATACGATTCACTGGCACTGTATCAAAAATTTGATAGACGATTGTATCCTCTATGTTATTTGCTTCAATAAGAGACAATGGAGAATCTTCGTAGGCGGACAAATCTCCTTCACCGTGAATAACTACCCCTTGCCTATCACGCTCAAACTTAATCATTTGGTGCAGTGTTGATGCAACCGCCTTGGCCTTGTAGATCCATGACCTTTCCAACAACAGATTGTAAGAGGATTCTATATTCAATACTTGAAAATTTATGGCGAACTCAACAGGCCCTATGATCAACATTAGTTCTATTTCGCCAATGGAGTTTGATTTTGCACCATCGAAAGCCCTAACACATACATTGTTGGGCCTGATCCTTTCAGCACCGATATTCAACTTTTGCAAAGTAGAAATAGGGAAAATGTTTGCACCTGAACCTCCATCAATCATAACATGAGTGACATAGAAATCTTCACACTTCACTGTAATGTAAAGGCCCCGGTTATGCCCTGTACCTTCAACAGGCAATTCATCGTCAGAAAAGCTGATCTGATTGACCTCAAAGATTTTTCCTACCATTTTCTCAAGCTGGTTGATTGTTACCTCCCTAGGAACATATGCTTCATTTAATGCCTTCAGTAAAACATCACGATGCTCGTTGGAGTGCAACAACAAAGATAAAAGGGAAATTTGAGCAGGGGTTTTCTTCAACTGGTCTATTATTGAATACTCTGGCAACTTCATCTTTTTCAAATATTCTTTGGCTTCTTCTCCAGTGATAGGATTTTTGATAGATGACGGTCCACTCATCATTGGCTTGGACTTTCTTAAGCTTTCAGGCACGAAACATCTTCCTGACCTAGATAAACCCCTTACCTCATCTACATCTTCCACAACTTTTTTCCCGTGATAGGTCATCACAGTCCGCCCATAATTCCAGGGAACTCTTTTCGTATCAACTATCGGAGGTTGGGTCACCGGTTTGAGGACAATAGGCACTGCCAGCGCTCCTTTCTCCGTCAAGATGGGCTGACTCAGAGCTCCCACCACTGTCAACTTAGGTTTATCTTGACTTAAATCAACATACCTTCTGGCGCCTTGTACTGTGATCAGGGGTTTCTTTGTGCTTTCTTGGGCTTTATCTTCTCTCATTCCTTCCCGGTTCAATGATATTGCTTTCAAATACTCCGCTACATTTACTGATTTCTCCTCAGTGTTCTGTATCTTGACAATAGGCTTATAACCCCTCGAAGACTCTTTTCCATCATATATCACTTCTAACATATTGGCTTCAGCATGGGTTGGCAACGGATTCTAGTTAATGTTTGGACCCTCCGGGGCCTGGACCAGCATCTGATTTGTGTCAATTAAATCTTGGACAACTCTCTTTAAATGCCAGCATTTCTCAATATCATGGCCTGGCATATCAGAACAGTACACATACCTTAAAGAATAATCGAGATTCCTCGGTGGTGGATTTGAAAGCCTTCCTTGAATTGGGCTTAAGACCTTCAACTTTCTCAACCTATCAAACAAGCTACCATATGACTCCCCAAGAGGTGTGAATTGATTTTTGACCGCCTTCTCTTTCCTATATTCGGGCCTAGGTTGAAAACTGGGTCTGGAAGGGTTTTGGTAATTTGGTGGAGCGAATGGGTGATTTTGTGGGGCTTGCGCGCGCCACTGCAGGTAAAAAGGGGTTTGGGCATATGGTTGCGTGCTATATACTGGGTACGGGGGTGGTGGAATGGAATATAAAGGGTTTTGTGGAGGGTAGTAATGGTGGGAAGGAATATATGGAGCTTGGGCGTAGACTTGGGCTTGGGATTGGGGATAGGGGCGAGGTGGTCTTTTGGGATAGGAATGGGTTCCAGCTACGACAGTCGCCACGTCCTCTTTCTTCTTTTTACCTCCAAATACGCTAGATCCACCTTGAATCGCTTGTGTGGTGGCTTTTAATGCGGCAAAACTCACTATTCGGCCGGTCTTAATTCCATCCTCTATCATCTCCCCCATTTTAAGGACTTCCATAAAAGACTTTCCCATTGCCGGAAGTAAATGTTGAAAATAGGTCTCATCCTGCACCTGAATGAAAACTTCTACCAACTTACTTTCTTTCATTGGAGGCTTTACCCTGGCGGCCTGTTCACGCCACCTTATCGCGTATTCCCTAAAACCTTCAGTACTCTTTTTCTTCATGTTGACCAAGGATTTTTCGTCCGAAATCAGGTCGATGTTATACTGAAAATGTTGAACAAATTCAGATGCCAAATCATCCCAGCTGTTCCATTTATCGATATCTCGATCGATAAACCATTCTGAGGCCAGATCTGAAAGACTCTCGCCAAAAAAGGCCATGAGAAGTTATTCCTTTCCTCCTGCAGCCCTCAACTGGTTGCAATAGCGTCTCAAGTGTTCCACGGGGTCACCGTGTCCTGCATACTTCTCGAACTTTAGCATTTTAAAACCGAGGGGAAGGTTGATGTATGGGAACATGCACAAATCTTTATAAGAAACACTCTTATAACCTCCGATTCCCTGCAAATTTCTCATTGCCTGTTCTAAACTTTTCAACTTCCGCGCTATGACTTCCTGTTCCTCTGTTGCGACAGGTTTCTCTGAATCAAATGGAAATGCAAGTGGCTGAGTGTACCCATAAGGATCATTCATTCTCAAAGTCGGCTCCGGGGCATAATACTGACTTTCTGGAACCTTCAATACTGGCTCACTGGCAAACTGAGGAAGCCCCATTGTCGGACGCACAACATATGCGGGAGCTTCAGGTGGTGGCGGAGCCACGAATACCGGTGTGATCGGTGGCGCCGGCTGAGCAGTGGGTCTTGATTGGGGAGCTGCCAACGGCACACCAGAACTGCCAGGATAATAATGTCGTGGAGTAAATCCTGGCGCGTGCTCAGTTGACTCAGTAGGAGCAGAGAATTGCGCCTGAGAGAGCGGTGGGCAATTAGAGATATTCCCAAGACCTTCAGGGAGAGGAGGAGGAGGCATTCCGCTGGCCCATGCCCGGTGAAAATCTATCAATTGTTGTCTGAGCCTTACTACCTCATCATTGTGTTCTGAACTTTCTTCCCTGTGATCCAGATCCGGGTCAATGAGCGAATTTTCAATCTCCCTGCTAGCCATGGTGAGCTTTGCTTTGGATCTAGTGAAGTATGGGTGACTAGCCAGAGTGCTGCAAACCTACCACTGTTATCTGAAAGAACATGCTCATCAAAGACGACATCCATTAGGATTAGGGCACACAACAAGCATGGGAATCACATTGGTAAAATTGTCCTAAATTCATGTTCATTTCTACCAGCTTTTGAGGGTAGCGAGGGCATTTCAACATCATCTCGATTTTTATCTACACTCTCTCTTTTTTTATATTTTTTTATATATATATTTTTTATTTTATTTTTTTTGTATCCATCTCTATTCTTTCCACTTCTCTCGTCATCTACCTTTATTTTATTATTCTTAATGGCTTTTGTTTTTTTCTTTAAAAGAGGAAAAAATAATGAAAAACAACGAAACAAAATGATTAGATCGAACCCAAAAGTAGGTTGCCTACGTATCATGTTGTACATGAATCAGATCTTGTGTAGTTCGGGCGGCTTATGCATAAACATCACACAATTGAAGGTTTTTTTTTTCACGAGAAACGAAAACAAGTAAACAAAAGAAAGACGTAACATCCAAACATTTCGATGAAAGACAACAAAACATACAACGAATCTGGGACCACTTTAAAACTAAACAACAAATACAAAACAACATTCTAAACCCCTAACGACATGCTTGCAATAAAGACCCAAATATCAAAAACAACTTGACTCCGACTTAACACAGACACCAACCTACAATGACAGATTCATAAAAGACTCAAAACCACATAAATATAAGACATGCTCTTTCCAACTGGTGCTCTGCATGACGTCCCCGACTGAGATGTACCCATTTGTGAAGTCCCCACTTTTCCCATCAGACTTTGCAACATATCCTGCAACGACGTTTTGATACCCGGGAACAAATTTCTCGCCCGTATCCCCGCCTCTTGGAGAGTACACCCGCAAAGGTTTCTCTGACACCCATCCACAGTTGTGATCAAACGTGACAACTGAACTCTTAAAAACTCCAACTTGGCACCCGGATCTTCCTGGTCATCATCCTCTACCATGATTGCTTCTCGTATTCGCCCTCTAAGTTGGGCTAGTAAAGGTCTACTAATGCCACGGGGCAGAGATTGTAGCCAGATTTCATAGTTTTGAGTGCATCCTGGATTTTCCTCGAGAGTATCGACACCTAGCTTTATCGCGTTATTCCAGAATTGCTCATATTTGCTTTCCCCCACGGCTTAGTCTTTAAAGTACTCTACATCCTTTAGAAGGTCCATTATTAGGGGGACGTCTTGCATCCTACCCAACTGACGCATCACCCTTTTTGGACTGTAAGGCCTAGTGCAATTAAGTCCTATCAAAACTAGAAAGAGTTGCATTTGAGAGCCAATCAAGATTTTCTTAGGACGAAACCACATATAGCACCAAAGAATGTTGTTTGGAGTTCATGATTCGAGAAATTCGATCCAAGAATTGACTCCAATAGGAAAAGAAAATTTGTCAAAACGCATTCTTTCTTGCATGGCTTGCACTCGATCATTCAGACAATGGTCGATCACATCTGCTCTAATCAAAGAAGGCGTATGCAAGTGCTCCATCATCCACAACTGCAATATCAGATTACTCCCCTCAAAAAATCGTACCCCCCCTTTTACTTCAGTTAAAGCCTTATATATTTCTGTTAAGATCATTGGTACAATGGTGACCTCATCTTTTTTCTTGAATAAAGCTATCACCACTGATTGTAGACGAGTATTGATACACCTCTCATCTAACGGGAACACTAAGATACCCAACAAAGCCAGACAGAAAACCTCAAGACGACGTTGTTCCCAGATTTTTTTGGTAGTATAGAATTCATCCCAAAAGCAGTCGAAACCCTCTAAGGACCCAAATCTAGCAAACAAATAGTCCAAGGAAATCCAAGATTGTTTGAGACATCCCAGATGCTTGTTATCTTTTAATCCACAGAGTCGAAGGAATTTCTTACGAGTATGATTGCGGGCTAAAATCATCTGCTGACCCATGTAAGTCAACCAAAACAAACGAGATACTTTTGTGAGGGTAGGAGTCAATTCACAACTTCCGAACCTAAATACCAAATTATTTGGATCCCAGAAAGTCAACGCAGCTTCTATTAGATCCGGACGAGGCATGAGATCCATGAGTGTTACAAGATTGCCTAACACTTTCCTCACTTTGTGCTTTTCAGAGTAATTGAACGTGCCCCACCACTTGATCAACTTTTTGGGTACCTTGACAACCATAAGGACTCTAGACTTTGTGGACAGATCCATCCTGTAGTAGCAGATAAGAAATTATCTCAAAAATTTGATAAGAGCAAAAGGTTCACAACCAATGGGAATTTGATGCGGACATACGTCGATGGGACAGACCGCTTCATGACTCCCAATCGCCGAACAGTAACGCTGAATAAAATCAGCCTACTTGGCTAACAACTTTAGGTTATGGGGTAAAAGACCTTGCCTAATACTAAGACGAAGGCCAAAATAAAGGTTACCGGACCCACCGAGGGTTGCCTACGTATCCCGCCCCGAGGGACGGGAATCAGGTATGCGTAGTTCGTCCAGATTGGACACTTAACGATTAACTAATAAATTGACCCAAACTTAAGAGACAACCAAAAACAAACGAGTGAAAAATTTTTGGATTTTCAACTAGACATTTCAACTAAGACTGACACCACCAATTATACAAAAATCTTTTTGGTATTTTGTTTTTGACAAATAAGTAGAAAAGGCAAACAAAACCCTTTTTTTTCATTTTTTTTGTTGAACTTACGGTACTTTGAGAAGATAAATGCAAAACGTAAAAAATCTTTTTGAGATTTGGATCGTGAAGAAAAAAAGCCATAAAGAACTCTAAAATAAACTACGACACTCCTTTTGATTCATTCTTTTCGACTCACTTTTATTTTTCTTTTTTTTTCACACTTTACTTCTAACACATGTTTTCTCCAAATCGGTCCGTCAAATGACCACGGTACTCTCAAAGATGCAACATTTAGCACGTAGGGATTCTTTAAAGGTGAGTCTCCTACAAAGGACCGTGTGGGCCCCACTAGGTCTCAATATGATGCACATAAGAATGACCTAAAGGCTGACCTACGTTGTCGTTTACTAATAAGGCCGTTCGGGGGAGCATATGGTCAATAGTGGCTGCTTTGCTTTCCACCTACTCCATACATCCAACGGCTCCCCCCCTAAAATAAAGGTGACTCAACTAGAGTTTGTGCGCACGACGTGCGCTCCAAGACTTGTTGCAGAAAGAAGGCCGGGGGATGGACTCATGATGACAGAGATAAAGCGGTAACACATAGGATAAATACTATAAACAAAGAGCACGAAAATGCACAAAAGTGAAAACAATAACACAAATAATAATCACAAACAATGCTTACACACTCGTAATGCCAAACAAAGCCGATATGACTCAAAAATAAGCTCGAATTCTGAAATAGTCCCCAGCAGAGTCGCCAGAGCTGTCACACCCCTTTTTTACGTACTCCAAAAGATTATGTTTAAGTGCGAAAGGGTTTTATTATTTAAGTGAAAAGAAATGAAAATTTGTTTCGGAAAAGGATTATTTATATTTTTTTATTCAGAGTCACCACTTGGCATAATCTGGTGTGCCAAGTCACCATTGGAAAATCCTTTTCAAAACCATTTGACTCTTTAAACTAGTTTGCGAACAGAGACTCCGGCTAAGAAATTCTGTTGACCGAGGGGAAGGTGTTAGGCACCCCTCCATCCCGTGGTTCAACCACGGTCTCTTGGTAGAGTGTATCAACTATTTTGGCATTACGAAATGTATAAACCACACAAAAGCACGCAAAATAATCAAACAATAAATAAAACAAAACAAAATGTAAAGTCCAGTCTAATTATTACAACCCGAAATAAAAATACTAAAATAACCTACACTAGTCCTAAACTATGCTTTACCCGATGCCTCGGGCCTTGATCACGAGCATCCTTTGCGTACAAAATTCTTCGGGGCATTCCCCGGTGAGTAAATACAAATTGCCTCGGGGCATTCCCCGGTTAAATAAGTACAATTTAAACTTTTCGCGCAATAAAGTAGAAAGTACCATTCATGCACATATTCAAACACTCCAACAAATTGCTATTACTAAATTTGCCTACCCGGCCTACGTTTGCCTACGCTTTTGCCATTCGTATCATGATACTACTGCATTTCAACCATATTTATATTCAAACCAAATTAAACAAAATGTCTTTAATCAATCCAAAATTCCCAATTTTTATCAAATTCTCAATTCCGCCCCAATTTTATTTTAATACTAAATTTTCACAATTCACCATTTCTATTTCAACGACCCACAATCACTTTTCAACGAAATTAAACAACAAGTCAATATCAAAATAACAACCTATCACCAATCAAGACAACATACATTCATCACCAACAAGTATCAAACATCACCCGAAGCTTAATCCAAACACCAAAGCATAGTAAACAATAAAATAGAAGTGGAAAAGAGTAGAATTGAACCTCGATTGAAGCTTTTATTGTGCCAAAATATGTGATCAAAAGACAAAGTCGGATCCAAAAACTCTCGATTTGAACCTCGGATCGCACCTCAATAACGAACTCGGTTTAATCACCACATCAGACCAAATATTGTAATAACGAAAACCCACAAATGATTTCACCGGAACCAAGTTTAAACGACTACTTCGCCTAGTTTAGAAAGAACAATGGCAAAATCCAGTCCAAAAATATCAATTGACCAAGAACAGAATGCAAAACAAAACCCGCGCCCGACCCGATTCAAGCAGAACCGAAACTGAAATTGTGAAAAATCGAGAAGAACCATACACGAAATCTCATCGAAATCACCCCAAACCTCACTGGAATCGATGGAAAATGGGTCGGGTATTATTGTGGGACGATGGTTTTACAATTTACGGAGAGAAAACAGACGGAAAATCCTGAGACGGGTTTTCGAACAACTCGTCATTTTCCGGTGGGTGAGGCGGTGGTTGGTGGTTTTTGCTACCTTCTCTGGCGGCGATCGACGGTTATCACCAGAGATGGGAGAGCGGAGCGGGTGCCCGTGTTGGCTTGCTGGATGTTGACCGGTGGACGGCTGACGGCAAGGGACAGAGGAGAGATCGTGGGGAGAGAGGAGGAAGATGTGGTGGCCGCATCACTGGCCGGCCGGCGGTGTTCGCCTGTGGTGGTGACTGTTGCTGTCTGGCGGTGCCGGTGATGGAGAGATGTTGATATTTTTTGTTGGTTTAGAGAGAGGGTCGAGAGAGGGAGAGAGGGGGATGATGTTTTTGTATATGCCTGAGGTCCTTCCTCCTCTTCCTCCATTGGTGCGTATAGTACTCTGTGTATATAGGCTGTGAGGGTGGGTATTGGGGTAGGGTAGGTGGGGTAGGGTATGGGGTAGTGATGTGTTATCCAAAATTGATAGGAGGGGTGGTTAATTTTGTTACAAAAGAATAATTGGGGATTAGGTTTGTTAGTGGGTTTGTTATTTTTGTATTTTTATGGGATATAATCATACAGGTGAGGGCACGTGGTAAGACAGGGATAAAAATGTGTAACTTGGGTCTTCGGGAGGGACAGAATTAAGTGTCTACAGTCTACGTCTAGTTCTCGGGCTTTAAACAAAGGCGGAAGTTCTTTCAAAATATTTTCGAAAGATTAAGCATTAATAAGTTATATGAACATACATTAGACCTAACTCAAAACATTTTTCGAAAGGGTAACTTCTCAAAAACTATATTTACAGAACTAACATTTCTTATTAACCATTTGTTGTGCTCTAAAATCTTCTTTTGACATGTCAAGAGAATTCAACAATTTAACTAAGATAAGGTGGGAATTTTTAGGAAGGAGTAAGAATTTTTTTTTAAAAAAAATGAACTATTTAAAGTAAAAAAAAAAAAAAGACTTTATATATATAAATAGTTTAATTTTTAAGCGACCATTAAAATTTTATAATAATAAGAACCTGAATCTGGTATCTTTTGCTGTCAAACCAAATTTTGACTTGTGTTATGTCAAGCCCTAGCTCCCCACTCAGCTGCTCTATTACATCATTTTCTGGATCTGGCATCTTGCTTAACATTCTGATCAGAAAACAAAAATTATAATGATATTAAAACAATTGATAAAAAAACAAAAGAGTAACAAAACAAAGAGGAAAATTAATAAATGACAAGAAAGAAAAAACATGAGAGATATGAACATCTTTTGTCATTAGACAATAAAAAAACGCCGCTAATCCTATTTGGATTAAAGAATTCTTCTTAATTATCATTAATAAATTCATATAGTTACTTTTTAAAAAAATTTATAATAAGATAAGAAATTATCCTCTTTCATGATTTACATAATTATATCAACCTTTTTCTTTTACTTTATTTAAAATTAGTGAAGTGAGAAATATGCTTTTATTTTTAGTCATGTTAAAAACTAAAATCTGAACAAATCATAAACATCACAAATCAATAAATTTGCATACTTGATAAATTCGAAATCAAAACTAAAATGAGAACATTTTTAAAAATTTAAAATGAAAAAATAATTTAGCAACACGAGGTATGACATATATCTTAAAGTTATAGATTTCACTATCCAAAAAAGAATTTTCAACAGAGGTTCAATCAGAATGTCATCGAAATATTTTTGACATGTCAAACTCCCATTCTAAATAATGAGATGCACAAAAAGCTACAAAAGATACCGTAAAGAACATCACAAATGAGTAAAAATCTAAAAAAAAATTAAAACGGAAACAAAATTATTTATTTAACAAACTCACTCTTCAAGTTTTTCGATCACTTGTTCAAATGAATATCGACATATTAATTTTTCATTCTCTTGATCAGAATTTGGCCCAACATTTTCATCATCATGAGAAGCCATGAATGATCGAAAAATGAAATGAGAGAAGATAAAAATATGACGGACAAATAAAGAATTCTTATTATAGAAAATATATATAGGAAAAAAGTTTAACCCGTTTTAGATTTATTAAATCTCTCACATGAAAAATATTTGACGATTCATGAATTTTTGTTCACAAATATTTAGTGTGAAATTATGTAGTCTAACTACTCATTAATACCACCACGAAAAGTCAAACATTTTAATAAAAAATTATTTCACAGATAATATTTAATTTAATTAAAATAAAGATGAGGTGCTTAATTTACTTAATGCAATTTTTGGTTATTGCATCTAAATTTGACTACACTTTTGTAGTCTAGTCAATTTTCTTTTCTTTTTTCAAATTATTTTATAAGAGTTAAAGGATTAAAAAATATACTTAAACTATTTCAATTTTTGAGTTTCATATAACAAAATTATTGGGGGTGTAATAATAAAAAATATACTTAAAACTATTTCAATTTTTTAGTTTCATATAACAAAATTATTGGGATTTGGGGGGAGTGAATTCTTCTCATCTGCGCCCCCCACCCCACCCCACCCAAACCAACACATACACACACCTCCTCAATCTTGATAGTTAGAAATATGAATAAATTGTCACGTTAAAAATAAAATTGAGATTAAAATAATTTTTTTGTAAAAATATTTTTAATTGTGAACGAGTAGACACATATTTTACAACAAAATTAGTTTTCATCACTACATACAGTACCATGAAAATATATTGATAACAAAAATTTAGTTTTAAGATTTTGATCAACATTCAAGATAGTTAAAAGAGTAACTGAAGTTTATTTCTAAGAGGGAAAGAAAAAAAAAATCCCAAATAGTACATGCATGTCAGTAGTTAATTAAAAATATATATATAATCGTGACATCCGAATTGATTTTTGAGAATCTCGACTAATTTTATAAAATATTCATCACCTCGCACTAGCAACATACATCAGATAGTTTTATCCATCAAAATTAGGATAGTATAGATGGGAGGAAATCACCTAGTGTCTTAATTTTTTAATTTTTCTTTTCTAGCAAAGAAAACACAAAACACACATACACTAGGTGATTTTTTATTATGTGTCTATGTATTAGTGAACAAAGTAACTAAGTATTAATTATAATATAGTGAGAGAGATAACTCGTGAATTAGTCCAGGTATATATAAGTTAATTCGAACACTACAATAATTAAAAGAAGAAAATGAGAAGAGAACAATTAAAGAGAAAGAGTAAATATAGAATGAAACATGCAAGAAAATCACATAAACCATGAAAAAGTTTTTCATTGTCAATTATTTCTATTTTTCAAAGTGAAACTTCAATAATAATAAGAACAAAAAAAGACGTTGGTTGAAATTACGTATAACTCTAAGAGGGGAGAATTTATGTAGTTTTCAATTACGTCAATTAAAAGGTAATTCTATGTACAAACATAAATTGATGACATTTTAAAATGAAAAACACACACTCACACACTAATATATATATATATATATATATTAATTGATAACATTTTGCATGTCTTGTAGGATTTGTTCTTGCTCAGGATTATAGCAATTAGCACAAATCCTATTGTTAAACTCTGAATGCATTTGCAAAATCTCAGCATGCAATCTTTCATTTTCCAAACGAAGAATCCCACGTACTTCCATATCCCTTTGAACCTGAAATTTGTGTAATGATATATTCAAAGATATATTTGACCTTTATATATAAATAGTTTAATTATTAAGCAACCATCAAAATTTTATAATAAGAACCTGGATGTCGCATCTTTTGTTGTCAAACCAAATTTTTATTTGCGTAGGGTCAAGCTCGAGCTCATCACTCAGTTGCTCTATCAAATGATCTTCTGGAACTGACATCTTACGAAATATCCTGGTCAGAAAACAAAAATTATAATGCTGAAAAATGAATTAAAAAACCCCTAAAAAGTAACAAAACAAAGAGGAAAATTAATAAATGACAAGAAAGGAAAATCGAGAGAGATATGAACATCTTTTGTCATTAGACAAGAAAAATACGTTGCTAATCCTAATTGAATTAAAAAATTCTTGTTAATTACAAGAAAGACATAGTTGCTTCCATTTTTTATAGTGTATGACATTTTGAGCATCAATTAAAAAAATATAACAAGATAAGAAATCATTCTTTTTCATGATTTACGTAATTGTATTTAACCATTTTGGTTTACTTTCTTTATAAGTAGTGAAGTGAACCATGTAATTTTGTCATGTGACACACTAAAGAACATCATAAATAAGTAAAAACCTATAGAAATTTAAAAAGATAAATAAAAGAGCCGAAAAAAAATATAATTTATCTATTAAACTCACTCTTCAAGTTTGTTAATTGCTTGTTCATATGAATATCGATATATTGATTTCTCATTCTCTTGATCAGAATTTGGCACAAGATTTTCATCATCTTGAGAAGCCATGAATGATCAAAAAATGAAATGAGAGAGAAGATAAAAATGTGACGGACGAATAAAGAATTCATAATGAAGAACATATATATAGAAAAATAATTTGACAAATTTCAGAGTTATTAAATATTTCACGTAAAAAATATTTGATGATTCATGAATTCTTGTTAAACATTTAATTATTGAGATTATCTAATCTAGCTACTCATTAATACTATTAGGAAAAGTTAGATATTATTTTAAGATTTATGTCATAGATTAAAGAAAGTTTAATTAAAATAAAGCTAAAGTGCTTAATCAGTTTAATGCAATCTGACTGCACTTTCCTCATATTTTGGTCAATCTTTTTTTATTTTATTTTTTCACATTTTCTGCTAGAGTGAAGGTTTTAAAACACAATTAAACTTTTTCAGTTTTCGAGTTTCTTATTGAATTAAATGTAAACTTCCTCCTACATGAATTATTATCATATAACTAGTGAAATACATCTAGACGTTGATTAGACCAAATATTTGTCTACAAATGCTTCTAGGTACTTTTGGACATAAAATATATGTCCACTGACATATGTAACAAGTTTATTAGCTAACACATTATCTCTTCTTTTTTAAATATTTTCTGATTGATTCTTTAAGACCTTAGTCTCTCCCTTTCAAGTTAGAGATATTAACACCATGACTGTGATGAGACTATAACTGAGAAGGTGGAGAAGAAAATATTGATTATCAGGATAAAAAATAAACTAATTTGTAGCGTGATAATTTTTGCCTTTAACATAATTTTTTAACCAAATATTAATTTATTTAACTTTTTTTCAGTAGTTCTTTTTCCACATAGAATGCTCCATGACAAAATTCTTAAACAAAAGAGATAGTTCACATGAACTATTAGATGATAGTTCAGATAACAAATTTATATTTTTAATAATTTGAATATGAAACTCAAAAATTGAAATAATTTAAATATATTTTTGAATTTTAACTCTTTTTATAAAAGCTAACAACTAGAGTTTATTAAACATTTGACAAAGATTAGAAATACTGTATACATTACCATCAAAATATATTAATAACAAAACTTGTTTCAAGATTTTGATCAACATTCAAGATAGTTAAAAGAGTAACTAAAGTCTATTGCTAAAAGGGAAAGAATTTTTTTTTCCAAATTGTACATGCATGTCAATAGTTTAATTAAAATAACAAGAGCTTAGATTTTTTTTTTTTTTATAATTGTGGTATTCGGGCCAACTTTTGTGTATCTCGACTAATTTTATGAAACACCCACCACCTTTTAATAGCAACATGTATCAGATAACTCTATTAACCAAGATTAGGATAGTATAGGTGGAAAAAAAATAACTTAGTGTTTTGATGTTTCAATTTTTCTTTGCTAACAAAAAAATTACAAAACACACACACTAGGTGATTTCTTATTGTGTGTCTAAATTTTAGTGGACAGAGTTACCAAGTAGTATTTATTATTATAAGATAACTTGTGAATTAGTTCAGGAGTTTTCAAGTTGATCCGAACACCATAATCAGCCAGTGATTTGCCAGCTTGGGATTTAGTTGCTGATGCATTTAATTATTCTAACAACAAGAATGTTTTGTCAAAAAAACTATAATTAGCTATGAAGTTCATCGTTAATTGCTCGTATCTAATATAATCTTTTGTAATATAAAACTTCTATAACTATCTCTACCCTTAATTGAGGATATGTATAATCAACTATATAAGCTAGCTAGTCTTTAAAAAATTGTTTGATTCTATACGAAATTTGAAAAAAGAAAGAATATTTTGAATTGCGATCTTCATCAAATTATATATATCCGTGTGACTATAAATCATATCATTGTATTTGCTCTTATTCTATAGATCACGATGAAAACTCTTACAGAGATTTTTAGGGGGGGAGGATGAACCATGTGGACAAGGTGCTTGATGAAACTTCCAAAGAAATAAACCCGATTTAATGAAGCGCATATCAAGCTAGTGGCTTCATCAAAATTTTCATCGACGCAATGTTATAAAGAAATAAATTCACTAAGAAACTAATTTAGACATCCATCACATCTTACTACTTCCTATGATATGTATGACGACCGTACCACTACCTCACAGAGGTACAAAGATTATTTTCGATAAGATACTTAACTCAAAAATAAACAGTCCAGAGAAGTATATATAAAAAAAAAAATAACTGAAAATACTATAGACAACTGGACAAATCACCCTAAACATTATTCAGTGTTGGTACTAATAAATTTTTATAATGTTCATTTTATTGAAGCATCAAAATCTATCTTTGCCGTTATGGAATATCTAGGTTTCGAAGAGGTTGACTTAGGTATACAGGGTAGGGATCAATGTCAAACTTCCAACCATCTTAAGATTCTTTTTGTATTTAATATCTTTGTCATGAAATTGTAACTGACATCAACAAATAACTATTTAGGGAAACAACAAGAAGCTCCCATCAACTTTAAGAAATGTCTACTATTTTGTTATTTATAACACCAACTCTTTCAGATATATCGACTACAATATACATAACTCTAACTCAATAAGAGCAACAAAATATGTCGTGTATTCCCACAAAATAGATCTAGGGTGGGTATAGTGTACGGAGTCCACGTCACTACTTCAGAAGTGAGTAAAAAGACCGTTTTCAATAAACCCTTGACTCAAGACATAAGTTAAACTCTAATTAGATTTTAAATTTTATATATTATCAGTGTGTAATGATCTTAATCATATCCAATTAACTAGATGTTAGAGACAATTCTAAAACTGCCTTCTTTACTTATACCTTATTAAACTATGAGTAGAAGAAGAATAAAAAGTTAGTTGTAACTTCGTTTTTGGGTTAAATGAAGGCAAATAAAAACTAGAAATTTGGTAATGCCAACATAACATAAATATATGAAAAAAGTAACATACTTATGCATATGATAATTAAAATTCAAAAATAACATAGTTATGCATATAATAATTAAAATCCTTGTTCTACATTGTTGCAACATTAAACTTGAGAGAATATTAAAAAACCTAGTTAAATACCACTCAATCCTCTTATCATTCACTTTTCGATCTTTAAATACCCTTCAAATAATTCCAATTCAATCTTGAAAAATTACGAGATCGAACATCATCCCAATCTGAGCTCCAAATCTGGGCCATTTGGATCATCATTACATTCCAATCGGAGCTCCAAATCTATGCCATTCGGATCATTGTCGCTGTCATCAGGGTCTTCCTCAAAATTAGCAACCATATTGGACATCCTCGTAATCTGTTAGAAGAGGGAGAAGGAAAAAGTATGTGAGTGATTGTATGTAAAAAATAATATTTATTAACCATATTAATATATAAGTGCATATCTATTCCTCCAGAAGTAGTTCATTTTTTAAGGTTTCAACATGAATGCATAAATATTTTTAAAGAGTCCGAGCAACATATAATTAATTAATTGGAAATGAAAACAAACCTCTTCCGTTAATCTACTATTCTCATTTTGCAAGTCTTGTAGGATTTTTTGTTCTTGCTCAGCTTTATTGTAATTAGCACAAATCCTTTCGTTCAACTCAGAATACAGTTGCAAACTCTCAGCATGCAATCTTTCATTTTCCAAAAGTAGAATCTCATTTTCGTCCATATCCCTTTGGGCCTGAAATTCGTGTAATGATATATACAAAGATATATTTGACCTTTATATACATATAAATAGTTTAATTTTTAAGTGATCGCCAAAATTTTACAATAAAAACCTGGATGTGATATCTTTTGTTGTCAAACCAAATTTTGATTTGCGTAGGGTCAAGCTCTAGCTCGTCACTTAGTTTCTCTATTACATGATATTCTGGATCTGGTATCTTACTAAACATTCTGGATAGAAAATAAAAATTATAATACAGAAAAATAATTAATAAAAAATAATAAAAGGAACAAAACAAAGAAGAAGATTAAGAAATGACAAGAAAGGAAACTCGAAAGAGATATGAACATTTTCTCTCATTAGACAATAAAAATATGTTGCTAGATTTATTTGGATTAAAAAATTCTTTTTAATTTGTACCTTTAAGAAAGACATAATTACTTTCATCTTTTGTAGTGTATGGCAGTTTGAGCATTGATTAAAAAAATATAACAAGATAAGAAATTATCATTTTTCATGATTTACGTTATTGTGTTAAACAACTTTGTTTTACTTTCTTTACAATTGGTGAAGTAAAACATTTGACAAGTCAAATTTCCATTCTAGTAGTGAAATGCACAAAAAGCTATTATAGACATAGTAAAAAAACCTAGAGAACATGTAATTTTGTTATGTGACAAACTAAAGAACATCATAAATAAGTAAAAACCTAAAAAAAATTAAAAGATAAATAAAAGAGTCAAAAAAATATAATTTATCTAACAAACTCACCTTTCAAGCTTTTTAATTGCTTGTTCAAACTCATTCTCTTGATCAAAATTTGACCTAACATTTTCATCATTTTGAGAAGCCATGAATAATCGAAAAATGAAATGAGAGAGAAGATAAAAATGTGATGGACAAATAAAGAATTCTCAATGAAGAATATATATATATAGAAAAAATTTGACCAATATCAGAGTTATTAAATCTCTCAAGTAAAAAATATTTAGTGATTCATGAATTCTTGTTAACAAATATTTAATTATTGAGATGATCTAATCTAACTATTCATCAATTCTATTGGGAAAAGTCAGATATTATTTTGAAATTTATGTCATAGATAAAAGTAAGTTTAATTTAAATAAAGCTGAAGTACTTAATCAGTTTAATGCAATTTGACTGCATTTTTCTGGTATTTTGATCAATCTTTTTTTCTTTTTTCATATTGTTTACTTGAGTGAAGGCTTAAAACCCACAATTAAACTATTTTAATTTTAAATTTTTTTATTGAATTATTGGGAGTGTAAGTTTCCTCCTATATGAATTATTACCTAATGATCGGTGAAATATATCTGGATCAAATTTTTATCTACAAATGCTTCTAGGTACGTTTGGATATAAAATATATGTCCATTGACATATATAAGGGGTTTATTAACTGACACATTATATTTTATTTTTTTAAAAATATTTTCTAATTAATTCGTTAAGTCCTAAAACTCTCTCCTTTCAAGTCAGAGATATCAACACCTCGACTGAGATGAGACTACAACTAAGAAGGTGGAGAAGAAAATATTGGTTATCGGGATAGAAAATAAATTAATTTATATGGTGATAATTTTTATTTTAACCTAATATTAATTTATAACTTTGTCACGGTGATTGTTTTTCCACATGGAGTGCTACATGACAGAATTCTTAAACAAAAGAAAAAGTGTAATATGTAAGCCCTCATATATTATTGAAGTGTGTTTCACAACTATTAGATGATAGCCCAGGTAGCAAATTTACACTCTATATAATTCAGATATGAAACTCAAAAGTAGAAACAATTTAGATATATTTTTTACTTTTAGCTCTTTTTATAAAAGCTAACAGCTAGAGTTTATTAAACATTTGACAGAAATTAGAAGTCCTCTCATCATACTAATTCTAAAATTATTATTTCATACTTTCCTCTTATCTACTAATTCTAAAATTATTATTTCATACTTGTTGATTTTTTCCCCAATTTTTTTAACAATTCTTCTCATCTGCTAACCCCCCCCCCCCCTCCCTCCATTTAGAAATGATGGATAAATTCTCACGTTAAAAAATAAATTTGAGATTAGAATAACTCTTTTGTAAAAATATTTGTGAGGTGTGAGTGAATATACACATATTTTACAATAAAATTAGTTTACATCAATGCATACAGTACCATCAAAATATATTAATAACAAAACCTTTTTCAAGATATTGATCAACATTCAAGATTTTTAAAAGAGTAATTGAATTCTATTCCTAAGGGGGGAATAAAAAAAAATCCCACATATATATCAAAAAATTGTGGCATCCGAATCGAATTTTGTGCATCTCGATTGATTTTATGAAATATCCATCACTTCGCACTAGCAACATATAACAGATAATTTTATCCATCAAAACTAGAATAGTATATATGGAAAAAAATCATCCTGTATTTTGATTTTTCAATTTTTCTTTTCTAGCAAATTAAAAAAACACAAAACACACACATACGAGGTGATTTCTTATTATGTATCTAAGAATTAGTGGATAGAGTAACTAAGTATTTATTATGATATGGTGAGAGAGATAACTCGTGAAATAGTTCAAATATATGTAAGTTGATTCGAACATCACAATTGTATAAAGAGGAAAAGGAGGAGAGAACAATTAATGAAAAAGAGCAAATATCGAATGAAACTAGCAAGAAAATCACATAAACCATGAAAAGGCTTTTCTCTGTCAATTATTTCTGTTTTTCAAAGTGAAACTATAATAATAATAATAAGAACAAAATAAGATGGTGGTTATGATTACGTATAACTCTAAGAGGGGTGAATTTATATATATAGTTTTCAATTACGTCAATTAAAAGGTAATTCTATGTACAAACATTAATTGATAACATTTTAAAATGAAAAACAATATATATATATATACACACACATTGTTTCAGACTAAAATTCTCTTTAACTATGGCCAAAGAAAGTAATGAAACAAAACATGTCAAAATATACAATATAAGGAAATCTTTTACTTAAAATTAGAAGTGCAGTCGAAACTTTGTGCAGACAATAATTGATAACGTTAAAGAAATGAAAAATTGTCTTCTATTAGTAGGTCAAAATATATTGATATATAGTGTACAAGGAAATATTTACTTGGGTTTATTAATAACTAAGTGTTCAATTAATCATCAAGAACCAAATTTGTATATTCTTAGATTTATTGACTAGAGTATACATAACTTAAACTTTGATTGCATTTTAAAATCTATATATATCGTCGATGTATAAAGATATTAGACATATCCAAATTACTAGATGTTAGAGACAACTCTAATATGACTAGAAGAAGAACAAAAAATAAGTTGTAACCCCAACATAACATAAAGTAAATATATAAAGAAAAGTAACATAGTTATGCATATGATAATTAAAATTCAAGTCTTACATAGTTGCAAGATTAAATTAAAAGAGAATACTAAAAAAACACTAGTTGAATACCACTAATTAACCCTTTTTTCATTCTCTTCCCAATTTCAAATACCCTTTAAAACGTTTCAAACCTTCAATTCAGTCTTGAAAAATTGCCAGATTGAACATCATCCCAATCTGAGCTCCAAATCTGGGCCATTTGGATCATCGTTACATTCCAATCGGAGCTCCAAATCTATGTCATTCGAATCATCATTGTAATCATTAGCGATTTCCTCGATATGATCAATCATATTGAACATCATCGTAATCTGTTAAAACGAGAGGGAAGGAAAAAATATGTGAGTGATTGTATGTTGAAAATAACAATTATTAACCATATTAACAAGTGCATATCTGATTCTCCAAAAATAGTTCATTTTTTGAGGTTTCAACACAAATATACAAATATTTTTAAAGAATCAGTGTAACATATAGTTAATTAATAGGAAATGAAAGCTGACCTCATCTGTAATTGTAGCATTCTCGTTTTCATTTAGCATGTCTTGTAGGATTTGTTCTTGATCAGGATTATAGCAATTAGCACAAATCCTATTGTTAAACTCTGAATGCATTTGCAAAATTTCAGCATGCAATCTTTCATTTTCCAAACGAAGAATCCCATGTTCTTCCATATTCCTTTGGACCTGAATTTTGTGTAATGATATATTCAAAGATATATTTGACCTTTATATATAAATAGTTTAATTATTAAGCAACCATCAAAATTTTATAATAAGAACCTGGATGTCGCATCTTTTGTTGTCAAACCAAATTTTGATTTGCGTAGGGTCAAGCTCGAGCTCATCACTCAGTTGCTCTATCACATGATCTTCCCGAATAGACATCTTACGAAATATCCTGGTCAGAAAACAAAAATTATAATGCAGAAAAATGAATTAAAAAAACCCTAAAAAGTAACAAAACAAAAAGGAAAATTAATAAATGACAAGAAAGGAAAATCGAGAGAGATATGAACATCTTCTGTCATTAGACAAGAAAAATACGTTGCTAATCCTATTTGAATTAAAAAATTCTTGTTAATTACAAGAAAGACATAGTTGCTTCCATTTTTTATAGTGTATGACATTTTGAGCATCAATTAAAAAAATATAACAAGATAAGAAATCATTCTTTTTCATGATTTACGTAATTGTATTTAACCATTTTGGTTTACTTTCTTTATAAGTAGTGAAGTGAACCATGTAATTTTGTTATGTGACACACTAAAGAACATCATAAATAAGTAAAAACCTATAGAAATTTAAAAAGATAAATAAAAGAGTCAAAAAAATATAATTTATATATCAAACTCACTCTTAGAGTTTGTTAATTGCTTGTTCATATGAATATCGATATATTGATTTCTCATTCTCTTGATCAGAATTTGGCACAAGATTTTCATCATCTTGAGAAGCCATGAATGATCAAAAAATGAAATGAGAGAGAAGATAAAAATGTGACGGACGAATAAAGAATTCATAATGAAGAACATATATATAGAAAAATAATTTGACAAATTTCAGAGTTATTAAATATTTCACATAAAAAATATTTTATGATTCATGAATTCTTGTTAAACATTTAATTATTGAGATTATCTAATCAAACTACTCATTAATACTATTAGGAAAAGTTAGATATTATTTTAAGATTTATGTAATAGATAAAAGTAAGTTTAATTAAAATAAAGCTAAAGTACTTAATCAGTTTATTGCAATCTGATTGCACTTTTCTCATATTTTGGTCAATCTTTTTTTTTTTTTTTTTCTTTTCACATTTTCTGCTAGAGTGAAGGCTTTAAAACACAATTAAACTTTTTCAGTTTTCAAGTTTCTTATTGAATTAAGTGTAAATTTCCTCCTACATGAATTATTATCATATAACTAGTGAAATACATCTAGACGTTGATTAGACCAAATATTTGTCTACAAATGCTTCTAGGAACTTTTGGACATAAAAATATGTCCACCGACATATGTAACGAGTTTATTAGCTAACACATTATCTTTTCTTTTTTAAATATTTTCTGATTGATTCTTTAAGACCTTAGTCTCTCCCTTTCATGTTAGAGATATTAACACCACGACTGTGATGAAACTATAACTTAGAAGGTGGAGAAGAAAATATTGATTATCAAGATAAAAAATAAACTAATATTTAGCGTGATAATTTTTGCCTTTAACATAATTTATTACCCTAATATTAATTTATTTAACTTTTATTCAGTAGTTCTTTTTCCACATAGAATGCTCCATGACAAAATTCTTAAACAAAAGAGATAGTTCACATGAACTAATAGATGATAGTTCAGATAACAAATTTATATTTTTAATAATTTGAATATGAAACTCAGAAATTGAAATAATTTAAATATATTTTAGACTTTTAACTCTTTTTATAAAAGCTAACAACTAGAGTTTATTAAACATTTGACAAAGATTAGAAATACTGTATACATTACCATCAAAATATATTAATAACAAAACTTGTTTCAAGATTTTGATCAACATTCAAGATAGTTAAAAGAGTAACTAAAGTCTATTGCTAAAAGGGAAAGAAAAAAAAAATCCAAATTGTACATGCATGTCAATAGTTTAATTAAAATAACAAGAGCTTAGATTATTTTTTTTTATAATTGTGGTATTCGGGTCAACTTTTGTGTATCTCGATTAATTTTATGAAACACCCACCACCTTTTAATAGCAACATGTATCAGATAACTCTATTAAACAAGATTAGGATAGTATAGGTGGAAAAAAATCACTTAGTGTTTTGATGTCTCAATTTTTCTTTGCTAGCAAAAAAATTACAAAACACACACACTAGGTGATTTCTTATTGTGTGTCTAAATTTTAGTGGACAGAGTTACCAAGTAGTATTTATTATTATAAGATAACTTGTGAATTAGTTCAGGAGTATTCAAGTTGATCCGAACACCATAATCAGCCAGTGATTTGCCAGCTTGGGTTTCAGTTGCTAATGCGTTTAATTATTCTAACAACAAGAATGTTTTGTCAAAAAAACTATAATTAGCTACAAAGTTCATCGTTAATTGCTCGTATCTAACATAATCTTTTGTAATATAAAACTTCTTTAACTATCTCTACCCTTAATTGAGGATATGTATAATCAACTATATAAGCTAGCTAGTCTTTACCAAATTGTATGATTCTATACGAAATTTGAAAAAAGAAGGAATGTTTTAAATTGCGATCTTCATCAAATTATATATATCCGTGTGACTATAAATCACCTCATTGTATTTGCCCTTATTCTATAGATCACGATGAAAATTCTAACAGAGATTTTTAGTGGGGGACGATGAACCATGTGGACAAGGTGCTTGATGAAACTTCCAAAGAAATAAACCCGATTTAATGAAGAGCATATCAAGCTAGTGGCACAATCAAAATTTTCATCGACGCAATGTTATAAATAAATAAATTCACTAAGAAACTAATTCAGAGATCCATCACATCTTACTATTTGTTCAAACTTCCTATGATATGTATGTCGATCGTACCACTACCTCACAGAGGTACAAAGATTATTTTCGATAAGATCCTTAACTCAAAAATAAGTCCAGAAAAGTATATATAAAAAACGAAATAACTGAAAATACAATAGACAACTGGACAAATCACCCTAAACATTATTCAGTGTTGGTACTAATAAATTTTTATAATGTTCATTTTATTGTAGCATCAAAATCTATCTTTGCCGTTATGGAATATCTAGGTTTCGAAGAGGTTGACTTAGGTATACAAGGTAGGGATCAATGTCAAACTTCCAACCATATTAAGATTCTTTTTGTATTTAATATCTTTGTCATGAAATTGTAACTGACATCAAAAAATAACAATTTAGGGAAACAACAAGAAGCTCCCATCAACTTTAAGAAATGTCTACTATTTTGTTATTTATAACACCAACTCTTTCAGATATATTGACTACAATATACATAACTCTGACTCAATAAGAGCAACAAAATATGTCGTGTATTCCCACAAAATAGATCTAGGGTGGGTAGAGTGTACGTAGTCCGCGTCACTACTTCAGAAGTGAGTAAAAAGACCATTTTCGATAAACCCTCGACTCAAGACATAAGTTAAACTCTGATTAGATTTTAAATTTTATATATTATCAGTGTTTAATGATCTTAATCATATTCAATTAACTAGATGTTAGAGACAATTCTAAAACTACCTTCTTTACTTATACCTCAAACTATGAGTAGAAGAAAATAAAAAGTTAGTTGTAACTTCGTTTTTGGGTTAAATGAAGGCAAATAAAAACTAGAAATTCGGTAATGCCAACATAACATAAATATATGAAAAAAGTAACATACTTATGCATATGATAATTAAAATTCAAAAGTAACATAGTTATGAATATAATAATTAAAACCCTTGTTCTACATAGTTGCAACATTAAACTTGAGAGAATACTAAAAACCCTAGTTAAATACCACTCAACCCTCTTATCATTCTCTTTTCGATCCTTAAATAGCCTTCAAATAATTTTAATTCAATTTTGAAAAATTATGAGATCGAAATCATTCCAATCTGAGCTGCAAATCTAGGCTATTTGGATCATCATTACATTCCAATCGGAGCTCCAAATCTATGCCATTCGGATCATTGTCGCTGTCATCAGGGTCTTCCTCAAAATGAGCAACCATATTGGACATCCTCGTAATCTGTTAGAAGAGGGAGAAGGAAAAAATATGTGACTGATTGTATGTAAGAAATAATAATTATTAACCATATTAATATTTTTAAAGAGTTCGAGCAACCTATAGTTAATTAATAGGAAATGAAAAATGACCTCTTCTGTTAATTTGGCTTTCTCATTTTGCAATTATTGTAGGATTTCTCGTTTCTGCTCAGCATTATTTCAATTAGCACAAACCCTTTTGTTCAACTCTGAATACATTTGCAAATTCTCAGCATGCGATCTTTCATTTTCCAAACGAAGAATCCCACGTTCTTCCATATCCCATTGGACCTGAAATTTGTGTAATGATATATTCAAAGATATATTTGACCTTTATATATAAATAGTTTAATTATCAAGCAACCATCAAAATTTTATAATAAGAACCTGGATGTCGCATCTTTTGTTGTCAAACCAAATTTTGATTTGCGTAGGGTCAAGCTCGAGCTCATCACTCAGTTGCTCTATAACATGATCTTCTGGAACTGACATCTTACGAAATATCCTGGTCAGAAAACAAAAATTATAATGCAGAAAAATGAATTAAACCCCCCCCCCCTAAAAGTAACAAAACAATGAGGAAAATTAATAAATGACAAGAAAGGAAAATCGAGAGAGATATGAACATCTTTTGTCATTAGACAAGAAAAATACGTTGCTAATCCTATTTGAATTAAAAAATTCTTGTTAATTATAAGAAAGACATAGTTGCTTCCATTTTTTATAGTGTATGACATTTTGAGCATCAATTAAAAAAATATAACAAGATAAGAAATAATTCTTTTTCATGATTTACGTAATTGTATTTAACCATTTTGTTTTACTTTCGTTATAAGTAGTGAAGTGAACCATGTAATTTTGTTATGTGACACACTCAAGAACAACATAATTAAGTAAGAACCTATAGAAATTTAAAAAGATAAATAAAAGAGCCGAAAAAAATATAATTTATCTATCAAACTCACTCTTCAAGTTTGTTAATTGCTTGTTCATATGAATATCGATATATTGATTTCTCATTCTCTTGATCAGAATTTGGCACAAGATTTTCATCATCTTGAGAAGCCATGAATGATCAAAAAATGAAATGAGTGAGAAGATAAAAATGTGACGGATAAATAAAGAATTCATAATGAAGAACATATATATAGAAAAATAATTTGACAAATTTCAGAGTTATTAAATATATCACGTAAAAAATATTTGATGATTCATAAATTCTTGTTAAACATTTAATTATTGAGATTATCTAATCTAACTACTCATTAATACTATTAGGAAAAGTTAGATATATTTTAAGATTTATGTCATAGATAAAAGAAAGTTTAATTAAAATAAAGCTAAAGTGCTTAATCAGTTTAATGCAATCTGACTGCACTTTTTTCATATTTTGGTCAATCTTTTTTTCTTTTTCCTTTTTTTCACATTTTCTGCTAGAGTGAAGGCTTTAAAACAAAATTAAACTTTTTCAGTTTTCGAGTTTCTTATTGAATTAACTGTAAATTTCCTCCTACATGAATTATTATCATATAACTAATTAAATACATCTAGACGTTGATTAGACCAAATATTTGTCAACAAATACTTCTAGGTACTTTTGGACATAAAATATATGTCCACTAACATATGTAACGAGTTTATTATCTAACATATTATCTTTTCTTTTTTAAATATTTTTTGATTGATTCTTTAAGACCTTAGTCTCTCCCTTTCAAGTTAGAGATATTAACACCACGACTAACCACTAGAGTTGACATGGTGGTTCAGCGCTATGTCCCTTAAGCAAGAGGTCGGGGGTTCGATCCCAGACTCTGACGAATGGAGTGAACTCTGTGGCCAGTTCCCTACCGCTTAGTGCGCTGACAGAGGAACGGAGGATTAGTCTCACGGCTGCCGGCTATGGGGATACCTTGGGAAACAAAAAAAAAAGATATTAACACCACGACTGCGATGAGACTATAACTGAGAAGGTGGAGAAGAAAATATTGATTATCAGGATAAAATATAAACTAATTTGTAGCTTGATAATTTTTGCCTTTAACATATTTTTTTAACCTAATATTAATTTATTTAACTTTTTTTTCAGTAGTTCTTTTTCCAATAGAATGCTCCATGACAAAATTCTTAGACAAAAGAGATAGTTCACATGAACTATTAGACGATAGTTCAGATAAAAAATTTACATTTTTAATAATTTGAATATGAAACTCAAAAATTGAAATAATTTAAAAATATTTTAGACTTTTAACTCTTTTTATAAAAGCTAACAACTAGAGTTTATTAAACATTTGACAAAGATTAGAAATACTGTATACATTACCATCAAATTATATTAATAACAAAACTTGTTTCAAGATTTTGATCAACATTCAAGATAGTTAAAAGAGTAACTAAAGTCTATTGCTAAAAGGGAGAGAAAAAAAAATCCAAATTGTACATGCATGTCAATATTTTAATTAAAATAACAAGAGCTTAGATTTTTTTATTTTTTTTTATAATTGTGGTATTCGGGTCAACTTTTGTGTATCTCGACTAATTTTATGAAACACCCACCACCTTTTAATAGCAACATGTATCAGATAGCTCTATTAAACAAGATTCGGATAGTATAGGTCGAAAAAAATCACTTAGTGTTTTGATGTTTCAATTTTTCTTTGCTAGCAAAAAAATCACAAAACATACACACTAGGTGATTTCTTATTGTGTGTCTAAATTTTGTGGACAGAGTTACAAAGTAGTATTTATTATTATAAGATAACTTGTGAATTAGTTCAGGAGTATTCAAGTTGATCCGAACACCATAATCAGCCAGTGATTTGCCAGCTTGGGTTTCAGTTGCTGATGCGTTTAATTATTCTAACAACAAGAATGTTTTGTCAAATAAACTATAATTAGCTACGAAGTTCATCGTTAATTGCTCGTATCTAACATAATCTTTTGTAATATAAAACTTCTATAACTTTCTCTACCCTTAATTGAGGATATGTATAATCAACTATATAAGCTAGCTAGTCTTTAAAAAATTGTTTGATTCTATACGAAATTTAAAAAAAGAAGGAATGTTTTGAATTGCGATCTTCATCAAATTATATATATCCGTGTGACTATAAATCATCTCATTGTATTTGCTCTTATTCTATAGATCACGATGAAAACTCTAACAGAGATTTTTAGTGGGGGACCATGAGCCATGTGGACAAGGTGCTTGATGAAACTTCCAAAGAAATAAACCCGATTTAATGAAGCGCATATCAAGCTAGTGGCACAATCAAAATTTTCATCGACGCAATGTTATAAAGAAATAAATTCACCAAGAAACTAATTCAGACATCCATCACATCTTACTACTAGTTCAAACTTCCTATGATATGTATGTCGATCGTACCACTACCTCACAGAGGTAGAAAGATTATTTTTGATAAGATCCTTAACTCAAAAATAAACAGTCCAGAGAAGTATATATAAAAAACGAAATAACTGAAAATACTATAGACAACTGGACAAATCACCCTAAACATTATTCAGTGTTGTCACTAATAATTTTTTATTATATTCATTTTATTGAAGCATCAAAATCTATCTTTGCCGTTATGGAATATCTAGGTTTCGAAGAGGCTAACTTAGGTATACAAGGTAGGGATCAATGTCAAACTTCCAACCATATTAAGATACTTTTTGTATTTAATATCTTTTTCATGAAATTGTAACTGACATCAACAAATAACTATTTAGGGAAACAACAAGAAGCTCCCATCAACTTTAAGAAATGTGTACTATTTTGTTATTTATAACACCAATTCTTTCAGACATATCGACTACAATATACATAACTCTGACTCAATAAGAGCAGCAAAATATGTCGTGTATTCCCACAAAATAGATCTAGGGTGGGTAGAGTGTACGTAGTCCGCGTCACTACTTCAGAAGTAAGTAAAAAGACCGTTTTCGATAAACCCTCGACTCAAGAAATAAGTTAAACTCTGATTAGATTTTAAATTTTATAGCTTATCAGTGTGTAATGATCTTAATCATATCCAATTAACTAGATGTTAGTGACAATTCTAAAACTGCCTTCTTTACTTATACCTTAAACTATGACTAGAAAAAATTAAAAGTTAGTTGTAACTTCGTTTTTGGGTTAAATGAAGGCAAGTAAAAACTAGAAATTCGGTAATGCCAACATAACATAAATATATGAAAAAAGTAACATACTTATGCACATGATAATTAAAATTCAAAAGTAACATAGTTATGAATATAATAATTAAAATCCTTGTTCTATATAGTTGCAACATTAAACTTGAGAGAATACTAAAAAACCTAGTTAAATACCACTCAACCCTCTTATCATTCACTTTTCGATCTTTAAATAGCTTTCAAATAATTTTAATTCAATTTTGATAAATTATGAGATCGAACATCATCCCAATCTGAGCTCCAAATCTGGGCCATTTGGATCATCATTACATTCCAATCGGAGCTCCAAATCTATGCCATTCGGATCATTGTCGCTGTCATCAGGGTCTTCCTCAAAATGAGCAACCATATTGGACATCCTCGTAATCTGTTAGAAGAGGGAGAAGGAAAAAATATGTGACTGATTGTATTCAAGAAATAATAATTATTAACCATATTAATAAGTGCATATCAAATTCTCCAGAAGTAGTTCATTTTAAAAGGTTTTAATACGAATACATAAATATTTTTAAAGAGTTCGAGCAACCTATAGTTAATTAATGGGAAATGAAAAATGACCTCTTCTGTTAATCTGTCTTTCTCATTTTGCAATTATTGTAGGATTTTTCATTTCTGCTCAGCATTATTACAATTAGCACAAATCCTTTTGTTCAACTCTGAATACATTTGCAAATTCTCAGCATGCAATCTTTCATTTTCCAAACGAAGAATCCCACGTTCTTCCATATCCCTTTTGACCTGAAATTTATGCAATGATATATTCAAAGATATATTTGACCTTTATATATAAATAGTTTAATTATCAAGCAACCATCAAAATTTTATAATAAGAACCTGGATGTCGCATCTTTTGTTGTCAAACCAAATTTTGATTTGTGTAGGGTCAAGCTCGAGCTCATCACTCAGTTGCTCTATCACATGATCTTCTGGAACTGAAATCTTACGAAATATCCTGGTCAGAAAACAAAAATTAAAATGCAGAAAAATGAATTAAGAAACCCCCTAAAAGTAACAAAACAAAGAGGAAAATTAATAAATGACAAGAAAGGAAAATCGAGAGAGATATGAACATCTTCTGTCATTAGACAAGAAAAATACGTTGCTAATCCTATTTGAATTAAAAAATTCTTGTTAATTACAAGAAAGACATAGTTGCTTCCATTTTTTATAGTGTATGACATTTTGAGCATCCATTAAAAAAATATAACAAGATAAGAAATCATTCTTTTTCATGATTTACGTAATTGTATTTAACCATTTTGTTTTACTTTCTTTATAAGTAGTTAAGTGAACCATGTAATTTTGTTATGTGACACACTAAAGAACAACATAAATAAGTAAAAACCTATAGAAATTTAAAAAGATAAATAAAAGAGCCGAAAAAAATATAATTTATCTATCAAACTCACTCTTCAAGTTTGTTAATTGCTTGTTCATATGAATATCGATATATTGATTTCTCATTCTCTTGATCAGAATTGTCACACCCTTTTTTCGACTCAAAAAAAGATATGTATTTTAAGGTTTGAAAGGGGTTTTTATTAAAGTGACAAAATGAAGATTGGTTCCGAAAAAAGATTGTTTTTACATTCAAAAACAGAGTCGCCACTTGGCATAATCTGGTGTGCCAAGTCACCATTGGAAAATCCTTTTCGAAACCATTTGACTCTTTAAACCGGTTTACGAACAGAGATTCCGGCTAATGAATTCTGTTGACCGAGGGGAAGGTGTTAGGCACCCCTCGATCCCATGGTTCGACCACGGTCGCTTGGTGGAGCGTATCGGCTAATTTGACATTACAAATGTACAAACCACATAAAAACACAAAACAAGCAAACAAATAAATCACACAAAATTCAAAACAAACAAAAATAATGTTCAGTCCAAATTATACAATCCAAAATAAAAGAGGTGCTGAAATATAAAACCTATTCTATTCTAAACTAATCCTAAACTAAACTCCACCCGACGTTCCGGGCCTTGATCACGATCCTCCTTTGCGTACATGCTACTTCAGGGCATTCCCCGGAGAAATCAATACAAATCCTTCGGGGCATTCCCCGGCCAAATGAGTACAATTTAAACTTTTCGTGCAATAAAGTAGAAAGTACCATTCACGCACATATTCAAACACTCCAATAAATTGTTATTCCTAAATTTGCCTAACCGGCCTACGTTTGCCTACCAAGTTCAACATATCACAATTCTATCATGTTTAACATTATCAATACATCAAAATTAATTAATATTTATTTTCCTCCATTTTTAATCCCCACCTTAATTCATTTTTAACCACGTGATTAACCCATTTCAATACACAATCCACCAATCGAGAATAACGAAAATTCACCAATCATGCTTAGCACATCACACACACAAATGTCACCAACAGTTCACATCAACAAACAAACCACGGTATCAAATCACACGCAATCACAATCACATAAGAATTAAATAAAAGAGAAGAAAGAATTCGACCTTAAATTTGAAGCTTTCAAACTCAATGTTATTCGAATAAAGAGAGTCCGCACCCGGAAACCTCGAGGCGAAACGTAACACCAACAATCCAACTCGACAAATAATGACCCGTTCACCGTCACTTTTCACGCCGTCACTCTTCACCGGTCACTGTTCACCGATTATTGTTCACCAGTTACTTTTTTTTTCGTTGTTGTTCTTGTTCTTGTGAGGAAGATTATTTGGTGATTCTTGTTATTGTGGAGAAGATGATGATCAAAGAATGAGCCTCCCTTTTTTCTCTTAGAATTTTTCTTTTATAATGAGCATGGATTTGTTATGATATGAGAATTTTGGTCGGTCCCCCATATATTCTTTCTTTGTGGACAAGAAAAAGGAGGGGGGGGGGGGAATCACATGGGTAGTTAGGGTAGATGGATGCTTTTGATTGGGTAAGTTGTTAGGATAAGATAAATTAGTTAGAGGTATTTTTTTGTTTATTTTTGTATTTTTGTGGGATATAATTACATGTGGTTGGACACATGGTAAGGTGAACTAAAAATGAATAAAATTAGACTTCGGGAGGGACAAAATTAGGTGTCTACATCATGTCCCCTTTGAATGTAAACACGAAGTATTTTCAGACAAAGAAGTAGACAGCGAGACCAAATTTTGACCCGACCATTATTCAAAGAAAGAAACAGAAGGAAGAATGACAACCGGGTCTTGACTTAAGACATCCTTCCTACCCAAATTATGAGAGAATCAAGTCACGGTATTTCAAAGGATTGGAAGAAAAGTGGACTATACCGAGTTGGAGAGTCGAGTGAGGTTCCATCGAGGTTTCGGTCCGCGGCTCTGTCATTACATCAAAAAATGAAAATTACAAGTTAAAACATAAATGAAATTACAAAAATCCTATCTATACAACTTTTGTTGGCTTTTGACCCGACTTTTATCACCCTATTCTTCAGGCGGGCTCCTGATTTGCAATTTCTTTCAACCTGTTGCTTACCTTTCAATTTCTTCACCCTGTTCTCCAGGCGGGTTCCTGACTTGCTATTTCATCAACTTGTTGCCATGCTTTCAACTTCTGCACCCTGTTCTGCAGGCGGGCTCCTGACTTGCTATTTTTCAATCTGTTTAAGTTTCAATTTCTTCACCTTGTTGCTTGGTTTTCCATTTATTCGCCCTGTGCTTCGGGCATGCTCCCGAAATCACATCAAAACTGAAAAGAAAATTATCCCAAATAAAGAAATGCAATTTCTATGAGTTAATTGGAATGAATCGACTAAAAGGTACGTCTTATAGGAATCCAGGGGGATGAATCGACTAAAAGGTATGTCTTATAGGAATCAAAGGGGATGACTCGACTAAAAGGTACGTCTTATAGGAATCAAAGGGGATGACTCGACTAAAAGGTATGTCTTATAGGAATCATAGGGGATGACTCGACTAAAAGGTACGTCTCATAGGGGTCAAAGGGGATGACTCGACTAAAAGGTACATCTTATAGGAATCAAGGGAAATGACTCGACTAAAAGGTACGTTTTCCAGCAATCAAGGGGGATGACTCGACTAAAAGGTACGTCTTATAGGAATCAAAGGGGATGACTCGACTAAAAGGTACGCCTTATAGGAATCAAGGGAAATGACTCGACTAAAAGGTACGTCTTCTAGGAATCAAAGGGGATGACTCAACTAAAAGGTACGTCTTATAGGAATCAAAGGGGATGACTCGACTAAAAGGTACGTCTTATAGGAATCAAGGGAAATTACTCGACTAAAAGGTACGTCTTGTAGGAATCAAAGGGGATGACTCGACTAAAAGGTACGTCTTCTCGGGGTCAAAGGGGATGACTCGAATAAAAGGTACGTCTTATAGGAATCATAGGGGATGACTCGACTAAAAGGTATGTCTTATAGGAATCAAGGGATGACTCGACTAAAAGGTACGTCTTATAGGAATCAAAGGGGATGACTCGACTAAAAGGTACGTCTTATAGGAATCAAGGGAAATAACTCGACTAAAAGGTACGTCTTATAGGAATCAAAGGGGATGACTCAACTAAAAGGTACGTCTTATAGGAATCAAAGGGGATGACTCGACTAAAAGGTACGTCTTCTAGGAATCAAAGGGGATGACTCGACTAAAAGGTACTTATTATAGGAATCAAAGGGGATGACTCGACTAAAAGGTACGTCTTATAGGAACCAAGGGAAATGACTCGACTAAATGGTACGTCTTCTAGGAATCAAAGGAAATGACTCGACTAAGAGGTACATCTTATAGGAATCAAAGGGGATGACTCGACTAAAAGGTACGTCTTATAGGAATCAAAGGGGATGACTCGACTAAAAGATATGTCTTATAGGAATCAAGGTAAATGACTCGACTAAAAGGTACGTCTTATAGGAATCAAAGGGGATGACTCGACTAAAAGGTACGTCTTATAGGAATCAAAGGGGATGACTCGACTAAAAGGTACGTCTTATAGGAATAAAGGGAAATGACTCGACTAAAAGGTATGTCTTCTAGGAATCAAAGGGGATGAATCGACTAAAAGGTACGTCTTATAGGAATCAAGGAAAATGACTCGACTAAAAGGTACGTCTTCTAGGATTCAAGACTTAAGTTAGGAAGTTCATTACCTAAGAAGCGAAATTCAAATTACCCAATCAAGAAAGTGTGTTTCCTTATCAATTTTGTTGGAATTATCAAAATAATGAAGTGCGTCTCCTTACCAAAGCTGCTTGAATTACCAAAACAAGGAAGTGCGTCTCCTAGAGATCTTGAATTATGAGTTTTACCATGGTTTTGATTACCAAACCTGTGCAGCAACCTTGCCTCTTGCATTTGTTGAGGTGAGAAATTACGTCCTTTGATGTTTAGGTTCTGAAATCCTTGATCTGAATGCAACATGTATTCCTATTACATACAAAGAAAACTTGTGAGTTTAAAAACATGGTGGCTAGTTTGTGGCTTTGGCTTTTGAGGCAATTGCTCCTTCCCCTGTCACATTTAGCTTTGCTTCCAACCATTAGCATATGTCATTGACTTGCTGTATCATTGACTCAAACTCAGCTTATTAAGAGTGACTCTTAAACAAACACAGTATTTCTGCTTTGTCGTGTTTCTCAAATAAACCCTTTGAACCTTGGTATTTCCATGAGTTCCCCGACTTCTCTGTTGACAAAACTTCCTGCATGCCTTTTTTGGTCTCACAATCATGTCTCTTTCATGTGCTAACTTTTGTCTTGATTTGTACAATTAAAGAAACTGGTAGCCAGTTTTGAAATCTTTTCTAACTTGTTTTGACACGGACTTGACTCAAAAACAAGAAACGAAAAAAAAAGAATGACAATTTTATTTTGATAACTGACTCAAGAAAGATAAAATTAAAATAAAGAGAAGAAAGAAAAGACAATGAATGTCCCCTTTTAAAACAAACAAACAAAAATTCATCTAAAAATGACAGTCAACACTAATGATTATGCCATGCATTTTGAATTAAGCAGCTTGATCTTTTCATCCAAACTTTCTACCCATTGTTGTTGAGTTAATGACCTTGAAACTGAGTTGCTTTCTTAGGTCAATTGCATTTAAGACCCCATTCGGCTAGTGACGCCTTGAAGGGTTTTAGCCAACAAGCTTCTTTCATTTTCTCTCGGCTCACTATCGTCTTATGGTGCCCGTGAGGGTTTTCACCAATAAGACTCTCTCATTTTTATTTCTCTCTTGATTCGCTATACTGAGGAAGACAAATAGTTCCCAAATGCATCATCATATTCCTTGCATGCTCCGCCTTAACATCCTC
Source organism: Capsicum pubescens (assembly GCA_030864215.1). Lineage (NCBI taxonomy): Eukaryota > Viridiplantae > Streptophyta > Magnoliopsida > Solanales > Solanaceae > Capsicum > Capsicum pubescens. Next base: position 304,430,083 of record CM061549.1, on the reverse strand, counting down.
AAAGATTGATCTGGAGGTCTTTCTTTGGTTGTAACTTGGCTTTTGGATAAGGTTAGAAAGAAAGGATGGAATGGGGCCCAAACGACACTTGAAGTGGGGTAGGACTTACAACTTTTGGAATCGACTCAAACAATGAGGATTAACTCATGCCCCAGTTTCTTTTGACTGGGTGACTCTAAATTGTTTATTTGGTTGGACCGAGCCCTAAGTACGGAAGCCTACGTATCTCACCCTCGAGAGAGGAGAATCAGGTCATGCGTAGTTCTGGCAGCTTGTCCTTTTTCTTTGATCTGATTTTTTTTATTTTTTTTTATTATTCGCTATTTTCACTTTGCGATTCTTTTTTTTCTAACTCTATTTTTCTTGACACTCTTTTTTGGAAACATTTTTGTCTCTTTTTTGTAACTTTTGAATTTATCTTTTTTCTTGACACTATTCTTTGAACTTTGCTTACTCTATCTTGATTCCAAAAGAGGGGTATGAAAGAAAATGACACTAAGGTTCAAATGGGGTAAACAAAGGATGACACAATGTTTGGATAGCAGAATGAAATGTCTTCATCATATCAATCTTTGAAAATGCAAGTACATATCATGCAATATGAAAGTGCACGATCAAGTTCACTTATGAAATGTTTTACAACACTAACTTGCCCCGAGCATGTGTGCCACCTCTTTTCTACACTTGCCCAGCATACAACTCCACTTTGTTGTACATTCCTCATGCTGAAGGACTCATGACTTCGTGGAGCTAATTTTCTTCCTGCTCCTCTTGATAGGATCACGTAGACACTGTTTGACCTAATTAAGATATGACTTTCAATTGATGACCAAGTTATTCTCACGATTTTCAAAATAATAGCCTTAATTTTCAAAGAAGGTTTCAACTTGATCACCAAATGCCCTAGCACTCTATCTATTTCCTCAGATGCTCTCTTTTTCTAACTTTAACCCTCTGATTCAATGTTCATTCTTAAACTGGATGTTAAGATCTAGCTGTAAATTTCACTAGCATATCATATCACTAGAGTCAACATAAAATGTACTATGTAAAAAAAAAACACATATTTAAAACACAAAGAAAAAGGGGACACTCCATTTAATAAAAATGAAAGATAGAAGGGTTTGAACATAAAAGACAAAGGGAAAAAACAAGATAAATCCCGAACTACAACCCTGAAATAATTCGAAGAATAGAAAATAAAACAAAACAAACTACCAAACCCCTTCCTGGTAAGGAGAGGGGTGACTTCTCCATTGCTCAGCCTGACATCTTAGCCACTGGCTTGCATATCAACATGACTGGAGCTTCCACCACTGTCAGACATATTTCCTTCAACAAATAAGCTCTGGATCCCCATGCTTAACTCATTGCCTCCCACAGATTGTGCAGTACCGCGTGCTGGTGAAGAACTCTGTGGGATGGTCGAAGGGCCAATGTTTTGCACCACAATCAATTTATCTTGAATTATCTTTTCTATTTCTCTTTTCAAAGTGCGACAATCTTCAGTACTATGACCCTGAACATTAGAATGATATGCACATCGCACATTAGGATCAAAGCTTCTTGAATGCGGGTCAGGAGTATACCCAAGGAGAGGAGTGATCATGCCCTGCTGTACCAATCTCTGGAATAAATTGGCATAGGATTCCCCAATAGGAGTGAAATTATCTTTTTCCTTCCTCCTCTTTGCAAACTCTGGCCTCGGATGAAATTTGGATTTAGAGGTCCCTTGGTAAATTTGTGGGGGTCGAGGACGATGTTGAGGGATAGGGGCATGCCATTGTGGATAAGAAGATGGATGAGCATACAATTGTGCATTGTTCACAGGATATCGAGGAAGTGGAATGGGATTTGTTGGATTTCGGAGAAAGAAACCTTGTTGCAAGTGGTTATGTGGAACCTATTAAAGGAAAATGGAACTTGAACCTATTAAAGGAAAATATATTTTTTTGCTTTCTTTTAAAGATGTACATGAGACACCTACTCTAAATGAAGAGTGAAGAAAATCTTTTTTGAATTTTTGAAATAAGATCCCCGAACCTAAAATAGGTTGCCTACGTATCTCACTCCCGAGAGAGGAGAATCAGGGGTGCGTAGTTCGTTCAGATTGGACAATTAACGATTAACTAACAGATTGACCCTAACTTAAGGGCACAACCAAAGACAAACGAATAAAATCTTTTTGAGGTTTTTTTTTTTTCTTTAATTAGACACTTCAACTACACTGACACCAACAATTATGAAGGAAAAAAAAAAAATCTTTTTGGTATTTTCATTACATGAAATGTACAAATTTCTACCATTTTTTGCATTTTCTTTTATAAAAACTGCTAAAAAAAATCTTTTTTTTTGAAAATTTCGAATTATGAATGCATGCTAAAAGAGACAAATGAAAAATCTTTTTGATATTTTCGTTTTTGAGAAATGGGTGCAAAAGGTAAAAATCTTTTTTTTTTGAATTTTTGGATTGTGAAGAAGAAAAACCATAAAGAACACTAAAAGCTACGACACTTTTTTTTTTTCTTCTTTTCGACACACTTCACTTTTTTTCTCTATTTTTTTCAATAGTTCTTGCCTACACACCTTACTTCTAACACATGTTTTCACCAAATCAGTTCGTCAAATGACCCCATTACCCTCAAAGATGCAACAGTTAGCACGTAGGGATGCGTTAGAGGTGAGTCTCCTACAAAGGACCAAGTGGGCCCCGCTAGGTCTCAAAATGATGCACATAAGCATGACCTAAAGGCTGACCTACGTTGTGGTTTACTAACAAGGCCGTTCGGGGGAGCATATGGTCGATAGTGAATGCTTTTTTTTCCACCTACTTCATACATCCAACGGCTCCCCCCTAAAATAAAGGTGACTCAACTAGAGTTCGTGTGCACGACGTGTGCTCCTAGACTTGTTGCAGAAAGAAGGTCGGGGGGATGGACTCGTGATGACAGATATAAAGAAGTAACACATAGGATAAATACTATAAACAAAGAGCACGAAAATGCACAAAAGTGAAAACAATAATCACAAACAATGCTTATACACTCGTAATGCCAAAAAAAGTTGATACGGCTCAAAAATAAGCTCGAATTCTAAAACGTTACCCAGCAGAGTCACCAGAGCTGTCACACCCCTTTTTCGACTCAAAAAAAGATATGTATTTTAAGGTTTGAAAGGGTTTTTTATTAAAGTGACAAAATGAAGATTGGTTCCGAAAAAAGATTGTTTTTACATTCAAAATCAGAGTAGCCACTTGGAATAATATGGTGTGCCAAGTCACCATTGGAAAATCCTTTTCGAAACCATTTGACTCTTTAAACCGGTTTACGAACAGAGATTCTGGCTAAGGAATTCTGTTGACCGAGGGGAAGGTGTTAGGCACTCCTCGATCCCGTGGTTTGACCACGGTCGCTTGGTGGAGCGTATCGGCTAATTTGACATTACAAATGTACAAACCACATAAACACACAAAACAAGCAAACAAATAAATCACACAAAATTCAAAACAAACAAAAATAATGTTCAGTCCAAATTATACAATCCAAAATAAAAGAGGTGCTGAAATATAAAACCTATTCTATTCTAAACTAATCCTAAAATAAACTCCACCCGACGTTCCGGGCCTTGATCACGAGCCTCCTTTGCGTACATGCTACTTCAGGGCATTTCCCGGATAAATCAATACAAATCCTTCGGGGCATTCCCCGGCCAAATGAGTACAATTTAAACTTTTCGTGCAATAAATTAGAAAGTACCATTCACGCACATATTCAAACACTCCAATAAATCGTTATTCCTAAATTTGCCTAACCGGCCTACGTTTGCCTACCAAGTTCAACATATCACAATTCTATCATGTTTAACATTATCAATACATCAAAATTAATCAATATTCATTTTCCTCCATTTTTAATCCCCACCTTAATTCATTTTTAACCACGTGATTAACCCATTTCAATACACAATCCACCAATCGAGAATAACGAAAATTCACCAATCATGCTTAGCACATCACACACCCAAATGTCACCAACAGTTCACATCAACAAACAAACCACGGTATCAAATCACACACAATCACAATCACATAAGAATTAAATAAAAGAGAAGAAAGAATTGGACCTTAAATTTGAAGCTTTCAAACTCAATGTTATTCGAATAAAAAGAGTCCGCACCCGGAAAGCTCGAGGTGAACCTTAACACCAACAATCCAACTCGACAAATAATGACCCATTCACCGTCACTTTTCACGCTGTCACTGTTCACCGGTCACTGTTCACCGATCACTGTTCACCAGTCACTGTTCATCGGTCACTGTTCACCGGTTATTGTTCACCGGTTACTTTTTTTTTTTTTTTCATTGTTGTTCTTGTTCTTGTGAGGAAGATTATTTGGTGATTCTTGTTATTGTGGAGAAGATGATGATCAAAGAATGAGCCTCCCTTTTTCCTCTTAGAATTTTTCTTTTATAATGAGCATAGATTTGTTATGATGTGGGAATTTTGGTGGGTCCCCCATATATTCATTCTTTGTGGACAAGAAAAAGGAGGGGGGGGGGGAATCACATGGGTAGTTAGGGTAGATGGAAGCTTTTGATTGGGTAGGTTGTTAGGATAAGATAAATTAGTTAGAGGTATTTTTTTATTTATTTTGGTATTTTTGTGGGATATAATTACATGGGGTTGGACACATGGTAAGGTGAACTAAAAATGAATAAAATTAGACTTCGGGAGGGACAAAATTAGGTGTCTACAAGAATTTGGCACAAGATTTTCATCATCTTGAGAAGCCATGAATGATCAAAAAATGAAATGAGAGAGAAGATAAAAATTTGATGGACGAATAAAGAATTCATAATGAAGAACATATATATAGAAAAATAATTTGACAAATTTCAGAGTTATTAAATATTTCACTTAAAAAATATTTGATGAATCATAAATTCTTGTTAAACATTTAATTAATGAGATTATCTAATCTAACTACTCATTAATATTATTAGGAAAAGTTAGATATTATTTTAAGATTTATGTCATAGATAAAAGAAAGTTTAATTAAAATTAAGCTAAAGTGCTTAATCAGTTTAATACAATCTGACTGCACTTTTCTCATATTTTGGTCAATCTTTTTTTTTTTTTTTCACATTTTCTGCTAGAGTGAAGGCTTTAAAACACAATTAAACTTTATCAGTTTTCGAGTTTCTTATTGAATTAACTGTAAATTTCCTCCTACATGAATTATTATCATATAACTAGTGAAATACATCTAGACGTTGATTAGACCAAATATTTGTCTACTAATACTTCTAGGTACTTTTGGACATAACATATATGTCCACTAACATATGTAACGAGTTTATTAGCTAACACATTTTCTTTTCTTTTTAAAATATTTTCTGATTGATTCTTTAAGACCTTAGTCTCTCCCTTTCAAGTTAGAGATATTAACACCACGACTAACCACTAGAGTTGGCATGGTGGTTTAGCGCCATGTCCCTTAAGCAAGAGGTCGGGGGTTCGATCCCAGCCTCTGACGAATGGAGCGAACTCTGTGGCCAGTTCCCAACCGCTTAGTGCGCTGACAGAGGAACGGAGGATTAGTCTCACGGCTGCCGGCTGTGGGGATACCTTGGGAAACCTTAAAAAAAGATATTAACACCACGACTGCGATGAGACTATAACTGAGAAGGTGGAGAAGAAAATATTGATTATCAGGATAAAAAATAAACTAATTTGTAGCGTGATAATTTTTGCCTTTAACATAATTTTTTAACCTAATATTAATTTATTTAACTTTTTTTCAGTAGTTCTTTTTCCAATAGAATGCTCCATGACAAAATTTTTAAACAAAAGTGATAGTTCACATGAACTATTCGATGATAGTTCAGATAACAAATTTACATTTTTAATAATTTGAATGTGAAACTCAAAAATTGAAATAATTTAAATATATTTTAGACTTTTAACTCTTTTTATTAAAGCTAACAACTAGACTTTATTAAACATTTGACAAAGATTAGAAATACTGTATACATTACCATCAAAATATATTAATAACAAAACTTGTTTCAAGATTTTGATCAACATTCAAGATAGTTAAAAGAGTAACTAAAGTCTATTGCTAAAAGGGAAAGAAAAAAAAAATCCAAATTGTACATGCATGTCAATAGTTTAATTAAAATAACAAGAGCTTAGATTTTTTTTTTTTTATAATTGTGGTATTCGGGTCAACTTTTGTGTATCTCGACTAATTTTATGAAACACCCACCACCTTTTAATAGCAACATGTATCAGATAACTCTATTAACCAAGATTAGGATAGTATAGGTGGAAAAAAATCACTTAATGTTTTGATGTTTCAATTTTTCTTTCCTAGCAAAAAAATCACAAAACACACACACTAGGTGATTTCTTATTGTGTGTCTAAATTTTAGTGGACAGAGTTACCAAGTAGTATTTATTATTATAAGATAACTTGTGAATTATTTCAGGAGTATTCAAGTTGATCCGAACACCATAATCAGCCAGTGATTTGCCAGCTTGGGATTCAGTTGCTGATGCATTTAATTATTCTAAAAACAAGAATGTTTTGTCAAATAAACTATAATTAGCTACGAAGTTCATCGTTAATTGCTCGTATCTAACATAATCTTTTGTAATATAAAACATCTATAACTATCTCTACCCTTAATTGAGGATATGTATAATCAACTATATAAGCTAGCTAGTCTTTAAAAAATTGTTTGATTCTATACGAAATTTGAAAAAAGAAGGAATGTTTTGAATTGCGATCTTCATCAAATTATATATATCCGTGTGACTATAAATCATCTCATTGTATTTGCTCTTATTCTATAGATCACGATGAAAACTCTAACAGAGATTTTTAGTGGGGGACGATTGTCACGCCCCAAATCCCATTGGAGCGGACTGGCACCCGTAGCCGAGGAGGCCCGGGAGAACCCGTTCATAACCTATACTTTCACATTTACATTACTTATGAAAATTAGAAATTTGGGCAGAACTTCGTTGTAAATAGAAGAAAACAGTACCTGTATCAGCCCAGCAGACACGCATATATATATATATAAACAGTAATTGGCCGTCAGAGCCATCACGTCTATCAACCAAACACTCCTATGGCTGTACAATATGTCTACAAAAGCCTCTACATAGATACACAACTGAGTTAGGGTCGGGACAAACTCCCGCCCACAAAAGACTTTTATACAAATACCAAAAATACATATAGAAACGACTTGGGATGCCCCGAAACAACTGGAGCTCACCACTATCAACAGAATGTCCTGACTCTTACTGCGGAGGTGTACGACCTGAAGTACCTGTTCCTGCAGACGTCAGTACGGAAATATGTACTGAGTATGTAAGGCAGTGAGTATCAAGATGAGATACAAAAGATCAACAGAACCCAGATACCAGTGAATAAACAGTATGAGTAGACCACACTTAAAAGAGATGATGGGATACCTGCACATTACTTTCATATCATTACTTCCCGTATTCCTTATCAATACATAACATATGTCATATAATGGCCAACTGATCAGTGGTACTAATACAATACATCAGGGACCACCCCTGGAATAGCATATATACATAATCTTTATAATACAATGGCCAACTGATCAGTGGTACTAATACAATACATCATATCAACAATTTAAAATAAAGACATTCCATTTCTTACTTCAATTAATCTTTGAGATTGGTTACTTTGTGGTCACACCTTATGGAACTTGAAACCATGATAACTCAATAGGAAAAACATGTAAATAGGTAATAAATATCATGAAAATGAAGTAGAGAATCATGGATACCTCATTAAACCATTTCGGAGTCAACAATAGTATATGGACATTTTTTTGACTAGCCGGACATCTTAAAAGTGAAAACAAGTTCAATTGGTAGTGTCGAAGATCATATGATGTTATTATGTGTCATGTGTCGTAGGACAATGTTGGAAACTTACTTGAGAGTGCCATGGGTCATTATTCATGCCAAAGATTAGATAGAGTATGTCTTACATACCTTGATATAACCACTTCAATACAAGTCCAACTTGACTTCCCGTACTCTTCGAACACTTATCTACAATAAGTCATTTGTGGCAAACTAGTATTAGCAACCAAACCTTACCATTTAGGTATTAACTTCACCAAATAATGTCTAGGAAGTAATCCTTTAACTCATCAATAAGAGTGCTACATACATCCTCTTACACTCTTATTACATTTACATATCATGCATTTTCATGCAATATCCCTCAACATCACTCTTAGCCTTTATTTCCCCTCTTAATCACCATCCAATACCAACATGATCACTAGGCATACATAACCACTAATATAATGATATATCACCACAATTCATCCTCCATAATCCAATACAACAACTTCCATAATTTACTACTAACAATTTATACAAAACAATTCATAACTATGTTTCTAGTTATCTTCCAACATCAAGACAATACTCATAATCCCTTACCAATACTTATTCATGGATAAGAATCAAGAATAAAAAATATTCATACCTTAACAATGAACTCTTGTATTCAGAATCCTCCTTACATAACCATGGGGTGCTTCTCGAAGCTTTCGAGATGGTGAACACAACTACGGAACCAATTCGAATTTTCTACGGTTGAATCACAAAATATTTGAAGTTGAAATTAGGCTAGGGTTTCACCTTCCCTTAATAATTGGATGATATATGATATATATGAGGCTAAGTGTATGTTTATAAAGACCAATTTTCGTCCAAGAGGTAATAGAAAATGACCATTTTGCCCTAAAAATTTAAATAAATCCGAATCTGTCCCCAGTGGACAGTTTTGACAGGCTGAAGTAAATCGATCATAACTCTTTGCTCCGGTATCGTATTTGGGTGAAACCAATTGCATTGGAAATATAATTCAAAGGGATTTCATTTTCATATAAAGTATACCACCCAGTTCTTCCTGTAAAAGGATTTATGGTCGTTTAAAGTTGACCCAAAAATCTGTCCCAAAATTCTGTTTATTTTTTTGTTCGGCTGTAGTAAAACGGGTATAGCTCCTTACTCAGACATTGGATTTGGATGAAACTAATTTCATCGGAAAGAAGACTCTCGGAGCTTTTCGTTTATATATAGCATCTCACACAGTTCTTTTTGTACAAGGAGTTATGATCGTCTAAAGTTGATCCAAAAAAAATTGCCTAGCTGCAGTAATTTTCCTGCAGATTTACTGTTCACAGGCTTCCCGGCCACCGTTTTGAAATTTCGAATGTGCTCGCTTATATGAGATACTCCTCTGTTTTGGGCAAACTTTATATCGTTGGAAAGCTTATTCCAATACCTACACATACAACTATTGACGGGATACTTCCGAACACCATAAACTTAATTTAACCCATACGCAAGCCTTTAGGACTCCATATAATCGCGATAAGTGTACGAAAAAATTTACGGGGTGTTACATTCTCCCCCCCTTAAGAACATTCATCCTCGAATTTTAGCATAGTTACTCAATTAAGACATGTCCAAGCTTACAATTAACATATTCATCATCATAACATACTTGCATAAAAATAAACACTTATCTGTTATTGTTCTTCTTCCGTCTCATGAACTTCCTCCTCATCGTTGAATAGGTAAGGGTACTTAACCTTCATAGCTTCCTCGGCTTCCCATGTGATCTCCTCAACTTGTTGATTCCTCCAAAGTACTTTTACCGATGCTATCTCTTTATTCCTTATCTTTTTAATTTGGCGATCAAGAATAGCAATAGGCATTTCTTCAAAAGTGAGATCTTCTTTAACTTGTACATCTTCCGTAGTAGTGATGTGCGATGGATCTCCGATGTACTTGCGAAGCATCGAAACATGAAATATGGGATGAACTGCTGAGAGCTCTTGAGGTAGCTCTAACTCATAAGCAACTTGTCCAAATCTTTGAATGATCTTGTACGGACCTATGTATCGTGGACTTAACTTTCCTTTCTTGCCAAACCTCATCACTCATTTCATTGGTGATACTTTCAAGAATACCCAATCGTCGATAGAAAAATCAAGTCCTCTTCTTCTAACATCCGCATAAGATTTGTGTCGACTTTGAGCTGTTTCAAGCCGTTGTTGGATCACTTTAACCTTCTCCATTGCTTGATAAACAAGATCCGGTCCAAACAAGACCGCATCACCTTCTTCAAACCATCCTATTGGCGATCTACACTTTCTTCCATACAATGCTTCATATGGTGCCATTTTGATACTTGAATGATAGCTATTATTGTAGGCAAACTCGATAAGAGGTAGGTGATCATCCCAGTTGCCTTTGAAATATAATACACATGCTCGTAGCATATCTTCAAGTGTCTGGATGGTACGTTCCGCTTGTCCGTCCGTTTGAGGATGAAAAGCCGTACTTAGATTTACTTGTGTCCCCAAACTCCTTTGAAAAGACTTCCAGAAATTCGCGGTAAATTGGGCTCCTCGATCGGATATAATGGAAATTGGAACTCCATGTAACCGAACGATCTCCTTAATATACAACTTCGCATACTCTTCCGCCGTATAAGTTGTCTTAACTGGTAATAAGTGCGCGGATTTGGTAAGCCTATCAATGATCACCTATATGGAATCAAACTTCCGAAATGTACGAGGAAAACCCGTGATGAAATCCATATTGATCTTGTCCCACTTACAGACTGGAAGATCTATACATTGCATGTAACCACCGGGTTTCTGGTGTTCTACTTTGACTCTTTGACAATTCGGACATTCAGCTACAAATTCGGCAATATTCTTCTTCATGTAATTCCACCAATATATTGCTTTCAAATCTTGATACATCTTAGTCGACCCTGGATGGATGGAATACCTTGAACAGTGTGCTTCTGTCATAATTCTCTTTCTAAGCTCAACTACATCAGGTACACATAAACGATTCTGACACTGAAGCACTCTTTCTCGCGTAAGCCCAAATGCATTTGTCGTGCCACTCTGCACATCCTCCTTAAGCTGCAATAAAATTGGATCTGCAAACTGCTTCTCTTTCACTTCAGCTATCAATGAAGATTCCGCTGCATTACGTACAATAAACTCTTCATCTGGAGTTTCGAGAAGTCGAACTCCCAAATTAGCTAGTTGGTGAAGATCCTTAATCATCCCCTGCTTTTTTATAGATGCCATTTTAGACTTACGACTCAGTGCATCCGCTACCACATTCTCTTTCCCTGGATGATACAAGATATCAACATCGTAATCTTTCAACAATTCAAGCCATCTCCGCTGCCTCAAGTTTAGATCTTTCTGACTGAAGATATATTGCAGGATCTTATGATCGGTATATATGTCAACATGAACCCCATATAAGTAGTGGCGCCATATCTTCAAAGCAAATACAACTGCAGCTAGCTCAAGATCATGCGTGGGATAATTCCTCTCATGTGGTCGCAACTGTCTAGAGCCATAGGCTATTACTCTACCATGTTGCATTAATACGCATCCTAAGCCAATTCTCGAAGCATCACAGTACACTGCATACCCTTCTGTGCCTTCAGGAAGTACCAATACCGGTGTAGAAGTCAACTTGCTCTTCAGATCTTGGAAACTCTTTTCACAGGCATCATTCCATTGAAACTTGAAGGCTTTATGCGTCAACTTAGTCAAGGGTGCAGAAATAGAAGAAAAACCTTCAACAAACCTTCTATAATAACCTGCCAACCCGAGGAAACTACGAATCTCCGTAGGCGTCGTGGGTCTTGGCCAATTCTTCACAGCCTCAATCTTCTGAGTGTCAACTTTTATGCCTTCACTGGATACAATATGGCCCAAAAATGCCACTGACTTGAGCCAAAACTAACATTTAGAAAACTTCGCATACAGCTTACGATCACGAAGAATCTGCAACGCCTGCCTTAAGTGATTAACATGATCCTCTTCTGATCTAGAGTAGACCAGAATATCATCTATGAGAACTATCACGAACACATCTAGAAACGGCTTAAACAGACTATTTATCAGATCCATAAAAACTACGGGTGCATTTGTCAGCCCGAATGACATAACCAGGAATTCATAATGACCATACCTTGTTCGGAAAGCTGTCTTCGGTATATCTTTATCCTTGACTCTCACTTGATGATAGCCTGATCTCAAGTCAATCTTGGAAAAACACTGGGCACCTGCAACTGGTCAAATAAATCATCAATTCGGGGAAGAGGGTATTTATTCTTGATAGTCACCTTATTCAATTGCCGATAGTCAATACACATCCTCAGCGAACCATCTTTCTTACGCACAAATAATACTGGTGCTCCCCAAGGGGACATACTAGGCCTGATGAATCCCTTCTCTGGAAAGTCTTTCAGTTGCTCTTTCAATTCTCGCAACTCTGCTGGTGCCATTCTATAAGGAGGAATTGAGATTGGTTGTGTGTCTGGCAACATATCAATACCAAACTCCACTTCTCGTTCAGGAGGTAAACCTGGTAGTTCTTCAGGAAATACATCAGGAAATTCATTCACAACCGAAACGGTCTGAAAAGTTGGTGGCTCTGCCTCTGTTTCCCTTACTCTAACCAAATGGTATATGTACCCATTGGAAATCATTTTTCTTGCCTTAAAGTAAGAAATAAATCTACCTCTCGGCGCACCAACATTACCCTTCCATTCAAGGACTACCTCATTTGGGAAATGGAAATATACCTTCTTAGAACGGCAATCTACTGTAGCATAACAAGACGCTAACCAATCCATGCCCATAATAACATCAAAATCTACCATTTCTAACTCAACAAGATAGGCCATCGTATCACGACCACAAATATTCACAACACAATTTCGATAAACATTCCTAGCTATAAGAGATTCCCCCACTGGCGTTGATACTTCAAATGGCTTGGCTAATAATTCGGGTGTTCTTTTGAACCTTCCCGCAACCAAAGGAGTAGCATACGATAATGTAGAACCAGGATCAATTAAGGCATACACATCAAATGCAAAGATGTACAACGTACCTGTAACCACGTCTGGAGAAGCCTCTAAATTCTGCTGATCTGCTAGGGCATACACACGTTTCTGAGCTCCGCTAGAACTAGCTGCTCCTCTATCACCTCTACCGTGACCCATAGGTTGTATACCCCTACTCAAAGGAGGCATCGATGATGACGCAACAGCTGATCCGGTAGGTCGTGTTATACCACCTGTGGTCCTGCGTGGGCAATCTCTAGCCATATGCCCCGGCTTACCACACCAAAAGAAATTGTTCGTTCCAAGACGACATTCACCAAAGTGAAATCTTCTACATATGGGGCACGGGGGTCGTGGAGGTCTCAATTGACTCATACTCCCTTGCCCTTGATACCCCACTGTTCGCGAACTCTGATTTTCACTGCTTTGCCCGAACTGATTACCTCTGAACCTTTGAAATTACGGTGGAGCACTAATTGCAGGATAAGAAGATAACGGGCTAGGCAATCTATGAGAGAACGAAGGCCTAAAACCTCCCTGAGATGCCATAAACTGCCCTATAGCTCTGGCCCGCTTAGAATATCCTTTTTCTGATTCCTGGGTTCTTCTTCTTTGCCTCTGATCTTCTATTTTCTGAGCGAAAGCTTGTATCCTCGCTATATCCATGTCCTTGTTCAAAGCAGCAATGGTACAATCTCTAACCAAGTATGGTTCCAATCTATCCACATAGTGATGAACTCTGTCATCCATAGTAGCTACCACATTAGAAGCATATCGAGACAAGGAGTTAAATCGAAGACTATACTCCCTTACACTCATATTACCCTGACGAAGATTTAAGAATTGATCTGCACGGGCCTGACGAGTCTCAAATGGAAGATAATGATCAATAAATGCATCTTTGAACCCTCCCCACGTAGTTGGAGGTGCATCAATACCCCTAGATCGTTTCCAATCCTCGTACCACAATATAGCCTCTCATTTTCAGTCTATATGCTGCTAGCTCAACCATCTCTTTACCGGATATGTGCATAACATCTAGAGCCCTATGGGTTTGATCGACAAAGTCCTGCGGGTCTTCGTTAATATCTGATTCGGTAAAAGTAGGAGGATCCAGTTTCAAAAAATTCTGTGTCCGAAGGCTAGCTGCACTATCCGTACCACTAGAACCCGTGGTAGGAATAGCTTGCCCTTGAACTTGACCGGAAACTATACGCGTCAGAAGTTTTACTGCATCCCTCAAATCTCGATCAACAGCATTATAGATGGCCCTTCCGGAGGAGAAGAAGCTCCTGATATATGCTCAGCTTGAGACTCACTTTGTTCAGCTTGTGCCGGTGGTGACTTACTAGTACCTTCTCCGGCCACTACATCTACTCGCTTCCACTTATTCTTTCTCCGTGTAACCGGCATCGTTACTATAATAAAAAAAACAATTGGATTAAGCGATCGATTATGACTTTATCTCTAATATGGGCTCTATTGCACGATCTAAGAAATGGAGAATGGAAACAATCCCTAAATGTCCAATAGCCTCCTGTTTATAGATGTGGTGCACAACACACCGATAAATGAGATTCTACGTAGACACGGCTTTGTAGACTCACTAGGACGAACTTCTCTGATACCACTTCTGTCACGCCCATAATCCCATTGGAGCGGACTGGCACCCGTAGCCGAGGAGGCCCGGGAGAACCCGTTCATAACCTATACTTTCACATTTACATTACTTATGAAAATTAGAAATTTGGGCAGCACTTCGTTGTAAACAGAAGAAAACAGTACCTGTATCAGCCCAGCAGACACGCATATATATATATATATAAATAGTAATTGGCCGTCAGAGCCATCACGTCTATCAACCAAACACTCCTATGGCTGTACAATATGTCTACAAAAGCCTCTACATAGATACACAACTGAGTTAGGGTCGGGACAAACTCCCGCCCACAAAAGACTTTTATACAAATACCAAAAATACATATAGAAACGACTTGGGATGCCCCGAAACAACTGGAGCTCACCACTATCAACAGAATGTCCTGACTCTTACTGCGGAGGTGTACGACCTGAAGTACCTGTTCCTGCAGACGTCAGTACGGAAATATGTACTGAGTATGTAAGGCAGTGAGTATCAAGATGAGATACAAAAGATCAACAGAACCCAGATACCAGTGAATAAACAGTATGAGTAGACCACACTTAAAAGAGCTAATGGGATACCTGCACATTACTTTCATATCATTACTTCCCGTATTCCTTATCAATACATAACATATGTCATACAATGGCCAACTGATCAGTGGTACTAATACAATACATCAGGGACCACCCCTGGAATAGCATATATACATAATCTTTATAATACAATGGCCAACTGATCAGTGGTACTAATACAATACATCATATCAACAATTTAAAATAAAGACATTCCATTTCTTACTTCAATTAATCTTTGAGATTGGTTACTTTGTGGTCACACCTTATGGAACTTGAAACCATGATACCTCAATAGGAAAAACATGTAAATAGGTAATCAATATCATGAAAACGAAGTAGAGAATCATGGATACCTCATTAAACCATTTCGGATACCTCCTTACATAACCATGGGGTGCTTCTCGAAGCTTTCGAGATGGTGAACACAACTACGGAACCAATTCGAATTTTCTACGGTTGAATCACAAAATATTTGAAGTTGAAATTAGGCTAGGGTTTCACCTTCTCTTAATAATTGGATGATATATGATATATATGAGGCTAAGTGTATGTTTATAAAGACCAATTTTCGTCCAAGAGGTAATAGAAAATGACCATTTTGCCCTAAAAATTTAAATAAATCCGAATCTGTCCCCAGTGGACAGTTTTGACAGGCTGAAGTAAATCGATCATAACTCTTTGCTCCGGTATCGTATTTGGGTGAAACCAATTGAAATTGAAATATAATTCAAAGGGATTTCATTTTCATATAAAGTATACCACCCAGTTCTTCCTGTACAAGGAGTTATGGTCGTTTAAAGTTGACCCAAAAATCTGTCCCAAAATTCTGGTTTTTTTTTTTGATAGGCTGTAGTAAAACGGGTATAGCTCCTTACTCAGACTTTGGATTTGGATGAAACCAATTTCATCGGAAAGAAGACTCTCGGAGATTTTCGTCGATATATAGAAGCTCACACAGTTCTTTTTGTACAAGGAGTTATGATCGTCTAAAGTTGATCCAAAAAAAATTGCCTAGCTGCAGTAATTTTCCTGCAGATTTACTGTTCACAGGCTTCCCGGCCACCGTTTTGAAATTTCGAATGTGCTCGCTTATATGAGATACTCCTCTGTTTTGGGAAAACGTTATATCGTTGGAAAGCTTATTCCAATACCTACACATACAACTATTGACGGGATACTTCCGAACACCATAAACTTAATTTAACCCATACGCAAGCCTTTAGGACTCCATATAATCGCGATAAGTGTACGAAAAAATTTACGGGGTGTTACAACGATGAACCATGTGGACAAGGTGCTTGATGAAACATTGAAAGAAATAAACCCGATTTAATGAAGCGCATATCAAGCTAGTGGCACAATCAAAATTTTCATCGACGCAATGTTATAAAGAAATAAATTCACCAAGAAACTAATTCAGACGTCCATCACATCTTACTACTTGTTCAAACTTCCTATGATATGTATGTCGATCGTACCACTACCTCACAGAGGTTTAAAGATTATTTTCGATAAGATCCTTATCTCAAAAATAAACAGTCCAGAGAAGTATATATAAAAAACGAAATAACTGAAAATACTATAGACAACTAGACAAATCACCCTAAACATTATTCAGTGCTGTCACTAATAAATTTTTATTATGTTCATTTTATTGAAGCATCAAAATCTATCTTTGCCGTTATGGAATATTTAGGTTTCGAAGAGGTTGACTTAGGTATACAAGGTAGGGATCAATGTCAAACTTCCAACCATATTAAGATTCTTTTTGTATTTAATATCTTTGTCATGAAATTTTAACTGACATCAACAAATAACTATTTAGGGAAACAACAAGAAGCTCCCATCAACTTTAAGAAATGTGTACTATTTTGTTATTTATAACACCAACTCTTTCAGACATATCGACTACAATATACATAACTCTGACTCAATAAGAGCAGCAAAATATGTTGTGTATTCCCACAAAATAGATCTAGGGTGGGTAGACTGTACGTAGTCCGCGTCACTACTTCAGAAGTGAGTAAAAAGACCGTTTTCGATAAACCCTCGACTCAAGAAATAAGTTAAAATCTGATTAGATTTTAAATTTTATAGATTATCAGTGTGTAATGATCTTAATCATATCCAATTAACTAGATGTTAGTGACAATTCTAAAACTGCCTTCTTTACTTATACCTTAAACTATGAGTAGAAGAAAATAAAAAGTTAGTTGTAACTTCGTTTTTGGGTTAAATGAAGGCAAGTAAAAACTAGAAATTCGGTAATGCCAACATAACATAAATATATGAAAAAAGTAACATACTTATGCATATGATAATTAAAATTCAAAAGTAACATAGTTATGAATTTAATAATTAAAATCCTTGTTCTACATAGTTGCAACATTAAACGTGAGAGAATACTAAAAAACCTAGTTAAATACCACTCAACCCTCTTATCATTCACTTTTCGATCTTTAAATAGCCTTCAAATAATTTTAATTCAATTTTGAAAAATTATGAGATCGAACATCATCCCAATCTGAGCTCCAAATCTGGGCCATTTGGATCATCATTACATTCCAATCGGAGCTCCAAATCTATGCCATTCGGATCATTGTCGCTGTCATCAGGGTCTTCCTCAAAATGAGCAACCATATTGGACATCCTCGTAATCTGTTAGAAGAGGGAGAAGGAAAAAATATGTGACTGATTGTATGCAAGAAATAATAATTATTAACCATATTAATAAGTGCATATCAAATTCTCCAGAAGTAGTTCATTTTTAAAGGTTTTAATACAAATACATAAATATTTTTAAAGAGTTCGAGCAACCTATAGTTAATTAATAGGAAATGAAAAATGACCTCTTCTGTTAATCTGTCTTTCTCATTTTGCAATTATTGTAGGATTTTTCGTTTCTGCTCAGCATTATTACAATTAGCACAAATCCTTTTGTTCAACTCTGAATACATTTGCAAATTCTCAGCACACAATCTTTCATTTTCCAAACGAAGAATCCCACGTTCTTCCATATCCCTTTTGACCTTAAATCTGTGTAATGATATATTCAAAGATATATTTGACCTTTATATATAAATAGTTTAATTATCAAGCAACCATCAAAATTTTATAATAAGAACCTGGATGTCGCATCGTTTGTTGTCAAACCAAATTTTGATTTGCGTAGGGTCAAGCTCGAGCTCATCACTCAGTTGCTCTATCACATGATCTTCTGGAACTGAAATCTTACGAAATATCCTGGTCAGAAAACAAAAATTATAATGCAGAAAAATGAATTAAAAAAACCCCTAAAAGTAACAAAACAAAGAGGAAAATTAATAAATGACAAGAAAGAAAAATCGAGAGAGATATTGACATCTTCTGTCATTAGACAAGAAAAATACGTTGCTAATCCTATTTGAATTAAAAAATTCTTGTTAATTACAAGAAAGACATAGTTGCTTCCATTTTTTATAGTGTATGACATTTTGAGCATCAATTAAAAAAATTTAACAAGATAAGAAATCATTCTTTTTCATGATTTACGTAATTGTATTTAACCATTTTGTTTTACTTTCTTTATAAGTAGTGAAGTGAACCATGTAATTTTGTTATGTGACACACTAAAGAACATCATAAATAAGTAAAAACCTATAGAAATTTAAAAAGGTAAATAAAAGAGCTGAAAAAAATATAATTTATCTATCAAACTCACTCTTCAAGTTTGTTAATTGCTTGTTCATATGAATATCGATATATTAATTTCTCATTCTCTTGATCAGAATTTGGCACAAGATTTTCATCATCTTAAGAAGCCATGAATGATCAAAAAATGAAATGAGAGAGAAGATAAAAATGTGACGGACGAATAAAGAATTCATAATGAAGAACATATATATAGAAAAATAATTTGACAAATTTCTGAGTTATTAAATATTTCACGTAAAAAATATTTGATGATTCATAAATTCTTGTTAAACATTTAATTATTGAGATTATCTAATCTAACTACTCATTAATACTATTAGGAAAAGTTAGATATTATTTTAAGATTTATGTCATAGATAAAAGAAAGTTTAATTAAAATAAAGCTAAAGTGCTTAATCAGTTTAATGCAATCTGACTGCACTTTTCTCATATTTTGGTCAATCTTTTTTTTTTTTTCTTTTTTTCACATTTTCTGCTAGTGTGAAGGCTTTAAAACACAATTAAGCTTTTTCAGCTTTCGAGTTTCTTATTGAATTAACTGTAAATTTCCTCCTACATGAATTATTATCATATAACTAGTGAAATACATCTAGACGTTGATTAGGCCAAATATTTGTCTACAAATACTTCTAGGTACTTTTGGACATAAAATATATGTCCACTAACTTATGTAATGAGTTTATTAGCTAACACATTATCTTTTCTTTTTTAAATATTTTCTGATTGATTCTTTAAGACCTTAGTCTCTCCCTTTCAAGTTAGAGATATTTACACCACGACTAACCACTAGAGTTGGCATGGTGGTTCAGCGCCATGTCCCTTAAGCAAGAGGTCGGGGGTTCGATCCCAGCCTCTGACGAATGGAGCGAAATCAGTGGCCAGTTCCCTACCGCTTAGTGCGCTGACAGAGGAACGGAGGATTAGTCTCACGGCTGCCGGCTGTGGGGATACCTTGGGAAACCAAAAAAAAAAGATATTAACACCACGACTGCGATGAGACTATAACTGAGAAGGTGGAGAAGAAAATATTGATTATCAGGATAAAAAATAAACTAATTTGTAGCGTGATAATTTTTGCCTTTAACATAATTTTTTAACCTAATATTAATTTATTTAACTTTTTTTCAGTAGTTCTTTTTCCAATAGAATGCTCCATGACAAAATTCTAAAACAAAAGAGATAGTTCACATGAGCTATTAGATGATAGTTCAGATAACAAATTTACATTTTTAATAATTTGAATGTGAAACTCAAAAATTGAAATAATTTAAATATATTTTAAACTTTTAACTCTTTTTATTAAAGCTAACAACTAGAGTTTATTAAACATTTGACAAAGATTAGAAATACTGTATACATTACCATCAAAATATATTAATAACAAAACTTGTTTCAAGATTTTGATCAACATTCAAGATAGTTAAAAGAGTAACTAAAGTCTATTGCTAAAAGGGAAAGAAAAAAAAAATCCAAATTGTACATGCATGACAATAGTTTAATTAAAATAACAAGAGCTTAGATTTTTTATTTTTTTTATAATTGTGGTATTCGGGTCAACTTTTGTGTATCTCGACTAATTTTATGAAACACCCACCACCTTTTAATAGCAACATGTATCAGATAACTCTATTAACCAAGATTAGGATAGTATAGGTGGAAAAAAATCACTTAGTTTTTTGATGTTTCAATTTTTCTTTCCTAGCAAAAAAATCACAAAACACACACACTAGGTGATTTCTTATTGTGTGTCTAAATTTTAGTGGACAGAGTTACCAAGTAGTATTTATTATTATAAGATAACTTGTGAATTAGTTCAGGAGTATTCAAGTTGATTCGAACACCATAATCAGCCTGTGATTTGCCAGCTTGGGTTTTAGTTCCTGATGCGTTTAATTTTTCTAACAACAAGATTGTTTTGTCACAAAAACTATAATTAGCTACGAAGTTCATCGTTAATTGCTCGTATCTAAAATAATCTTTTGTAATATAAAACTTCTATAACTATCTCTACCCTTAATTGAGGATATGTATAATCAACTATATAAGCTAGCTAGTCTTTAAAAAATTGTTTGATTCTATACGAAATTTGAAAAAAGAAGGAATGTTTTGAATTGCGATCTTCATCAAATTATATATATCCGTGTGACTATAAATCATCTCATTGTATTTGCCCTTATTCTATAGATCAAGATGAAAACTCTAACAGAGATTTTTAGTGGGGGACGATGAACCATGTGGACAAGGTGCTTGAAGAAACTTCCAAAGAAATAAACCCGATTTAATGAAGCGCATATCAAGCTAGTGGCACAATCAAAATTTTCATCGACGCAATGTTATAAAGAAATAAATTCACCAAGAAACTAATTCAGACATCCATCACATCTTACAACTTGTTCAAACTTCCTATGATATATATGTTGATCGTACCACTACCTCACAGAGGTACAAAGATTATTTTCGATAAGATCCTTAACTCAAAAATAAACAGTCCAGAGAAGTATATATAAAAAACGAAATAACTGAAAATACTATAGACAACTAGAAAAATCACCCTAAACATTATTCAGTGTTGTCACTAATAAATTTTTATTATGTTCATTTTATTGAAGCATCAAAATCTATCTTTGCCGTTATGGAATATCTAGGTTTCGAAGAGGTTGACTTAGGTATACAAGGTAGGGATCAATTTCAAACTTCCAACCATATTATGATTCTTTTTGTATTTAATATCTTTGTCATGAAATTTTAACTGACATCAACAAATAACTATTTAGGAAAACAACAAGAAGCTCCCATCAACTTTAAGAAATGTGTACTATTTTGTTATTTATAACACCAACTCTTTCAGATATATCGACTACAATATACATAACTCTGACTCAATAAGAGCAACAAAATATGTCGTGTATTCCCACAAAATAGATCTACGGTGGGTAGAGTGTACGTAGTCCGCGTCACTACTTCAGAAGTGAGTAAAAAGACCGTTTTTGATAAACCCTCGATTCAAGACATAAGTTAAACTCTGATTAGATTTTAAATTTTATATATTATCAGTGTGTAATGATCTTAATCATATCCAATTAACTAGATGTTAGAGACTATTCTAAAACTGCCTTCTTTTCTTATATCTTAAACTATCAGTAGAAGAAAATAAAAAGTTAGTTGTAACTTCGTTTTTGGGTTAAATGAAGGCAAATAAAAACTAGAAATTCGGTAATGCCAACATAACATAAATATATGAAAAAAGTAACATACTTATGCATATGATAATTAAAATTCAAAAGTAACATATTTATGAATATAATAATTAAAATCCTTGTTCTACATAGTTGCAACATTAAACTTGAGGGAATACTAAAAAACCTAGTTAAATACCACTCAACCCTCTTATCATTCACTTTTCGATCTTGAAATATCCTTCAAATAATTTTAATTCAATTTTGAAAAATTATGAGATCGAACATCATCCCAATCTGAGCTCAACATCTTGGTCATTTGGTTCATCATTACATTCCAATCGGAGCTCCAAATCTATGCCATTCGGATCATTGTCGCTGTCATCAGGGTCTACCTCAAAATGAGCAACCATATTGGACATCCTCGTAATCTGTTAGAAGAGGGAGAAGGAAAAAATATGTGACTGATTGTATGCAAGAAATAATAATTATTAACCATATTAATAAGTGCATATCAAATTCTCCAGAAGTAGTTCATTTTTAAAGGTTTTAATACGAATACATAAATATTTTTAAAGAGTTCGAGCAACCTATTGTTAATTAATAGGAAATGAAAAATGACCTCTTCTGTTAATCTGTCTTTCTCATTTTGCAGTTTTTGTAGGATTTTTCGTTTTTGCCTAGCATTATTACAATTAGCACAAATCCTTTTGTTCAACTCTGAATACATTTGCAAATTCTCAGCATGCAATCTTTCATTTTCCAAACGAAGAATCCCACGTTCTTCCATATCTCTTTGGACCTGAAATTTGTGTAGTGATAAATTCAAAGATATATTTGACCTTTATATATAAATAGTTTAATTATTAAGCAACCATCAAAATTTTATAATAAGAACCTGGATGTCGCATCTTTTGTTGTCAAACCAAATTTTGATTTGCGTAGGGTCAAGCTCGAGCTCAGTTGCTCTATCACATGATCTTCTGGAACTGATATCTTACGAAATATCCTGGTCAGAAAACAAAAATTATAATGCAGAAAAATGAATTAAAAAACCCCCTAAAAGTAACAAAACAAAGAGGAAAATTAATAAATGACAATAAAGGAAAATCGAGAGAGATATGAACATCTTCTGTCATTAGACAAGAAAAATACGTTGCTAATCCTATTTGAATTAAAAAATTCTTATTAATTACAAGAAAGACATAGTTGCTTCCATTTTTTATCGTGTATGACATTTTGAGCATCAATTAAAAAAATATAACAAGATAAGAAATCATTCTTTTTCATGATTTACGTAATTGTATTTAACCATTTTGTTTTTCTTTCTTTATAAGTAGTGTAGTGAACCATGTAATTTTGTTATGTGACACACTAAAGAACATCATAAATAAGTAAAAACCTATAGAAATTTAAAAAGATAAATAAAAGAGCCGAAAAAAATATAATTTATCTATCAAACTCACTCTTCAAGTTTGTTAATTGCTTGTTCATATGAATATCGATATATTGATTTCTCATTCTCTTAATCAGAATTTGGCACAAGATTTTCATCATCTTCAGAAGCCAAGAATGATCAAAATATGAAATGAGAGAGAAGATAAAAATGTGACGGACGAATAAAGAATTCATAATGAACAACATATATATAGAAAAATAATTTGACAAATTTCTGAGTTATTAAATATTTCACGTAAAAAATATTTGATGATTTATAAATTCTTGTTAAACATTTAATTATTGAGATTATCTAATCTAACTGCTCATTAATACTATTAGGAAAAGTTAGATATTATTTTAATATTTATGTCATAGATAAAAGAAAGTTTAATTAATCCCATAAAGAAAACTTATCTGAATACGACAACCAACTCCAATGAGGATGACATACATTTTGGATTCAGCTGCCTGATCTTCCTATCCAAACTCCTCATTTGTTGTTGAGTTTGTGCCTTTGTCGTTGAGCCGCTTCTTCAAATTCATTGGACTCATTCATCACATTCTATTGACGACATCTTAAAAGACTTTCGCCAACAAATCTCTTTCTTTTCACTTTACACTTTTCTCTTGAACTCTCCATCGCCTCATGGTGCCTGCGAGGGTTTTCACTAATAAGACTCTCTCATTTTCATTTCTCTCAACTCACCATCGCCTTATGATGCCCATGGGGGTTTTCACCAATAAGGCTCTCTCATTTTGTATTTCTTTCCTGATTTCTTATGCTGAGGGAGACACGTGGTACCTCACAATGCATCATCATATCCATTGCATGCTTAGCCTTAACATTATCAAAAATTGATCTGAAGGACTTTCTTTGGTTGTAACTTGGCTTTTGGATAAGGTTAGAAAAGGATGGTGAGGGGTTCGAACAACACTTGAAGTGGGGGTGGGACTTACAACTTTTGGAATCGACTCAAACAACACATTAACTCATGCCCCAATTTTGTTGACCGGGTGAATCTTAAATCTTTATTTGGTTGGACCGAGCCCGAAATAGGACAGCCTACGTATCTCACTCCCGAGAGAGGAGAATCAGGTCGCACGTAGTTCCATCAGCTTGTTCTTTGTTTTGATTTGATTTTTTTTTCTTTTATTTCCGAACTCTTTCTTTTATTCTTATTTTCTTGACTTTTATCTTTGACTCTATTTTGATTCCAAAAGAGGGATATGAAAGAAAAATAAAACGAAGCTCAAACGGGTAAACAAAGGATGACACAATGTTTGGATAGAAGAATAAAATGCCTTCATCATATCAATCTTCAAAAAATGCAAGTACTAAACATGCAATAAAATCAACAAAGGATCAAATATCATACATAATATCTTTTGACCGCATCAGCATTGATAGCCATTTCTGCCATTTTGCCTTCAATATCTGTCAAATATAAGGCTCCATTGGGCAACACTTTCTTCACAACAAAGGGACCTTGCCAGTTAGGGGAGAACTTGCCTTTCGCTTCAACCTGGTGAGGAAGGATACGTCTCAATACCAACTGACCAACTTCAAAATTCCTGGGACGGACCTTTTTATTATACGCTCGAGCCATCCTCCTCTGATACAACTGGCCATGACACACGGACGTTGGCCTTTTTTCCTCGATCAAACTCAAATGTTCCAGTCGGGTTTTTACCCATTCGTCATCATCAATCTCTGCTTCTACAATGTCTCGAAGAGAGGGAATTTCAACTTCTGCAGGGATGACTGCTTCTGTCCCATACACTAATAAATATGGAGTTGCCCCTGTTGAAGTGCGAACAGTGGTGCGATAACCTAGCAATGCAAACGGCAACTTTTCATGCCACTGTCTAGACCCTTGTACCATTTTTCGCAGTATCTTTTTTATATTTTTATTGGTGGCTTCTACAACACCATTGGCCTTTGGGCGATATGGAGTAGAATTTCGATGTGTGATCTTAAACTGTTGACATACTTCTTGCATCAAATGACTATTGAGATTGGCAGCATTGTCTGTAATGATCATCTTTGGAATTCCAAATCTACAAATGATATTGGCATGGACAAAGTCTACCACAGCCTTCTTTGTCACCGACTTGAAAGTTACTGCTTCTACCCACTTTGTAAAGTAGTCAATGGCTACCAAAATGAATCTATGTCCATTTGATTCCTTCGACTCAATTGATCCAATCACATCCATTCCCCAAGCCACGAACGGCCATGGAGCGGCCATTGCATGAAACTTAACAGGAGGAGAATGTATCAGATCGCCGTGCACCTGACATTGATGACACTTTCAAACAAATTGAATAGAATCCCTCTCCATAGTAAGCCAGTAATAACCTGCTCGAAGAATCTTCTTTGACAAGACATGCCCGTTCATATGCGACCCGCATACTCCAGAGTGTATTTCAACCATGATTGCCGAGGCTTCTCTTGCATCTACACACCTCAAAAGTCCCATATCTGGGGTTATCTTATATAAGATTCCCCCACTTAAGAAAAATCCATTAGCCAAACGCCTAATAGTCCTCTTTTGATCGTTGGTGGCATATGCTGGGTATTCTCCTGACTGAATATACCGCTTGATATCCAAGAACCAGGGTTCTCCATCGAGCTCTTCTTCAACCGCATTACAGTAAGCATGCTGATCACGACTCTGTATATGCACTGGATCAATGTAAGCTTTATCAGGATGTTGGAGCATTGAAGACAGAGTGGCTAAAGCATCAACAATTTCATTATGAATCCTTGGAATATGCCTAAATTTTACTAACACAAAACGTTGACATAGCTCCTGCAAGCATTGTCGTTACGGGATGAGCTTCAAATCTCGCGTCTCCCAATCTCCTTGAATTTGATGGACGAGAAAATCCGAATCTCCCAACACCAATAATTCTTGGACTCCCATATCAACATCTAACCTCAAACCAAGAATGCAGGCTTCATACTCTGCCATATTGTTAGTACAGTAGAATCGAAGTTGTGTTGTTACCGGGAAATGTTGTCCCGATTCAGAGATAAGAACCACACCTATTCCGAATCCTTTCATATTAACTACTCCATCGAAGAACAACTTCCAACCTGGATCAGCATATATAACGACTTCATCGACACATGACACTTCTTCGTCAGGAAAATATGTCTTCAATGGCTCGTACTCTTTATCGATGGGATTCTCAGCAAGATGATCTGCCAAGGCTTGGGATTTCATGGCGGTTCGAGTCACATATACAATGTCAAACTCGGTAAGTAATATTTTCCACTTTGCCAATCGACCTGTCGGCATAGGCTTCTGAAAGATATACTTCAAAGGATCCATACGGGAGATGAGATAAGTAGTATAGGATGAGAGATAGTGCTTCAACTTTTGTGCTACCCAAGTTAGGGCACAACACGTCCTTTCAAGAAGAGTATACCTGGCCTCATATACGGTGAAATTCTTGCTAAGATAATAAATAGCCTGTTCCATTTTGCCTGTGACATCATGTTGACCCAGGACACAACCGAAAGAATTGTCCATGACTGATAAATATAAGATCAAAGGCCTACCAGGCTCCGAGGGTACCAGCACGGGCGGATTTGAAAAATATCTTTTGATTCGATCGAACGCTTCCTGACATTCTTCAGTCCATTTTACCGCAGCACTCTTTTTCAGCAACTTGAATATGGGCTCACAAGTGGTTGTGAGTTAAGCAATAAACCTGCTAATGTAGTTCAGTCTACTAAGCAAACTTATCACCTCCGTTCTATTCTTGGGCGGGGGCAAATCCTGAATGGCTTTGATTTTTGAGGGATCCAATTCAATTCCCCGACGGCTGACTACAAACCCCAACAGCTTTCCAGACGAAACTCCAAATGCACATTTTGTCGAGTTGAGTTTGAGATTATACCTGCGAAGCCTTTCAAAGAACTTTCTTAAATCTTTAACATGGTCGGCCAGACTTTTTGACTTAATAATCACATCATCCACGTATACCTCAATCTCCTTATGCATCATATCATGAAACATAGTGGTCATGGCTCTCATGTATGTTGCTCCCGCATTCTTCAAACCGAACGGCATCACTTGATAACAATAGGTCCCCCATGGTGTCATAAAAGACGTCTTCTCCGCGTCTTCATCATCCATAATGATCTGGTGATATCCAACATAGCAATCCACAAAAGAGGCAACCTCGTGTTTAGCACAGTTGTCTAACAAAATATGGATGTTGGGCAGTGGAAAATCATCTTTCGGACTTTCTCTGTTCAAATCACGGTAATCAACACACACTCGAATTTTCCCATCTTTCTTTGGTACGGGAACAACATTGGATAACCACATGGGATAACGAGCCACTCGAATTACTTTGGCTTCAAGTTGTTTCATGATTTCCTCTTTGATTTTAATACTTACATCAGTTTTAAACTTCCTCAACTTCTGTTTGACAGGAGGGAATGCGGGATCAGTTGGCAATTTGTGAGCCACTAATTCAGTGCTTAAACCAGGCATATCATCATAAGACCATGCAAAAACATCCTTATAATCAATTAATGCTTGAATCATTCTATCTTTTAGCTGTGGCAAAGCATGTACACTTATTTTAGTTTCCCTAACATCTTCTTGATCCCCTAGATTTATTGGCTCAGTCTCATTCAAATTAGGATTTGGTTTGTCTTCAAACTGTTCCAACTCTTTGCTTATTTCTTCTAGTGCTTCTTCTTTATCATATTCCCCATCCTGCTTCATTACATCTTGATTAGTTTGGATTTTATGGTCAGGCTGAAAATTCCACATGCATGTCATGTCATTAGAATCAGCATAAAGAGAACTGTATATACAAAACAAAAAGAAGAAAACAAAATATATTAGGCACGAATCAAAAGGGACATTGCATTTCATTAAATAAAAAGATAGAAGAGTTTAAACATAGATACCAATATAACATAAACAACACTAAAAATACGAATTACAACCCTGAAATAACTTGGATAAACAGAAAGAAAAACAAAATAAACTACCAAAACTCCCTCCTGAAGGGAAGAGGAGTGACTTCCCAATTATTGAGCTGGATAGCTGGACCTATGAATTGAACGTCTGCCATACTGGTACCTTCGCCTGCTTCGACCATATCAACAACAATAAAAGGGTTCTGGTAGTCATCAACCAATTCAACTTCAAATTCCACATGCTTCGTGACACCGCTCTTAACAAATGATTCACTGAGTAGTGGCATTGGGCGAGGGAGTGACCATGTTTCCTTTTTCTTTCCCTTGGATTTCTTCAGATCTTCAGCCGTAGGCTCAAATCCCAGACCAAATGTGCCCACGTTCTCACTTGGACATATGGGACGAACTATACCATGCAGAGACGCTCCCAAACCCTTTCCTGGCTCAAATCCATATTTCCAAAGTTCACTCACCATCATGATAGAAGCGGAAGACAATTGTGGTCCCGATATAACCTGTCATTCAAGAATACGATTCACTGGCACTGTATCAAAAATTTGATAGACGAATGTCTCCTCTATGTTATTTGCTTCAATAAGAGACAAAGGAGAATCTTCGTAGGCGGACAAATCTCCTTCACCGTGAATAACTACCCCTTGCCTGTCACGCTCAAACTTAATCATTTGGTGCAGTGTTGATGCAACCTCCTTGGCCTTATGGATCCACGGCCTTCCCAACAACAGATTGTAAGAGGATTCTATATTCAATACTTGAAACTCTATGGCGAACTCAACAGGCCCTATGATCAACATTAGTTCTATTTTGCCAATGGAGTTTGATTTTGCACCATCGAAAGCCCTAACACATACATTGTGTGGCCTGATCCTTTCAGCACCGATATTCAACTTTTGCAAAGTAGAAATAGGGCAAATATTTGAACCTAAACCTCCATCAATCATAACATGAGTGACATAGAAATATTCACACTTCACTGTAATGTAAAGGCCCCGGTTATGCCCTGTACCTTCAATAGGCAATTCATCATCAGAAAAGCTGATCCGATTGACCTCAAAGATTTTTCCGACCATTTTCTCAAGATGGTTGATTGTAACCTCCCTAGGAACATATGATTCATTTAATACCTTCAGTAAAACATCACGATGCTCCTTGGAGTGCAACAACAAAGATAAAAGGGAAATTTGAGCAGGGGTTTTCTTCAACTGGTCTATTATTGAATACTCTGGCAGCTTCATCTTTTTCAAAAATTCTTTGGCTTCTTCTCCGGTGATAGGCTTTTTGATAGATGACGGTCCACTCATCGTTGGCTTGGACTTTCTTAAGCTTTCAGGCACGAAACATCTTCCTGACCTAGTCAAACCCCTTACCTCATCTACATCTTCCACAACTTTTTTCCCATGATAGGTCATCACAGTCCGCCCATAATTCCAGGGAACTCTTTTCGTATCAACTATCGGAGGTTGGATCACCGGTTTGAGGACAATAGGCACTGCCAGCGCTCCTTTCACCGTCAAGATGGGCTGACTCAAAGCTCCCACCACTGTCAACTTAGGTTGATCTTGACTTAAATCAACATACCTTCTGGCGCCTTGTACTGTGATCAAGGGTTTCTTTGTGCTTTCTTGGGCTTTATCTTCTCTCATTCCTTCTCGGTTCAATGACATTGCTTTCAAAGACTCCGCTACATTCACTGATTTCTCCTCAGTGGTCTGTATCATGACAATAGGCTTATAACCCCTCGAAGACTTTTTTCCATCATATATCACTTCTAACATATTGGCTTCAGCATGGGTTGGCAGCGGATTCTAGTTAATGTTTGGACCCTCCGGGGCCTGGACCAGCATCTGATTTGTGTCAATTAAATCTTGGACAACTCTCTTTAAATGCCAACATTTCTCAATATCATGGCCTGGCATATCAGAACAGTACGCATACCTTAAAGAATAATCGAGATTCCTTGGCGGTGGATTTTAAAACCTTCCTTGAATTGGGCTTAAGACCTTCAACTTTCTCAACCTATCAAACAAGCTAGCATATGACTCCCCAAGAGGTGTGAATTGATTTTTGACCGCCTTCTCTTTCCTATACTCGGGCCTAGGTTGAAAACTGGGTCTGGAAGGGTTTTGGTAATTTGGTGGAGCGAATGGGTGATTTTGTGGGGCTTGCGCGCGCCACTGCGGGTAAAAAGGGATTTGGGCATATGGTTGCGCGCTATATAATGGGTACGGGGGTGGTGGAATGGAATATAAAGGGTTTTGTGGAGGGTAGTAATGGTGGGAAGGAATATATGGAGCTTGGGCGTAGACTTGGGCTTGGGATTGGGGATAGGGGCGAGGTGGTCTTTTGGGATAGGAATGGGTTCCAGCTACGACAGTCGCCACACCCTCTTTCTTCTTTTTACCTCCAAATGTGCTAGATCCACCTTGAATCGCTTGTGTGGTGGCTTTTAATGCGGCAAAACTCACTATTCGGCCGGTCTTAATTCCGTCCTCTATCATCTCCCCCATTTTAAGGACTTCCATAAAAGACTTTCCCATTGCCGGAAGTAAATGTTGAAAATAGGTCTCATCCTGCGCCTGAATGAAAACTTCTACCAACTTACTTTCTTTCATTGGAGGCTTTACCCTGGCGTCCTGTTCACGCCACCTTATCGCGTATTCCCTAAAATCTTCAGTGCTCTTTTTCTTCATGTTGACCAAGGATTTTTCGTCCAAAATCAGGTTGATGTTATACTGAAAATGTTGAACAAATTCAGAAGCCAAATCATCCCAACTGTTCCATTTATCGATATCTCGATCGATAAACCATTCTGAGGCCGGATCTGAAAGACTCTCGCCAAAGAAGGCCATGAGCAGTTCTTCCTTTCCTCATGCATCCCTCAACTGGTTGCAATAGCGTCTCAAGTGTGCCATGGGGTCACCGTGTCCTGCATACTTCTCGAACTTGAGCATTTTAAAACCGAGGGGAAGGTTGATGTCTGGGAACATGAACAGATCTTTATAAGAAACACTCTTATAACCTCCGATTCCCTGCAAATTTCTCATGGCCTGTTCTAAACTTTTCAACTTCCGCGCTGTGACTTCCTGTTCCTTCAAAATATTTTCGAAAGATTAAGCATTAATAAGTTATATGAACATACATTAGACCTAACTCAAAACATTTTTCGAAAGGGTAACTTCTCAAAAACTATATTTACAGAACTAACATTTCTTATTAACCATTTGTTGTGCTCTAAAATCTTCTTTTGACATGTCAAGAGAATTCAACAATTTAACTAAGATAAGGTGGGAATTTTTAGGAAGGAGTAAGAATTTTTTTAAAAAAAAATTGAACTATTTAAAGTAAAAAAAAAAAAAAGACTTTATATATATAAATAGTTTAATTTTTAAGCGACCATTAAAATTTTATAATAATAAGAACCTGAATCTGGTATCTTTTGCTGTCAAACCAAATTTTGACTTGTGTTATGTCAAGCCCTAGCTCCCCACTCAGCTGCTCTATTACATCATTTTCTGGATCTAGCATCTTGCTGAACATTCTGATCAGAAAACAAAAATTATAATGATATTAAAACAATTGATAAAAAAACAAAAGAGTAACAAAACAAAGAGGAAAATTAATAAATGACAAGAAAGGAAAACCATGAGAGATATGAACATCTTTTGTCATTAGACAATAAGAAAACGCCGCTAATCCTATTTGGATTAAAGAATTCTTATTAATTATCATTAATAAATTCATATAGTTACTTTTTAAAAAGATTTATAATAAGATAAGAAATTATCCTCTTTCATGATTTACATAATTATATCAACCTTTTTCTTTTACTTTATTTAAAATTAGTGAAGTGAGAAATATGCTTTTATTTTTATTCATGTTAAAAACTAAAATCTGAACAAATCATAAACATCACAAATCAATAAAGTTGCATACTTGATAAATTCGAAATCAAAACTAAAATGAGAACATTAATAAAAATAAAAAATGAAAAAATAATTTAGCAACACGAGGTAAGACATATATCATAAAGTTATAGATCTCACTATCCAAAAAAGAATTTTCAATAGAGGTTCAATCGAAATGTCATCGAAAAATTACTGACAAGTCAAACTCCCATTCTAAAAAATGAGATGCACAAAAAGCTACAAAAGATACTGTAAAGAACATCACACATGAGTAAAAATCTAAAAAAAATTAAAAAGGAAACAAAATTATTTATTTAACAAACTCACTCTTCAAGTTTTTCGATCACTTGTTCAAATGAATATCGACATATTAATTTTTCATTCTCTTGATCAGAATTTGGCCCAACATTTTCATCATCTTGAGAAGCCATGAATGATCGAAAAATGAAATGAGAGAAGATAAAAATATGACGGACAAATAAAAAATTCTTATTATAGAAAATATATATAGGAAAAAAGTTTGACCCGTTTTAGATTTATTAAATCTCTCACATGAAAAATATTTGACGATTCATGAATTTTTGTTAACAAATATTTAGTGTGAAATTATGTAGTCTAACTACTCATTAATACCACCACGAAAAGTCAAACATTTTAATAAAAAATTATTTCACAGATAATATTTAATTTAATTAAAATAAAGATGAGGTGCTTAATTTACTTAATGCAATTTTTGGTTATTGCATCTAAATTTGACTACACTTTTGGAGTCTAGTCAATTTTCTTTTCTTTTTTCAAATTATTTTATAAGAGTTAAAGGATTAAAAAATATACTTAAACTATTTCAATTTTTGAGTTTCATATAACAAAATTATTGGGGGTGTAAGGATAAAAAATATACTTAAAACTATTTCAATTTTTTAGTTTCATATAACAAAATTATTGGGATTTGGGGGAAGTGAATTCTTCTCATCTGCGCCCCCCACCCCACCCCACCCCACCCAAACCAACACATACAAAGTTGCGAACGAGTAGACACATATTTTACAACAAAATTAGTTTTCATCACTACATACAGTACCATGAAAATATATTGATAACAAAAATTTAGTTTCAAGATTTTGATCAACATTCAAGATAGTTAAAAGAGTAACTGAAGTTTATTTCTAAGAGGGAAAGAAAAAAAAATCCCAAATAGTACATGCATGTCAGTAGTTAATTAAAAATACCTATATAATCGTGACATCCGAATCGATTTTTGAGAATCTCGACTAATTTTATAAAATATTCATCACCTCGCACTAGTAACATGCATCAGATAGTTTTATCCATCAAAATTAGGATAGTATAGATGGGAGGAAATCACCTAGTGTCTTAATTTTTTAATTTTTCTTTTCTAGCAAAAAAAACACAAAACACACATACACTAGATGATTTTTTATTATGTGTCTATGTATTAGTGAACAAAGTAACTAAGTATTAATTATAATATAGTGAGAGAGATAACTCGTGAATTAGTCCAGGTATATATAAGTTAATTCGAACACCACAATTATTAAAAGAAGAAAATGAGAAGAGAACAATTAAAGAGAAAGAGTAAATATAGAATGAAACATGCAAGAAAATCACATAAACCATGAAAAAGTTTTTCATTGTCAATTATTTCTATTTTTCAAAGTGAAACTTCAATAATAATAAGAACAAAAAAAGACGTTGGTTGAAATTACGTATAACTCTAAGAGGGGTGAATTTATGTAGTTTTCAATTATGTCAATTAAAAGGTAATTCTATGTACAAACATAAATTGATGACATTTTAAAATGAAAAACACACACTCACACAGTAATATATATATATATATTAATTGATAACATTTTGCATGTCTTGTAGGATTTGTTCTTGCTCAGGATTATAGCAATTAGCACAAATCCTATTGTTAAACTCTGAATGCATTTGCAAAATCTCAGCATGCAATCTTTCATTTTCCAAACGAAGAATTCCACGTTCTTTCATATCCCTTTGGACCTGAAATTTGTGTAATGATATATTCAAAATATATTTGACCTTTATATATAAATAGTTTAATTATCAAGCAACCATCAAAATTTTATAATAAGAACCTTGATGTCGCATCTTTTGTTGTCAAACCAAATTTTGATTTGCGTAGGGTCAAGCTCGAGCTCATCACTCAGTTGCTCTATCACATGATCTTCTGGAACTGACATCTTACGAAATATCATGGTCAGAAAACAAAAATTATAATGCAGAAAAATGAATTAAAAACCCCCTAAAAAGTAACAAAACAAAGAGGAAAATTAATAAATGACAAGAAAGGAAAATCGAGAGAGATATGACCATCTTCTGTCATTAGACAAGAAAAATACGTTGCTAATCCTATTTGAATTAAAAAATTCTTGTTAATTACAAGAAAGACATAGTTGCTTCCATTTTTTATAGTGTATGACATTTTGAGCATCAATTAAAAAAATATAACAAGATAAGAAATCATTCTTTTTCATGATTTACGTAATTGTATTTAACCATTTTGGTTTACTTTCTTTATAAGTAGTGAAGTGAACCATGTAATTTTGTCATGTGACACACTAAAGAACATCATAAATAAGTAAAAACCTATAGAAATTTAAAAAGATAAATAAAAGAGCCGAAAAAAAATATAATTTATCTATCAAACTCACTCTTCAAGTTTGTTATTTGCTTGTTCATATGAATATCGATATAATGATTTCTCATTCTCTTGATCAGAATTTGGCACAAGATTTTCATCATCTTGAGAAGCCATGAATGATCAAAAAATGAAATGAGAGAGAAGATAAAAATGTGACGGACGAATAAAGAATTCATAATGAAGAACATATATATAGAAAAATAATTTGACAAATTTCAGAGTTATTAAATATTTCACGTAAAAAATATTTGATGATTCATGAATTCTTGTTAAACATTTAATTATTGAGATTATCTAATCTAACTACTCATTAATACTATTAGGAAAAGTTAGATATTATTTTAAGATTTATGTCATAGATAAAAGAAAGTTTAATTAAAATAAAGCTAAAGTGCTTAATCAGTTTAATGCAATCTGACTGCACTTTTCTCATATTTTGGTCAGTCTTTTTTTCTTTTTTTCACATTTTCTGCTAGAGTGAAGGCTTTAAAACACAATTAAACTTTTTCAGTTTTCGAGTTTATTATTGAATTAAGTGTAAATTTCCTCCTACATGAATTATTATCATATAACTTGTGAAATACATCTAGACGTTGATTAGACCAAATATTTGTCTAAAAATGCATCTAGGTACTTTTGGACATAAAATATATGTTCATTAACATATGTAACGAGTTTATTAGCTAACACATTATCTTTTCTTTTTTTAAATATTTTCTGATTGATTCTTTAAGACCTTAGTCTCTCCCTTTCAAGTTAGAGATATTAACACCACGACTGCGATGAGACTATGACTGAGAAGGTGGAGAAGAAAATATTGATTATCAGGATAAAAAATAAACTAATTTGTAGCGTGATAATTTTTTACCTTTAACATAATTTTTTAACCTAATATTAATTTATTTAACTTTTTTTCAGTAGTTCTTTTTCCACATAGAATGCTCCATGACAAAATTCTTAAACAAAAGAGATAGTTCACATGAACTATTAGATGATAGTTCAGATAACAAATTTACATTTTTAATAATTTGAATATGAAACTCAAAAATTGAAATAATTTAAATATATTTTAGACTTTTAACTCTTTTTATAAAAGCTAACAACTAGAGTTTATTAATCATTTGACAAAGATTAGAAGTACTGTATACATTACCATCAAAATATATTAATAACAAAACTTGTTTCAAGATTTTGATCAACATTCAAGATAGTTAAAAGAGTAACTAAAGTCTATTGCTAAAAGGGAAAGAAAAAAAAATCCAAATTGTACATGCATGTCAATAGTTTAATTAAAATAACAAGATCTTAGATTTATTTATTTTTATATATATAATTGTGGTATTCGGGCCAACTTTTGTGTATCTCGACTAATTTTATGAAACACCCACCACCTTTTAATAGCAACATGTATCAGATAACTCTATTAACCAAGATTAGGATAGTATAGGTGGAAAAAAATCACTTAGTGTTTTGATGTTTCAATTTTTCTTTCCTAGCAAAAAAATCACAAAACACACACACTAGGTGATTTCTTATTGTGTCTCTAAATTTTAGTGGACAGTGTTACCATGTAGTATTTATTATTATAAGATAACTTGTGAATTAGTTCAGGAGTATTCAAGTTGATCCGAACACCATAATCAGCCAGTGATTTGCCAGCTTGGGTTTTAGTTCCTGATGCGTTTAATTATTCTAACAACAAGATTGTTTTGTCAAAAAAACTATAATTAGCTACGAAGTTCATCGTTAATTGCTCGTATCTAACATAATCTTTTGTAATATAAAACTTCAATAACTATCTCTACCCTTAATTGAGGATATGTATAATCAACTATATAAGCTAGCTAGTCTTTAAAAAATTGTTTGATTCTATACGAAATTTGAAAAAAGAAGGAATGTTTTGAATTGCGATCTTCATCAAATCATATATATCCGTGTGACTATAAATCATCTCATTGTATTTGCTCTTATTCTATAGATCACGATGAAAACTCTAACAGAGATTTTTAGTGGGGGAGGATGAACCATGTGGACAAGGTGCTTGATGAAACTTCCAAAGAAATAAACCCGATTTAATGAAGCGCATATCAATCTAGTGGCACAATCAAAATGTTCATCGACGCAATGTTATAAAGAAATAAATTCACTAAGAAACTAATTCAAACATCCATCGCATCTTACTACTTGTTCAAACTTCCTATGATATGTATGTCGATCGTACCACTACCTCACAGAGGTACAAAGATTATTTTTGATAAGATCCTTAACTCAAAAATAAACAGTCCAGAGAAGTATATATAAAAAATGAAATAACTGAAAATACTATAGACAACTGGACAAATCACCCTAAACATTATTCAGTGTTGTCACTAATAAATTTTTATTATGTTCATTTTATTGAAGCATCAAAATCTATCTTTGCCGTTATGGAATATCTAGGTTTCGAAGAGGTTGACTTAGGTATACAAGGTAGGGATCAATGTCAAACTTCCAACCATCTTATGATTCTTTTTGTATTTAATATCTTTGTCTTGAAATTGTAACTGACATCAACAAATAACTATTTAGGGAAACAACAAGAAGCTCCCATCAACTTTAAGAAAAGTCTACTATTTTGTTATTTATAACACCAACTCTTTCAGATATATCGACTACAATATACATAACTCTGACTCAATAAGAGCAACAAAATATGTCGTGTATTCCCACAAAATAGATCTAGGGTGGGTAGAGTGTACGGAGTCCGCATCACTACTTCAGAAGTGAATAAAAAGATCGTTTTCGATAAATCCTTGACTCAAGACATAAGTTAAACTCTAATTAGATTTTAAATTTTATATAGTATCAGTGTGTAATGATCTTAATCATATCCAATTAACTAGATGTTAGAGACAATTCTAAAACTATGAGTAGAAGAAGAATATATAAAAAGTTAGTTGTAACTTCTTTTTTGGGTTAAATGAAGGCAAATAAAAACTAGAAATTTGGTAATGTCAACATAACATAAATATATGAAAAAAAGTAACATACTTATGCATCTGATAATTAAAATCCAAAAGTAACATAGTTATGCATATAATAATTAAAATCCTTGTTCTACATAGTTGCAACATTAAACTTGAGAGAATACTAAAAAACCTAATAAAATACCACTCAATCCTCTTATCATTTACTTTTCGATCTTTAAATAGCCTTCAAATAATTCCAATTCAATCTTGAAAAATTACGATATCGAACATCATCCCAATCTGAGCTCCAAATCTGAGCCATTTGGATCATCATTACATTCCAATCGGAGCTCCAAATCTATGCCATTCGGATCATTGTCGTTGTCATCAGGGTCTTCCTCAAAATGAGCAACCATATTGGACATCCTCGTAATCTGTTAGAAGAGGGAGAAGGAAAAAGTATGTGAGTGATTGTATGTAAAAAATAATATTTATTAACCATATTAATATATATGTGCATATCTATTCCTCCAGAAGTAGTTCATTTTCTAAGGTTTCAATATGAATGCATAAATATTTTTAAAGAGTCCGAGCAACATATAATTAATTAATAGGAAATGAATACAAACCTCTTCCGTTAATCTACTATTCTCATTTTGCAAATCTTGTAGGATTTTTTGTTCTTGCTCAGCATTATTGCAATTAGCACAAATCATTTCGTTCAACTCAGAATACAGTTGCAAACTCTCAGCATGCAATCTTTCATTTTTCAAACGAAGAATCTCATTTTCCTCCATATCCCTTTGGGCCTGAAATTCGTGTAATGATATATACAGAGATATATTTGACCTTTATATACATATAAATAGTTTAATTTTTAAGTGATCGTCAAAATTTTACAATAAAAACCTGGATGTGATATCTTTTGTTGTCAAACCAAATTTTGATTTGCGTAGGGTCAAGCTCTAGCTCGTCACTTAGTTTCTCTATTACATGATCTTCTGGATCTGGCATCTTACTAAACATTCTGGATAGAAAATAAAAATTATAATACTGAAAAATAATTGATAAAAGATAAAAAAAAAAAGTAACAAAACAAAGAAGAAGATTAATAAATGACAAGAAAGGAAAATCGAGAGAGATATGAACATTTCCTGTCATTAGACAATAAAAATATGTCGCTAGATTTATTTGGATTAAAAAATTCTTTTTAATTTGTACCTTTAAGAAAGACATAATTACTTTCATCTTTTGTAGTGTATGGCAGTTTGAGCATTGATTTAAAAAATATAACAAGATAAGAAATTATTATTTTTCATGATTTACGTAATT
Source organism: Capsicum pubescens (assembly GCA_030864215.1). Classification (NCBI taxonomy): domain Eukaryota; kingdom Viridiplantae; phylum Streptophyta; class Magnoliopsida; order Solanales; family Solanaceae; genus Capsicum; species Capsicum pubescens. The sequence continues at coordinate 304,390,748 of CM061549.1, read as the reverse complement.
GTGTTAAACCACTTTGTTTTACTTCCTTTACAATTGGTGAAGTGAAACATTTGACAAGTCAAATTTCCATTCTAGTAGTGAAATGCACAAAAAGCTATGATAGACATAGTAAAAAAAACTAGAGAACATGCAATTTTGTTATGTGACACACTAAAGAACATCATAAATAAGTAAAACCTAAAAAAAATTAAAAGATAAATAAAAGAGTCAAAAAAATATAATTTATCTAACAAACTCACTCTTCAAGCTTTTTAATTGCTTGTTCAAACTCATTCTCTTTATCAGAATTTGACCTAATATTTTCATCATTTGGAGAAGCCATGAATGATCGAAAAATGAAATGAGAGAGAAGATAGAAATGTGATGGACAAATAAGGAATTCTCAATGAAGAATATATATATATAGAAAAAATTTTACCAATATCAGAGTTATTAAATCTCTCAAGTAAAAAATATTTAATGATTCATGAATTCTTGTTAACAAATATTTAATTATTGAGATGATCTAATCTAACTATTCGTCAATTCTATTGGGAAAAGTCAGATATTATTTTGAAATTTATGTCATAGATAAAAGTAAGTTTAATTTAAATAAAGCTGAAGTACTTAATCAGTTTAATGCAATTTGACTGCATTTTCCTGGTATTTTGATCAATCTTTTTTTCTTTTTTCATATTGTTTACTTGAGTGAAGGCTTAAAACCCACAATTAAACTATTTTAATTTTAAATTTTTTTATTGAATTATTGGGAGTGTAAGTTTCCTCCTATATGAATTATTACCTAATGATCGGTGAAATATATCTGGATCAAATATTTATCTACAAATGCTTCTAGGTACGTTGGGATATAAAATATATGTCCATTGACATATATAACGGGTTTATTAACTGACACATTATCTTTTATTTTTAAAAAAATATTTTCTAAGTAATTCGTTAAGTCCTAAAACTCTCTCCTTTCAAGTCAGAGATATCAACACCTCGGCTGAGATGAGACTACAACTAAGAAGGTGGAGAAGAAAATATTGGTTATCGGGATAGAAAATAAATTAATTTATATGGTGATAATTTTTATTTTAACCTAATACTAATTTATAACTTTGTCACGGTGATTGTTTTTCCACATGGAGTGCTACATGACAGAATTCTTAAACAAAAGAGAAAGTGTAATATGTAAGCCGTCATATATTATTGAAGTGTGTTTCACAACTATTAGATGATAGCCCAGGTAGCAAATTTACACTATATAATTCAGATATGAATCTCAAAAGTTGAAACAATTTAGATATATTTTTTACTTTTAGCTCTTTTTATAAAAGCTAACAGCTAGAGTTTATTAAACATTTGACAAAAATTAGAAGTCCTCTCATCATACTAATTCTAAAATTATTATTTCATACTTGCCTCTTATCGTACTAATTCTAAAATTATTATTTCATACTTGTTGATTTTTTTCCCAATTTTTTTTAACAATTCTTCTCATCTGCTAACACCCCACCCCCCACCCCCCTCCGTCCATTTAGAAATGATGGATAAATTATCACGTTAAAAATAAATTTGAGATTAGAATAACTCTTTTGAAAAAATATATGTGAGTTGTGAGCGAGTAGACACATATTTTACAATAAAATTAGTTTGCATCACTGTAGACAGAACCATCAAAATATATTAATAACAAAACTTTTTTCAAGATATTGATCAACATTCAAGATTGTTAAAAGAGTAATTGAATTCTATTCCTAAGGGGGTGGGGGAGAAAAAAAAAACCCACATATATATCAAAAAATTGTGGCATCCGAATCGATTTTTGTGCATCTCGATTAATTTTATGAAATATCCATCACCTCGCACTAGAAACATATAACAGATAATTTTATCCATCAAAACTAGAATAGTAAAGATGGAAAAAAATCATCCAGTATTTTGATTTTTCAATTTTTCTTTTCTAGCAAATTAAAAAAACACAAAACACACACACGAGGTGATTTCTTATTATGTGTCTAAGTATTAGTGGATAGAGTAACTAAGTATTTATTATGATATGGTGAGAGAGATAACTCATGAATTAGTCCAAATATATGTAAGTTGATTCGATCATCACAATTGTAAAAAGAGGAAAAGGAGGAGAGAACAATTAATGAAAAAGAGCAAATATCGAATGAAACTAGCAAGAAAATCACATAAACCATGAAAAGGCTTTTCACTGTCAATTATTTCTGTTTTTCAAAGTGAAATTGTACTAATAATAATAAGAACAAAAAAAGACGTTGGTTAAGATTACGTATAACTCTAAGAGGGGCGAATTTATATATATAGTTTTCAATTACGCCAATTAAAAGGTAATTCTATGTACAAACATTAATTGATAACATTTTAAAATGGAAAACAATATATATATATACACACACATTGTTTCAGACTAAAATTCTCTTTAACTATGGCCAAAGAAAGTAATGAAACAAAACATGTCAAAATATACAATATAAGGAAATTTTTTACTTAAAATTAGAAGTGCAGTTGAAACTTTGTGCAGACAATAATTGATAACGTTAAAGAAATGAAAAATTATCTTCTATTAGTAGGTCAAAATATATTGATATATAGTGTACAAGGAAATATTTACTTGGGTTTATTAATAACTAAGTGTTCAATTAATCATCAAGAGCCAAATTTGTATACTCTTAGATTTATTGACTAGAGTATACATAACTTAAACTTTGATTGCATTTGAAAATCTATATATATCGTGGATGTATAAAGATATTAATCATATCCAAATTACTAGATGTTAGAGACAACTCTAATATGACTAGAAGAAGAACAAACAATAAGTTGTAACCCCAACATAACATAAAGTAAATATATAAAGAAAAGTAACATAGTTATGCATATGATAATTAAAATTCAAGTCTTACATAGTTGCAAGATTAACTTAAAAGAGAATACTAAAAAAACACTTGTTGAATACCACTAATTAACCCTTTTTTCATTCGCTTCCCAATCTTCAAATACCCTTTAAAACGTTTCAAACCTTCAATTCATTCTTGAAAAATTACCAAATTGAACATCATCCCAATCTTAGCTCCAAATCTGGGCCATTTGGATCATCGTTACATTCCAATCGGAGCTCCAAATCTATGTCATTCGAATCATCATTGTAATCATTAGCGATTTCCTCGATATGATCAATCATATTGAACATCATCGTAATCTGTTAAAACGAGAGGGAAGGAAAAAATATGTGAGTGATTGTATGTAGAAAATAACAATTATTAACCATATTAACAAGTGCATATCTGATTCTCCAAAAATAGTTCATTTTTTGAGGTTTCAACACAAATATACAAATATTTTTAAAGAATTCGTGTAACAAATAGTTAATTAATAGGAAATGAAAGCTGACCTCATCTGTAATTGTAGCATTCTCGTTTTCATTTTGCATGTCTTGTAGGATTTGTTCTTGCTCAGGATTATAGCAATTAGCACAAATCCTATTGTTCAACTCTGAATGCATTTGCAAAATCTCAGCATGCAATCTTTCATTTTCCAAACGAAGAATCTCACGTTCTTCCATATCTCTTTGAGCCTGAAATTTGTGTAATTCAATACGATCATAATTTTAAAAAAAAAAAAAAGGTGATCCGATGCACTAAAACTCTGCTCTGCACAGAGAAGGGATCAGACCGGCCACAAGGGGTTGTTTCCACGATTTGAACCCCTTATATTCACATGACAGTAACCTTACTATTTACTCTGAACCTCCAAGATAATTCAATATGATCACAATTCATACATACATATATGTGGCAAAAACGAAAAGATGAAATCACGATTGTTGTGGTAACACTAACGGACGTAGTGTAGCAAAAATTTTAGTTAGGACACCGTTGTAGTAATTGACACTTTTTTTATTATTCATCTTGTAACTTAGGAATCTTTTAGACGATGGACTAAATATTTAATTTAAGAAAATTTATAATCTTATGAAAAAATAAATGACCTTATCTCGACTTTTGTAAGTAATTCTAAACATTAGAAGATAACTTAGAATTTTGTAACTTTATTTATTTTATAGTATTAGTTAAGTAAAGATATTTATTATAAATAGTTCCATTTTCGTCTACGTCTAGTGCTCGGGCTATAAACAAAGGCGGAAGTTCCTTCAAAATATTTTCGAAAGATTAAGCATTAATAAGTTATATGAACGTACATTAGACCTAACTCAAAACATTTTTCGAAAGGGTAACTTCTCAAAAACTATATTTACAGAACTAACATTTCTTATTAACCATTTGTTGTGCTCTAAAATCTTCTTTTGACATGTCAAGAGAATTCAACAATTTAACTAAGATAAGGTGGGAATTTTTAGGAAGGAGTAAAATTTTTTTTTAAAAAAATTGAACTATTTAAAGTAAAAAAAAAAAAGACTTTATATATATATAAATAGTTTAATTTTTAAGCGACCATTAAAATTTTATAATAATAAGAACCTGAATCTGGTATCCTTTGTTGTCAAACCAAATTTTGACTTGTGTTATGTCAAGCCCTAGCTCCCCACTCAGCTGCTCTATTACATCATTTTCTGGATCTGGCATCTTGCTGAACATTCTGATCAGAAAACAAAAATTATAATGATATTAAAACAATTGATAAAAAAACAAAACAGTAACAAAACAAAGAGGAAAATTAATAAATGACAAGAAAGGAAAATTAATAAATGACCAGAAAGGAAAACCATGAGAGATATGAACATCTTCTGTCATTAGACAATAAAAAAACGCCGCTAATCCTATTTGGATTAAAGAATTCTTCTTAATTATCATTAAGAAATTCATATAGTTACTTTTTTTAAAAATTTATAATAAGATAAGAAATTATCCTCTTTCATGATTTACATAATTATATCAACCTTTTTCTTTTACTTTATTTAAAATTAGTGAAGTGAGAAATATGCTTTTATTTTTAGTCATGTTAAAAACTAAAATCTGAACAAATCATAAACATCACAAATCAATAAAGTTGCATACTTGATAAATTCGAAATCAAAACTAAAATGAGAACATTTTTAAAAACTAAAAATGAAAAAATAATTTAGCAACACGAGGTAAGACATATATCTTAAAGTTATAGATCTCACTATCCAAAAAAGAATTTTCAATAGAGGTTCAATCGAAATAGCATTGAAAAATTTCTGACAAGTCAAACTCCCATTCTAAAAAATGAGATGCACAAAAAGCTACAAAAGATACCGTAAAGAACATCACAAATGAGTAAAAATCTAAAAAAAATTAAAATGGAAACAAAATTATTTATTTAACAAACTCACTCTTCAAGTTTTTCGATCACTTGTTCAAATGAATATCGACATATTGATTTTTCATTCTCTTGATCAGAATTTGGCCCAACATTTTCATCATCTTGAGAAGCCATGAATGATCGAAAAATGAAATGAGAGAAGATAAAAATATGACGGACAAATAAAGAATTCTTATTATAGAAAATATATATAGGAAAAAAGTTTGACCCGTTTTAGATTTATTAAATCTTTCACATGAAAAATATTTGACGATTCATGAATTTTTGTTAACAAATATTTAGTGTGAGATTATGTAGTCTAACTACTAATTAATACCACCTCGAAAAGTCAAACATTTAAAAAAAAAGTATTTCACAGATAATATTTAATTTAATTAAAATAAAGATGAAGTGCTTAATTTACTTAATGCAATTTTTGGTTATTGCATCTAAATTTGACTACACTTTTGTAGTCTAGTCAATTTTCTTTTCTTTTTTCAAATTATTTTATAAGAGTTAAAGGATAAAAAATATACTTAAACTATTTCAATTTTTGAGTTTCATATAACAAAATTATTGGGGGTGTAAGGATAAAAAATATACTTAAAACTATTTCAATTTTTTAGTTTCATATAACAAAATTATTGGGGGTGTAAGGATAAAAAATATACTTAAAACTATTTCAATTTTTTAGTTTCATATAACAAAATTATTGGGATTTGGGGGCTGTGAATTCTTCTCATCTGCGCCCCCCACCCCACCCCACCCAAACCAACACATACACACACCTCCTCAATCTTGATAGTTAGAAATATGAATAAATTATCACGTTAAAAATAAAATTGAGATTAAAATAATTTTTTTGTAAAAATATTTTTAAGTTGTGAACGAGTAGACACATATTTTACAACAAAATTAGTTTTCATCACTACATACAGTACCATGAAAATATATTGATAACAAAAATTTAGTTTCAAGATTTTGATCAACATTCAAGATAGTTAAAAGAGTAACTGAAGTTTATTCCTAAGAGGGAAAGAAAAAAAAATCCCAAATAGTACATGCATGTCAGTAGTTAATTAAAAATATATATATATAATCGTGACATCCGAATCGATTTTTGAGAATCTCGACTAATTTTATAAAATATTCATCACCTCACACTAGCAACATGCATCAGATAGTTTTATCCATCAAAATTAGGATAGTATAGATGGGAGGAAATCACCTAGTGTCTTAATTTTTTAATTTTTCTTTTCTCGCAAAAAAAACACAAAATACACATACACTAGGTGATTTTTTATTATGTGTCTATGTATTAGTGAACAAAGTAACTAAGTATTAATTATAATATAGTGAGAGAGATAACTCGTGCATTAGTCCAGGTATATATAAGTTAATTTGAACACCACAATTATTAAAAGAAGAAAATGAGAAGAGAACAATTAAAGAGAAAGAGTAAATATAGAATGAAACAAGCAAGAAAATCACATAAACCATGAAAAAGCTTTTCATTGTCAATTATTTCTATTTTTCAAAGTGAAACTTCAATAATAATAAGAACAAAAAAAGACGTTGGTTGAAATTACGTATAACTCTAAGAGGGGTGAATTTATGTAGTTTTCAATTACGTCAATTAAAAGGTAATTCTATGTACAAACATTAATTGATAACATTTTAAAATGAAAAACACACACTCACACACTCACACACTCACACACTCACACACTAATATATATATATACAGACAAAAATTCTCTTTAACTATGGCCAAAGAAAGTAATGAAACAAAACATGTCAAAATATACAATATAAGGAAATCTTTTAATTAAAATTAGAAGTGCAGTTGAAACTTTGTGCAGACAGTAATTGATAACGTTAAAGAAATGAAAAATTATCTTCTATTAGTAGGTCAAAATATATTGATATATAGTGTACAAGGAAATATTTACTTGGGTTTATTAATAACGAAGTGTTCAATTAATCATCAAGAACCAAATTTGTATACTCTTAGATTTATTGACTAGAGTATACATAACTTAAACTTTGATTGCATTTGAAAATCTATACATATCGTCGATGTATAAAGATATTAAACATATCCAAATTACTAGATGTTAGAGACAACTCTAATATGACTAGAAGACGAACAAAAAATAAGTTGTAACCCCAACATAACATAAAGTAAATATATAAAGAAAAGTAACATAGTTATGCATATGATAATTAAAATTCAAGTCTTACATAGTTGCAAGATTAACTTAAAAGAGAATACTAAAAAAACACTAGTTGAATACCACTAATTAACCCTTTTTTCATCCGCTTCCCAATCTTCAAATACTCTTTAAAACGTTTCAAACCTTCAATTCAGTCTTGAAAAATTGCCAGATTGAACATCATCCCAATCTGAGCTCCAAATCTGGGCCATTTGGATCATCGTTACATTCCAATCGGAGCTCCAAATCTATGTCATTCGAATCATCATTGTAATCATTGGCGATTTCCTCGATATGATCAATCATATTGAACATCATCGTAATCTGTTAAAATGAGAGGGAAGGAAAAAATATGTGAGTGATTGTATGTAGAAAATAACAATTATTAACCATATTAACAAGTGCATAGCTGATTCTCCAAAAATAGTTCATTTTTTGAGGTTTCAACACAAATATACAAATATTTTTAAAGAATTCGTGTAACATATAGTTAATTAATAGGAAATGAAAGCTGACCTCATCTGTAATTGTAGCAGTCTCATTTTCATTTTGCATATCTTGTAGGATTTGTTCTTGCTCAGGATTATAGCAATTAGCACAAATCCTATTGTTAAACTCTGAATGCATTTGCAAAATTTCAGCATGCAATCTTTCATTTTCCAAACGAAGAATCCCACGTTCTTCCATATTCCTTTGGACCTGAAATTTGTGTAATGATATATTCAAAGATATATTTGACCTTTATATATAAATAGTTTAATTATTAAGCAACCATCAAAATTTTATAATAAGAACTTGGATGTCGCATCTTTTGTTGTCAAACCAAATATTGATTTGCATAGGGTCAAGCTCGAGCTCATCACTCAGTTGCTCTATCACATGATCTTCCCGAACTGACATCTTACGAAATATCCAGGTCAGAAAACAAAAATTATAATACAGAAAAATGAATTAAAACCCCCCTAAAAAGTAACAAAACAAAGAGGAAAATTAATAAATGACAAGAAAGGAAAATCGAGAGAGATATGAACATCTTCTGTCATAAGACAAGAAAAATACGTTGCTAATCCTATTTGAATTAAAAAATTCTTGTTCATTACAAGAAAGACATAGTTGCTTCCATTTTTTATAGTGTATGACATTTTGAGTATCAATTAAAAAAATATAACAAGATAAGAAATCATTCTTTTTCATGATTTACGTAATTGTATTTAACCATTTTGTTTTACTTTCTTTATAAGTAGTGAAGTGAACCATGTAATTTTGTTATGTGACACACTAAAGAACATCATAAATAAGTAAAAACCTATAGAAATTTAAAAAGATAAATAAAAGAACCAAAAAAATATAATTTATCTATCAAACTCACTCTTCAAGTTTGTTAATTGCTTGTTCATATGAATAACGATATATTGATTTCTCATTCTCTTAATCAGAATTTGGCACAAGAATTTCATCATCTTGAGAAGCCATGAATGATCAAAAAATGAAATGAGAGAGAAGATAAAAATGTGACGGACGAATAAAGAATTCATAATGAAGAACATATATATAGAAAAATAATTTGACAAATTTCAGAGTTATTGAATATTTCACGTAAAAATTATTTGATGATTCATGAATTCTTGTTAAACATTTAATTATTGAGATTATCTAATCTAACTACTCATTAATACTATTAGGAAAAGTTAGATATTATTTTAAGATTTAGGTCATAGATAAAAGAAAGTTTTATTAAAATAAAGCTAAAATGCTTAATCAGTTTAATGAAATCTGACTGTACTTTCCTCATATTTTGGTCAATCTTTTTTTTTTTTTTCACATTTTCTGCTAGAGTGAAGGTTTTAAAACACAATTAAACTTTTTCAGTTTTCGAGTTTCTTATTGAATTAAGTGTAAATTTCCTCCTACATGAATTATTATCATATAACTAGTGAAATACATCTAGACGTTAATTAGACCAAATATTTGTCTACAAATGCTTCTAGGTACTTTTGGACATAAAATATATGTCCACTGACATATGTAACGAGTTTATTAGCTAACACATTATCTTTTCTTTTTAAAATATTTTCTGATTGATTCTTTAAGATCTTAGTCTCTCCCTTTCAAGTTAGAGATATTAACACCACGACTGTGATGAGACTATAACTGAGAAGGTGGAGAACAAAATATTGATTATCAGGATAAAAAATAAACTAATTTGTAGCGTGATAATTTTTTCCTTTAACATAATTTTTTAACCTAATATTAATTTATTTAACTTTTTTTCAGTAGTTCTTTTTCCACATAGAATGCTCCATGACAAAATTCTTAAACAAAAGAGATAGTTCACATGAACTATTAGATGATAGTTCAGATAACAAATTTATATTTTTAATAATTTGAATATGAAACTCAAAAATTGAATTAATTTAAATATATTTTAGACTTTTAACTCTTTTTATAAAAGCTAACAACTAGAGTTTATTAAACATTTGACAAAGATTAGAAATACTGTATACATTACCATCAAAATATATTAATAACAAAACTTGTTTCAAGATTTTGATCAACATTCAAGATAGTTAAAAGAGTAACTAAAGTCTATTGCTAAAAGGGAAAGAAAAAAAAAATCCAAATTGTACATGCATGTCAATAGTTTAATTAAAATAACAAGAGCTTAGATTTTTTTTTTTTTTATAATTTTGGTATTCGGGCCAACTTTTGTGTATCTCGACTAATTTTATGAAACAACCACCACCTTTTAATAGCAACATGTATCAGATAACTCTATTAACAAAGATTAGGATAGTATAGGTGGAAAAAAAATCACTTAGTGTTTTGATGTTTCAATTTTTCTTTCCTAGCAAAAAAATCACAAAACACACACACTAGGTGATTTCTTATTGTGTGTCTAAATTTTAGTGGACAGAGTTACCAAGTAGTATTTATTATTATAAGATAACTTGTGAATTAGTTCAGGAGTATTCAAGTTGATCCGAACACCATAGTCAGCCAGTGATTTGCCAGCTTGGGTTTCAGTTGCTGATGCGTTTAATTATTCTAACAGCAAGAATGTTTTGTCAAAAAAACTATAATTAGCTACGAAACTCATCGTTAATTGCTCGTATCTAACATAATCTTTTATAATATAAAAATTCTATAACTATCTCTACCCTTAATTGAGTTCAGGAATATGTTTTGAATTGCGATCTTCATCAAATTATAAATATCCGTGTGACTATAAATCATCTCATTGTATTGAAGCATCAAAATCTATCTTTGCCATTATGGAATATCTAGGTTTCGAAGAGGTTGACTTAGGTATATAAGGTAGGGATCAATGTCAAACTTCCAACCATATTAAGATTCTTTTTGTATTTAATATCTTTGTCATGAAATTGTAACTGACATCAACAAATAACAATTTAGGGAAACAACAAGAAGCTCCCATCAACTTTAAGAAATGTCTACTATTTTGTTATTTATAACATCAACTCTTTCAGATATATCGACTACAATATACATAACTCTGACTCAATAAGAGCAACAAAATATGTCGTGTATTCCCACAAAATAGATATAGGGTGGGTAGAGTGTATGTTGTCGCGTCACTACTTCAGAAGTGAGTAAAAAGACCGTTTTCAATAAACCCTTGACTCAAGACATAAGTTAAACTCTGATTAGATTTTAAATTTTATATATTATCAGTGTGTAATGATCTTAATCATATCCAATTAACTAGATGTTAGAGACAATTCTAAAACTGCCTTCTTTACCTATACCTTATTAAACTATGAGTAGAAGAAGAATAAAAAGTTAGTTGTAACTTCTTTTTTGGGTTAAATGAAGGCAAATAAAAACTAGAAATTCGGTAATGCCAACATAACATAAATATATGAAAAAAGTAACATACTTATGCATATGATAATTAAAATTCAAAAATAACATAGTTATGCATATAATAATTAAAATCCTTGTTCTACATAGTTGCAACATTAAACTTGAGAGAATATTAAAAAACCTAGTTAAATACCACTCAATCCTCTTATCATTCACTTTTCGATCTTTAAATACCCTTCAAATAATTCTAATTCAATCTTGAAAAATTATAAGATCGAACATCATCCCAATCTGAGTTCCAAATCTGGGCCATTTGTATCATCATTACATTCCAATCGGAGCTCCAAATCTATGCCATTCGGATCATTGTCGCTGTCATCAGGGTCTTCCTCAAAATTAGCAACCATATTGAACATCCTCGTAATCTGTTAGAAGAGGGAGAAGGAAAGAGTATGTGAGTGATTGTATGTAAAAAATAATATTTATTAACCATATTAATATATAAGTGCATATCTATTCCTCCAGAAGTAGTTCATTTTTTAAGGTTTCAACATGAATGCATAAATATTTTTAAAGAGTCCGAGCAATATATAATTAATTAATTGGAAATGAAAACAAACCTCTTCCGTTAATCTACTATTCTCATTTTGCAAGTCTTGTAGGATTTTTTGTTCTTGCTCAGCTTTATTGTAATTAGCACAAATCCTTTCGTTCAACTCAGAATACAGTTAAAACTCTCAGCATGCAATCTTTCATTTTCCAAACGTAGAATCTCATTTTCGTCCATATCCCTTTGGGCCTGAAATTCGTGTAATGATATATACAAAGATATATTTGACCTTTATATACATATAAATAGTTTAATTTTTAAGTGATCGCCAAAATTTTACAATAAAAATCTAGATGTGATATCATTTGTTGTCAAACCAAATTTTGATTTGCGTAGGGTCAAGCTCTAGCTCGTCACTTAGTTTCTCTATTACATGATCTTCTGGATCTGGCATCTTACTAAACATTCTGGATAGAAAATAAAAATTATAATACAGAAAAATAATTGATAAAAAATAATAAAAGGAACAAAACAAAGAAGAAGATTAACAAATGACAAGAAAGGAAACTCGAAAGAGATATGAACATTTTCTCTCATTAGACAATAAAAATATGTTGCTAGATTTATTTGGATTAAAAAATTCTTTTTAATTTGTACCTTTAAGAAAGACATAATTACTTTCATCTTTTGTAGTGTATGGCAGTTTGAGCATTGATTAAAAAAATATAACAAGGTAAGAAATTATCATTTTTCATGATTTACGTTATTGTGTTAAACCACTTTGTTTTACTTTCTTTACAATTGGTGAAGTGAAACATTTGACAAGTCAAATTTCCATTCTAGTAGTGAAATGCACAAAAAGCTATGATAGACATAGTAAAAAAACCTAGATAACATGTAATTTTGTTATGTGACACACTAAAGAACATCATAAATAAGTAAAAACCTAAAAAAAAATTAAAAGATAAATAAAAGAGTCAAAAAAATATAATTTATCTAACAAACTCACCCTTCAAGCTTTTTAATTGCTTTTTCAAACTCATTCTCTTGATCAGAATTTGACCTAACATTTTCATCATTTTGAGAAGCCATGAATGATCGAAAAATGAAATGAGAGAGAAGATAAAAATGTGATGGACAAATAAAGAATTCTCAATGAAGAATATATATATAGAAAAAATTTGACCAATATCAGAGTTATTAAATCTCTCAAGTAAAAAATATTTAATGATTCATGAATTCTTGCTATTTCATCACCCTGTTCTTCAGGCGGGCTCCTGACTTGCTATTTCATCAACCTGTTCTTCAGGCGGGCTCCAGAAACCCAACATTAAAACTAGAACAGAAATTATCCCAAACAAAAATTATAGTAAAATAGTATTTCACTTTTGAAAGCGTTGTCCCATTTTCCAGGAGGGTCCTGAGCAGAAAGTAAAATCCCATTTTTCAGGAGGGTCCTGCGAATAAATAAATCCCATTTTTCAGGAGGGTCCTGAACATGAAGTAAAATCCCATTTTTCAGGAGGGTCCTGAGCATAAAATAAAATCCCATTTTTCAGGAGGGTCCTGAATATAAAGTAAATTCCCATTTTTCAGGAGGGTCCTGAACAAAAGTAAAATCCCATTTTTCAGGAGGGTCCTGAACTGAAAGTAAAATCCCATTTTTCAGGAGGGTCCTGAATTGAAAGTAAAATCCCATTCTTCAGGAGGGTCCTGAACAGAAAGTAAAATTCCACTTTTCAGGAGGGTCCTGACTGAAAGTAAATTCCCATTTTCCAGGAGGGTCCTAAACATAAAGTAAAATCCCATTTTTCAGGAGGGTCCTAAGCTGAAAGTAAATTCCCATTTTTCAGGAGGGTCCTGAACATAAAGTAAAAATATCTAAACAGAAAGTAAAGTCCCATTTTTCAGGAGGGTCCTGAACATAAAGAAAAATCTCATTTTTCAGGAGGGTCCTGAACATAAAGTAAATTCCCATTTTTCAGGAGGGTCCTGAGCATAAAATAAAATCCCATTTTTCAGGAGGGTCCTGAATATAAAGTAAATTCCCATTTTTCAGGAGGGTCCTGAACATAAAATAAAATCCCATTTTACAGGAGGGTCCAGAACAAAAGTAAAATCCCATTTTTCAGGAGGGTCCTGAACTGAAAGTAAAATCTCATTTTTCAGGACGGTCCTGAATTGAAAGTAAAATCCCATTCTTCAGGAGGGTCCTGAACAGAAAGTAAAATCCCATTTTTCAGGAGGGTCCTGAGCTGAAAGTAAATTCCCATTTTTCAGGAGGGTCCTGAATTGAAAGTAAATTCCCATTTTCCAGGAGGGTCCTGAACATAAAGTAAAATCCCATTTTTCAGGAGGGTCCTGAGCTGAAAGTAAATTCCCATTTTTCAGGAGGGTCCTGAACATAAAGTAAAAATATCTAAACAGAAAGTAAATTCCCATTTTTCAAGAGGGTCCTGAACATAAAGAAAAATCTCATTTTTCAGGAGGGTCCTGAACATAAAGTAAATTCCCATTTTTCAGGAGGGTCCTGAGCATAAAATAAAATCCCATTTTTCAGGAGGGTCCTGAACATAAACTAAATTCCCATTTTTCAGGAGGGTCCTGAACATAAAATAAAATCCCATTTTTCAGGAAGGTCCAGAACAAAAGTAAAATCCCATTTTTCAGGAGGGTCCCGAACAAAAGTAAATTCCCATTTTTCAGGAGGGTCCTGAGTTGAAAGTAAATTCCCATTTTCCAGGAGGGTCCTGAACATAAAGTAAAATCCCATTTTTCAGGAGGGTCCTGAACATAAAGTAAATTCCCATTTTTCAGGACGGTCATGAGCATAAAATAAAATCTCATTTTTCAGGAGGGTCCTGAACATAAAGTAAATTTCCATTTTTCAGGAGGGTCCTGAGCATAAAATAAAATCCCATTTTTCAGGAGGGTCCCGAACAAAAGTAAATTCCCATTTTTCAGGAGGGTCCTGAGTTGAAAGTAAATTCCCATTTTTCAGGAGGGTCCTGAACATGAAAGTAAATTTCCATTTTCCAGGAGGATCCTGAGCATAAAGTAAAATCCCATTTTTCAGGAGGGTCCTGAACATAAAGTAAAATCCCATTTTTCAGGAGGGTCCTGAACATAAAGTAAATTTCCATTTTTCAGGAGGGTCCTGAGTATAAAATAAAATCCCATTTTTCAGGAGGGTCCTGAACATAAAGTAAATTCCCATTTTTCAGGAGTGTCCTGAACATAAAATAAAATCCCATTTTTCAGGAGGGTCCTGAACAAAAGTAAAATCCCATTTTTCAGGAGGGTCCTGAACAAAAGTAAATTCCCATTTTTCAGGAGGGTCCTGAGTTGAAAGTAAATTCCCATTTTTCAGGAGGATCCTGAACATGAAAGTAAATTCCCATTTTCCAGGAGGGTCCTGGACATAAAGTAAAATCCCATTTTTCAGGAGGGTCCTGAACATAAAGTAAAATCCCATTTTTCAGGAGGGTCCTGAACATAAAGTAAATTCCTTGGATATGCATTTCCAATGGTAGCTGAATCAAGTGAAACGAATTTGCCTTTGTTTCAATCAAAGAAAAATTGGTCAGTTAAAAACTTAGTGGTGGCTTGCAGCTCTTGGCTTCTCAGGTATCTTCCCCAGTACTCGTTCCTTTCATCTTTGTCCCAAATTGCTAACACTTTCCCTGTCTTACCGTATCATTGACCAAGATCCAGATTGAGGGAAATGAGTTCTGACTCAAACAATGGGTTTTCATTTTACCATGCCCCTGAGGTGCACTCTTTTCCCAAATCTGAATGATTCCACGAATCCAATAGCCTGTCGGTTGATAGACTTACTTTGCTTCGTGTTGAATTACGATCATATTTCTTTCCTGTGCTGTTCCTTGGGTTTTCCTCATATAATTGGAAAGACTGGTAGTAAATTTTGAAATCCTTTGTCGCTTGTGTTGACACAGACTTGACTTAAAAATGTAAAGAAATGATGGTGACTTTTGTTTTGATAAATAACATAAGAAAAGACAAAAACATGAATATGTAAATGAAAGAAAAGGGCAATGTCCCATATTCAAAAAGAAAACTTATCTGAATACGACAACCAACTCCAATGAGTATGACATGCATTTTGGATTCAGCTGCCTGATCTTCCTATCCAAACTCCCCATTTGTTGTTGAGTTCGTGCCTTTTGTCGCTGAGCCGCTTCTTCAAATCCATTGGACTCATACATCACGTTCGACTGACGATATCTAAAAAGACATTCGCCAACAAATCTCTTTCTTTTCACTTTTCACTTTTCTCTTGAACTCTCTATCGCCTTATGGTGCCCGTGAGGGTTTTCACCAATAAGACTCTCTCATTTTTGTATTTCTCTCAACTCACCATCGCCTTACGGTGCCCGCAAAGGTTTTCACCAATAAGACTCTCTCATTTTTGTATTTCTCTCAACTCATCATCGCCTTATGGTGCCTGCAAAGGTTTTCACCAATAAGACTTTCTCATTTTCATTTTCTCACAACTCACCATCGCCTTATGGTGCCTTCAAAGGTTTTCACCAATAAGACTCTCTCATTTTCATTTTCTCACAACTCACCATCTCCTTATGGTTCCTGCAAAGGTTTTCACCAATAAGACTCTCTCATTTTTGTATTTCTTTCCCGATTTCTTATGCTGAGGGAGACAAGCGGTACATCGCAATGCATCGTCATATGCATTGCATGCTTAGTCTTAACACTATCAAAAATTGATCTGAAGGACTTTCTTTGGTTGTAACTTGGCTTTTGGGTTAAGGTTAGAAAAGATGGTAAGGGGCTCAAACGATGCTTGAAGTGGGAGTGGGACTTACAACTTTTGGAATCGACTCAAACAATGCATTAACTCATGCCCCAGTTTTGTTGACTGGGTGAATCTTAAATCTTTATTTGGTTGGACCGAGCCCAAAATAGGGCAACCTACGTATCTCACTCCCGAGAGAGGAGAATCAGGTCGCACGTAGTTCCATCAGCTTGTTCTTTGTTTTGATTTGATTTTTTTTCTTTTATTTTTGAACTCTTTCTTTTATTCTTATTTTCTTGACATTTATCATTGACTCTATTTTGATTCCAAAAGAGGGATATGAAAGAAAAATAAATGAGGCTCAAACGGGTAAACAAAGGAGGACACAATGTTTGGATAGAAGAATAAAATGCCTTCATCATATCAATCTTAGAAAATGCAAGTACTAAACATGCAATAAAATCAAACAAAGGACCAAATATCATACATAGTATCTTTTGACCGCATCAGCATTGATAGCCATTTCTGCCATTTTGCCTTCAATATCTGTCAAATATAAGGCTCTATTAGGTAACACTTTCTTCACAACGAAGGGACCTTGCCAGTTAGGGGAGAACTTGCCTTTCGCTTCAACCTGGTGAGGAAGGATACGTCTTAATACCAACTGACCAACTTCAAAATTCCTGGGATGGACCTTTTTGTTATACGAACGAGCCATCCTCCTCTGATACAACTGGCCATGACACACGGACGTTAGCCTTTTTTCCTCGATCAAACTCAAATGTTCCAGTCGGGTTTTTACCAATTCGTCATCATCAATCTCTGCTTCTACAATGACTCGAAGAGAAGGAATTTCAACTTCTACAGGGATGACCGCTTCTATCCCATACACTAATAAATATGGAGTTGCCCCTGTTGAAGTGCGAACAGTGGTGCGATAACCTAGCAATGCAAACGACAACTTTTCATGCCACTGTCTAGAACCTTGTACCATTTTTCACAGTATCTTTTTTATATTTTTATTGGCGGCTTCTACAGCACCATTGGCCTTTGGGCGATATGGAGTAGAATTTTGATGTGCGATCTTAAACTGTTGACACACTTCTTGCATCAAATGACTATTGAGATAGGCAGCATTGTCTGTAATAATCATCTTAGGAATTCCAAATCTACAAATGTTATTGGCATGAACAAAATCTACCACAGCCTTCTTTGTCACTGACTTGAAAGTTACTGCTTTCACCCACTTTGTGAAGTAGTCAATGGCTACCAAAATGAATCTATGTTCATTTGATGCCTTCGGCTCAATCGGTCAAATCACATCCTTTCCCCAAGCCACGAACGGCCATGGAGAGGCCATTGCATGTAACTCAACAGGAGGAGAATGTATCATATCGCCGTGCACCTGACATTGATGACACTTTTGAACAAATTGAGTAGAATCCCTCTCCATAGTAAGCCAATAATAACATGCTCGAAGAATCTTCTTTGACAAAACATGACCGTTCATATGCGACCCGCATACTCCAGAGTGTATTTCAACCATGATTGCCGAGGCTTATTTTGCATCTACACACCTTAAAAGTCCCAGATCTGGGGTCCTTTTATACAAGATTCCCCCACTTAAGAAAAATCCACTAGCCAAATGCCTAATAGTCCTCTTTTGATCGTTGGTGGCATATGCTGGGTAGTCTCCTGACTGAATGTACCGCTTGATATCCAAAAACCAAGGTTCTCCATCGAGCTCTTCTTCAACCGCATTACAGTAAGCATGCTGATCACGACTCTGTATATGCACTGGATTGATATAGGCTTTTTTAGGATGTTGGAGCATTGAAGACAGAGTGGCTAAAGCATCAGCAATTTCATTATGAATCCTTGGAATATGCCTAAATTTTACTAACACAAATCGTTGACATAACTCCTGCAAGCATTGTCGATACGGGATGAGCTTCAAATCTTGCGTCTCCCAATCGCCTTGAATTTGATTGACGAGCAAATCCGAATCTTCCAACACCAATAATTCTTGGACTCCCATATCAACAGCTAACCTCAAACCAAGGATGCAGGCTTCATACTCTGCCATATTGTTAGTACAGTAGAATCGAAGTTGTGCTGTTACCGGGAAATGTTGTCCCGATTCAGAGATAATAACCGCACCTATTCGGACTCCTTTCATATTGACAGATCCATCGAAGAATAACCTCCAACCTGGATCAGCATCTATAATGACTTCATCGACACACGACACTTCTTCGTCAGGAAAATATGTCTTTAATGGCTCGTACTCTTCATCGATGGGATTCTCAGCAAGATGATCTGCCAAGGCTTGGTCTTTCATAGCAGTTTGAGTCACATATACGATGTCAAACTCGGTAAGCAATATTTGCCACTTTGCCAATCGACCTGTCGGCATAGGCTTCTGAAAGATATACTTCAAAGGATCCATGCGGGAGATGAGATAAGTAGTATAAGATGGGAGATAGTGCTTCAAATTCTGTGCTATCCAAGTTAGGGCACAACACGTCTTTTCAAGAAGAGTATACCTGGCCTCATATGCGGTGAACTTCTTGCTAAGATAATAAATAGCCTGCTCCTTTTTGCCTGTGACATCATGTTGACCCAGGACACAACCGAAAGAATTGTCCATGACTGATAAATATAAGATCAAAGGGCTACCAGGCTCCGGGGGGTACCAGCACGGACGGATTTGACAAATATCTTTTGATTCGATCGAACGCTTCCTGACATTCTTCAGTCCATTTTACCGCAGCACTCTTT
This sequence comes from Capsicum pubescens, assembly GCA_030864215.1. Classification (NCBI taxonomy): domain Eukaryota; kingdom Viridiplantae; phylum Streptophyta; class Magnoliopsida; order Solanales; family Solanaceae; genus Capsicum; species Capsicum pubescens. Next base: position 304,371,310 of record CM061549.1, on the reverse strand, counting down.
TTCAGCAACTTGAATATGGGCTCACAAGTGGTTGTGAGTTGAGAAATAAACCTGCTAATGTAGTTCAGTCTACCAAGCAAACTCATCACCTCCATTCTATTCTTGGGCGGGGGTAAATCTTGAATGGCTTTGATTTTTGAGTGATCCAATTCAATTCCCCGACGGCTGACTACAAACCCCAACAACTTTCCAGATGGAACTCCAAATACATATTTTGCCGGGTTGAGTTTGAAATTATACCTGCGAAGCCTCTCAAAGAACTTTCTTAAATCTTTAACATGGTCGGCCTGACTTTTTGACTTAATAATAACATCATCCAAGTAGACCTCAATCTCCTTATGCATCATGTCATGAAACATAGTGGTCATGGCTCTCATGTATGTTGCTCCAGCATTCTTCAAACCGAACGACATCACTCGATAACAATAAGATCCCCATGGTGTGATAAAAGATGTCTTCTCTGCGTCGTCATCATCCATAATGATCTGGTGATACCCGGCATAGCAATCCATAAAAGAGACAACCTCGTGTTTAGTACAGTTGTCTAACAAAATGTGAATGTCGGGCGATGGAAAATCATCTTTCGGACTTGCTCTGTTCAAATCACGATAATCAACACACACTCGAATTTTGCCATCTTTCTTTGGTACGGGAACAATATTGGATAACCACATGGGATAACGAGACACTCGAATTACTTTGGCTTCAAGTTGTTTCATGATTTCCTTTTTGATTTTAATACTTACATCGGTTTTAAACTTCCTCAACTTCTGTTTGACAGGGGGAACTCGGGATCAGTGGGCAACTTGTGAGACACTAATTCAGTGCTTAAACCGGGCATATCATCATAAGACCATGCAAAAACGTCCTTATAATCAATCAATGCTTGAATCATTCCCTCTTTTAGCTGTGGCAAAGCATGTACACTGATTTTAGTTTCCCTAACATCTTCTTGATCCCCTAGATTTATTGGCTCAGTTTCATTCAAATTAGGATTCGGTTTGTCTTCAAACTGTTCCAACTCTTTGCTTATTTCTTCTAGTGCTTGTTCTTCATCATATTCCCCATCCTTCTTCATTATATCTTGATTAGTTTGGATTTTAAAATCAGGCTGAAAATTCCGCATGCATGTCATGTCATTAGAATCAGCATAAAGAGAACTGTGTAAGAAAAGAAAAAAAATATATTAGACACAAAACAAAAGGGACATTGCATTTCATTAAATAAAAGATAGAAGGGTTTAAACACAGATGCCAACATAACATAAACAAACTAAAGTCCGAATTACAACCCTGAAATAACTTGGATAAACAGAAAGAAAAAAACAAAATAGACTACCAAAACTCCCTCCTGATGGGGAGAGGAGTGACTTCCCAATTATTGAGCTGGACAACTGGACCTATAAATTGCACGTCTGCCATACCGGTACCTTCTCCTGCTTCGACCATATCAACTTCGATACAAAGGTTCTGGAATTCATCAACCAATTCAAACTCAAATTCTACATGCTTCGTGACACCGCTCTTAACAAACGATTCACTGAGTAGTGGCATTGGGTGAGGGAGTGACCATATTTCCTTTTTCCTTTCCTTGGCTTTTTTCAGATCTTCAACTGTAGACTCAAATCCCAGACCAAACGTGCCCACGTTCTCACTCGGACATATGGGATGAACTATACCGTGCAGAGACGCTCCCAAACCCTTCCCTGGGTCAAATCCGTATCCAAAGTTCACTCACCATCATGATAGAAGCAGAAGACAATTGTGGTCCCGGTATAGCCAGCCATTCAAGGATACGATTCACTGGCACTGTATCAAAAATTTGATAGACGAATGTCTCCTCTATGTTATTTGCTTCAATAACATACAAGGGAGAATCTTCGTAGGCTGACAAATCACCTTCACCATGAATAACTATTTCTTGCCGGTCATGCTCAAACTTGATCATTTGGTGCAGTGTAGATGCAACTGCCTTGGCCTTGTGGATCCACGGTCTTCCCAACAACAGATTATAAGAGGATTCTACATTCAATACTTGAAACTCTATGGCGAACTCAACAGGCCCTATGGTCAACATTAGTTCTATTTCGCCAATGGAATTTGATTTTGCACCATCGAAAGCCCTAACACATACATTGTTGGGCCTGATCCTCTCCGCACCAATATTCAGCTTTTGCAAAGTAGAAATAGGGCAAATGTTTTCTCCTGAACCTCCATCAATCATAACATGAGTGACATAGAAATCTTCACACTTCACTGTAATGTAAAGGCCCTGATTATGCCCTGTACCTTCAACAGGAAATTCATCATCAGAAAAGCTGATCCGATTGACCTCAAAGATTTTTCCAACCATTTTCTCAAGCTGGTTGATTGTAATCTCCCTTGGAACATATGCTTCATTTAATACCTTCAGTAGAACATCACAATGCTCCTTGGAGTGCAACAACAAAGATAAAAGGGAAATTTGAGAAGGGGTTTTCTTTAGCTGGTCTAATATTGAATACTCTGGCAATTTCATCTTTTTCAAAAATTCTTCGGCTTCTTCTTCGGTGATAGGATTTTTGATAGATGAAGGTCCACTCATAGTTGGCTTGGACTTTCTTAAGCTTTTAGGCACGAAACATCTTTCTGACCTAGTCAAACCCCCTACCTCATCTACATCTTCCACTACTTCTTTCCCATGATAGGTCATCACGGTCCGTCCATAATTCCAGGGAATCCTTTTCGTATCAACAATCGGAGGTTGGGTCACCGATTTGAGGACAACAGGTGCGGCCAGTGCTCCTTTCACCGTCAAAATGGGCTGACTCAGAGCTCCCACTACCGTCAACTTAGGTTTATCCTGACTTGAATCAACATACCTTCTGGCGCCTTGTACTGTGATCAGGGGCTTCTTTGTGCTTTCTCGGGCTTTATCTTCTCTCATTCCTTCCTGGCTCAATGACATTGCTTTCAAAGACTCCGCTACATTCACCGATTTCTCCTCAATGGTCTGTATCTTGACAATAGGCTTATAACCCCTCGAAGACTCTTTCCCATCATATATCAATTCCAACATATTGGCTTCAGCATGGGTTGGCAGCGGATTCTGGTTAATGTTTGGACCCTCCAGGGCCTGGACCAACATCTGATTTGTGTCAATTAAATCTTGGACAGCTCTCTTTAAATGTCAGCATTTCTCAATATCATGACCTGACATATCAGAACAGTACGCACACCTTAAAGAATAATCGAGATTCCTTGGTGGTGGATTTGAAAGCCTTCGTTGAATTGGGCTTAAAACCTTCAACTTCCTCAACCTATCAAACAAACTAGCATATGACTCCCCAAGAGGTGTGAATTGATTTTTGACCGTCTTCTCCTTCTTATACTCGGGCTTAGGCTGAAAACTGGGTCTGGAGGGGTTTTGGTAATTTGGTGGAGCGAATGGGCGATTTTGTGGAGTTTGCGCGCGCCACTGCAGGTAAGAAGGGGTTTGGGAATATGGCTGCGCGCTATATACTGGGTAAGGGGGTGGTGGAATGGAATATAAAGGGTTTTGTGGAGGGTAGTAATGGTGGGGAGGAATATATGGAGCTTGGGCGTAGACTTGGGCTAGGGATTGGGGATAGGGGCGAGGTGGTCTTTTAGGATAAGAATGGGTTCCGGCTACGACAGTCGCAATATCCTCTTTCTTCTTTTTACCTCCAAATGCGCCAGATCCACCTTGAATCACTTGTGTGGTAGCTTTTAATGCAGCAAAACTCACTATTCAACCGGTCTTAATCCCGTCCTCTATCATCTCCCCTATTTTGAGGACTTCCATAAAAGACTTTCCCATTGCCGGAAGTAAATGTTGAAAATAGGTCTCATCCTGCGCCTGAATGAAAACTTCTACCAACTTACTTTCTTTCATTGGAGGCTTTACCCTAGCGTCCTGTTCACGCCACCTTATCGCGTATTCCCTAAAACCTTCAATGCTCTTTTTCTTCATGTTGACCAAAGATTTTTCGTCCGGAATCAAGTCGATGTTGTACTGAAAATGTTGAACAAATTCAGAAGCCAAATCATCCCAACTGTTCCATTTATCAATATCTCGATCGATGAACCACTCTGAAGCCAGATCTGAAAGACTCTCGCCAAAGAAGGCCATGAGTAGTTCTTCCTTTCCTCCTGCAGCCCTCAACTGGTTGCAATAACGTCTCAAGTGTGCAACAGGATCACCGTGCCCTGAGTACTTCTCGAACTTAGGCATCTTAAAACCGGGGGGCAGGTTGATGTCTGGGAACATGCACAGGTCTTTATAGGAAACACTTCTATAATCTCCGATTCCTTGCAAATTCCTCATAGCTTGCTCTAAACTCTTCAGTTTCCGGGCTATGACATCCTATTCCTTCGTTGCAACAGGTTTCTCCGTATCAAATAGAAATGCAGGCGGCGGAGTGTACCCATACGGTTCATTCAATTGCAGAGTAGGCTCCGTAGCATAATATTGACCATCTGAAACCTTCAGTACTGGCTCACTGGAAGACCGAGGAAGCCTTATTGTGGGACGCACAACATATATGGGAGTTTCATGTGGTGGCGGAGCCACGAATACCGGTGTGATCGGTGGCGTTGGATGAGCAGCTGGTCTTGATTGGGGAGCTGCCAAGGGCACACCAGAATTGCCAGGATAATAATGTCGCGGAGTGAATCCTGGCGCGTGCTCAGGTGACTCAGTAGGAGCAGAGAATTGTGCCTGAGAGAGCGGTGGGCAATTAGAGATATTCCCGAGACCTTCAGGGAGCGGAGGAGGAGGCATTCCGCTGGCCCATGCCCGATGCAAATCTATCAATTGTTGCCTGAGCCTTACTACCTCATCATTGTGTTCTGAACTTTCTTCCCTGTGATCCTGATCCGGGTCAATGAACGAATTTTCAATCTCCCTGCTAGCCATGGCGAGCTTTGCTTTAGATCTAGTGAAGTATGGGTGACTAGCCAGAGTGTTGCAAACCTACCACTGTTATCTGAAAGAACATGCTCATCAACGACGACATCCGTTAGGATTAGGGCACACAATAAGCATGAGAGTCACATTTGTAAAAATTGTCCTAATTTCATGTTCATTTCTACCAGCTTTTGAAGGTAACGAGGTCATTTCAACATCATCCCGATTTTTATCTACACTCCTCTTTTTTTTTTTTCGTATCCATCTCTATTCTTTCCACTTCTCTCGTTATCTACCTTTATTTTATTATTCTTTATGGCTTTTGTTTTTTTTCTTTAAAAGAGGAAAAATAATGAAAAACAATGAAACAAAATGATTAGATTGAACCCAAAAGTAGGTTGCCTACGTATCATGTTGTACATGAATCAGATCTTGCGTAGTTCAGGCAGCTTATGCATAAACATTACACAATTGATGGTTTTTTTTTCACGAAACACGAAAACAAGTAAACAAAAGAAAGACGTAACATCCTAACATTTCGATGAAAGAAGGCAAAACATACAACGAATTTAGGACCACTTTAAAACTAAGCAACAAATACAAAACAACACTTTAAACCCCTAACGATATGCGTGCAATAAAGACCCGAATATCAAAAACAACTTGACTCCAACTTAACACAGACACCAACCTACAATGACAGAAACATAAAAGACTCAAAACTACATAAAGATAAGACATGCTCTTTCAAACTGGTGCTCTGTGTGATGTCCCCGGCTGAGATGAACCTATCTGTGAAGTCCCCACTTTCCCACTTAGACTTTGCAACATGTCCTGCAACGACGTTTTGATACCTGGAAACAAATTTCTTGCCCGTATCCCCGCCTCTTGGAGAGTACACCCGCAAAGGTTTCTCTGACACCCATCCACAGTTGTGATCAAACGCGACAACTGAACTCTCAAAAACTCCACCTTGGCACCCGGATCTTCCTGCTCATCATCTTCTACCATGGTTGCTTCCCGCATTCGCCTTCTAAGTTGGGCTGTTAAGGGTCTACTAATGCCACGGGGCAGAGATTGTAGCTAGATTTCATAGTTTTGAGTGCATCCTGGATTTTCCTTGAAAGTATCGACACCTAACTTTATCGCGTTATTCCAGAATTGCTCATATTTGCTTTCCCCCACGGCTTGGTCTTTAAAGTACTCTACATCCTTTAGAAGGTCCATTATTGGGGGGACGTCTTGCATCCTACCCAACTGACGTATCACCCTTCTTGGACTGTAAGGCCTAGTGCAGTTAAGTCCTATCAAAACTAGAAAAAGATGCATTTGAGATCCAATCAAGATTTTCTTAGGACAAAACAACATATAGCACCAAAGAATGTTGTTTGGAGTTCTTGATTCGAGAAATTCGATCCAAGAATTGACTCCAATAGGAAAAGAAAATTTGTCAAAACGCATTCTTTATTGCATGGCTTGCACTCGATCATTCAGACAACGGTCGATCACATCTTCTCTAATCAAAGAAGGCGTATGCAAATGCTCCATCATCCACAGCTGCAATATCAGATTACTCCCCTCAAAAAATCGTACCCCTCCTTTTACTTCAGTTAAAGCCTTGTATATTTCTGTTAAGATCATTGGTACAATGGTGACCTCATCTTTTTTCTTGATTAAAGCTATCACCACTGATTGCAGACGAGTATTGATACACCTCTCATCTAACGGGAACACTAAGATACCCAACAAATCCAGACAGAAAACCTCAAGACGACGTTGTTCCCAGATTTTTTTGGTAGTACAGAATTCATCCCAAAAGCAGTCGAAACCCTCTAAAGACCCAAATCTAGCAAACAAATAGTCCAAGGAAATCCAAGATTGTTTGAGACATCCCAGATGCTTGTTATCTTTTAATCCACAGAGTCGAAGGAATTTATTACGAGTATGATTGCGGGCTAAAATCATCTGCTGGCCCATGTAAGTCAACCGAAACAAACAAGATATTTCTGCCAGGGTGGGAGTCAATTCACAACTTCCGAACCTAAACACCAAATTATTTGGATCCCAGAAAGTCAACGCAACTTCTATTAAATCCGGACGAGGCGTGAGATCTATGAGTGTTACAAGATTGCCTAACACTTTCCTCACTTCGTGCTTTTCTGAATAATTGAACGTGCCCCACCACTTGATCAACTTTTTGGGTACCTTGACAACCATAAGGACTCTAGACTTTGTGGACAGATCCATCCTGTAGTAGCAGATAAGAAATTGTCTCAAAATTTGATAAGAGCAAAAGGTTCCCAACCAATGGGAATTTGATGCGGACATACGTCAATGAGACAGACCGCTTCATGACTCCAAATCGCCGAACAGTAACGCTGAATAAAATCAGCCTACTTGGCTAACAACTCTAGGTTACGGAATAAAAGACCTAGCCTAAGACTAAGACGAAGACCAAAATAAAGGTTACCGGACCCACCGAGGGTTGCCTACGTATCCCGCCCCGAGGGACGGAAATCAGGTATGCGTAGTTCGTCCAGATTGGACAATTAACGATTAACTAATAAATTGACCCTAACTTAAGAGACAAAACCAAAAACAAACGAATAAAAACTTTTTTGGATTTTTCAATTAGACACTTTAACTAAGACTGACACCGTCCATTATGGAAAAAATCTTTTTGGTATTTTTGCTTTTGACAAATACGTAGAAAAGGCAGACAAAAAAACCTTTCTTTTTCTTTTTCTTGTTTTTTTGAATTTACGGTATTTTGAGAAGACAAATGCAAAAATGTAAATAAAATCCTTTTGAGTTTTTGGATCGTGAAGAACAAAAGTCATAAAGAATTCTAAAATAAACTACGATATTCCTTTTGATTCATTCTTTTCGACTCGCTTTCTATATATATATATATATATATATATAAATATATTATTTTTTTTTGTTTGTTTTTAAAAAAACAATCAGTCCGTCAAATGACCACGTTACCCTCAAATATGCAACAGTTAGCACGTAGGGATGCTTTAAAGGTGAGTCTCCTACAAAGGACCGTGTAGTCCCCGCTAGGTCTCAATATGATGCACGTAAGGATGACCTAAAGGCTGACCTACGTTGTGGTTTACTAACAAGGCCGTTCGGGGGAGCATATGGTCGATAGTGGCTGCTTTGCTTTCCACCTACTCCATACATCCAACGGCTCCCCCCCTAAAATAAAGGTGACTCAACTAGAGTTCGTGCGCACGACGTGCGCTCCGAGACTTGTTGCAGAAAGAAGGCCGAGGGGTGGACTTATGATGACAGATATAAAGCGGTAACACATAGGATAAATACTATAAACAAAGAGCACGAAGATACACAAAAGTGAAAATACAAACAAAAATTACAAACAACGTTTATACACTCATAATGCCAAAAAAAGTCGATACGACTCAAAAGTAAGATCGAATTCTGAAATGTCCCCAGCAGAGTCGCCAGAGCTGTCACACCTTTTTTTACACGTACTCCAAAAAATGGATACATTTTTAAAGTTTGAAAGGGTTTTATTAGTTAAATGACAAGAAATGAAAATTTGTTTCGGAAAAGGATTATTTGCTTTTTTTATTCAGAGTCGCCACTTGGCATAATCCGGTGTGCCAAGTCACCTTTGAAAAATCCTTTTCGAAACCATTTGACTCTTAAACCGGTTTGCGAACAGAGATTCCGGCTAAGGAATTCTGTTGACCGAGGGGAAGGTGTTAGGCACCCCTCGATCCCGTGGTTCGACCACGGTCGCTTGGTGGAGTGTATCGACTATTTTGGCATTATGAAGTGTATAAACCACACAAAAGAACACAAAATAATCAAACAATAAACAAAACAAAACAGTCCAAAAACGTAAAAGTCCAGTCCAATTATACAGTCCAAAAAATAGAAAAAATACGAAAATATAAATCCTAATCTAAACTAAATCTAGACTACGCTCCAATGCCTTACCCGACGCCGCGGGCCTTCATCACGATTATTTTCCGCCAACATGATACGTCGGGGCATTCCCCGGTGAATAAATACAAGCGATCTCGGGGCATTCCCCGGCTAAATAAATACATCCAAATTAAACATGATAAACTAAAAGAAACATTCACACGCACATTCCAACATCCAACGAAACACTTATTCCTAAATTTCGCCTACCCGAACCTACGATTTCCTACCCGCTTGACTTACCATGATACTATCACGAAATTGATAATTAGACGTAAAAGTAACAATAACGACGAATCGAAACAACAACAAATCAAAATTAATCCTAATTCACTTTAACGATTTTTTTAACTCGCGCCCCGAATTCCCTTTAAACCACATGATTAGTGCATGCTTCGATTTTTCAATCACATCTCATAATCCGAAACCAACATCAAACGCAACACAAACAATGAAGATTCAAACCAAACACACGACAAATAAATCATCCATACCAACAACATTAATAAAAAGTCAAAATAAATTAAAGATTCGGTTAGAAGAAATGGACCTCGATGAAATTGATCCTTGTCGATAATAAGAGATCCGAAGACCAGAATACTCGACCGGAGAACCTCACAAAGAGCAAACCAAACTCGGTATTAAAATAATAACCAGACAGCTCCAAAACCAGTGAAGACAAACTTTTATATACGAAAACCAACCGAGAACGACAACACGATTCGATAAAGACGACTCGAGATCCACTATCGACGACGAACCAAGAAATAAACGAAACCAAGATCAACCAACAAACCGCAGGAAACCAAACCCAATGCGGATCGAGCTCCGGGGAGCTCCGGTGACGGAGAGACGGCGTTATCGCCGGAGAGGGAAAGAGGAAGAAATGACGGCCGGAGCTGGCCGACGCGCCACAGCCGGAGCAACGACTGCTGGCGGCGGCAGATCTGGCGGCAGTTCTCCGACGAGGATTGGGTTTTGTTGTTTCGCCGGTAGAACCGACTGTCGTTGACGGTGAATGCTGTCAGTGGGGGGAGGGAAGGACGACAGAGAGACGACGGCGATGTTGCCGTCGTCGGAACTGAGATCGGAGAGGTCAGAAAGAGAGAGAGAGAGGGAGACGACGGAGAGACGATGGTGATGTTGCCGTCGTCGGAACTGAGATCTGAGAGAGAGTCGAGGAGAGAGAGAGAGACGACGGAGAGACGACGACGAGGTTGCCGTCGTCGGAACTGAGATCGGAGAGGTCGGAAAGAGAGAGAGAGGGAGACGACGGCGATGTTGTCGTCGTCGGAGCTGAGATTGGAGAGAGAGTCGAGGAGAGAGAGATCGAGATCGGAGAGAGAGAGTTTTGAGAGAGGAAAGAAAGAAAAACTAAATATTTTTTTTTCTTCAGATTTTTGGTCCCCTTTTTTGGGTTACTGTTCATCCCCCCTTATTTTGTGTGTATGTGTGGGTATATATTGTGTCTTGGGTATTGGGGTAGGGTAGGTGGGGTAGGGTATAGGGTGGTGTGGTTTATTTTGATTGGGTAGGTTGATAGGATAAGATAGAATTAGTTAGGATAAGATTTATTATCTTATTATTTTATTTTATTTTGTATTTGGTGCGGGTATAATAACATGGGTGAGGGTACGCGGTAGGATAAAAATAACAATGGGTAAAAACGACATCGGGGAAGGACGAAATTAGGTGTCTACAATAAGAACAAAAAAAGATGTTGGTTATGATTACGTATAACTCTAAGAGGGGTGAATTTATATAAATAGTTTTCAATTACGTCAATTAAAATGTAATTCTATGTACAAACATTAATTGATAACATTTTAAAATGGAAAACAATATATATATATATATACACACACATTGTTTCAGACTAAAATTCTCTTTAACTATGGCCAAAGAAAGTAATGAAACAAAACATGTCAAAATATACAATATAAGGAAATCTTTTACTTAAAATTAGAAGTGCAGTCGAAACTTTGTGCAGACAATAATTGATAACGTTAAAGAAATGAAAAATTGTCTTCTATTAGTAGGTCAAAATATATTGATATATAGTGTACAAGGAAATATTTACTTGGGTTTATTAATAACGAAGTGTTCAATTAATCATCAAGAACCAAATTTGTATATTCTTAGATTTATTGACTAGAGTATACATAACTTAACCTTTGATTGCATTTGAAAATCTATATATATCGTCGATGTATAAAGATATTAGACATATCCAAATTACTAGATGTTAGAGACAACTCTAATATGACTAGAAGAAGAAGAAAAAATAAGTTGTAACCCCAACATAACATAAAGTAAATATATAAAGAAAAGTAACATAGTTATGCATATGATAATTAAAATTCAAGTCTTACATAGTTGCAAGATTAACTTAAAAGAGAATACTAAAAAATCACTAGTTGAATACCACTAATTAACCCTTTTTTCATTCGCTTCCCAATCCTCAAATACCCTTTAAAACGTTTCAAACCTTCAATTCAGTCTTGAAAAATTGCCAGATTGAACATCATCCCAATCTGAACTCCAAATCTGGGCCATTTGGATCATCGTTACATTCCAATCGGAGCTCCAAATCTATGTCATTCGAATCATTATTGTAATCATTAGCGATTTCCTCGATATGATCAATCATATTGAACATCATCGTAATCTGTTAAAACGAGAGGGAAGGAAAAAATATGTGAGTGATTGTATGTAGAAAATAACAATTATTAACCATATTAACAAGTGCATATCTGATTCTCCAAAAATAGTTCATTTTTTGAGGTTTCAACACAAATATACAAATATTTTTAAAGAATTCGTGTAACATATAGTTAATTAATAGGAAATGAAAGCTGACCACATCTGTAATTGTAGCATTCTCGTTTTCATTTTGCATGTCTTGTAGGATTTGTTCTTGCTCAGGATTACAGCAATTAGCACAAATCCTATTGTTAAACTCTGAATGCATTTGCAAAATTTCAGCATGCAATCTTTCATTTTCCAAACGAAGAATCCCACGTTTTTCCATATTCATTTGGACCTGAAATTTGGGTAATGATATATTGAAAGATATATTTGACCTTTATATATAAATAGTTTAATTATTAAGCAACCATCAAAATTTTATAATAAGAACCTGGATGTCGCATCTTTTGTTGTCAAACCAAATTTTGATTTGCGTAGGGTCAAGCTCGAGCTCATCACTCAGTTGCTCTATCACATGATCTTCCCGAACTGACATCTTACGAAATATCCTGGTCAGAAAACAAAAATTATAATGCAGAAAAAAGAATTAAAAAACCCCTAAAAAGTAACAAAACAAAGAGGAAAATTAATAAATGATAAGAAAGGAAAATCGAGAGAGATATGAACATCTTCTGTCATTAGACAAGAAAAATACGTTGCTAATCCTATTTGAATTAAAAAATTCTTGTTAATTACAAGAAAGACATAGTAGCTTCCATTTTTTATAGTGTATGACATTTTGAGCATCAATTAAAAAAATATAACAAGATAAGAAATCATTCTTTTTCATGATTTACATAATTGTATTTAACCATTTTGGTTTACTTTCTTTATAAGTAGTGAAGTGAACCATGTAATTTTGTTATGTGACACACTAAAGAACATCATAAATAAGTAAAAACCAATAGAAATTTAAAAAGATAAATAAAAGAGTCAAAAAAATATAATTTATCTATCAAATTCACTCTTCAAGTTTGTTAATTGCTTGTTCATATGAATATCGATATATTGATTTCTCATTCTCTTGATCAGAATTTGGCACAAGATTTTCATCATCTTGAGAAGCCATGAATGATCAAAAAATGAAATGAGAGAGAAGATAAAAATGTGACGGACGAATAAAGAATTCATAATGAAGAACATATATATAGAAAAATAATTTGACAAATTTCAGAGTTATTAAATATTTCACGTAAAAAATATTTTATGATTCATGAATTCTTGTTAAACATTTAATTATTGAGATTATCTAATCTAACTACTCATTAATACTATTAGGAAAAGTTATATATTATTTTAAGATTTATGTCATAGATAAAAGAAAGTTTAATTAAAATAAAGCTAAAGTACTTAATCAGTTTAATGCAATCTGACTGCACTTTTCTCATATTTTGGTCAATCTTTTTTTTTTTTCTTTTATTCACATTTTCTGCTAGAGTGAAGGCTTTAAAACACAATTAAACTTTTTCAGTTTTCAAGTTTCTTATTGAATTAAGTGTAAATTTCCTCTTACATGAATTATTATCATATAACTAGTGAAATACATCTAGACGTTGATTAGACCAAATATTTGTCTACAAATGCTTCTAGGTACTTTTGGACATAAAATATATGTCCACTGACATATGTAACGAGTTTATTAGCTAACACATTATCTTTTCTTTTTAAAATATTTTCTGATTGATTCTTTAAGACCTTAGTCTCTCCCTTTCAAGTTAGAGATATTAACACCACGACTGTGATGAGACTATAACTGAGAAGGTGGAGAAGAAAATATTGATTATCAGGATAAAAAATAAACTAATTTTTAGCGTGATAATTTTTACCTTTAACATAATTTAATAACCTAATATTGATTTATTTAACTTTTTTTCAGTAGTTCTTTTTCCACATAGAATGCTCCATGACAAAATTCTTAAACAAAAGAGATAGTTCACATGAACTATTAGATGATAGTTCAGATAACAAATTTACATTTTTAATAATTTGAATATGAAACTCAAAAATTGAAATAATTTAAATATATTTTAGACTATTAACCTTTTTTATAAAAGATAACAACTAGAGTTTATTAAACATTTGACGAAGATTAGAAATACTGTATACATTACCATCACAATATATTAATAACAAAACTTGTTTCAAGATTTTGATCAACATTCAAGATAGTAAAAAGAGTAACTAAAGTCTATTGCTAAAAGAGAAAGAAAAAAAAAATCCAAATTGTACATGCATGTCAATAGTTTAATTAAAATAACAAGAGCTTAGATTTTTTTTTTTATAATTGTGGTATTCGGGTCAAGTTTTGTGTATCTCGATTAATTTTATGAAACACCCACCACCTTTTAATAGCAACATGTATCAGATAACTCTATTAAACAAGATTAGGATAGTATAGGTGGAAAAAAATCACTTAGTGTTTTGATGTTTCAATTTTTCTTTGCTAGCAAAAAAATCACAAAACACACACACTAGCTGATTTCTTATTGTGTGTCTAAATTTTAGTGGACAGAGTTACCAAGTAGTATTTATTATTATAAGATAACTTGTGAATTAGTTCAGGAGTATCCAAGTTGATCCGAACACCATAATCAGCCAGTGATTTGCCAGCTTGGGTTTCAGTTGCTGATGCGTTTAATTATTCTAACAACAAGTATGTTTTGTCAAATAAACTATAATTAGCTACGAAGTTAATCTTTAATTGCTCGTATCTAACATAATCTTTTGTAATATAAAACTTCTATAACTATCTCTACCCTTAATTGAGGATATGTATAATCAACTATATAAGCTAGCTAGTCTTTAAAAAAAAAATTGATTCTATACGAAATTTAAAAAAAGAAGGAATGTTTTGAATTGCGATCTTCATCAAATTATATATATCCGTGTGACTATAAATCATCGCATTGTATTTGCTCTTATTCGGTAGATCACGATGAAAAATCTAACAGAGATTTTTAGTGGGGGACGATGAACCATGTGGACAAGGTGCTTGATGAAACTTCCAAAGAAATAAACCCGATTTAATGAAGCGCATATCAAGCTAGTGGCACAATCAAAATTTTCATCGACGCAATGTTATAAAGAAATAAATTCACCAAGAAACTAATTCAGACATCCATCACATCTTACTACTTGTTCAAACTTCCTATGATATGTATGTCGATCGCACCACTACCTCACAGAGGTACAAAGATTATTTTCGATAAGATCCTTAACTCAAAAATAAACAGTCCAGAGAAGTATATATAAAAAACGAAATAACTGAAAATACTCTAGACAACTGGAAAAATCACCCTAAACATTATTCAGTGTTGTCACTAATAAATTTTTATTATGTTCATTTTATTGAAGCATCAAAATCTATCTTTGCCGTTATGGAATATCTAGGCTTCGAAGAGGTTGACTTAGGTATACAAGGTAGGGATCAATGTCAAACTTCCAACCATATTAAGTTTCTTTTTGTATTTAATATCTTTGTCATGAAATTGTAACTGACATCAACAAATAACTATTTAGGGAAACAACAAGAAGCTCCCATTAACTTTAAGA
Organism: Capsicum pubescens; assembly: GCA_030864215.1. Lineage (NCBI taxonomy): Eukaryota > Viridiplantae > Streptophyta > Magnoliopsida > Solanales > Solanaceae > Capsicum > Capsicum pubescens. The sequence goes on along the minus strand of CM061549.1, from coordinate 304,356,142 downwards.
AATGTGTACTATTTTGTTATTTATAACACCAACTCTTTCATACATATCGACTACAATATACATAACTCTGACTCAATAAGAGCAACAAAATATGTCGTGTATTCCCACAAAATAGATCTAGGGTGGGTAGAGTGTACGTAGTCCGCGTCACTACTTCAGAAGTGAGTAAAAAGATCGTTTTCGCTAAGCCCTCGACTCAAGACATAAGTTAAACTCTGATTAGATTTTAAATTTTATAGATTGTCAGTGTGTAATGATCTTAATCATATCCAATTAACTAGATGTTAGAGACAATTCTAAAACTGACTTCTTTACTTATACCTTAAATTATGAGTAGAAGAAAATAAAAAGTTAGTTGCAACTTCGTTTTTGGGTTAAATGAAGGCAAATAAAAACTAGAAATTCGGTAATGCCAACATAACATAAATATATGGAAAAAGTAACATACTTATGCATATGATAATTAAAATTCAAAAGTAACATAGTTATGAATATAATAATTAAAATCCGTGTTCTACATAGTTGCAACATTAAACTTGAGAGAATACTAAACAACCTAGTTAAATACCACTCAACCCTCTTATCATTCACTTTTCGATCTTTAAATAGCCTTCAAATAATTTTAATTCAATTTTGAAAAATTATGAGATCGAACATCATCCCAATCTGAGCTCCAAATCTGGGCCATTTGGATCATCATTACATTCCAATCGGAGCTCCAAATCTATGCCATTCGGATCATTGTCGCTGTCATCAGGGTCTTCCTCAAAATGAGCAACCATATTGGACATCCTCGTAATCTGTTAGAAGAGGGAGAAGGAAAAAATATGTGACTGATTGTATGCAAGAAATAATAATTATTAACCATATTAATAAGTGCATACCAAATTCTCCAGAAGTTGTTCATTTTTAAAGGTTTTAATACGAATACATAATTATTTTTAAAGAGTTCGAGCAACCTATTGTTAATTAATAGGAAATGAAAAATGACCTCTTCTGTTAATCTGTCTTTCTCATTTTGCAATTCTTGTAGGATTTTTCGTTTCTGCTCAGCATTATTACAATTAGCACAAATCCTTTTGTTCAACTCTGAATACATTTGCAAATTCTCAGCTTGCAATCTTTCATTTTCCAAACGAAGAATCCCACGTTCTTCCATATCCCTTTGGACCTGAAATTTGTGTAATGATATATTCAAAGATATATTACACCTTTATATATAAATAGTTTAATTATCAAGCAACCATCAAAATTTTATAATAAGAACCTGGATGTCGCATCTTTTGTTGTCAAACCAAATTTTGATTTGCGTAGGGTCAAGCTCGAGATCATCACTCAGTTTCTCTATCACATGATCTTCTGAAATTGAAATCTTACAAAATATCCTGGTCAATTAAAAAAATATAACAAGATAAGAAATCATTCTTTTTCATGATTTGCGTAATTGTATTTAACCATTTTGTTTTACTTTGTTTATAAGTAGTGAAGTGAACCATGTAATTTTGTTATGTGACACACTAAAGAACATCATAAATAAGTAAAAACCTATAGAAATTTAAAAAGATAAATAAAAGAGCCGAAAAAATATAATTTATCTATCAAACTCACTCTTCAAGTTTGTTAATTGCTTGTTCATATGAATATCGATATATTGATTTCTCATTCTCTTGATCAGAATTGTCACACCCCTTTTTCGACTCAAAAAAAGATATGTATTTTAAGGTTTGAAAGGGTTTTTTATTAAAGTGACAAAATGAAGGTTGGTTCCAAAAAAAGATTATTTTTACATTCAAAATTAGAGTCGCCACTTGGCATAATCTGGTGTGCCAAGTCACCATTGGAAAATCCTTTTCGAAACCATTTGACTCTTTAAACCGGTTTACGAACAGAGATTCCGGCTAATGAATTCTGTTGACCGAGGGGAAGGTGTTAGGCACCCCTCGATCCCGTGGTTCGACCACGGTCGCTTGGTGGAGCGTATCGGCTAATTTGACATTACAAATGTACAAACCACATAAACACACAAAACAAGCAAACAAATAAATCACACAAAATTCAAATCAAACAAAAATAATGTTCAGTCCAAATTATACAATCCAAAATAAAAGAGGTGCTGAAATATAAAACTTATTCTATTCTAAACTAATCCTAAACTAAACTCCACCCGACGTTCCGGGCCTTGATCACGAGCCTCCTTTCCGTACATCCTACTTCAGGGCATTCCCCGGATAAATCAATACAAATCCTTCGGGGCATTCCCCGGCCAAATGAGAACAATTTAAACTTTTCGTGCAATAAAGTAGAAAGTACCATTCACGCACATATTCAAACACTCCAATAAATCGTTATTCCTAAATTTGCCTAACCGTCCTACGTTTGCCTACCAAGTTCAACATATCACAATTCTATCATATTTAACATTATCAATACATCAAAATTAATCAATATTCATTTTCCTCCATTTTTAATCCCCACCTTAATTCATTTTTAACCACGTGATTAACCCATTTCAATACACAATCCACCAATCGAGAATAACAAAAATTCACCAATCATGCTTAGCACATCACACACCCAAATGTCACCAACAGTTCACATCAACAAACAAACCACGGTATCGAATCACACACAATCACAATCACATAAGAATTAAATAAAAGAGAAGAAAGAATTGGACCTTAAATTTGAAGCTTTCAAACTCAATGTTATTCGAATAAAGAGAGTCCGCACCCGGAAACCTCGAGGAGAACCTTAACACCAACAATCCAACTCGACAAATAATGACCCGTTCACCGTCACTGTTCACCGGTCACTGTTCACCAGTCACTGTTCACCGGTCACTGTTCACCGGTTATTGTTCACCAGTTACTTTTTTTTTTTTTCGTTGTTGTTCTTGTTCTTGTGAGGAAGATTATTTGGTGATTCTTGTTATTATGGAGAAGATGATGATCAAAGAATGAGCCTTCCTTTTTCCTCTTAGAATTTTTCTTTTATAATGAGCATGGATTTGTTATGATGTGGGAATTTTGGTGGGTCCCCCATATATTCTTTCTTTGTGGACAAGAAAAAGGAGGGGGGGAGAATCACATGGGTAGTTAGGGTAGATGGAAGCTTTTGATTGGGTAGGTTGTTAGGATAAGATAAATTAGTTAGAGGTATTTTTTTATTTATTTTTGTGGGATATAATTACATGGGGTTGGACACATGGTAAGGTGAACTAAAAATGAATAAAATTAGACTTCGGGAGGGACAAAATTAGGTGTCTACATCATGCCCCCTTTGAATTTAAACACGAAGTATTTTCAGACAAAGAAGTAGACAGCGAGACTAAATTTTGACCCGACCATTATTCAAAGAAAGAAACAGAAGGAAGAATGACAACCGGGTCTTGACTTAAGACATCCTTCCTACCCAAATTATGAGAGAATCAAGTCACGGGTATTTCAAAGGATTGGAAGAGAAGTGGACTATACCGAGTTGGAGAGTCGAGTGAGGTTCCATCGAGGTTTCGGTCCGCGGCTCTGTCATTACATCAAAAAATGAAAATTACAAGTTAAAACATAAATGAAATTACAAAAATCCTATCTATACAACTTCTGTTGGAACTTGACCCGACTTTTATCACCCTATTCTTCAGGCGGGCTCCTGATTTGCAATTTCTTTCAACCTGTTGCTTGCCTTTCAATTTCTTCACCCTGTTCTCCAGGCGGATTCCTGACTTGCTATTTCATCAACTTGTTGCCATGCTTTCAACTTCTGCACCCTGTTCTGCAGGCGGGCTCCTGACTTGCTATTTTTCAATCTGTTTAACTTTCAATTTCTTCACCTTGTTGCTTGGTTTTTCATTTATAGGCCCTGTGCTTCGGGCATGCTCCTGAAATCACATTAAAACTGAAAAGAAAATTATCCCAAAAAAAGAAATGCAATTTCTATGAGTTAATTGAAATGACTCGACTAAAAGGTACGTCTTATAGGAATCCAGGGGGATGACTCGACTAAAAGGTACGTCTTATAGGAATCAAGGGAAATGACTCGACTAAAAGGTACGTCTTATAGGAATCAAAGGGGATGACTCGACTAAAAGGTACGTCTTCTAGGAATCAAAGGAGATGACTAGACTAAAAGGTACGTCTTGTAGGAATCAAAGGGGATGACTCGACTAAAAGGTACGTCTTATAGGAATCAAGGGAAATGACTCGACTAAAAGGTACGTCTTCTAGGAATCAAATGAAATAACTCGACTAAAAGGTACGTCTTATAGGAATCAAAGGGGATGACTCGACTAAAAGGTACGTCTTATAGGAATCAAAGGGGATGACTCGACTAAAAGGTACGTCTTATAGGAATCAAGGGAAATGACTCGACTAAAAGGTACGTCTTATAGGAATCAAAGGGGATGAATCGACTAAAAGGTACGTCTTATAGTAATCAAAGGGGATGACTCGACTAAAAGGTACGTCTTATAGGAATCAAGGGAAATGACTCGACTAAAAGGTATGTCTTCTAGGAATCAAAGGGGATGACTCGACTAAAAGGTACGTCTTATAGGAATCAAGGGAAATGACTCCACTAAAAGGTACGTCTTCTAGGATTCAAGACTTAAGTTAGGAAGTTCATTACCTAAGAAGCAAAATTCAAATTACCCAATCAAGAAAGTGTGTTTCCTTATCAATTTTGTTGGAATTATCAAAATAATGAAGTGCGTCTCCTTACCAAAGCTGCTTGAATTACCAAAACAAGGAAGTGCGTCTCCTAGAGATCTTGAATTATGAGTTTTACCATGGTTTTGATTACCAAACCTGTGCAACAACCTTGCCTCTTGCATTTGTTGAGGTGAGAAATTACGTCCTTTGATGTTTAGGCTCTGAAATCCTTGATCTGAATGCAACATGTATTCCTATTACATACAAAGAAAACTTGTGAGTTTAAAAACATGGTGGCTAGTTTGTGGCTTTGGCTTTTGAGGCAATTGCTCCTTCCCCCGTCACATTTAGCTTTGCTTCCAACCATTAGCATATGTCATTGACTTGTTGTATCATTGACTCAAACTCAACTTATTAAGAGTGACTCTGAAACAAACACAGTATTTCTGCTTTGTCGTGTTTCTCAAATAAACCCTTTGAACCTTGGTATTTCCATGAGTTCCCCGACTTCTCTGTTGACAAAACTTCCTGCATTCCTTTTTTGGTCTCACAATCATGTCTCTTTCATGTGCTAACTTTTGTCTTGATTTGTACAATTAAAGAAACTGGTAGCCATTTTTGAAATCTTTTCTCACTTGTTTTGACACGGACTTGACTCAAAAACAAGAAACGAAAAAAAAGAATGACAATTTTGATTTGATAACTGACTCAAGAAAGATAAAATTAAAATAAAGAGAAGAAAGAAAAGACAATGAATGTACCCATTTAAAACAAACAAACAAAAATTCATCTAAAAATGACAGTCAACACTAATGATTATGACATGCATTTTGAATTAAGAAGCTTGATCTTTTCATCCAAACTTTCTACCCATTGTTGTTGAGTTAATGGCCTTGAGAATTACTTTCTTTCTTAGGTCAATTGCATTTAAGACCCCATTCGGCTAGTGGCGCCTTGAAGGGTTTTAGCCAACAAGCTTCTTTCATTTTCTCTCGGCTCACTATCGTCTTATGGTGCCCGTGAGGGTTTTCACCAATAAGACTCTCTCATTTTTATTTCTCTCAACTTACCATCGCCTTATGATGCCCGTAAGGATTTTCACCAATAAGACTCTCTCATTTTTATTTCTCTCTTGATTCGCTATACTGAGGAAGACAAATAGTTCCCAAATGCATCATCATATTCCTTGCATGCTCCGCCTTAACATCCTCAAAGATTGATCTGGAGGTCTTTCTTTGGTTGTAACTTGGCTTTTGGATAAGGTTAGAAAGAAAGGATGGCATGGGGACCAAACGACACTTAAAGTGGGGTAGGACTTACAACTTTTGGAATCGACTCAAACAATGAGGATTAACTCATGCCCCAGTTTCTTTTGACTGGGTGACTCTAAATTTTTTATTTGGTTGGACCGAGCCCTAAGTAGGGAAGCCTACGTATCTCACCCTCGAGATAGGAGAATCAGGTCATGCGTAGTTCTGGCAGCTTGTCATTTTGCTTTGATCTGATTTTTTTTTATTTTTTTTATTATTCGCTATTTTCACTTTGCGATTCTTTTTTTTCTAAATCTATTTTTCTTGACACTCTTTTTTGGAAACATTTTTGTCTCTTTTTTGTAACTTTTGACTTTATCTTTTTGCTTGACACTATTCTTTGAACTTTGCTTACTCTATCTTGATTCCAAAAGAGGGGTATGAAACAAAATGATACTAAGGTTCAAATGGGGTAAACAAAGGATGACACAATGTTTGGATAGCAGAATGAAATGTCTTCATCATATCAATCTTTGAAAATGCAAGTACATATCATGCAATATGAAAGTGCACGATCAAGATCACTTATGAAATGTTTTACAACACTAACTTGCCCTGAGCATGTGTGCTACCTCTTTTCTACACTTGCCCAGCATACAACTCCACTTTGTTGTACATTCCTCATCCTGAAGGACTCATGACTTCGTGGAGCTAATTTTCTTCCTGTTCCTCTTGATAGGATCACGTAGACACTGTTTGACCTAATTAAGATATGTCTTTCAATTGATGACCAAGTTATTCTCACGATTTTCAAAATAATAGCCTTAATTTTCAAAGAAGGTTTCAACTTGATCACCAAATGCCCTAGCACTCTATCTATTTCCTCAGATGCTCTCTTTTTCTAACTTTAACCCTCTGATTCAATGTTTATTCTTAAACTGGATGTTAAGATCTAGCTGTAAATTTCACTAGCATATCATATCACTAGAGTCAACATAAAATGTACTATGTAAGAAAAAAACAACAACACATATTTAAAACACAAAGAAAAAGGGGACACTCCATTTAATAAAAATGAAAGATAGAAGGGTTTGAACATAAACGACAAAGGGACAAAACAAGATAAATCCCGAACTACAACCCTGAAATAATTCGGAGAATAGAAAATAAAACAAAACAAACTACCAAACCCCTTCCTGGTAAGGAGAGGGGTGACTTCTCCATTGCTCAGCCTGACATCTTAGCCACTGGCTTGCATATCAACATGACTGGAGCTTCCACCACTGTCAGACATATTTCCTTCAACAAATAAGCTCTGGATCCCCATGCTTAACTCATTGCCTCCCACAGATTGTGCAGTACCGCGTGCTGGTGAAGAACTCTGTGGGATGGTCGAAGGGCCAATGTTTTGCACCACAATCAATTTATCTTGAATTATCTTTTCTATTTCTCTTTTCAAAGTGCGACAATCTTCAGTACTATGACCCTGAACATCAGAATGATAATGCACATCGCACATTAGGATCAAAACTTCTTGAATGCGGGTCAGGAGTATACCCAAGGAGAGGAGTGATCATGTCCTGCTGTACCAATCTCTGGAATAAACTGGCATAGGATTCCCCAATAGGAGTGAAATTATCTTTTTCCTTCCTCCTCTTTTCGAACTCTGGCCTCGGATGAAATTTGGATTTAGAGGTCCCTTGGTAAATTTGTGGGGGTCGAGGACGATGTTGAGGAACAGGGGCATGCCATTGTGGATAAGAAGATGGATGAGCATACAATTGTGCATTGTTCACAGGATATCAAGGAAGTGGAATGGGATTTCTTGGATTTCGGAGAAAGAAACCTTATTGCAAGTGGTTATGTGGATCTGATATGTACGCTCGGTATTAAGGCTGACAGTATTGGTGGGTTGAACCTCTCAAACTTTGCTTTGTCCCTGTCATGAAAATAGGTGCGTTTTCCTACTTCTTTCCTTCAGTTTCTCTTGGTTGATTGCAATGTCGTCCCGAATATTTCACAGAATCCTTCTGTCCATCAGGCTCCCCAAATTTTGATGTCTCAAAGCTGGGAGGAAGGTTAACACTTGAAGACATGCCCCAATTTTTATATGAAACATCTTCATAGCCCATAAGTCGAGGGGAATTTTTCATATCATTTTCTACACTCTTCACTTTCCCAACCATTTTCTCTGGCTCTTTTGGCATGCTAGGCTTCTTAGTAAGAAATTTTGGTGGTTCACTTAACTTAACTGTAGGCTCAAGAGTATACCAATGATCATCAACAGTATTGAACGTGGAGTCACTAGTGGACTGGGAAAGCACCATCGTTGGATTGATAGACAAAGTGGAAGACTTAGTAGAAGGTTGAGCAACAAAAGCACAGACGGTATGTGGTGCTGTGAATGTGGTAGACTTATACTGAGGAGATAAAGAAAGAGTGGTGGAAGTATTGAGGTGCATTTGACGTGGAATGGATTCTGAGGCATGCTATGGTGCATCAACAATAGTAGGAAACTGACTTTGCGATTTTGGTGGAAGACTCAAGGTATTTGCAGGGTCAAAAGTGGAGAACGGAGGTGGAGGCAGCCCACTAGCCCAAGCTCGGTACATTCCCATCATTTGTTGTCTCAGTCTCAAATTCTCTTCCTTTAAACTCTCAATTTCCCGACTCTTTGTTTCATCCATGATGCCACTCTCTATATCCTTGTTGGACACAACTAACCCTTCCTTGGATTTGGTGTGATATGGAGGACCAGCCAGGAAACCACAAACCAACCACCTTAAACTAACTGAACAAGAGGTAACAAATATGTTAGAGTTCAACATTTTTTTTTTCTTCAAAACCTCTTTTTTTTTTTCTTGAAGAAAAATCACCGAACCCTAGAAGGGCGCCTACGTATCTCACCCCCGAAAGGGGAGAATCAGGTGTGCGTAGTTCGTGAAGTTTTGCCAAAATAGCCAATTAAAATCTTTTTTTTCTTTTTCTTGAAACTTTAAAAAGAAAAGAAAATAACAAATTATCAAAAGAATTGACGAAAATCTTTTTGCATTTTTTAGGTTTAAACTCCCTATACAAAAATGGAATCTATGATTACCAAAGAAGAATCTTTTTGGATTTTCGATTTAGAATTTCATAGGAAAATAAAAATTGAAACTATTAAAGAAATTTTTTTTTGTAGTTTTCTTTTAGAGATGTATATGAAACACCTACTCTAAGTGAAGAGTGAAGAAAATCTTTTTGAATTTTTCAGATTCCTGTACAACATGAAATCTATGGTTACTGAAGAAAATATTTTTGGATTTTCGATTTAAATTTCATACGAAAATGAAACTTGAACCTATTAAAGGAAAATATATTTTTTTGCTTTCTTTTAAAGATGTACATGAGACACCTACTCTAAATGAAGAGTGAATAAAATCTTTTTTGAATTTTTGAAATAAGATCCCCGAACCTAAAATAGGTTGCCTACGTATCTCACTCCCGAGAGAGGAGAATCAGGGGTGCGTAGTTCGTCCAGATTGGACAATTAACGATTAACTAACAGATTGACCCTAACTTAAGGGCACAACCAAAGACAAATGAATAAAATCTTTTTGAGGTTTTTTTTTTTTTAATCAGACACTTCAACTAAACTGACACCAACAATTATGAAGGAAAAAAAAAATCTTTTTGGTATTTTAATTACATGAAATGTACAAATTTCTACCATTTTTTGCATTTTCTTTTAAAAAAACTGCTAAAAAAAATCTTTTTTTTTTGAAAATTTTGAATTATGAATGCATGCTAAAGGAGACAAATGAAAAATCTTTTTGATATTTTCGTTTTTGAGAAATGAGTGCAAAAGGTAAAAAACTTTTTTTTTTGAATTTTTGGATTGTGAAGAACAAAAGCCATAAAGAACACTAAAAGCTACGACACTCTTTTTTTTTTTTCTTCTTTTCGACTCACTTCACTGTTTTTCTCTATTTTTTTCAACAGTTCTTGCCTATGCACCTTACTTCTAACACATGTTTTCACCAAATCAGTCCGTCAAATGACCCCATTACCCTCAAAGATGCAACATTTAGCACGTAGGAATGCGTTAGAGGTGAGTCTCCTACAAAGGACCAAGTGGGCCCGGCTAGGTCTCAATATGATGCTCATAAGAATGACCTAAAGGCTGACCTACGTTGTGGTTTACTAACAAGGCCGTTCGGGGGAGCATATGGTCGATAGTGGCTGCTTTGCTTTCCACCTATTCCATACATCCAACGGCTCCCCCCCCTCCCCCCTAAAATAAAGGTGACTCAACTAGAGTTCGTGCGCACGACGTGCGCTCCGAGACTTGTGCTTAATCAGTTTAATGCAATCTGACTGCACTTTTCTCATATTTTGGTCAATCTTTTTTTTTTTTCTTTTTTTCAAATTTTCTGCTAGAGTGAAGGCTTTAAAACACAATTAAACTTTTTCAGTTTTCGAGTTTCTTATTGAATTAACTGTAAATTTCCTCCTACATGAATTATTATCATATAACTAGTGAAATACATCTAGACGTTGATTAGACCAAATATTTGTCTACAAATACTTCTAGGTACTTTTGGACATAAAATATATGTCCACTAACATATGTAACGAGTTTATTAGATAACACATTATCTTTTCTTTTTAAAATATTTTCTGATTGATTCTTTAAGACCTTAGTCTCTCCCTTTCAAGTTAGAGATATTAACACCACGACTAACCACTAGAGTTGGCATGGTGGTTCAGCGCCATGTCCCTTAAGCAAGAGGTCGGGGGTTCGATCCCAGCCTCTGACGAATGGAACGAACTCTGTGGCCAGTTCCCTACCGCTTAGTGCGCTGACAGAGGAACGTAGGATTAGTCTCACGGCTGCCGGCTGTGGAGATACCTTGGGAAACAAAAAAAAAGATATTAACACCACGACTGCGATGTGACTATAACTGAGAAGGTGGAGAAGAAAATATTGATTATCAGGATAAAAAATAAACTAATTTGTAGCGTGATAATTTTTGCCTTTAACATAATTTTTTAACCTAATATTAATTTATTTAACTTTTTTTCAGTAGTTCTTTTTCCAATAGAATGCTCCATGACAAAATTCTTAAACAAAAGTGATAGTTCACATGAACTATTAGATGATAGTTCAGATAACAAATTTACATTTTTAATAATTTGAATATGAAACTCCAAAATTGAAATAATTTAAATATAATTTAGACTTTTAACTCTTTTTATTAAAGTTAACAACTAGAGTTTATTAAACATTTGACAAAGATTAGAAATACTGTATACATTACTATCAAAATATATTAATAACAAAACTTGTTTCAAGATTTTGATCAACATTCAAGATAGTTAAAACAATAACTAAAGTCTATTGCTAAAAGGGAAAGAAAAAAAAAATCCAAATTGTACATGCATGTCAATAGTTTAATTAAAATAACAAGAGCTTAGGTTTTTTATTTTTTTTTATAATTGTGGTATTCGGGTGAACTTTTGTGTATCTCGACTAATTTTATGAAACACCCACCACCTTTTAATAGCAACATGTATCAGATAACTCTATTAACCAAGATTAGGATGGTATAGGTGGAAAAAAATCACTTAGTGTTTTGATGTTTCAATTTTTCTTTCCTAGCAAAAAAATCACAAAACACACACACTAGGTGATTTCTTATTGTGTGTCTAAATTTTAGTGGACAGAGTTACCAAGTAGTATTTATTATTATAAGATAACTTGTGAATTAGTTCAGGAGTATTCAAGTTGATCCGAACACCATAATCAGCCAGTGATTTGCCAGCTTGGGATTCAGTTGCTATTCAGTTGCTGATGCATTTAATTATTCTAACAACAAGAATGTTTTGTCAAAAAAACTATAATTAGCTACGAAGTTCATCGTTAATTGCTCGTATCTAACATAATCTTTTGTAATATAAAACTTCTATAACTATCTCTACCCTTAATTGAGGATATGTATAATCAACTATATAAGCTAGCTAGTCTTTAAAAAATTGTTTGATTCTATACGAAATTTGAAAAAAGAAGGAATGTTTTGAATTGCGATCTTCATCAAATCATATATATCCGTGTGACTATAAATCATTTCATTGTATTTCCTCTTATTCTATAGATAACGATGAAAACTCTAACAGAGATTTTTAGTGGGGGACGATGAACCATGTGGACAAGGTGCTTGATGAAACTTCCAAAGAAATAAACCCGATTTAATGAAGTGCATATCAAGCTAGTGGCACAATCAAAATTTTCATCGAAGCAATGTTATAAAGAAATAAATTCTCCACGAAACTAATTCAGACATCCATTACATCTTACTACTTGTTCAAACTTCCTATGATATGTATGTCGATCGTACCACTACCTCACAGAGGTACAAAGATTATTTTCGATAAGATCCTTATCTCAAAAATAAACAGTCCAGAGAAGTATATATAAAAAACGAAATAACTGAAAATACTATAGACAACTGGAAAAATCACCCTAAACATTATTCAGTGTTGTCACTAATAAATTTTTATTATGTTCATTTTATTGAAGCATCAAAATCTATCTTTGCCGTTATGGAATATCTAGGTTTCGAAGAGGTTGACTTAGGTATACAAGGTAGGGATCAATGTCAAACTTCCAACCATATTAAGATTCTTTTTGTATTTAATAACTTTGTCATGAAATTTTAACTGACATCAACAAATAACTATTTAGGGAAACAACAAGAAGCTCCCATCAACTTTAAGAAATGTGTACTATTTTGTTATTTATAACACCAACTCTTTCAGACATATCGACTACAATATACATAACTCTGACTCAATAAGAGAAGCAAAATATGTCGTGTATTCCCACAAAATAGATCTAGGGTGTGTAGAGTGTACGTAGTCCGCGTCACTACTTCAGAAGTGAGTAAAAAGACCGTTTTCGATAAACCCTCGACTCAAGAAATAAGTTAAACTCTGATTAGATTTTACATCTTATAGATTATCAGTGTGTAATGATCTTAATCATATCCAATTAACTAGATGTTAGTGACAATTCTAAAACTGCCTTCTTTACTTATACCTTAAACTATGAGTAGAAGAAAATAAAAAGTTAGTTGTAACTTCGTTTTTGGGTTAAATGAAGGCAAGTAAAAACTAGAAATTCGGTAATGCCAACATAACATAAATATATGAAAAAAGTAACATACTTATGCATATGATAATTAAAATTCAAAAGTAACATAGTTATGAATATAATAATTAAAATCCTGTTCTACATAGTTGCAACATTAAACTTGAGAGAATACAAAACAACCTAGTTAAATACCACTCAACCCTCTTATCATTCACTTTTCGATCTTTAAATAGCCTTCAAATAATTTTAATTCAATTTTGAAAAATTACGAGATCGAACATCATCCCTATCTGAGCTCCAAATCTGGGCCATTTGGATCGTCATTACATTCCAATCGGAGCTCCAAATCTATGCCATTCGGATCATTGTCGCTGTCATCAGGGTCTTTCTCAAAATGAGCAACCATATTGGACATCCTCGTAATCTGTTAGAAGAGGGAGAAGGAAAAAATATGTGACTGATTATATGCAAGAAATAATAATTATTAACCATATTAATAAGTGCATACCAAATTCTCCAGAAGTTGTTCATTTTTAAAGGTTTTAATACGAATACATAATTATTTTTAAAGAGTTCGAGCAACCTATAGTTAATTAATAGGAAATGAAAAATGACCTCTTCTGTTAATCTGTCTTTCTCATTTTGCAATTCTTGTAGGATTTTTCGTTTCTGCTCAGCATTATTACAATTAGCACAAATCCTTTTGTTCAACTCTGAATACATTTGCAAATTCTCAGCTTTCAATATTTCATTTTCCAAACGAAGAATCCCACGTTCTTCCATATCCCTTTGGACCTGAAATTTGTGTAATGATATATTCAAAGATATATTTGACCTTTATATATAAATAGTTTAATTATCAAGCAACCATCAAAATTTTATAATAAGAACCTGGATGTCGCATCTTTTGTTGTCAAACCAAATTTTGATTTGCGTAGGGTCAAGCTCGAGCTCATCACTCAGTTTCTCTATCACATGATCTTCTGAAACTGAAATCATACGAAATATCCTGGTCAGAAAAATAAAATTATAATGCAGAAAAATGAATTAAAAAACCCCCTAAAAGTAACAAAACAAAGAGGAAAATTAATAAATGGCAAGAAAGGAAAATCGAGAGAGATATGAACATCTTTTGTCATTAGACAAGAAAAATACGTTGCTAATCCTATTTGAATTAAAAAATTCTTGTTCATTATAAGAAATACATAGTTGCTTCCATTTTTTTTTATAGTGTATGACATTTTGAGCATCAATTAAAAAAATATAACAAGATAAGAAATCATTCTTTTTCATGATTTACGTAATTGTATTTAACCATTTTGTTTTACTTTCTTTATAAGTAGTGAAGTGAACCATGTAATTTTGTTATGTGACACACTAAAGAACATCATAAATAAGTAAAAACCTATAGAAATTTAAAAAGATAAATAAAAGAGCCGAAAGAAATATAATTTATCTATCAAACTCACTCTTCAAGTTTGTTAATTGCTTGTTCATATGAATATGATATATTGATTTCTCATTCTCATGATCAGAATTTGGCACAAGATTTTCATCATCTTGAGAAGCCATGAATGATCAAAAAATTAAATGAGAGAGAAGATAAAAATGTGACGGACGAATAAAGAATTCATAATGAAGAACATATATATAGAAAAATAATTTGACAAATTTCAGAGTTATTAAATATTTCACGTAAAAAATATTTGATGATTCATAAATTCTTGTTAAACATTTAATTATTGAGATTATCTAATCTAACTACTCATTAATACTATTAGGAAAAGTTAGATATTATTTTAAGATTTATGTCATAGATAAAAGAAAGTTTAATTAAAATAAAGCTAAAGTTCTTAATCAGTTTAATGCAATCTGACTGCACTTTTCTCATATTTTGGTCAATTTTTTTTATTTATTTTTTTTCACATTTTTCTGCTAGATTGAAGGCTTTAAAACAAAATTAAGCTTTTTCAGTTTTCGAGTTTCTTATTGAATTAACTGTAAATTTCCTCCTACATGAATTATTATCATATAACTAGTGAAATACATCTAGACGTTGATTAGACCAAATATTTATCTACAAATACTTCTAAGTATTTTTGGCCATAAAATATATGTCCACTAACATATGTAACGAGTTTATTAGTTAACACATTATCTTTTCTTTTTAAAATATTTTCTGATTGATTCTTTAAGACCTTAGTCTCTCCCTTTCAAGTTAGAGATATTTACACCACGACTAACCACTAGAGTTGGCATGGTGGTTCAGCGCCATGTCCCTTAAGCAAGAGGTCGGGGGTTCGATCCCAGCCTCTGACGAATGGAGCGAAATCTGTGGCCAGTTCCCTACCGCTTAGTGCGCTGACAGAGGAACAGAGGATTAGTCTCACGGCTGCCGGCTGTGGAGATACCTTGGGAAACAAAAAAAAAGATATTAACACCACGACTGCGATGTGACTATAACTGAGAAGGTGGAGAAGAAAATATTGATTATCAGGATAAAAAATAAACTAATTTGTAGCGTGATAATTTTTGCCTTTAACATAATTTTTTAACCTAATATTAATTTATTTAACTTTTTTTCAGTAGTTCTTTTTCCACATAGAATGCTCCATGACAAAATTCTTAAACAAAAGAGATAGTTCACATGAACTATTAGATGATAGTTCAGATAACAAATTTACATTTTTGATAATTTGAATATGAAACTCAAAAATTAAAATAATTTAAATATATTTTAGACTTTTAACTCTTTTTATAAAAGCTAACAACTAGAGTTTATTAAACATTTGACAATGATTAGAAATACTGTATACATTACCATCAAAATATATTAATAACAAAACTTGTTTCAAGATTTTGATCACCATTCAAGATAGTTAAAAGAGTAACTAAAGTCTATTGCTAAAACGGAAAGAAACAAATAATCCAAATTGTAAATGCATGTCAATAGTTTAATTAAAATAACAAGAGCTTAAATTTTTTTATTTTTTTTTTATAATTGTGGTATTCGGGCCAACTTTTGTGTATCTCGACTAATTTTATGAAACACCCACCACCTTTTAATAGCAACATGTATCAGATAACTCTATTAACCAAGATTAGGATAGTATAGGTGGAAAAAAATCACTTAGTGTTTTGATGTTTCAATTTTTCTTTCCTAGCAAAAAAATCACAAAACACACACACTAGGTGATTTCTTATTGTGTGTCTAAATTTTAGTGGACAGAGTTACCAAGTAGTATTTATTATTATAAGATAACTTGTGAATTAGTTCAAGAGTATTCAAGTTGATCCGAACACCATAATCAGCCAGTGATTTGCCAGCTTGGGATTCAGTTGCTGATGCGTTTAATTATTCTAACAACAAGATTGTTTTGTCAAAAAAACTATAAATAGCTACGAAGTTCATCGTTATGTATATCCGTGTGACTATAAATCATCTCATTGTATTTGCCCTTATTCTATAGATCACGATGAAAACTCTAACAGACACTTTTAGTGGGGGACGATGAACCATGTGGACAAGGTGCTTGATGAAACTTCCAAAGAAATAAACCCGATTTAATGAAGCGCATATCAAGCTAGTGGCACAATAAAAATTTTCATCGACGCAATGTTATAAAGAAATAAATTCACCAAGAAACAAATTCAGACATCCATCACATCTTACTACTTGTTCAAACTCCCTATGATATGTATGTCGATCATACCATTACCTCACAGAGGTACAAAGATTATTTTCGATAAGATCCTTAAGTCAAAAATAAAAAGTGCAGAGAAGTATATATAAAAAATGAAATAACTGAAAATACTATAGACAACTGGACAAATCACCCTAAACATTATTCAGTGTTGTCACTAATAAATTTTTATTATGTTCATTTTATTGAAGAATCAAAATCTATCTTTGCCGTTATGGAATATCTAGGTTTCGAAGAGGTTGACTTAGGTATACAAGGTAGGGATCAATGTCAAACTTCCAACCATATTAAGATTCTTTTTGTATTTAATATCTTTGTCATTAAATTTTAACTAACATCAACAAATAACTATTTAGGGAAACAACAAGAAGCTCCCATCAACTTTAAGAAATGTGTACTATTTTGTTATTTATAACACCAACTCTTTCAGATATATCGACTACAATATACATAACTCTGACTCAATAAGAGAAAAAAAATATGTCGTGTATTCCGAAAAAATAGATCTAGGGTGGGTAGAGTGTACGTAGTCCGCGTCACTACTTCAGAAGTGAGTAAAAAGACCGTTTTCGATAAACCCTCGATTCAAGACATAAGTTAAACTCTGATTAGATTTTAAATTTTATATATTATCAGTGTGTAATGATCTTAATCATATCCAATTAACTAGATGTTAGAGACAATTCTAAAACTGCCTTCTTTTCTTATACCTTAAACTATGAGTAGAAGAAAATAAAAAGTTAGTTGTAACTTCGTTTTTTCGTTAAATGAAGGCAAATAAAAACTAGAAATTCGGTAATGCCAACATAACATAAATATATGAAAAAAGTAACATACTTATGCATATGATAATTAAAATTCAAAAGTAACATAGTTATGAATATAATAATTAAAATCCTTGTTCTACATAGTTGCAACATTAAACTTGAGGGAATACTAAAAAACCTAGTTAAATACCACTCAATCCTCTTATCATTCACTTTTCGATCTTTAACTATTCTTCAAATTATTTTAATTCAATTTTGAAAAATTATGAGATCGAACATCATCCCAATTTGAGCTCCAAATCTGGGTCATTTGGATCATCATTACATTCCTATCGGAGATCCAAATCTATGCCATTCGGATCATTGTCGTTGTCATCAGGGTCTTCCTCAAAATGAGCAACCATATTGGACATCCTCGTAATTTGTTAGAAGAGGGAGAAGGAAAAAATATGTGACTGATTGTATGCAAGAAATAATAATTATTAACCATATTAATAAGTGCATATCAAATTCTCCAGAAGTAGTTCATTTTTTAAGGTTTTAATACGAATACATAAATATTTTTAAATAGTTCGAGCAACCTATTGTTAATTAATAGGAAATGAAAAATGACCTCTTCTGTTAATCTGTCTTTCTCATTTTGCAATTTTTGTAGGATTTTTCGTTTCTACTCAGCATTATTACAATTAGCACAAATCCTTTTGTTCAACTCTGAATACATTTGCAAATTCTCAGCATGCAATCTTTCATTTTCCAAACGAAGAATCCCACTTTCTTCCTTATCTCTTTGTACCTGAAATTTGTGTAATGATATATTCAAAGATATATTTGACCTTTATATATAAATAGTTTAATTATCAAGCAACCATTAAAATTTTATAATAAGAACCTGGATGTCGCATCTTTTGTTGTCAAACCAAATTTTGATTTGCGTAGGGTCAAGCTCGAGCTCATCACTCAGTTGCTCTATCACATGATCTTCTGGAACTGACATCTTACGAAATATTCTGGTCAGAAAACAAAAATTATAATGCAGAAAAATGAATTAAAAAACCACCTAAAAGTAACAAAACAAAGAGGAAAATTAATAAATGACAAGAAAGGAAAATCGAGAGAGATATGAACATCTTCTGTCATTAGACAAGAAAAATACGTTGCTAATCCTATTTGAATTAAAAAATTCTTGTTAATTACAAGAAAGACATAGTTGCTTCCATTTTTTATAGTGTATGACATTTTGAGCATCAATTAGAAAAATATAACAAGATAAGAAATCATTCTTTTTCATGATTTACGTAATTTTAATTAACCATTTTGTTTTTCTTTCTTTATAAGTAGTGAAGTGAACCATGTAATTTTGTTATGTGACACACTAAAGAACATCATAAATAAGTAAAAACCTATAGAAATTTAAAAAGATAAATAAAAGAGCCGAAAAAAATATAATTTATCTATCAAACTCACTCTTCAAGTTTGTTAATTGCTTGTTCATATGAATATCGATATATTGATTTCTCATTCTCTTGATCAGAATTTGGCACAAGATTTTCATCATCTTGAGAAGCCATGAATGATCAAAAAATTAAATGAGAGAGAAGATAAAAATGTGACGGACGAATAAAGAATTCATAATGAACAACATATATATAGAAAAATAATTTGACAAATTTCAGAGTTATTAAATATTTCACGTAAAAAATATTTGATGATTCATAAATTCTTGTTAAACATTTAATTATTGAGATTATCTAATCTAACTACTCATTAATACTATTAGGAAAAGTTAGATATTATTTTAAGATTTATGTCATAGATAAAAGAAAGTTTAATTAAAATAAAGCTAAAGTGCTTAATCAGTTTAATGCAATCTGACTGCACTTTTCTCATATTTTGGTCAATCTTTTTTTCTTTTTTTCACATTTTCTGCTAGAGTGAAGGCTTTAAAACACAATTAAACTTTTTCAGTTTTTGAGTTTCTTATTGAATTAAGTGTAAATTTTCTACTACATGAATTATTATCATATAACTAGTGAAATACATCTAGGCGTTGATTAGACAATTTTTGTCTACAAATGCTTCTAGGTACTTTTGGACATAAAATATATGTCCATTAACATATGTAACGAGTTTATTAGCTAACACATTATCTTTTCTTTTTTAAATATTTTCTGATTGATTCTTTAAGACCTTAGTCTCTCCCTTTCAAGTTAGAGATATTAACACCACGACTGCGATGAGACTATAACTGAGAAGGTGGAGAAGAAAATATTGATTATCAGGATAAAAAATAAACTAATTTGTAGCGTGATAATTTTTTGCCTTTAACATAATTTTTTAACCTAATATTAATTTATTTAACTTTTTTTCAGTAGTTCTTTTTCCACATAGAATGCTCCATGACAAAATTCTTAAACAAAAGAGATAGTTCACATGAACTATTAGATGATAGTTCAGATAACAAATTTACATTTTCAATAATTTGAATATGAAACTCAAAAATTGAAATAATTTAAATATATTTTAGACTTTAAAATATTTTTATAAAAGCTAACAACTAGAGTTTATTAAACATTTGACATAGATTAGAAATACTGTATACATTACCGGGAAAGAAAAAAAAAATCCAAATTGTACATGCATGTCAATAGTTTAATTAAAATAAGAAGAGCTTAGATTTTTTATTTTTTTTTTATAATTGTGGTATTCGGGCCAACTTTTGTGTATCTCGACTAATTTTATGAAACACCCACCACCTTTTAATAGAACCATGTATCAGATAACTCTATTAACCAAGATTAGGATAGTATAGGTGGAAAAAAATCACTTAGTGTTTTGATGTTTCAATTTTTCTTTCCCAGCAAAAAAATCACAAAACACAAACACTAGGTGATTTCTTATTGTGTGTCGTAATTTTAGTGGACAGAGTTACCAAGTAGTATTTATTATTATAAGATAACTTGTGAATTAGTTCAGGAGTATTCAAGTTGATCCGAACACCATAATCAACCAGTGATTTGCCAGCTTGGGTTTCAGTAGCTGATGCGTTTAATTATTCTAACAACAAGAATGTTTTGTCAAATAAACTATAATTAGCTACGAAGTTCATCGTTAATTGCTCGTATCTAACATAATCTTTTTTAATATAAAACTTCTATAACTATCTCTACCCTTAATTGAGGATATGTATAATCAACTATATAAGCTAGCTAGTCTTTAAAAAATTGTTTGATTCTATACGAAATTTGAAAAAAGATGGAATGTTTTGAATTGCGATCTTCATCAAATCATATATATCCGTGTGACTATAAATCATCTCATTGTATTTGCTCTTATTCTATAGATCACGATGAAAACTCTAATAGAGATTTTTAGTGGGGGTGGATGAACCATGTGGACAAGGTGCTTGATGAAACTTCCAAAGAAATAAACCCGATTTAATGAAGCGCATATCAAGCTAGTGGCACAATCAAAATTTTCATCGACGCAATGTTATAAAGAAATAAATTCACTAAGAAACTAATTCAGACATCCATCACATCTTACTACTTGTTCAAACTTCCTATGATATGTATGTCGATCGTACCACTACCTCACAGAGGTACAAAGATTATTTTTTATAAGATCCTTAACTCAAAAATAAACAGTCCAGAGAAGTATATATAAAAAACGAAATAACTGAAAATACTATAGACAACTGAACAAATCACCCTAAACATTATTCAGTGTTGTCACTAATAAATTTTTATTATGTTTATTTTATTGAAGCATCAAAATCTATCTTTGCCGTTATGGAATATCGAGGTTTCGAAGAGGTTGACTTAGGTATACAAGGTAGGGATCAATGTCAAACTTCCAACCATCTTAAGATTCTTTTTGTATTTATTATCTTTGTCATGAAATTGTAACTGACATCAACAAATAACTATTTAGGGAAACAACAAGAAGCTCCCATCAACTTTAAGAAAAGTCTACTATTTTGTTATTTATAACACCAACTCTTTCAGATATATCGACTACAATATACATAACTCTGACTCAATAAGAGCAACAAAATATGTCGTGTATTCCCACAAAATAGATCTAGGGTGGGTAGAGTGTACGGAGTCCGCATCACTACTTCAGAAGTGAGCAAAAAGACCGTTTTCGATAAACCCTCGACTCAAGACATAAGTTAAACGCTGATTAGATTTTAAATTTTTTATAGTATCAGTGTGTAATGATCTTAATCATATCCAATTAGCTAGATGTTAGAGATAATTCTAAAACTATGAGTAGAAGAAGAATATATAAAAAGTTAGTTGTAACTTCTTTTTTGGGTTAAATGAAGGCAAATACAAACTAGAAATTTGGTAATGTTAACATAACATAAATATCTGAAAAAAAGTAACATACTTATGTATCTGATAATTAAAATCCAAAAGTAACATAGTTATGCATATAATAATTAAAATCCTTGTTCTACATAGTTGCAACATTAAACTTGAGAGAATACTAAAAAACCTAGTTAAATACCACTCAATCCTCTTATCATTTACTTTTCGACCTTTAAATAGCCTTCAAATAATTTCAATTCAATCTTGAAAAATTACGAGATCGAACATCATCCCAATCTGAGCTCCAAATCTGGGCCATTTGGATCATCATTACATTCGAATCAGAGATCCAAATCTATGCCATTCGGATCATTGTCGCTGTCATCAGGGTCTTCCTCAAAATGAGCAACCATATTGGACATCCTCGTAATCTGTTAGAAGAGGGAGAAAGAAAAAGTATGTGAGTGATTGTATGTAAAAAATAATATTTATTAACCATATTAATATATAAGTGCATATCTATTCCTCCAGAAGTAGCTCACTTTCTAAGGTTTCAATATGAATGCATAAATATTTTTAAAGAGTCCGTGCAACATATAATTAATTAATAGGAAATGAAAACAAACCTCTTCCGTTAATCTACTATTCTCATTTTGCATATCTTGTAGGATTTTTTGTTCTTGCTCAGCATTATTGCAATTAGCACAAATCCTTTCGTTCAACTCAGAATACAGTTGCAAACTCTCAGCATGCAATCTTTCATTTTTCAAACGAAGAATCTCATTTTCCTCCATATCCCTTTGGGCCTGAAATTTGTGTAATGATATATACAAAGATATATTTGACCTTTATATACATATAAATAGTTTAATTTTTAAGTGATCGCCAAAATTTTACAATAAAAACCTGGATGTGATATCTTTTGTTGTCAAACCAAATTTTGATTTGCGTAGGGTCAAGCTCTAGCTCGTCACTTAGTTTCTCTATTACATGATCTTCTGGATCTGGCATCTTACTAAACATTCTGGATAGAAAATAAAAATTATAATACAGAAAAATAATTGATAAAAGATAAAAAAAAAAGGAACAAAACAAAGAAGAAGATTAATAAATGATAAGAAAGGAAAATCGAGAGAGATATGAACATTTTCTGCCATTAGACAATAAAAATATGTCGCTAGATTTATTTTGATTAAAAAATTCTTTTTAATTTGTACCTTTAAGAAAGACATAATTACTTTCATCTTTTGTAGTGTATGGCAGTTTGAGCATTGATTTAAAAAATATAACAAGATAAGAAATTATTATTTTTCATGATTTACGTAATTGTGTTAAACGACTTTGTTTTACTTTCTTTACAATTGGTGAAGTGAAACATTTGACAAGTCAAATTTCCATTCTAGTAGTGAAATGCACAAAAAGCTATGATAGACATAGTAAAAAAACCTAGAGAACATGCAATTTTGTTATGTGACACACTAAAGAACATCATAAATAAGTAAAAACCTAAAAAAAATTAAAAGATAAATAAAAGAGTCAAAAAAAATATAATTTATCTAACAAACTCACTCTTCAAGACTCATTCTCTTGATCAGAATTTGACCTAATATTTTCATCATTTTGAGAAGCCATGAATGATCGAAAAATGAAATGAGAGAGAAGATAAAAATGTGATGGACAAATAAAGAATTCTCAATGAAGAATATATATAAATAGAAAAAAATTGACCAATATCAGAGTTATTAAATCTCTCAAGTAAAAAATATTTAATGATTCATGAACTCTTGTTAACAAATATTTAATTATTGAGATGATCTAATCTAACTATTCATCAATTCTATTGGGAAAAGTCAGATATTATTTTGAAATTTATGTCATAGATAAAGTAAGTTTAATTTAAATAAAGCTGAAGTACTGAATCAGTTTAATGCAATTTGACTGCATTTTCCTCGTATTTTGATCAATCTTTTTTTCTTTTTGCATATTGTTTACTTGAGTGAAGGCTTAAAACCCACAATTAAACCATTTAAATTTTAAATTTTTTTATTGAATTATTGGGAGTGTAAGTTTCCTCCTATATGAATTATTACCTAATGATCGGTGAAATATATCTGGATCAAATATTTATCTACAAATGCTTCTAGGTACGTTGGGATATAAAATATATGTCCATTGACATATATAACGGGTTTATTGACTGACACATTATCTTTTATTTTTAAAAAAATATTTTTTAATTAATTAGTTAA
This sequence comes from Capsicum pubescens, assembly GCA_030864215.1. Taxonomy (NCBI): domain Eukaryota; kingdom Viridiplantae; phylum Streptophyta; class Magnoliopsida; order Solanales; family Solanaceae; genus Capsicum; species Capsicum pubescens. Next base: position 304,332,084 of record CM061549.1, on the reverse strand, counting down.
GTCCTAAAACTCTCTCCTTTCAAGTCAGAGATATCAACACCTCGGCTGAGATGAGACTACAACTAAGAAAGTGGAGAAGAAAATATTGGTTATCGGGATAGAAAATAAATTAATTTATATGGTGATAATTTTTATTTTAACCTAATATTAATTTATAACTTTGTCACGGTGATTGTTTTTCCACATGGAGTGCTACTTGACAGAATTCTTAAACAAAAGAAAAAGTGTAATATGTAAGCCGTCATATATTATTGAAGTGTGTTTCACAACTATTAGATGATAGCCCAGGTAGCAAATTTACACTCTATATAATTCAGATATGAAACTCAAAAGTAGAAACAATTTAAATATGTTTTTTACTTTTAGCTCTTTTTATAAAAGCTAACAGCTAGAGTTTATTAAACATTTGACAGAAATTAGAAGTCCTCTCATCATACTAATTCTAAAATTATTATTTCATACTTGCCTCTTATCGTACTAATTCTAAAATTATTATTTCATACTTGTTGATTTTTTCCCAAATTTTTTTAACAATTCTTCTCATCTGCTAACCCCCCTCCCTCCATTTAGAAATGATGGATAAATTCTCACGTTAAAAAATAAATTTGAGATTAGAATAACTCTTTTGTAAAAATATTTGTGAGGTGTGAGCGAATATACACATATTTTACAATAAAATTAGTTTACATCACTGCATACAGTACCATCAAAATATATTAATAACTAAACTTTTTTCAAGATATTGATCAACATTCAAGATTGTTAAAAGAGTAATTGAATTGTATTCCTAAGGGGGGAAGAAAAAAAAATCCCACATATATATCAAAAAATTGTGGCATCCGAATCGATTTTTGTGCATCTCGATTGATTTTATGAAATATCCATCACCTCGCACTAGCAACATATAACAGATAATTTTATCCATCAAAACTAGAATAGTATAGATGGAAAAAAATCATCCAGTATTTTGATTTTCAATTTTTCTTTTCTAGCAAATTAAAAAAACACAAAACACACACATACGAGGTGATTTCTTATTATGTGTCTAAGTATTAGTGGATAGAGTAACTAAGTATTTATTATGATATGGTGAGAGAGATAACTCGTGAATTAGTCCAAATATATGTAAGTTAATTCGAACATCACAATTGTAAAAAGAGGAAAAGGAGGAGAGAACAATTAATGAAAAAGAGCAAATATCGAATGAAACTAGCAAGAAAATCACATAAACCATGAAAAGGCTTTTCGCTGTCAATTATTTCTGTTTTTCAAAGTGAAACTGTAATAATAATAATAATAACCAAAAAAGACGTTGGTTAAGATTACGTATAACTCTAAGAGGGGTGAATTTATTTATATAGTTTTCAATTACGTCAATTAAAAGGTAATTCTATGTACAAACATTAATTGATAACATTTTAAAATGGAAAACAATATATATATATATACACACACATTGTTTCAGACTAAAATTCTCTTTAACTATGGACAAAGAAAGTAATGAAACAAAACATGTCAAAATATACAATATAAGCAATTTTTTTTACTTAAAATTAGAAGTGCAGTTGAAACTTTGTGCAGACAACAATTGATAACGTTAAAGAAATAAAAAATTGTCTTCTATTAGTAGGTCAAAATATATTGATATATAGTGTACAAGGAAATATTTACTTGGGTTTATTAATAACGAAGTGTTCAATTAATCATCAAGAACCAAATTTGTATATTCTTAGATTTATTGACTAGAGTATACATAACTTAAACTTTGATTGCATTTGAAAATCTATATATATCGTCGATGTATAAAGATATTAAACATATCCAAATTACTAGATGTTAGAGACAACTCTAATATAACTAGAAGAGGAACAAAAAATAAGTTGTAACCCCAACATAACATAAAGTAAATATATAAAGAAAAGCAACATAATTATGCATATGATAATTAAAATTCAAGTCTTACATAGTTGCAAGATTAACTTAAAAGAGAATACTAAAAAAACACTAGTTGAATACCCCTAATTAACCCTTTTTTCATTCGCTTCCCAATCTTCAAATACCCTTTAAAACGTTTCAAACCTTCAATTCAGTCTTGAAAAATTGGCAGATTGAACATCATCCCAATCTGAGCTCCAAATCTGGGCCATTTGGATCATCGTTACATTCCAATCGGAGCTCCAAATCTATGTCATTCAAATCATCATTGTAATCATTAGCGATTTCCTCGATATGATCAATCATATTGAACATCATCGTAAACTGTTAAAACGAGAGGGAAGGAAAAAATATGTGAGTGATTGTATGTAGAAAATAACAGTTATTAACCATATTAACAAGTGCATATCTGATTCTCCAAAAATAGTTCATTTTTTGAGGTTTCAACACAAATATACAAATATTTTTAAAGAATTCGTGTAACATATAGTTAATTAATAGGAAATGAAAGTTGACCTCATCTGTAATTGTAGCATTCTCGTTTTCATTTTGCATGTCTTGTAGGATTTGTTCTTGCTCAGGATTATAGCAATTAGCACAAATCCTATTGTTCAACTCTGAATGCATTTGCAAAATCTCAGCATGCAATCTTTCATTTTCCAAACGAAGAATCTCACGTTCTTCCATATCTCTTTGAGCCTGAAATTTGTGTAATTCAATACGATCATAATTTTAAAAAAGAAATAAAAGGTGATCCGATGCACTAAAACTCTGCTCTGCACAGAGAGGGAATCAGACCGGCCACAAGGGGTTGTTTCCACGATTTGAACCCCTTATATTCACATGACAGTAACCTTACTATTTACTCTGAACCTCCAAGATAATTCAATATGATCACAATTCATACATACATATATGTAGCAAATGAAAAGATGAAATCACGATTGTTGTGATAACACTAACGGACGTAGTGTAGCAAAAATTTTAGTTAGGACACCGTTGTAGTAATTGACACTTTTTTTTTTATTCATCTTGTAACTTAGGAATCTTTTAGACGATGGACTAAATATTCAATTTAAGAAAATTTATAATCTTATGAAAAAATAAATGACCTTATCTCGACTTTTGTAAGTAATTCTAAACATTAGAAGATAACTTAGAATTTTGTAACTTTATTTATTTTATAGCATTAGTTAAGTAAAGATATTTATTATAAATAGTTCAATTTTCGTCTACGTCTAGTGCTCGGGCTATAAACAAAGGCGGAAGTTCCATCAAAATATTTTCGAAAGATTAAGCATTAATAAGTTATATGAACGTACATTAGACCTAACTCAAAACATTTTTCTAAAGGGTAACTTCTCAAAAACTATATTTACAGAACTAACATTTCTTATTAACCATTTGTTGTGCTCTAAAATCTTCTTTTGACATGTAAAGAGAATTCAACAATTTAACTAAGGTAAGGTGGGAATTTTTAGGAAGGAGTAAAAAATTTTTAAAAAAAAATTGAACTATTTAAAGTAAAAAAAAAAAGACTTTATATATATATAAATAGTTTAATTTTTAAGCGACCATTAAAATTTTATAATAATAAGAACCTGAATCTGGTATCTTTTGTTGAATGTCAAACCAAATTTTGACTTGAGTTATGTCAAGCCCTAGCTCCCCACTCAGCTGCTCTATTACATCATTCTCTGGATCGGGCATCTTGCTGAACATTCTGATCAGAAAACAAAAATTATAATGATATTAAAACAATTGATAAAAAAACAAAAGAGTAACAAAACAAAGAGGAAAATTAATAAATGACAAGAAAGGAAAACCATGAGAGATATGAACATCTTCTGTCATTAGACAATAAAAAAACGCCGCTAATCCTATTTGGATTAAAGAATTCTTCTTAATTATCATTAATAAATTCATATAGTTACTTTTAAAAAAAATTTATAATAAGATAAGAAATTATCCTCTTTCATGATTTACATAATTATATCAACTTTTTTCTTTTACTTTATTTAAAATTAGTGAAGTGAGAAATATGCTTTTATTTTTAGTCATGTTAAAAACTAAAATCTGAACAAATCATAAACATCACAAATCAATAAAGTTGCATACTTGATAAATTCGAAATCAAAACTAAAATGAGAACATTTTTAAAAATTAAAAATGAAAAAATAATTTAGCTACACGAGGTAAGACATATATCTTAAAGTTATAGATCTCACTATCCAAAAAAGAATTTTCAACAGAGGTTCAATCGAAATGTCATCGAAAAATTTCTGACAAGTCAAACTCCCATTCTAAATAATGAGATGCACAAAAAGCTACAAAAGATACCGTAAAGAACATCACAAATGAGTAAAAATCTAAAAAAAAATTAAAAAGGAAACAAAATTATTTATTTAACTAACTCACTCTTCAAGTTTTTCGATCACTTGTTCAAATGAATATCGACATATTGAATTTTCATTCTCTTGATCAGAATTTGGCCCAACATTTTCATCATCTTGAGAAGCCATGAATGATCGAAAAATGAAATGAGAGAAGATAAAAATATGACGGACAAATAAAGAATTCTTATTATAGAAAATATATATAGGAAAAAAGTTTGACCCGTTTTAGATTTATTAAATCTTTCACATGGAAAATATTTGACGATTCATGAATTTTTGTTAACAAATATTTAGTGTGAGATTATGTAGTCTAACTACTCATTAATACCACCACGAAAAGTCAAACATTTAAAAAAAAGTATTTCACAGATAATATTTAATTTAATTAAAATAAAGATGAAGTGCTTAATTTACTTAATGCAATTTTTGGTTATTGCATCTAAATTTGACTACACTTTTGTAGTCTAGTCAATTTTCTTTTCTTTTTTCAAATTATTTTATAAGAGTTAAAGGATAAAAAATATACTTAAACTATTTCAATTTTTGAGTTTCATATAACAAAATTATTGGGGGTGTAAGGATAAAAAATATACTTAAAACTATTTCAATTTTTTAGTTTCATATAACAAAATTATTGGGATTTGGGGGCTGTAAATTCTTCTCATCTGCGCCCCCCACCCCACCCCACCCAAACCAACACATACACACACCTCCTCAATCTTGATAGTTAGAAATATGAATAAATTGTCACGTTAAAAATTAAATTGAGATTAAAATAATTTTTTTGTAAAAATATTTTTAAGTTGTGAACGAGTAGACACATATTTTACAACAAAATTAGTTTTCATCACTACATACAGTACCATGAAAATATATTGATAACAAAAATTTAGTTTCAAGATTTTGATCAACATTCAAGATAGTTAAAAGAGTAACTGAAGTTTATTCCTAAGAGGGAAAGAAAAAAAAAATCCCAAATAGTACATGCATGTTAGTAGTTAATTAAAAATATATATATAATCGTGACATCCGAATCGATTTTTGAGAATCTCGACTAATTTTATAAAATATTCATCACCTCGCACTAGCAACATGCATCAGATAGTTTTATCCATCAAAATTAGGATAGTATAGATGGGAGGAAATCACCTAGTGTCTTAATTTTTTAATTTTTCTTTTCTAGGAAAAAAAACACAAAACACACATACACTAGGTGATTTTTTATTATGTGTCTATGTATTAGTGAACAAAGTAACTAAGTATTAATTATAGTATAGTGAGAGAGATAACTCGTGCATTAGTCCAGGTTTATATAAGTTAATTCGAACACCACAATTATTAAAAGAAGAAAATGAGAAGAGAACAATTAAAGAGAAAGAGTAAATATAGAATGAAACAAGCAAGAAAATCACATAAACCATGAAAAAGCTTTTCATTGTCAATTATTTCTATTTTTCAAAGTGAAACTTCAATAATAATAAGAAAAAAAAAGACGTTGGTTGAAACTACGTATAACTCTAAGAGGGGTGAATTTATGTAGTTTTCAATTACGTCAATTAAAAGGTAATTCTATGTACAAACATTAATTGATAACATTTTAAAATGAAAAACACACACTCACACACTCACACACTAATATATATATATTCAGACTAAAATTCTCTTTAACTATGGCTAAAGAAAGTAATGAAACAAAACATGTCAAAATATACAATATAAGGAAATCTTTTAATTAAAATTAGAAGTGCAGTCGAAACTTTGTGCAGACAATAATTGATAACGTTAAAGAAATGAAAAATTGTCTTCTATTAGTAGGTCAAAATATATTGATATATAGTGTACAAGGAAATATTTACTTGGGTTTATTAATAACGGAGTGTTCAATTAATCATCAAGAACCAAATTTGTATACTCTTAGATTTATTGACTAGAGTATACATAACTTAAACTTTGATTGCATTTGAAAATCTATATATATATCGTCGATGTATAAAGATATTAAACATATCCAAATTACTAGATGTTAGAGACAACTCTAATATGACTAGAAGAAGAACAAAAAATAAGTTGTAACCCCAACATAACATAAGGTAAATATATAAAGAAAAGTAACAAAATTATGCATATGATAATTAAAATTCAAGTCTTACATAGTTGCAAAATTAACTTAAAAGAGAATACTAAAAAAACACTAGTTGAATACCACTAATTAACCCTTTTTTCATCCGCTTCCCAATCTTCAAATACCCTTTAAAACGTTTCAAACCTTCAATTCAGTCTTGAAAAATTGGCAGATTGAACATCATCCCAATCTGAGCTCCAAATCTGGGCCATTTGGATCATCATTACATTCCAATCGGAGCTCCAAATCTATGTCATTTGAATCATCATTGAAATCATTAGCGATTTCCTCGATATGATCAATCATATTGAACATCATCGTAATCTGTTAAAACGAGAGGGAAGGAAAAAATATGTGAGTGATTGTATGTAGAAAATAACAATTATTAACCATATTAACAAGTGCATATCTGATTCTCCAAAAATAGTTCATTTTTTGAGGTTTCAACACAAATATACAAATATTTTTAAAGAATTCGTGTAACATATAGTTAATTAATAGGAAATGAAAGCTGACCTCATCTGTAAATGTAGCATTCTTGTTTTCATTTTGCATGTCTTGTAGGATTTGTTCTTGCTCAGGATTATAGCAATTAGCACAAATCCTATTGTTCAACTCTGAATGCATTTGCAAAATTTCAGCATGCAATCTTTCATTTTCCAAACGAAGAATCCCACGTTCTTCCATATTCCTTTGGACCTGAAATTTGTGTAATGATATATTCAAAGATATATTTGACCTTTATATATAAATAGTTTAATTACTAAGCAACCATCAAAATTTTATAATAAGAACCTGGATGTCGCATCTTTTGTTGTCAAACCAAATTTTGATTTGCGTAGGGTCAAGCTCGAGCTCATCACTCAGTTGCTCTATCACATGATTTTCCCGAACTGACATCTTACGAAATATCCTGGTCAGAAAATAAAAATTATAATGCAGAAAAATGAATTAAACCCCCACTAAAAAGTAACAAAACAAAGAGAAAAATTAATAAATGACAAGAAAGGAAAATCGAGAGAGATATGAACATCTTCTGTCATTAGACAAGAAAAATACGTTGCTAATACTATTTGAATTAAAAAATTCTTGTTAATTACAAGAAAGACATAGTTGCTTCCATTTTTTATAGTGTATGACATTTTGAGCATCAATTAAAAAAATATAACAAGATAAGAAGTCATTGTTTTTCATCATTTACGTAATTGTATTTAACCATTTTGTTTTACTTTATTTATAAGTAGTGAAGTGAACCATGTAATTTTGTTATGTGACACACTAAAGAACATCATAAATAAGTAAAAATCTATAGAAATTTAAAAAGATGAATAAAAGAACCGAAAAAATATAATTTATCTATCAAACTCACTCTTCAAGTTTGTTAATTGCTTGTTCATATGAATATCGATATATTGATTTCTCATTCTCTTAATCAGAATTTGGCACAAGAATTTCACCATCTTGAGAAGCCATGAATGATCAAAAAATGAAATGAGAGAGAAGATAAAAATGTGACGGACGAATAAAGAATTCATAATGAAGAACATATATATAGAAAAATAATTTGACAAATTTCAGGGTTATTGAATATTTCACGTAAAAATTATTTGATGATTCATGAATTCTTGTTAAACATTTAATTATTGAGATTATCTAATCTAACTACTCATTAATACTATTAGGAAAAGTTAGATATTATTTTAAGATTTATGTCATAGATAAAAGAAAGTTTAATTAAAATAAAGCTAAAATGCTTAATCAGTTTAATGCAATCTGACTGCACTTTCCTAATATTTTGGTCAATCTTTTTTTTTTTTTTTTCACATTTTCTGCTAGAGTGAAGGTTTTAAAACACAATTAAACTTTTTCAATTTTCGAGTTTCTTATTGAATTAAGTGTAAATTTCCTCCTACATGAATTATTATCATATAACTAGTGAAATACATCTAGACGTTGATTAGACCAAATATTTATCTACAAATGCTTCTAGGTACTTTTGGACATAAAATATATGTCCACTGACATATGTAACGAGTTTATTATCTAACACATTATCTTTTCTTTTTTAAATATTTTCTGATTGATTTTTTAAGACCTTAGTCTCTCCCTTTCAAGTTAGAGATATTAACACCACGACTGTGATGAGACTATAACTGAGAAGGTGGAGAAGAAAATATTGATTTTCATGATAAAAAATAAACTAATTTGTAGCGTGATAATTTTTGCCTTTAACATAATTTTTTAACCTAATATTAATTTATTTAACTTTTTTTCAGTAGTTCTTTTTCCACATAGAATGCTCCATGACAAAATTCTTAAACAAAAGAGATAGTTCACATGAACTATTAGATGATAGTTCAGAGAACAAATTTATATTTTTAATAATTTGAATATGAAACTCAAAAATTGAAATAATTTAAATATATTTTAGACTTTTAACTCTTTTTATAAAATCTAACAACTAGAGTTTATTAAACATTTGACAAAGATTAGAAATACTCTATACATTACCATCAAAATATATTAATAACAAAACTTGTTTCAAGATTTTGATCAACATTCAAGATAGTTAAAAGAGTAACTAAAGTCTATTGCTAAAAGGGAAAGAAAAAAAAATCCAAATTGTACATGCATGTCAATAGTTTAATTAAAATAACAATAGCTTAATTTTTTATTTTTTTTTATAATTGTGGTATTCGGGCCAACTTTTGTGTATCTCGACTAATTTTATGAAACACCCACCACTTTTAATAGCAACATGTATCAGATAACTCTATTAACCAAGATTAGGATAGTATAGGTGGAAATAAAATCACTTAGTGTTTTGATGTTTTAATTTTTCTTTGCTAGAAAAAAAATCACAAAACACACACACTAGCTGATTTCTTATTGTGTGTCTAAATTTTAGTGGACAGAGTTACCAAGTAGTATTTATTATTATAAGATAACTTGTGAATTAGTTCAGGAGTATTCAAGTTGATCCGAACACCATAATCAGCCAGTGATTTGCCAGCTTGAGTTTCAGTTGCTGATGCGTTTAATTATTCTAACAACAAGAATGTTTTGTCAAATAAACTATAATTAGCTAAGAAGTTCATCGTTAATTGCTCGTATCTAACATAATCTTTTGTAATATAAAACTTCTATAACTATCTCTACCCTTAATTGAGGATATGTATAATAAACTATATAAGCTAGCTAGTCTTTAAAAAATTGTTTGATTCTATACGAAATTTAAAAAAAGATGGAATGTTTTGAATTGCGATCTTCATCAAATTATATATATCCGTGTGACTATAAATCATCTCATTGTATTTTCTCTTATTCTATAGATCACGATGAAAACTCTAACAGAGATTTTTAGTGGGGGACGATGAACCATGTGGACAAGGTGCTTGATGAAACTTCCAAAGAAATAAACCCGATTTAATGAAGCGCATATCAAGCTAGTGGCACAATCAAAATTTTCATCGACGCAATGTTATAAAGAAATAAATTCACCAAGAAACTAATTCAGACATCCATCACATCTTACTACTTGTTCAAACTTCCTATGATATGTATGTCAATCGTACCACTACCTCACAGAGGTACAATGATTATTTATTATAAGATCCTTAACTCAAAAATAAACAGTCCAAAGAAGTATATATAAAAAATGAAATAACTGAAAAAACTATAGACAACTGGACAAATCACCCTAAACATTATTCAGTGTTGTCACTAATAAATTTTTATTATGTTCATTTTATTGAAGCATCAAAATCTATCTTTGCCGTTATGGAATATCTAGGTTTCGAAGAGGTTGACTTAGGTATACAAGGTAGGGATCAATGTCAAACTCCCAACCATATTAAGATTATTTTTGTATTTAATATCTTTGTCATGAATTTGTAACTGACATCAACAAATAACTATTTAGGGAAATAACAAGAAGCTCCCATCAACTTTAAGAAATGTGTACTATTTTGTTATTTATAACACCAACTCTTTCAGACATATCGACTACAATATACATAACTCTGACTCAATAAGAGAAGCAAAATATGTCGTGTATTCCAACAAAATAGATCTAGAGTGGGTAGAGTGTACGTAGTCCGCGTCACTACTTCAGAAGTGAGTAAAAAGACCGTTTTCGATAAACCCTCGACTCAAGAAATAAGTTAAACTCTGATTAGATTTTAAATTTTATAGATTATCAGTGTGTAATGATCTTAATCATATCCAATTAACTAGATGTTAGTGACGATTCTAAAACTGCCTTCTTTACTTGTACCTTAAATTATGAGTAGAAGAAAATAAAAAGTTAGTTGTAACTTCGTTTTTGGGTTGAAAATTATGAGTAGAAGAAAATAAAAAGTTAGTTGTAACTTCGTTTTTGGGTTAAATGAAGGCAAGTAAAAACTTGAAATTCGGTAATGCCAACATAACATAAATATATGAAAAAAGTAACATACTTATGCACATGATAATTGAAATTCAAAAGTAACATAGTTATGAATATAATAATTAAAATCCTTGTTCTATATAGTTGCAACATTAAACTTGAGAGAATACTAAAAAACCTAGTTAAATACCACTCAACCCTCTTATCATTCACTTTTCGATCTTTAAATAGCCTTCAAATAATTTTAATTCAATTTTGATTAATTATGAGATCGAACATCATCCCAATCTGAGCTCCAAATCTGGGCCATTTGGATCATCATTACATTCCAATCGGAGCTCCAAATCTATGCCATTCGGATCATTGTCGCTGTCATCAGGGTCTTCCTCAAATGAGCAACCATATTGGACATCCTCGTAATCTGTTAGAAGAGGGAGAAGGAAAAAATATGTGACTGATTGTATGCAAGAAATAATAATTATTAACCATATTAATAAGTGCATATCAAATTCTCCAGAAGTAGTTCATTTATAAATGTTTTAATACGAATACATAAATATTTTTAAAGAGTTCGAGCAACCTATAGTTAATTAATAGGAAATGAAAAATGACCTCTTCTGTTAATCTGTCTTTCTCATTTTGCAATTATTGTAGGATTTTTCGTTTTTGCTCAGCATTATTACAATTAGCACAAATCCTTTTGTTCAACTCTGAATACATTTGCAAATTCTCAGCATGCAATCTTTCATTTTCCAAACGTAGAAGAATCCCACATTCTTCCATATCCCTTTTGACCTGAAATTTGTGTAATGATATATTCAAAGATATATTTGACCTTTATATATAAATAGTTTAATTATCAAGCAACCATCAAAATTTTATAATAAGAACCCGTATGTCGCATCTTTTGTTGTTAAACCAAATTTTTATTTGCGTAGGGTCAAGCTCGAGCTCATCACTCAGTTGCTCTATCACATGATCTTCTGGAACTGAAATCTTACGAAATATCCTGGTCAGAAAACAAAAATTATAATGCAGAAAAATGAATTAAAAAACCCCCTAAAAGTAACAAAACAAAGAGGAAAATTAATAAATGACAAGAAAGGAAAATCGAGAGAGATATGAACATCTTCTGTCATTAGACAAGAAAAATATGTTGCTAATCCTATTTGAATTAAAAAATTCTTGTTAATTACAAGAAAGATAGTTGCTTCCATTTTTTATAGTGTATGACATTTTGAGCATCAATTAAAAAAATATAACAAGATAAGAAATCATTCTTTTTCATGATTTACGTAATTGTATTTAACCATTTTGTTTTACTTTCTTTATAAGTAGTGAAGTGAACCATGTAATTTTGTTATGTGACACACTAAAGAACATCATAAATAAATAAAAACCTATAGAAATTTAAAAAGATAAATAAAAGAGCCGAAAAAAATATAATTTATCTATCAAACGCACTCTTCAAGTTATTTAACTGCTTGTTCATATGAATATCGATATATTGATTTCTCATTCTCTTGATCAGAATTGTCACACCCCTTTTTCGACTCAAAAAAAGATATGTATTTTTTCTCTATTTTTTTCCATAGTTCTTGCCTACGCACCTTACTTCTAACACATGTTTTCACCAAATCAGTCCGTCAAATGACCCCATTACCCTCAAAGATGCAATATTTAGCACGTAGGGATGCGTTAGAGGTGAGTCTCCTACAAAGGACCAAGTGGGCCCCGCTAGGTCTCAATATGATGCACATAAGCATGACCTAAAGGCTGACCTACGTTGTGGTTTACTAACAAGGCCGTTCGGGGGAGCATATGGTCGATAGTGGCTGCTTTGCTTTCCACCTACTCCATACATCCAACGGCTCCCCCCCCTAAAATAAAGGTGACTCAACTAGAGTTTGTGCGCACGACGCGCGCTCCGAGACTTGTTGCAGAAAGAAGGCCGGGGGGATGGACTCATGATGACAGATATAAAGCAGTAACACATAGGATAAATACTATAAACAAAGAGAACGAAAACGCACTAAAGTGAAAACAATAACAAAACAATAATCACAAACAATGCTTATACACTCGTAATGCCAAACAAAGCCGATACGACTCAAAAATAAGCTTGAATTCTGAAACGTTCCCCAGCAGAGTCGCCAGAGCTGTCACACCCCTTTTTCGACTCAAAAAAAGATATGTATTTTAAGGTTTGAAAGGGTTTTTTATTAAAGTGACAAAATGAAGATTGGTTCCGAAAAAAGATTATTTTTACATTCAAAATTAGAGTCGCCACTTGGCATAATCTGGTGTGCCAAGTCACCATTGGAAAATCCTTTTCGAAACCATTTGACTCTTTAAACCGGTTTACGAACAGAGATTCCGGCTAATGAATTCTGTTGACCGAGGGGAAGGTGTTAGGCACCCCTCGATCCCGTGGTTCGACCACGGTCGCTTGGTGGAGCGTATCGGCTAATTTGACATTACAAATGTACAAACCACATAAACACACAAAACAAGCAAACAAATAAATCACACAAAATTCAAAACAAACAAAAATAATGTTCAGTCCAAATTATAAAATCCAAAATAAAAGAGGTGCTGAAATATAAAATCTATTCTATTCTAAACTAATCCTAAACTAAATTCCACCCGACGTTCCGGGCCTTGATCACGAGCCTCCTTTGCGTACATGCTACTTCAGGGCATTCCCCGGATAAATCAATACAAATTCTTCGGGGCATTCCCCGGCCAAATGAGTACAATTTAAACTTTTCGTGCAATAAAGTAGAAAGTACCATTCACGCACATATTCAAACACTCCAATAAATCGTTATTCCTAAATTTGCCTAACCGGCCTACGTTTGCCTACCAAGTTCAACATATCACAATTCTATCATGTTTAACATTATCAATACATCAAAATTAATCAATATTCATTTTCCTCCATTTTTAATCCCCACCTTAATTCATTTTTAACCACGTGATTAACCTATTTCAGTACACAATCCACCAATCGAGAATAACGAAAATTCACCAATCATGCTTAGCACATCACACACCCAAATGTCACCAACAGTTCACATCAACAAACAAACCACGGTATCGAATCACACACAATCACAATCACATAAAAATTAAATAAAGGAGAAGAAAGAATTGGACCTTAAATTTGAAGCTTTCAAACTCAATGTTATTCAAATAAAGAGAGTCCGCACCCGAAAACCTCGAGGCGAACCTTAACACCAACAATCCAACTCGACAAATAATGACCCGTTCACCGTCACTTTTCACGCCGTCACTGTTCACCGGTCACTATTCACCGGTCACTGTTCACCGGTCACTGTTCACCAGTCACTGTTCACCGGTCACTGTTCACCGGTTATTGTTCACCGGTTACCTTTTTTTTTTTCTTTTTTTGTTGTTGTTCTTGTTCTTGTGAGGAAGATTATTTGGTGATTTTTGTTATTGTGGAGAAGATGATGATCAAAGAATGAGCCTCCCTTTTTCCTCTTAGAATTTTTCTTTTATAATGAGCATGGATTTGTTATGATGTGGGAATTTTGGTGGGTCCCCCATATATTCTTTTTTTGTGGACAAGAAAAAGGAGGGGGGGTGGAATCACATGGGTAGTTAGGGTAGATGGAAGCTTTTGATTGGGTAGGTTGTTAGGATAAGATAAATTAGTTAGAGGTATTTTTTTATTTATTTTTGTATTTTTGTGGGATATAATTACATGGGGTTGGACACATGGTAAGGTGAACTAAAAATGAATAAAATTAAACTTCGGGAGGGACAAAATTAGGTGTCTACAAGAATTTGGCACAAGATTTTCATCATCTTGAGCAGCCATGAATGATAAAAAATGAAATGAGAGAGAAGATAAAAATGTGACGGACGAATAAAGAATTCATAATGAAGAACATATATATAGAAAAATAATTTGACAAATTTCAGAGTTATTAAATATTTCACGTAAAAAATATTTGATGATTCATAAATTATTGTTAAACATTTAATTATTGAGATTATCTAATCTAACTACTCATTAATACTATTAGGATAAGTTAGATATTATTTTAAGATTTATGTCATAGATAAAAGAAAGTTTAATTAAAATAAAGCTAAAGTGCTTAATCAGTTTAATGCAATCTGACTGCACTTTTCTCATATTTTGGTCAATCTTTTTTGTTTTTTCTTTTTTTCACATTTTCTGCTAGAGTGAAGGCTTTAAAACACAATTAAACTTTTTCAGTTTTCGAGTTTCTTATTGAATTAACTGTAAATTTCCTCTTACATGAATTATTATCATATAACTACTGAAATACATCTAGACGTTGATTAGACCAAATATTTGTCTACAAATACTTCTAGGTACTTTTGGACATAAAATATATGTCCACTAACATATGTAACGAGTTTATTAGATAACACATTATCTTTTCTTTTTAAAATATTTTCTGATTGATTCTTTAAGACCTTAGTCTCTCCCTTTCAAGTTAGAGATATTAACACCACGACTAACCACTAGAGTTGGCATGGTGGTTCAGCGCCATGTCCCTTAAGCAAGAGGTCGGGGGTTCGATCCCAGCCTCTGACGAATGGAGCGAACTCTGTGGCCAGTTCCCTACCGCTTAGTGCGCTGACAGAGGAACGGAGGATTAGTCTCACGGCTGCCGGCTGTGGGGATACCTTGGGAAACCAAAAAAAAAGATATTAACACCACGACTGCGATGAGACTATAACTGAGAAGGTGGAGAAGAAAATATTGATTATCAGGATAAAAAATAAACTAATTTGTAGCGTGATAATTTTTGCCTTTAACATAATTTTTTAACCTAATATTAATATATTTAACTTTTTTTCAGTAGTTCTTTTTCCAATAGAATGCTCCATGACAAAATTCTTAAACAAAAGAGATAGTTCACATGAACTATTAGATGATAGTTCAGATAACAAATTTACATTTTTAATAATTTGAATATGAAACTCAAAAATTGAAATAATTAATATATATTTTAGACTTTTAACTCTTTTTATTAAAGCTAACAACTAGAGTTTATTAAACATTTGACAAAGATTAGAAATACTGTATACATTACCATCAAAATATATTAATAACAAAACTTGTTACATGATTTTGATCAACATTCAAGATAGTTAAAAGAGTAACTAAAGTCTATTGCTAAAAGGGAAAGAAAAAACATTCCAAATTGTACATGCATGTCAATGGTTTAATTAAAATAACAAGAGCTTAGATTTTTTATTTTTTTTTATAATTGTGGTATTCGGGTCAACTTTTGTGTATCTCGACTAATTTTATGAAACACTCACCATCTTTTAATAGCAACATGTATCAGATAACTCTATTAACCAAGATTAGGATAGTATAGGTGGAAAAAAATCACTTAGTGTTTTGATGTTTCAATTTTTCTTTCCTAGCAAAAAAAATCACAAAACACACACACTAGGTGATTTCTTATTGTGTGTCTAAATTTTAGTGGACAGAGTTACCAAGTAGTATTTATTATTATAAGATAACTTGTGAATTAGTTCAGGAGTATTCAAGTTGATCCGAACACCATAATCAGCCAGTGATTTGCCAGCTTGGGATTTAGTTGCTGATGCATTTAATTATTCTAACAACAAGAATGTTTTGTCAAAAAAACTATAATTAGCTACGAAGTTCATCGTTAATTGCTCGTATCTAATATAATCTTTTGTAATATAAACTTCTATAACTATCTCTACCCTTAATTGAGGATATGTATAATCAACTATATAAGCTAGCTAGTCTTTAAAAAATTGTTTGATTCTATACGAAATTTGAAAAAAGAAGGAATGTTTTGAATTGCGATCTTCATCAAATTATATATATCCGTGTGACTATAAATCATCTCATTGTATTTTCTCTTATTCTATAGATCACGATGAAAAATCTAACAGAGATTTTTAGTGGGGGACGATGAACCATGTGGACAAGGTGCTTGATGAAACTTCCAAAGAAATAAACCCGATTTACTGAAGCGCATATCAAGCTAGTGGCACAATCAAAATTTTCATCGACGCAATGTTATAAAGAAATAAATTCACCAAGAAACTAATTCAGACATCCATCACATCTTACTACTTGTTCAAACTTCCTATGATATGTATGTCGATCGTACCACTACCTCACAGAGGTACAAAGATTATTTTCGATAAGATCCTTATCTAAAAAATAAACAGTCCAGAGAAGTATATATAAAAAACGAAATAACTGAAAATACTATAGACAACTGGACAAATCACCTTAAACATTATTCAGTGTTGTCACTAATAAATTTTTATTATGTTCATTTTATTGAAGCATCAAAATCTATCTTTGCCGTTATGGAATATCTAGGTTTCGAAGAGGTTGACTTAGTTATACAAGGTAGGGATCAATGTCAAACTTCCAACCATATTAAGATTCTTTTTGTATTTAATATCATTGTCATGAAATTTTAACTGACATCAACAAATAACTATTTAGGAAAACAACAAGAAGCTCCCATCAACTTTAAGAAATGTGTACTATTTTGTTATTTATATCACCAACTCTTTCAGACATATCGACTACAATATACATAACTCTGACTCAATAAGAGCAGCAAAATATGTCGTGTATTCCCACAAAATAGATCTAGGGTGGGTAGAGTGTACGTAGTCCGCGTCACTACTTCAGAAGTGAGTAAAAAGACCGTTTTCGATAAACCTTCGACTCAAGAAATAAGTTAAACTATGATTAGATTTTAAATTTTATAGATTATCAGAGTATAATGATCTTAATCATATCCAATTAACTAGATGTTAGTGACAATTCTAAAACTGCCTTCTTTACTTATACCTTAAACTATGAGTAGAAGAAAATAAAAAGTTAGTTGTAACTTCGTTTTTGGGTTAAATGAAGGCAAGTAAAAACTAGAAATTCGGTAATGCCAACATAACATAAATATATGAAAAAAGTTACATACTTATGCATATGATAATTAAAATTCAAAAGTAACATAGTTATGAATATAATAATTAAAATCCTTGTTCTACATAGTGGCAACATTAAACTTGTGAGAATACTAAAAAACCTAGTTAAATACCACTCAACCCTCTTATCATTCACTTTTCGATCTTTAAATAGCCTTCAAATAATTTTTATTCAATTTAGAAAAATTATGAGATCGAACATCATCCCAATCTGAGCTCCAAATCTGGGCCATTTGGATCATCATTACATTCCAATCGGAGCTCCAAATCTATGCCATTCGGATCATTGTCGCTGTCATCAGGGTCTTCCTCAAATGAGCAACCCTATTGGACATCCTCGTAATCTGTTAGAAGAGGGAGAAGGAAAAAATATGTGACTGATTGTATGCAAGAAATAATAATTAATAACCATATTAATAAGTGCATATCAAATTCTCCAGAAGTAGTTCAATTTTAAAGGTTTTAGTACGAATACATAAATATTTTTAAAGAGTTTGAGCAACCTATTGTTAATTAATAGGAAATGAAAAATGACCTCTTTTGTTAATCTGTCTTTCTCATTTTGCAATTCTTGTAGGATTTTTCGTTTCTGCTCAGCATTATTACAATTAGCACAAATCCTTTTGTTCAACTCTGAATACATTTGCAAATTCTCAGCATGCAATCTTTCATTTTCCAAACGAAGAATTCCACGTTCTTCCATATCTCTTTGGACCTAAAATTTGTGTAATGATATATTCAAAGATATATTTTACCTTTATATATAAACAGTTTAATTTTTAAGCAACCATCAAAATTTTATAATAAGAACCTGGATGTCGCATCTTATTTGAATTAAAAAATTCTTGTTAATTACAAGAAAGACATAGTTGCTTCCATTTTTTATAGTGTATGACATTTTGAGCATCAATTAAAAAAATATAACAAGATAAGAAATCATTCTTTTTTATGATTTACGTAATTGTATTTAACCATTTTGTTTTACTTTCTTTATAAGTAGTGAAGTGAACCATGTAATTTTGTTATGTGACACACTAAAGAACATCATAAATAAGTAAAAACCTATAGAAATTTAAAAAGATAAATAAAAGAGCCGAAAGAAATATAATTTATCTATCAAACTCACTCTTCAAGTTTGTTAATTGCTTGTTC
Organism: Capsicum pubescens; assembly: GCA_030864215.1. Taxonomy (NCBI): domain Eukaryota; kingdom Viridiplantae; phylum Streptophyta; class Magnoliopsida; order Solanales; family Solanaceae; genus Capsicum; species Capsicum pubescens. Next base: position 304,313,096 of record CM061549.1, on the reverse strand, counting down.
ATATGAATATCGATATATTCATTTCTCATTCTCTTGATCAGAATTTGGCACAAGATTTTCATCATCTTGAGAAGCCATGAATGATCAAAAAATGAAATGAGAGAGAAGATAAAAATGTGACGGACGAATAAAGAATTCATAATGAAGAACATATATATAGAAAAAAAAATTGACAAATTTCAGAGTTATTAAATATTTCACGTAAAAAGTATTTGATGATTCATAAATTCTTGTTAAACATTTAATTATGAGATTATCTAATCTAACTACTCATTAATACTATTAGGAAAAGTTAGATATTATTTTAAGATTTATGTCATAGATAAAAGAAAGTTTAATTAAAATAAAGCTAAAGTGCTTAATCAGTTTAATGCAATCTGACTGCACTTTTCTCATATTTTGGTCAATCTTTTTTTTTTTTTCCTTTTTTTCACATTTTCTGCTAGAGTGAAGGCTTTAAAACACAATTAAGCTTTTTCAGTTTTCGAGTTTCTTATTGAATTAACTGTAAATTTACTCCTACATGAATTATTATCATATAACTAGTGAAATACATCTAGACGTTGATTAGACCAAATATTTGTCTACAAATACTTCTAGGTACTTTTGGACATAAAATGTATGTCCACTAACATATGTAACGAGTTTATTAGATAACACATTATCTTTTCTTTTTTAAATATTTTCTGATTGATTCTTTAAGACCTTAGTCTCTGCCTTTCAAGTTAGAGATATTTACAGATCGACTAACCACTAGAGTTGGCATGGTGGTTCAGCGCCATGTCTCTTAAGCAAGAGGTTGGGGGTTCGATCCCAGCCTATGAAGAATGGAGCGAAATCTGTGGCCAGTTCCTACCGCTTAGTGCGCTGAAAGAGAAACGGAGGATTAGTCTCATGGCTGCCGGCTGTGGGGATACCTTGGGAAACCAAAAAAAAAGATATTAACACCACGACTGCGATGAGACTATAACTGAGAAGGTGGAGAAGAAAATATTGATTATCAGGATAAAAAATAAACTAATTTGTAGCGTGATAATTTTTGCCTTTAACATAATTTTTTAACCAAATATTAATTTATTTAACTTTTTTTCAGTAGTTCTTTTTCCAATAGAATGCTCCATGACAAAATTCTTAAACAAAAGAGATAGTTCACATGAACTATTAGATGATAGTTCAGATAACAAATTTACATTTTTAATAATTTTAATATGATACTTAAAAATTGAAATAATTTAAATATATTTTAGACTTTTAATTCTTTTTATTAAAGCTAACAACTATAGTTTATTAAACATTTGACAAAGATTAGAAATACTGTATACATTACCATCAAAATATATTAATAACAAAACTTGTTTCAAGATTTTGAATAACATTCAAGATAGTTAAAAGAGTAACTAAAGTCTATTGCTAAAAGGGAAAGAAAAAAAAAATCCAAATTGTACATGCATGTCAATACTTTAATTAAAATAACAAGAGCTTAGATTTTTTTATTTATTTTATAATTGTTGTATTTGGGTCAACTTTTGTGTATCTCGACTAATTTTATGAAACACCCACCACCTTTTAATAGAAACATGTATCAGATAACTCTATTAACCAAGATTAGGATAGTATAGGTGGAAAAAAATCACTTAGTATTTTGATGTTTCAATTTTTCTTTCCTAGCAAAAAAACCACAAAACACACACACTAGGTGATTTCTTATTGTGTGTCTAAATTTTAGTGGACAGAGTTACCAAGTAGTATTTATTATTATAAGATAACTTGTGAATTAGTTCAGGAGTATTCAAGTTGATCCGAACACCATAATCAGCCAGTGATTTGCCAGCTTGGGTTTCAGTTGCTGATGTGTTTAATTATTCTAACAAAAAGAATGTTTTGTCAAAAAAACTATAATTAGCTACGAAGTTCATCGTTAATTTCTCGTATCTAACATAATCTTTTGTAATATAAAACTTCTATAACTATATCTACTCCTAATTGAGGATATGTATAATCAACTATATAAGCTAGCTAGTCTTTACAAAATTGTTTTATTCTATACGAAATTTGAAAAAAGAAGGAATGTTTTGAATTGCGATCTTCATCAAATTATATATATCCGTGTGACTATAAATCATCTCATTGTATTTGATCTTAATCTATAGATCACGATGACAACTCTAACATAGATTTTTAGTGGGGGACGATGAACCATGTGGACAAGGTGCTTGATGAAACTTCCAAAGAAATAAACCCGATTTAATGAAGCGCATATCAAGCTAGTGGAACAATCAAAATTTTCATCGACGCAATGTTATAAAGAAATAAATTCACCAAGAAACTAATTCAGACATCCGTCACATCCTACTACTTGTTCAAACTTCCTATGATATGTATGTCGATCGTACCACTACCTCACAGAGGTACAAAGATTATTTTCGATAAGATCCTTAACTCAAAAATAAACAGTCCAGAGAAGTATATATAAAAAATGAAATAACTGAAAATACTATAGACAACTGGACAAATCACCCTAAACATTATTCAGTGTTGTCACTAATAAATTTTTATTATGTTCATTTTATTGATGAATCAAAATCTATCTTTGCCGTTATGAAATATCTAGGTTTCGAAGAGGTTGACTTAGGTATACAAGGTAGGGATCAATGTCAAACTTCCAACCATATTAAGATTCTTTTTGTATTTAATATCTTTGTCATGCAATTTTAACTGACATCAACAAATAACTATATAGGGAAACAACAAGAAGCTCCCATCAACTTTAAGAAATGTGTACTATTTTGTTATTTATAACACCAACTCTTTCAGATATATCGACTACAATATACATAACTCTGACTCAATAAAAGCAACAAAATATGTCGTGTATTCCCAAAAAATAGATCTAGGGTGGCTAGAGTGTACGTAGTCCGCGTCACTACTTCAGAAGTGAGTAAAAAGACCGTTTTCGATAAACCCTCGATTCAAAACATAAGTTAAACTCTAATTAGATTTTAAATTTTATATACTATCAGTGTGTAATGATCTTAATCATATCCAATTAACTAGATTTTAGAGACAATTCTAAAACTGCCTTCTTTTCTTATACCTTAAACTATGAGTAGAAGAAAATAAAAAGTTAGTTGTAACTTCGTTTTTGGGTTAAATGAAGGCAAATAAAAACTAGAAATTCGGTAATGCCAACATAACATAAATATATGAAAAAAGTAACATACTTATGCATATGATAATTAAAATTCAAAAGTAACATAGTTATGAATATAATAATTAAAATCCTTGTTCTACATAGTTGCAACATTAAACTTGAGAGAATACTAAAAAACCTAGTTAAATACCACTCAACCCTCTTATCATTCACTTTTCGATCTTTAAATATCCTTCAAATAGTTTTTATTCAATTTTGAAAAATTATGATATCGAACATCATCCCAATCTGAGATCCAAATCTAGGTCATTTGGATCATCATTACATTCCAATCGGAGCTCCAAATCTATGCCATTCGGATCATTGTCGTTGTCATCAGGGTCTTCCTCAAATGAGCAACCATATTGGATATCCTCGTAATCTGTTAGAAGAGGGAGAAGGAAAAAATATGTGACTGATTGTTGGCAAGAAATAATAATTATTAACCATATTAATAAGTGCATATCAAATTCTCCAGAAGTAGTTCATTTTTAAAGGTTTTAGTACGAATACATAAATATTTTTAAAGAGTTCGAGCAACCTATTGTTAATTAATAGGAAATGAAAAATGACCTCTTCTGTTAATCTGTCATTCTCATTTTGCAATTCTTGTAGGATTTTTCGTTTCTGCTCAGCATTATTACAATTAGCACAAATCCTTTTGTTCAACTCTGAATACATTTGCAAATTCTCAGCAAGCAATCTTTCATTTTCCAAACGAAGAATTCCACGTTCTTCCATATCTCTTTGGACCTAAAATTTGTGTAATGATATATTCAAAGATATATTTGACCTTTATATATAAATAGTTTAATTATCAAGCAACCATCAAAATTTTATAATAAGAACCTGGATGTCGCATCTTTTGTTGTCAAACCAAATTTTGATTTGCGTAGGGTCAAGCTCGAGCTCATCACTCAGTTGCTCATTCACATGATCTTCTGGAACTGACATCTTACGAAATATCCTGGTCAGAAAACAAAAATTATAATGCAGAAAAATGAATTATAAAAACCCCTAAAAGTTACAAAACAAAGAGGAAAATTAATAAATGACAAGAAAGGAAAATCGAGAGAGATATGAACATCTTCTGTCATTAGACAAGAAAAATACGTTGCTAATCCTATTTGAATTAAAAAATTCTAGTTAATTACAAGAAAGACATAGTTGCTTCCATTTTTTATAGTGTATGACATTTTGAGCATCAATTAAAAAAATATAACAAGATAAGAAATCATTCTTTTTCATGATTTACGTAATTGTATTTAACCATTTTGTTTTTCTTTCTTTATAAGTAGTGAAGTGAACCATGTAATTTTGTTATGTGACACACTAAAGAACATCATAAATAAGTAAAAACGTATAGAAATTTAAAAAGATAAATAAAAGAGCCGAAAAAAATATAATTTATCTATCAAACTCACTCTTCAAGTTTGTTAATTGCTTGTTCATATGAATATCGATATATTGATTTCTCATTCTCTTGATCAGAATTTGGCACAAGATTTTCATCATCTTGAGAAGCCATGAATGATCAAAAAATGAAATGAGAGAGAAGATAAAAATGTGACGGACGAATAAAGAATTCATAATGAACAACATATATATAGAAAAATAATTTGACAAATTTCAAAGTTATTAAATATTTCACGTAAAAAATATTTGATGATTAATAAATACATGTTAAAAATTTAATTATTGAGATTATCTAATCTAACTACTCATTAATACTATTAGGAAAAGTTAGATATTATTTTAAGATTTATGTCATAGATAAAAGAAAGTTTAATTAAAATAAAGCTAAAGTGCTTAATAAGTGTAGTGCAATCTGACTGCACTTTTCTCATATTTTGGTCAATCTTTTTTGCTTTTTTCTTTTTTTCACATTTTCTGCTTGAGTGAAGGCTTTTAAACACAATTAAACTTTTTCAGTTTTCGAGTTTCTTATTGAATTAACTGTAAATTTCCTCCTACATGAATTATTATCATATAACTAGTGAAATACATCTAGACGTTGATTAGACCAAATATTTGTCTACAAATACTTCTAGTTACTTTTGGACATAAAATATATGTCCACTAACATATGTAACGAGTTTATTAGCTAACTCATTATCTTTTTTTTAAAAATATTTTTCGATTGATTCTTTAAGACCTTAGTCTCTCCCTTTCAAGTTAGAGATATTAACACCACGACTAACCACTAGAGTTGGCATGGTGGTTCAGCGCCATGTCCCTTAAGCAAGAGGTCGGGGGTTCGATCCCAGCCTTTGATGAATGGAGCGAACTCTGTGGCCAGTTCCCTACCGCTTAGTGCACTGACAGAGGAACGGAGGATTAGTCTCACGGCTGCCGGTTGTGGGGATACCTTGGGAAACCAAAAAAAAAGATATTAACACCACGACTGCGATGAGACTATAACTGAGAAGGTGGAGAAGAAAATATTGATTATCAAGATAAAAAATAAACTAATTTGTAGTGTGATAATTTTTGCCTTTAACATAATTTTTTAACCTAATATTAATTTGTTTAACTTTTTTTCAGTAGTTCTTTTTCCACATAGAATGCTCCATGACAAAATTCTTAAACAAAAGAGATAGTTCACATGAACTATTAGATGATAGTTCAGATAACAAATTTACATTTTTAATAATTTGAATATGAAACTCAAAAATTGAAATAATTTAAATATATTTTAGACTTTTAACTCTTTTTATAAAAGCTAACAACTAGAGTTTATTAAACATTTGACAAAGATTAGAAATACCGTATGCATTACCATCAAAATATATTAATAACAAAACTTGTTTCAAGATTTTGATCAACATTCAAGATAGTTAAAAGAGTGACTAAAGTCTATTGTTAAAAGGGAAAGGAAAAAAAAATCCAAATTGTACATGCATGCCAATAGTTTAATTAAAATAACAAGAGCTTAGATTTTATTTTATTTTTATAATTGTGGTATTCGGGTCAACTTTTGTGTATCACGACTAATTTTATGAAACACCCACCACCTTTTAATAGCAACATGTATCAGATAACTCTATTAACCAAGATTAGGATAGTATAAGTGGAAAAAAATCACTTAGTGTTTTGATGTTTCAATTTTTCTTTCCTAGCAAAAAAATCACAAAACACACACACTAGGTGATTTCTTATTTTGTGTCTAAATTTTAGTGGACAGAGTTACCAAGTAGTATTTATTATTATAAGATAACTTGTGAATTAGTTCAGGAGTATTCAAGTTGATCCAAACACCATAATCAGCCAGTGATTTGCCAGCTTGGGTTTCAGTTGCTGATGCGTTTAATTATTCTAACAACAAGAATGTTTTGTCATAAAAACTATAATTAGCTACGAAGTTCATGTTAATTGCTCGTATCTAACATAATCTTTTGTAATATAAAACTTCTATAACTATCTCTACTCCTAATTGAGGATATGTATAATCAACTATATAAGCTAGCTAGTCTTTACAAAATTGTTTGATTCTATACGAAATTTGAAAAAAGAAGGAATGTTTTGAATTGCGATCTTCATCAAATTATATATATCCGTGTGACTATAAATCATCTCATTGTATTTGATCTTATTCTATAGATCACGATGTAAACTCTAACATAGATTTTTAGTGGGGGACGATGAACCATGTGGACAAGGTGCTTGATGAAACTTCCAAAGAAATAAACCTGATTTAATGAAGCGCATATCAAGCTAGAGGCACAATCAAAATTTTCATCGACGCAATGTTATAAAGAAATAAACTCACCAAGAAACTAATTCAGACATCCATCACATCTTACTACTTGTTCAAACTTCCTATGTTATGTATGTCGATCGTACCACTACCTCACAGAGGTACAAAGATTATTTTCGATATGATCCTTAACTCTAAAATAAACAGTCCAGAGAAGTATATATAAAAAATGAAATAACTGAAAATACTATGGACAACTGGACAAATCACCCTAAACATTATTCAGTGTTGTCACTAATAAATTTTTATTATGTTCATTTTATTGAAGCATCAAAATCTATCTTTGCCGTTATGGAATATCTAGGTTTCGAAGAGGTTGACTTAGGTATACAAGGTAGGGATCAATGTCAAACTTCCAATCATATTAAGATTCTTTTTGTATTCAATATCTTTGTGATGAAATTGTAACTGACATCAACAAATAACTATTTAGGGAAACAACAAGAAGCTCCCATCAACTTTAAGAAATGTCTACTATTTTGTTATTTATAACTCCAACTCTTTCAGATATATCGACTACAATATACATAACTCTGACTCAATAAGAGCAACAAAATATGTCGTGTATTCCCACAAAATAGATCTAGGGTGGGTAGAGTGTACGTAGTCCGCGTCACTACTTCAGAAGTGAGTAAAAAGACCGTTTGCTATAAACCCTCGACTCAAGACATAAGTTAAACTCTGATTAGATTTTAAATTTTATATATTATCAGTGTGTAATGATCTTAATCATATCCAATTAACTAGATGTTAGAGACAATTCTAAAACTGCCTTCTTTACTTATACCTTAAACTATGAGTAGAAGAAAATAAAAAGTTAGTTGTAACTTCGTTTTTGGGTTAAATGAAGGCAAATAAAAACTAGAAATTCGGTAATGCCAACATAACATAAATATATGAAAAAAGTAACATACTTATGCATATGTTAATTAAAATTCAAAAGTAACATAGTTATGCATATAATAATTAAAATCCTTGTTCTACATAGGTGCAACATTAAACTTGAGAGAATACTAAAAAAACTAGTAAAATACCACTCAATCCTCTTATCATTCACTTTTCGATCTTTAAATAGCCTTCAAATAATTCCAATTCAATCTTGAAAAATTACGAGATCGAACATCATCCCAATCTGAGCTCCAAATCTGGGCCATTTGGATCATCATTACATTCCAACCGGAGCTCCAAATCTATGCCATTCGGATCATTGTCGCTTTCATCAGGGTCTTCCTCAAAATGAGCAACCATATTGGACATCCTCCTAATCTGTTAGAAGAGGGAGAAGCAAAAAGTATGTGAGTGATTGTATGTAAAAAATAATATTTATTAACCATATTAATATATAAGTGCATATCTATTCCTCCAGAAGTAGTTCATTTTCTAAGGTTTCAATATGAATGCATAAATATTTTTAAAGAGTCCGAGCAACATATAATTAATTAATAGGAAATGAAAACAAACCTCTTCCATTAATCTACAATTCTCATTTTGCAAGTCTTGTAGGATTTTTTGTTCTTGCTTAGCATTATTGCAATTAGCACAAATCCTTTCGTTCAACTCAGAATACAGTTGCAAACTCTCAGCATGCAATCTTTCATTTTCCAAACGAAGAATCTCATTTTCGTCCATATCCCTTTGGGCCTGAAATTCGTGTAATGATATATACAAAGATATATTTGACCTTTATATACATATAAATAGTTTAATTTTTAAGTGATCACCAAAATTTTACAATAAAAACCTGGATGTGATAACTTTTGTTGTCAAACCAAATTTTGATTTGCGTAGGGTCAAGCTCTAGCTCGTCACTTAGTTTCTCTATTACATGATCTTCTGGATCTGGCATCTTACTAAACATTCTGATAGAAAATAAAAAATATAATACAGAAAAATAATTTATAAAAAATAGAAAAAGGAAAAAAACAAAGAAGAAGATTAATAAATGACAAGAAAGGAAAATCGAGAGAGATATGAACATTTTCTATCATTAGACAATAAAAATATGTCGCTAGATTTATTTGGATTAAAAAATTCTTTTTAATTTGTACCTTTAAAAAAGACATAATTACTTTCATCTTTTGTAGTGTATGGCAGTTTGAGCATTGATTTAAAAAATATAACAAGATAAGAAATTATTATTTTTCATGATTTATGTAATTGTGTTAAACCACTTTGTTTTACTTTCTTTACAATTGGTGAAGTGAAACATTTGACAAGTCAAATTTCCATTCTAGTAGTGAAATGCACAAAAAGCTATGATAGACATAGTAAAAAAAACTAGAGAACATGCAATTTTGTTATGTGACACACTAAAGAACATCATAAATAAGTAAAAACCTAGAAAAAAAAAAGATAGATAAAAGAGTCAAAAAAATATAATTTATCTAACAAACTCACTCTTCAAGGTTTTTAATTGCTTGCTCAAACTCATTCTCTTGATCAGAATTTGACCTAACATTTTCATCATTTTGAGAAGCCATGAATGATCGAAAAATGAAATGAGAGAGAAGATAAAAATGTGATGGACAAATAAAGAATTCTCAATGAAGAATATATATATAGAAAAAATTTGACCAATATCAGAGTTATTAAATCTCTCAAGTAAAAAATATTTAATGATTCATGAATTCTTGTTAACAAATTTTTAATTATTGAGATGATCTAATCTAACTATTCATCAATTCTATTGGGAAAAGTCAGATATTATTTTGAAATTTATGTCATAGATAAAAGTAAGTTTAATTTAAATAAAGCTGAAGTACTTAATCAGTTTAATGCAATTTGACTGCATTTTCCTTGTATTTTGATCAATCTTTTTTTCTTTTTGCATATTGTTTACTTGAGTGAAGGCTTAAAACCCACAATTAAACTATTTTAATTTTAAATTTTTTTATTGAATTATTGGGAGTGTAAGTTTCCTCCTATATGAATTATTACCTAATGATCGGTGAAATATATCTGGATCAAATATTTATCTACAAATGCTTCTAGGTACGTTGGGATATAAAATATATGTCCATTGACATATATAACGGGTTTATTAACTGACACATTATCTTTTATTTTTTAAAAAATATTTTCTAATTAATTCGTTAAGTCCTAAAACTCTCTCCTTTCAAGTCAGAGATATCAACACCTCGGCTGAGATGAGACTACAACTAAGAAGGTGGAGAAGAAAATATTGGTTATCGGGATAGAAAATAAATTAATTTATATGGTGATAATTTTTATTTTAACCTAATATTAATTTATAACTTTGTCACGGTAATTGTTTTTCCACATGGAGTGCTACATGACAGGATTCTTAAACAAAATAAAAAGTGTAATATGTAAGCCGTCATATATTATTGAAGTGTGTTTCACAACTATTAGATGATAGCCCAGGTTGCAAATTTACACTCTATATAATTCAGATATGAAACTCAAAAGTAGAAACAATTTAGATATATTTTTTACTTTTAGCTCTTTTTATAAAAGCTAACAACTAGAGTTTATTAAACATTTGACAGAAATTAGAAGTCCTCTCATCATAATAATTCTAAAATTATTATTTCATACTTGCCTCTTATCGTACTAATTCTAAAATTATTATTTCATACTTGTTGATTTTTTCCCCAATTTTTTTAACAATTCTTCTTCATCTGGTACCCCCCCCCCCCGATCCATTTAGAAATGTTGGACAAATTCTCACGTTAAAAAATAAATTTGAGATTAGAATAACTCTTTTGTAAAAATACAAATTCCATGTATTAATAACAAAACTTTTTTCAAGATATTGATCAACATTCAAGATTGTTAAAAGAGTAATTGAATTCTATTCCTAAGGGGGGAAGAAAAAAAAATCCCACATATATATCAAAAAATTGTGGCATCCGAATCGATTTTTGTGCATCTCGATTGATTTTATGAAATATCCATCACGTCGCACTAGCAACATATAACAGATAATTTTATCCATCAAAACTAGAATAGTATAGATGGAAAAAAGTCATCCAGTATTTTGATTTTTCAATTTTTCTTTTCTAGCAAATTAAATAAACACAAAACACACACACACGAGGTGATTTCTTATTATGTGTCTAAGTATTAGTGGATAGAGTAACTAAGTATTTATTATGATATGGTGAGAGAGATAACTCGTGAATTAGTCCAAATATATGTAAGTTAATTCGAACATCACAATTGTAAAAAGAGGAAAAGGAGGAGAGAACAATTAATGAAAAAGAGCAAATATCGAATGAAACTAGCAAGAAAATCACATAAACCATGAAAAGGCTTTTCGCTGTCGATAATTTCTGTTTTTCAAAGTGAAACTGTAATAATAATAATAAGAACAAAAAAAGACGTTGGTTAAGATTACGTATAACTCTAAGAGGGGTGAATTTATATATATAGTTTTCAATTACGTCAATTAAAAGGTAATTCTATGTACAAACATTAATTGATAACATTTTAAAATGGAAAACAATATATATATATATACACACACATTGTTTCAGACTAAAATTCTCTTTAACTACGGCCAAAGAAAGTAATGAAACAAAACATGTCAAAATATACAATATAATGAATTTTTTTTACTTAAAATTAGAAGTGCAGTTGAAACTTTGTGCAGACAATAATTGATACGTTAAAGAAATGAAAAATTGTCTTCTATTAGTAGGTCAAAATATTTACAGTGTACAAGGAAATATTTACTTGGGTTTATTAATAACGAAGTGTTCAATTAATCATCAAGAACCAAATTTGTATATTCTTAGATTTATTGACTAGAGTATACATAACTTAAACTTTGATTGCATTTGAAAATCTATATATATCGTCGATGTATAAAGATACTAAACATATCCAAATTACTAGATGTTAGAGACAACTCTAATATGACTAGAAGAAGAACAAAAAATAAGTTGTAACCCCAACATAACATAAAGTAAATATATAAAGAAAAGTAACATAATTATGCATATGATAATTAAAATTCAAGTCTTACATAGTTGCAAGATTAACTTAAAAGAGAATACTAAAAAAACACTAGTTGAATACCCATAATTAACCCTTTTTTCATTCGCTTCCCAATCTTCAAATACCCTTTATAACCTTTCAAACCTTCAATTCAGTCTTGAAAAATTGCCAGATTGAACATCATCCCAATCTGAGCTCCAAATCTGGGCCATTTGGATCATCGTTACATTCCAATCGGAGCTCCAAATCTATGTCATTCGAATCATCATTGTAATCATTAGCGATTTCCTCGATATGATCAATCATATTGAACATCATCGTAATCTGTTAAAACGAGAGGGAAGGAAAAAATATGTGAGTGATTGTATGTAGAAAATAACAATTATTAACCATATTGACAAGTGCATATCTGATTCTCCAAAAATAGTTCATTTTTTGAGGTTTCAACACAAATATACAAATATTTTTAAAGAATTCGTGTAACATATAGTTAATTAATAGGAAATGAAAGCTAACCTCATATGTAATTGTAGCATTCTCGTTTTCATTTTGCATGTCTTGTAGGATTTGTTCTTGCTCAGGATTATAGCAATTAGCACAAATCCTATTGTTCAACTCTGAATGCATTTGCAAAATCTCAGCATGCAATCTTTCATTTTCCAAACGAAGAATCTCACGTTCTTCCATATCTCTTTGAGCCTGAAATTTGTGTAATTCAATACGATTATAATTTTTCTTAAAAAAAAGGTGATCCGATGCACTAAAACTCTGCTCTGCACAGAGAAGGGATCAGACCGGCCACAAGGGGTTGTTTCCACAATTTGAACCCCTTATATTCACATGACAATAACCTTACTATTTACTCTGAACCTCCAAGATAATTCAATATGATCACAATTCATACATACATATATGTGGCAAAAACGAAAAGATGAAATCACGATTGTTGTGATAACACTAACGGACGTAGTGTAGCAAAAATTTTAGTTAGGACACCGTTGTAGTAATTGACACTTTTTTTTTATTCATCTTTTCACTTAGGAATCTTTTAGACGTTGGACTAAATATTCAATTTAAGCAAATTTATAATCTTATGAAAAAATAAATGACCTTATCTCGACTTTTGTAAGTAATTCTAAACATTAGAAGATAACTTAGAATTTTGTAACTTTATTTATTTTATAGTATTAGTTAAGTAAAGATATTTATTATAAATAGTTCCATTTTCGTTGTCACACCCCTTTTTCGATTCCAACAAAAGATATGTATTTTAAGGTTCGAAAGAGTTTTATTATTTAAGTGACAAAAATGAAAATTTGTTTCGAAAAAAAGGATTATTTACATTTTTTATTCAGAGTCGCCACTTGGCATAATCTGGTGTGCCAAGTCACCATTGGAAAATCCTTTATAAAACCATTTGACTCTTTAAACTGGTTTGCGAACAGAGACTCCGGCTAAGGAATTCTGTTGACCGAGGGGAAGGTGTTAGGCACCCCTCGATCCCGTGGTTCAACCACGGTCGCTTGGTAGAGCGTATCAACTATTTTGTCATCACGAAATGTACAAACCACACAAAAGGGGATGACTCGACTAAAAGGTATGTCTTATAGGAATCAAGGGAAATGACTCGACTAAAAGGTACGTCTTCTAGGAATCAAAGGAAATAACTCAACTAAAAGGTACGTCTTATAGGAATCAAGGGATGACTCGACTAAAAGGTACGTCTTATAGGAATCAAAGGAATGACTCGACTAAAAGGTACGTCTTATAGGAATCAAAGGGGATGACTCGACTAAAAGGTACGTCTTATAGGAATCAATAGGAATGACTCGACTAAAAGGTACGTCTTATAGGAATCAAAGGGGATGACTCGACTAAAAGGTACGTCTTATAGGAATCAAAGGGGATGACTCGACTAAAAGGTACGTCTTATAGGAATCAAGGGAAATGACTCGACTAAAAGGTACGTCTTCTAGGAACCAAAGGGGATGACTCGACTAAAAGGTACTTTTTATGGGAATCAAGGGAAATGACTCGACTAAAAGGTACGTCTTCTAGGAATCAAGACTTAAGTTAGAAAGTTCATTACCTAAGAAGAAAAATTCAAATTACCCAATCAAGAAAGTGTGTTTCCTTATCAATTTTGTTGGAATTATCAAAACAATGAAGTGCGTCTCCTTACCAAAGCTGCTTGAATTACCAAAACAAGGAAGTGCGTCTCCTAGAGATCTTGAATTATGAGTTTTACCATGGTTTTGATTACCAAACCTGTGCAACAACCTTGCCTCTTGCATTTGTTGAGGTGAGAAATTACGTCCTTTGATGTTTTGGCTCTGAAATCCTTGATCTGAATGCAACATGTATTCCTATTACATACAAAGAAAACTTGTGAGTTTAAAAACATGGTGGCTAGTTTGTGGCTTTAGCTTTTGAGGCAATTGCTCCTTCCCCCGTCACATTTAGCTTTGCTTCCAACCATTAGCTTATGTCATTGACTTGCTGTATCATTGACTCAAACTCAGCTTATTAAGAGTGACTCTGAAACAAACACAGTATTTCTGCTTTTTCGTGTTTCTCAAATAAACCCTTTGAACCTTGGTATTTCCATGAGTTCCCCGACTTCTCTGTTGACAAAACTTCCTGCATGCCCTTTTTGGGTTCACAATAATGTCTCTTTCATGTGCTAGCTTTTTTCTTGCTTTGTGCAATTAAAGAAGCTGGTAGCCAGTTTGAAATCTTTTCTCACTTGTTTTGACACGGACTTGACTTAAAGACAAGAAACAACAAAAACAACAAACAAACAAAACAAAAAAAAATAAAAAAAAATGACAATTTTTGTTTTGATAACTGACTTAAGAAAGATAAAATTAAAATAAAGAGAAGAAAGAAAAGACAATGAATATCCCCTTTTAAAAAAATGAAACGAAAAATTCATCTAAAAATGACAGTCAACACTAATGATTATGCCATGCATTTTGGATTAAGCTACTTGATCTTTTCATCCAAACTTTCTACCCATTGTTGTTGAGTTAATGGCCTTGAAACTGAGTTGCTTTCTTAGGTCAATTGTATTTAAGACCCCATTCGGCTAGTGGCGCCTTGAAGGGTTTTCTCCAATAAGCTTCTTTCATTTTCTCTCGACTCACTATCGCCTTATGGTGCCCGTGAGGATTTTCACCAATAAGACTCTCATTTTTATTTCTCTCAACTTACCATCGCCTTATGGTGCCCATAAGGGTTTTCACCAATAAGACTCTCAGACTCTCTCATTCTATTTCTCTCTTGATTTCTTATGCTGAGGAAGACAAGTAGTTCCCAAATGCATCATCATATCCCTTGCATACTTAGCCTTAACATTCTCAAAGATTGATCTGAAGGTTTTTATTTGGTTGTAACTTGGCTTTTGGATAGGGTTGGAAATAAAGGATGGCATGAGGACCAAACGACACTTAAAGTGGGTTAGGACTTACAACTTTTGGAATCGACTTAAACAATGAGGATGAACT
The DNA here is from genome assembly GCA_030864215.1 of Capsicum pubescens. Taxonomy (NCBI): domain Eukaryota; kingdom Viridiplantae; phylum Streptophyta; class Magnoliopsida; order Solanales; family Solanaceae; genus Capsicum; species Capsicum pubescens. The sequence goes on along the minus strand of CM061549.1, from coordinate 304,297,681 downwards.
CATGCCCCAGTTTCTTTTGACTGGGTGACTCTAAATTTTTTATTTGGTTGGACCGAGCCCTAAGTAGGGTAGCCTACGTATCTCACCCTCGAGAGAGGAGAATCAGGTCATGCGTAGTTCTGGCAGCTTATTTTGCTTGATTCTGATTTTTTTTTCTTTTTTTTAGGGATTTTTCCGACTCTATTTTTCTTCACTCTTTTTTTCTCTCTTTTTTTTGACACATTTTTTTTTCCTCTTCTCTTCTTTTTTTTTTTTTTGAACTTTTCTGACTATTGTTGTGCTCGACATTTTTCCTTCGAGCTTTGCTGACTATATTGATTCCAAAAGAGGTGTATGAAAGAAAATAAGACTAAAGCTCAAATGGGGTATACAAAGGATGACACGATGTTTGGATGGCAGAATGAAATGCCTTCGTCATATCAATCTTTGAAAATGCAAGTACATATCATGCAATATGAAAGTGAAAATGAAGATCTTTTGACATCTTTTACAGCATTAACTTTGACTGAGTCTGTGCATCACTATTTCTTCTGCGTCTATATGGCATACAACTCCACTTTTGTTGCACATTCCTCACATTGAATGACTCATGATTTTGTGAAGCTGATTTTCTTTCTGTTCCTCTTGATAGGATCACGTAGACACTGTTTGACCTAATTAAGACATGTCTTTTAATTGATGACCAAGTTATTCTCACGATTTTCAAAATAATATCCTTAATTTTCAAAGAAGGTTTCAACTTGATCACCAAATGCCCCAGTACTCTATCTATTTCCTCAGATGCTCTCTTTTTCTAACTTTAACCCTCTGATTCAATGTTCATTCTTAAACTGGATGTTAAGATCTAGCTTTAAATTTCACTAGAATATCATATCACTAGAGTCAACATAAAATGTACTATGTAAAAAGAAAAACACATATTTAAAACACAAAGAAAAAGGGGTCACTCCATTTAATAAAAATGAAAGATAGAAGGGTTTGAACATAAACGACAAAGGAACAAAACAAGATAAATCCCGAACTACAACCCTGAAATAATTCGAAGAACAGAAAATAAAACACAACAAGCTACCAAACCCTTCCTGGTAAGGAGAGGGGTGACTTCTCCATTGCTCAGCCTGACATCTTAGCCAATGGTTTGCTTATCAGCATGACTAGAGTTTCCCTCACTATCAATGTTCTGCACCATAATTGATCCATCATGAATCATCTTTTCAATTTCTCTTTTCAAATCTCGACAATCTTCAATACTATGACCCTGAGCCTCAGAATAATATGTACATCGTGCATTAGGATCAAAATTTCTTGAACGCCGATTAAGGGTATGCCCAAGGAGAGGAATGATCATTCCTTCCTGTACCAATATCTGAAATAAACTGGCATATGACTCTCCAATTGGTGTGAAGCTATCTCTCGACTTTTGCCTCATTTCATTGTTTGGCTTGGATAGAAAATCTGGCTTAGAAGGGTTTTGGTATGTTTGTGGAGTTAGAGGATGACTCTGGGGCGTTGGGGTATGCCATTGTGGGTAAGATGAGGGTTGAACTTGTGGTTGTGCATTATACACTGGATATGGATGTGGAGGAACAGAGTATAATGGATTTTGGGAGTGATTATGTGGAGCCTGGGCATAAACTTGAGCTTGAACCTGAGATCGACGACGACGTGGTCTTCTTGACCTTTCTTGCTGTCCAACTATAATAGCAGATGCATCTTCCTAACTCTTTTCCTCCCCAACATTTCCTGAACCCTTTTGAATTACTTGAGTAGTCGATTTCAATGTTGCAAAACTCACAATGCGACCAGTCTTAATTCCTTCTTCTATCATCTCCCCTATTTTAAGGACCTCAATGAATGGCTTGCCTAATACAGGTAACAAGTGTTGATAATATGTTTCGTCCTGCGCTTGAATAAACACCTCCACTATTTTTCTTTCTTTCTTTGGCGGTTTTACTCTAGCAGCTTGTTCGCGCCATCTAATTGCATACTCCCTGAAATTCTCAGTATTTTTCTTTGTTATACTAGTTAGGGATTTTTCATAAAGGATCAACTCCACATTGTATTGAAATTGTTGCACAAATTCGTTAGATAGGTCATCCCAACTAATCCATTTGTCAATGTCTTGGTCAACAAACCATTCTGAAGCTAGACCTGAAAGACTCTCACCGAAATATGCCATGAGTAATTCTTCCTTCCCTCCAGCGCCCCTTAGCTAGTTGCAATAGCGTCTCAAATGTGCTACAGGATCGCCATGTCCATCATACTTCTCAAACTTCGGCATTTTAAAACCAAGAGGAAGATGTACACCAGGAAACATGCACAGATCTTTATATGAGACACTTTTGTACCCCTTAAGTCCTTGCAAGTTTTTCATAGTCAGTTCCAAACTTCTCAATTTTTTGGCTATTTCCTCTTGTTCTTCTATCATAACAGGCTTCTCAATGTTAGGAGGAAATTCAGGCGGTTGAGGGCAATCGTAAGGACCAGTCGACTTAAATGTAGGCTCGAGAGCATAATGCTGATCACTAAAAATATTCAATGCAGGCTCTCTTGTAGAGTAGGGAGGCACAACTTGTGGATGAACATCAAAAGTAGGAGGTGGGGGTGGCGCCGCAAAAGCATGAACAACAGCTGGAGCCGAGTATGTGGTAGTCTTGGATTGGGGAGTGAGGAAATGAACATTGGAAGTGGTTGGATATTATTGCCCCGGAGTTGATTTGATGCATGTTGTGCCATATCAACAAAAATGGGAAATTGTGCATGTGACACGGGAGGCAAGCTAGAAATATATTTCAGATTATCCGTGGGAACTGGAAGAGAAGGCAACCCACTGGCCCAAGCTCGATGCATTTCTGTCATTTGTTGTCTTAGCCTCCTGACCTCTTGCTTTAAACTCTCATTTTCCTGATTCTTTGTTTGATCCATGATGTCACTCTCTATATTTTTGTTGAACACAACTAACCCTTTGGATTTGGTGTGATGTGAAGGACCAGCCAGAATGCCACAAACCAACCACCTTAAACTGACTCAACATAAAACAACAAATGTGTTAGAGTTCAACACTTTTTCAAAACCTCTTTTTTTTTTTTTTTTGAAAAGATCACCGAACCCAAGAAGGGCGCCTACATATCTCACTCCCGAGAGAGGAGAATCAGGTGTGCGTAGTTCGTGAAGTTTTGTCAAAATGGCCAATTAAAATCTTTTTTTTCTTTTTCTTGAAACTTTAAAAAGAAAAGAAAATAACAAATTATCAAAACAATTGACAAAAATCTTTTTTGCATTTTTTTAGGTTTAAACTCCCTATACAAAAATGGAATCTATGATTACCAAAGAAGAATCTTTTTGGGTTTTCGATTTAGAATTTCATAGGAAAATGAAACTTGAAACTATTAAAGAAAAAATCTTTTTGTAGTTTTCTTTTAGAGATGTATATGAAACACCTACTCTAAGTGAAGAGTGAAGAAATTTTTTTTGAATTTTTCAGATTCCTGTACAACATGAAATCTATGGTTACCGAAGAAAATATTTTTGGATTTTCGATTTTAAATTTCATACGAAAATGAAACTTGAACCTATTAAAGGAAAATATATTTTTTTTGCTTTCTTTTAAAGATGTACATGAGACACCTACTCTAAATGAAGAGTGAAGAAAATCTTTTTTGAATTTTTGAAATAAGATCCCCGAACCTAAAATAGGTTGCCTACGTATCTCACTCCCAAGAGAGGTGAATCAGGGGTGCGTAGTTCGTCCAGATTGGACACTTAACGATTAACTAATAAATTGACCCTAACTTAAGAGACAACCAAAAACAAACGAATGAAAACTTTTTGGATTTTCAACTAGACATTTCAACTAAGACTGACACCACCAATTATTAAAAAAAAAACTTTTTGGTATTTTGTTTTTGACAAATAAGTAGAAAAGGCAAACAAAACCCTCTTTTTTTCATTTTTTTTTTGTTGAACTTACGGTACTTTGAGAAGATAAATGCAAAATGTAAAAAAAATCTTTTTGAGTGTTGGATCGTGAAGAACAAAAGCCATAAAGAACTCTAAAATAAACTACGACACTCCTTTTGATTCATTCTTTTCGACTCACTTTTTTTTTCACACTTTACTTCTAACACATGTTTTCCCCAAATCGGTCCGTCAAATGACCACGTTACTCTCAAAGATGCAACATTTAGCACGTAGGGATGCGTTAGAGGTGAGTCTCCTACAAAGGACCAAGTGGGCCCCGCTAGGTCTCAATATGATGCACATAAGCATGACCTAAAGGCTGACCTACATTGTGGTTTACTAACAAGGCCGTTCGGGGGAGCATATGGTCGATAGTGGATGCTTTGCTTTCCACCTACTCCACACATCCAACGGCTCCCCCCCTAAAATAAAGGTGACTCAACTAGAGTTCGTGCGCACGACGTGCGCTCCGAGACTTGTTGCGGAAAGAATTGACTCGGGTTATGCAAATGATGCCAGATATAAAGCGGTAACACATAGGATAAATACTGTAAACAAAGAGCACGAAAATGCACAAAAGTGAAAACACAAACAAAAATCACAAACAATGCTTATACACTCGTAATGCCAAACAAAGCCTATACGACACCAAAAAAACCCAGAGATTCTGGGTTCGATCCCCAGCAGAGTCGCCAGAGCTGTCACACCCCTTTTTTCGATTCCAAAAAAAGATATGTATTTTAAGGTTCGAAAGGGTTTTATTATTTAAGTGACAAAAATAAAAATTTGTTTCGAAAAAAAGGATTATTTACATTTTTTATTCAGAGTCGCCACTTGGCATAATATGGTGTGCCAAGTCACCATTGGAAAATCCTTTTCAAAACCATTTGACTCTTTAAACTGGTTTGCGAACAGAGACTCCGGCTAAGGAATTCTGTGGACCGAGGGGAAGGTGTTAGGCACCCCTCGATCCCGTGGTTCAACCACGGTCTCTTGGTAGAGCGTATCAACTATTTTGGCATCACGAAATGTACAAACCACACAAAAGTACGCCAAATAATCAAACAATAAACAAAACAAAACAATCCAAAAATATAAAGTCCAGTCCAATTATACAGTCCAAAAATAGAAAGATACGAAAATATAAATCCTAGTCTAAACTAATTCTAGATTAAGTTCCAATGCCTTACCCGACGCCGCGGGCCTTCATCACGATCATTTTTCGCCAACATGATACGTCGGGGCATTCCTCGGTGAATAAATACAAGTGATCTCGGGGCATTCTCCGGCTAAATAAATACATTTTTTCAATACGAGAAAACCAAATCATTCACCCAAATTTCAATCATTCAAACAATATTTCAAACGTTCAATAAAATCACAAATTATAAACTTTGCCTACCCAAACTACGTTTGCCTAAACCAATCGGCGCATCATGATACTACCCAATCAAACACTCGTATTTGCTTCAAAATAACCAACGACAATAAATCAAAACAATATTCATTCTTTATCAATTCCTACCATCCAACCCCACATTCCATTTTTTATACCAAATTCCAACGATTCAAGACAATCATCTCAACAATCCACAACCATCTATTCAATGAAATCGAACACCAAATTAATGTCACCAAAATTCAACCACACATCAGGCAAATCAAACACGTATAGTAAAGTAAAATTAGAAGAGATAGAGTTGGACCTTAAATTTGAAGGTTTCAAACTCAATGTTATTCGAATAAAGAGAGTCCTCACCCAGAAACCTCTAGCCGAACCTTAACACCAACAATCCAACTCGGAAAATAATGACCCGTTCACCGTCACTTTTCACGCCGTCACTGTTCACCGGTTACTGTTCACCAGTTACTATTTATCGGTTACTTTTTTTTTTTTTCGTTGTTGTTCTTGTTCTTGTGAGGAAGATTATTTAATGATTCTTGTTATTGTGGAGAAGATGATGATCAAAGAATCAGCCTCCTTCCTCTTAGAATTTTTCTATTATAATGGGCATGGATTTGTTATGATGTGGGAATTTTGGTGGGTCCCCCATATATTCTTTCTTTGTGGACAAGAAAAAAGAGGGGGAATCACATGGGTAGTTAGGGTAGGTGGAAGCTTTTGATTGGGTAGGTTGTTAGGATAAGATAAATTAGTTAGAGGTATTTTTTTTTGTTTATTTTTGTATTTTTGTGGGATATAATTACATGGGGTTGGACACATGGTAAGGTGAACTAAAAATGAATAAAATTAGACTTTGGGAGGTACAAAATTAGGTGTCTACATTCGTCTATTTCACACCCCTTTTTTACGTACTCCAAAAGATTATGTTTAAGTGCGAAAGGGTTTAATTATTTAAGTGACAAGAAATGAAAATTTATTTTGGAAAAGGATTATTTATATTTTTTTATTCAGAGTCGCCACTTGGCATAATCTAGTGTGCCAAGTCACCATTGGAAAATCCTTTTCAAAACCATTTGACTCTTTAAACTGGTTTGCGAACAGAGACTCCGGCTAAGGAATTCTGTTGACCGAGGGGAAGGTGCTAGGCACCCCTCGATCCCGTGGTTCAACCACGGTCGCTTGGTAGAGTGTATCAACTATTTTGGCATTACGAAATGTATAAACCAAACAAAAGCACGCAATATAATCAAACAATAAACAAAACAAAACAAAATGTAAAGTCCAGTCCAATTATTATAACCCGAAATAAAAATACTGAAATAACCTACACTAGTCCTGAACTATGCTTTACCCGATGCATCGGGCCTTGATCACGAGCATCCTTTGCGTACAAAATTCTTCAGGGCATTCCCCGGTGAGTAAATACAAATTGCCTCGGGGCATTCCCCGATTAAATAAGTACAATTTAAACTTTTCTCGCAATAAAGTAGAAAGTACCATTCATGCACATATTCAAACACTCCAACAAATTGCTATTACTAAATTTGCCTACCCGACCTACGTTTGCCTACGCTTTTGCCAGTCGTATCATGATACTAATGCATTTCAACCATATTTATATTCAAACCAAATTAAACAAAATGTCTTTAATCAATCCAAAATTCCCCATTTTTATCAAATTCTCAATTCCACCCCAATTTCATTTTAATACTAAATTTTCACAATTCACCATTTCTTTTTCAACGACCCACAATCACTTTTCAACGAAATTAAACAATGAGTCAATATCAAAATAACAACCTATCACCAATCAAGAAAACATACATTTATCACCAACAAGTATCAAACAACACCCGAAGTTTAATCCAAGCACCAAAGCATAGTAAACAATAAAATAGAAGTGGAAAAGAGTAGAATTGGACCTCGATTGAAGCTTTTATTGTGCCAAAATATGTGATCAAAAGACAAAGTCAGATCCAAAAACTCTCGATTTGAACCTCGGATCGCACCTCAATAACGAACTCGATTTAATCACTACATCAGACCAAATATTGTAATAACGAAAACCCACAAATGATTTCACCGGAACCAAGTTTAAATGACCACTTCTCCTAGTTTAGAAAGAACAACGGCAAAATCCAGTCCAAAAATATCAATTGACCAAGAACAGAATGCAAAACAAAACCCGCGCCCGACCCGATTCAAGCAGAATCGAAACTGAAATTGTGAAAAATCGAGAAGACCCATACACGAAATCTCGTCGAAACCAACTTGAATCTCACTGGAATCGATGGAAAACAGGTCGGGTGTAATTGTGGGACGATGGTTTTACTATTTCCGAAGAGAAAACAGACGAAAAATCATGAGACGGGTTTTTGAGGAACTCGTCGTTTTCCGGTGGGTGAGGCGGCGGTTGGTGGTTTTTTCTACCTTCTCTGGCGAGGATCGATGGTTTTCACCTGAGATGGGAGAGCGGAGTGGGAGACCGTGTTGTCTTGCTGGATGTTGACCGGTGGACGGCTGACGGCAAGGGACGGAGGAGAGATCGAGGGGAGAGAGGAGGAAGATGCGGTGGCCGCATCACTGGCCGGCCGGCGGTGTTCGCCTGTGGTGGTGACTGTTGCTGTCTGGCGGTGCCGGTGATGGAGAGATGGTGATAGTTTTTGTTGGTTTAGAGAGAGGGTCGAGAAAGGGAGAGAGGGGGCTGATGTTTTTGTATATGCCTGAGGTCCTTCCTCCTCTTCCTCCATTGGTGCGTATGATACTCTGTGTATATAGGCTGTGAGGGTGGGTATTGGGGTAGGGTACATGGGGTAGGGTATGGGGTAGTGATGTGTTGTCCAAAATTGATAGGAGGGGTGGTTAATTTTGTTACAAAAGAATAATTGGGGATTAGGTTTGTTAGTGGGTTTGTTATTTTTGTATTTTTATAGGATATAATCATACAGGTGAGGTCACGTGGTAAGACAGGGATAAAAATGTGTAACTTGGTTCTTCGGGAGGGACAGAATTAAGTGTCTACATCATGCCCCCTTTGAATGTAAACACAAAGTGTTTTCAGGCAAAGACGTAGACAGCGAGACCAAATTTTGACCCGACCATTATTCAAAGAAAGAAACAGAAGGAAGAAGGACAACCGGGTCTTGACTTAAAACATCCTTCCTACCCAAGTTATGAAAGAATCAAGTCACGGGTATTTCAAAGGATTGGAAGAGAAGTGGATTATACTGAGTTGGAGAGTCGAGTGAGGTTCCGTCGAGGTTCCGGCCCGCGGTTCTGTCATTACATCAAAATGAAAATTACAAGTTAAAACATAAATTAAATTACAAAAATCTTATATATTTAGCTTCTGTCGGCTCTTGGCTTGACTTTTATCACCCTATTCTTCAGGCGGGCTCCTGACTTGCAATTTATTTCAACTTGTTGCTTGGCTTTCAATTGCTTCACTTTGTTGCTTGACTTTTCGTTTCTTTACCCTATTCTCCAGGCGGGCTCCTGACTTGCTATTTAATCACTTTGTTGCTTGACTTTCATTTCTTCACTCTGTTCTCTAGGCGGGCCTCTGACTTGCTATTTCATCACTTTGTTGCTTGACTTTTATTTCTTCACTCTGTTCTCTAGGCGGGCATCTGACTTGCTATTTCATCACCCTGTTCTTTAGGCGGGCTCCTGAAACCCAAAATTAAAACTAGAAGGAAAATTATCCCAAACAAGAATTATAACAAAGTAGTATTTCATTTTTGAAAGTGTTGTCCCATTTTCCAGGAGGGTCCTGAACATACGGTGAAATCCCATTTTTCAGGAGGATCCTGAGCATAAAGTAAAGTCCTATTTTTCAGGCGGGTCCTGAACATAAAGTAAAATCCCATTTTTCAGGAGGATCCTGAACATAAAGTAAAATCCCATTTTTCAGGAGGGTCCTGAACATAAAGTAAAATCCTATTTTTCAGGAGGGTCCTGAACATAAAGTAAAATCCCATTTTTCAGGAGGGTCCTGAACAGAAAGTAAATTCCCATTTTTCAGGAGGGTCCTGAACATAAAGTAAAATCCCATTTTTCAGGAGGGTCCTGAACAGAAGTAAAATCCCATTTTTCAGGATGGTCTTGAACAGAAAGTAAAATCCCATTTTTCAGGAGGTTCCTGAACATAAAGTAAAATCCCATTTTTCAGGAGGGTCCTGAACAGAAAGTAAATTCCCATTTTTCAGGAGGGTCCTGAACATAAAGTAAAATCTCATTTTTCAGGAGGGTCCTGAACATAAAATAAAATCCCATTTTTTAGGAGGGTCCTGAACATAAAGTAAAATCCCATTTTTCAGGAGGGTCCTGAACAGAAAATAAAATCCCATTTTTCAGGAGGGTCCTAAATTGAAAGTAAATTCCCATTTTTTAGGAGGGTCCTGCGCATAAAGTAAAATCCCATTTTTCAGGAGGGTCCTGAACAGAAAGTAAAATCTCATTTTTCAGGAGGGTCCTGAACATAAAGTAAAATCCCATTTTTTCAGGAGGGTCCTGAACAGAAAGTAAAATCTCATTTTTCAGGAGGGTCCTGAACAGAAAATAAAATCCCATTTTTCAGGAGGGTCCTGAACAGAAAGTAAAATCCCACGGATGTGCATTTCCAATGGTAGCTGAATTAAGTGAAGCGAATTTGCCCCTATTTCAACAAAGAAAATTTGTCAGTTAAAAACTTAGTGGTGACTTGCAGCTCTTGGCTTCTCAGGTATCTGCCCCAGCACTCGTTCCTTTCATCTTTGTTCCCAAATCGCTAACACTTGTCGTGTCTTGCCGCATCATTGACCCGAATCCATATTGAGAGAAGTGAGTTCCGACTCGAACAATGGGCTTCCATTTTACCATGCCTCTGAGGTGCACCCTTTTCCCAAACCTGAATGTTTCCACGAATCCAACAGCCTGTCGGTTGATAGACTTCCTTTGTTTCGTGTTGAATTATTATCATATTTCTTTCTTGTGCTGTTCCTTGGCTTTTCCTCGTATAATTGGAAAGACTGGTAGTAAATTTTGAAATCCTTTCTCGCTTGTTTTGACACAGACTTGACTTAAATGTAAAGAAATGATTCTGAATTTATTTTGATAAACGACATAAAAAGACAAAAAGCATGAATAAGTAAATGAATGAAAAGGGAAATGTCCCATAAAGAAAACTTATCTGAATACGACAATCAACTCCAATGAGGATGACATACATTTTGGATTCAGCTGCCTGACCATCCTATCCAAACTCCTCATTTGTTGTTGAGTTCGTGCCTTTGTCGTTGAGCCGCTTCTTCAAATCCATTGCACTCATTCATCACATTCGATTGACGACATCTTAAAAGACTTTCGCCAATAAATCTCTTTCTTTTCACTTTTCACTTTTCTCTTGAACTCTCCATCGCCTTACGGTGCCCGTGAGGGTTTTCACCAATAAGACTCTCTCATTTTCATTTCTCTCAACTCATCATCGCCTTATGGTGCCTGCGAGGGTTTTCACCAATAAGACTCTCTCATTTTCATTTTTCTCAACTCACCATCACCTTATGATGCCCATGGGGGTTTTCACCAATAAGGCTCTCTCATTTTGTATTTCTTTCCTGATTTCTTATGCTGAGGGAGACACGTGGTACCTCACAATGCATCATCATATCCATTGCATGCTTAGCCTTAACATTATCAAAAATTGATCTGAAGGACTTTCTTTGTTTGTAACTTGTCTTTTGGATAAGGTTAGAAAAGGATGGCGAGGGGTTCAAACTACACTTGAAGTGGGGGTGGGACTTACAACTTTTGGAATCGACTCAAACAACACATTAACTCATGCCCCAATTTTGTTGACTGAGTGAATCTTAAATCTTTATTTGGTTGGACCGAGCCCGAAATAGGGAAGCCTACGTATCTCACTCCCGAGAGAGGAGAATCAGGTCGCACGTAGTTCCATCAGCTTGTTCTTTGTTTTAATTTGATTTTTTTTTCTTTTATTTCCGAACTCTTTCTTTTATTCTTATTTTCTTGACATTTATCTTTGACTCTATTTTGATTCCAAAAGAGGGATATGAAAGAAAAATAAAATGAAGCTCAAACGGGTAAACAAAGGATGACACAATGTTTGGATAGAAGAATAAAATGCCTTCATCATATCAATCTTCAAAAAATGCAAGTACTAAACATGCAATAAAATCAACAAAGGATCAAATATCATACATAATATCTTTTGACCGCATCAGCATTGATAGCCATTTCTGCCATTTTTCCTTCAATATCTGTCAAATATAAGGCTCCATTGGGCAACACTTTCTTCACAACAAAGGGACCTTGCTAGTTAGGGGAGAACTTACCTTTCGCTTCAACCTGGTGAGGAAGGATACTTCTCAATACCAACTGACCAACTTCAAAATTCCTGGGACGGACCTTTTTATTATACGCTCGAGCCATCCTCCTCTGATACAACTGGCCATGACACACGGACGTTAGCCTTTTTTCCTCGATCAAACTCAAATGTTACAGTCGGGTTTTTACCCATTCGTCATCATCAATCTCTACTTTTACAATGACTCGAAGAGAGGGAATTTCAACTTCTGCAGGGATGACTGCTTCTGTCCCATACACTAATAAATATGGAGTTGCCCCTGTTGAAGTGCGAACAGTGGTGCGATAACCTAGCAATGCAAACGACAACTTTTCATGCCACTGTCTAGACCCTTGTACCATTTTTTGCAGTATCTTTTTTATATTTTTATTGGCGGCTTCTACAACACCATTGGCCTTTGGGCGATATGGAGTAGAATTTTGATGTGCGATCTTAAACTGTTGACATACTTCTTGCATCAAATGACTATTGAGATTGGCAGCATTGTCTGTAATGATCATCTTTGGAATTCCAAATCTACAAATGATATTGGCATGAACAAAGTCTACCACATCCTTCTTTGTCACCGACTTGAAAGTTACTGCTTCTACCCACTTTGTAAAGTAGTCAATGGCTACCAAAATGAATCTATGTCCATTTGATGCCTTCGGCTCAATCGGTCCAATCACATCCATTCCCCAAGCCACGAACGGGCATGGAGCGGCCATTGCATGCAACTTAACAGGAGGAGAACGTATCAGATCGCCGTGCACCTGACATTGATGACACTTTCAAACAAATTGAATAGAATCCCTCTCCATAGTAAGCCAGTTATAACCTGCTCGAAGAATCTTCTTTGACAAGACATGCCCGTTCATATGCGACCCGCATACTCCAGAGTGTATTTCAACCATGATTTCCGAGGCTTCTCTTACATCTACACACCTCAAAAGTCACATATCTGGGATTCTCTTATATAAGATTCCCCCACTTAAGAAAAATCCATTAACCAAACGCCTAATAGTCCTCTTTTGATTATTGGTGGCATATGCTGGGTATTCTCCTGACTGAATGTACCGCTTGATATCCAAGAACCAGGGTTCTCCATCGAGCTCTTCTTCAACCGCATTATAGTAAGCATGCTGATCACCACTCTGTATATGCACTGGATCGATGTAAGCTTTATCAGGATGTTGGAGCATTGAAGACAGAGTGGCTAAAGCATCAGCAATTTCATTATGAATCCTTGGAATATGCCTAAATTTTACTAACATAAAACGTTGACATAGCTCCTGCAAGCATTGTCGATACGGGATGAGCTTCAATTCTTGCGTCTCCCAATCGCCTTGAATTTGATGGACGAGCAAATCCAAATCTCCCAACACCAATAATTCTTGGACTCCTATATCAACAGCTAACCTCAAACCAAGAATGCAGGCTTTATACTCTGCCATATTGTTAGTACAGTAGAATCGAAGTTGTGCTGTTACCGGGAAATGTTGTCCCGATTCAGAGATAAGAACCGCACCTATTCTGATTCCTTTCATATTAACAACTCCATCGAAGAACAACTTCCAACCTGGAACAGCATATATAACGACTTCATCGACACATGACACTTCTTCGTCAGGAAAATATGTCTTCAATGGCTCGTACTCTTCATCGATGGGATTCTCAGCAAGATGATCTTCCAAGGCTTGGGCTTTCATGGCGGTTCGAGTCACATATACAATGTCAAACTCGGTAAGTAATATTTTCCACTTTGCCAATCGACCTGTCGGCATAGGCTTCTGAAAGATATACTTCAAAGGATACATGCGGGAGATGAGATAAGTAGTATAGGATGAGAGATAGTTCTTCAACTTCTGTGCTACCCAAGTCAGGGCACAACACGTCCTTTCAAGAAGAGTATACCTGGCCTCATATGCGGTGAACTTCTTGCTAAGATAATAAATAGCTTGTTCCATTTTGCCTGTGACATCATGTTGACCCAGGACACAACCGAAAGAATTGTCCATGACTAATAAATATAAGATCAAAGGCCAACCAGGCTCCGGGGGTACCAGCACGGGAGTATTTGAAAAATATCTTTTGATTCGATCGAACACTTCCTAACATTCTTCAGTCCATTTTACCGCAGCACTCTTTTTCAGCAACTTGAATATGGGCTCACAAGTGGTTGTGAGTTGAGCAATAAACCTGCTAATGTAGTTCAGTCTACTAAGCAAACTCATCACCTCCGTCCTATTCTTGGGCGAGGGAAAATACTGAATGACTTTGATTTTTTAGGGATCCAATTCAATTCCCCGACGGCTGACTACAAACCCCAACAGCTTTCCAGAAGAAACTCCAAATGCACTTGTTGCCGGGTTGAGTTTGAGATTATACCTGCGAAGCCTTTCAAAGAACTTTCTTAAATCTTTAACATGGTCGGCCAGACTTTTTGACTTAATAATCACATCATCCACGTATACCTCAATCTCCTTATGCATCATATCATGAAACATAGTGGTCATGGCTCTCATGAATGTTGCTTCCGCATTCTTCAAACCGAACGGCATCACTCGATAACAATAGGTCCCCCATGGTGTGATAAAAGATGTCTTCTCTGCGTCTTCATCATCCATAATGATCTGGTGATATCCAGCATAGCAATCCACAAAAGAGGCAACCTCATATTTAGCACAGTTGTCTAACAAAATATGGATGTTGGGCAGTGGAAAATCATCTTTCGGACTTGCTCTGTTCAAATCACGGTAATCAACACACACTCGAATTTTACCATCTTTCTTTGGTACGGGAACAACATTGGATAACCACATGGGATAACGAGCCACTCGAATTACTTTGGCTTTAAGTTGTTTCATGATTTCCTCTTTGATTTTAATACTTACATCAGTTTTGAACTTCCTCAACTTCTGTTTGACAGGAGGGAATGCGGGATCAGTTGGTAATTTGTGAGCCACAAATTCAGTGCTTAAACCAGGCATATCATCATAAGACCATACAAAAACATCCTTATAATCAATTAATGCTTGAATCATTCTATCTTTTAGCTGTGGCAAAGCATGTACACTGATTTTAGTTTCCCTAACATTTTCTTGATCCCCTAGATTTATTGGCTCAGTCTCATTCAAATTAGGATTCGGTTTGTCTTCAAACTGTTCCAACGCTTTGCTTATTTCCTCTAGTGCTTCTTCTTCATCATATTCCCCATCCTGCTTTATTACATCTTGATTAGTTTGGATTTTACCTCCAAATACGCTAGATCCACCTTGAATCGCTTGTGTGGTGGCTTTTAATGCGGCAAAACTCACTATTCGGCCGGTCTTAATTCCGTCCTCTATCATCTCCCCCATTTTAAGGACTTCCATAAAAGACTTTCCCATTGCTGGAAGTAAATATTGAAAATAGGTCTCATCCTGCGCCTGAATGAAAACTTCTACCAACTTACTTTCTTTCATTGGAGGCTTTACCCTGGCGGCCTGTTCACACCACCTTATCGCGTATTCCCTAAAACCTTCAGTGCTCTTTTTCTTCATGTTGACCAAGGATTTTTCATTCGGAATCAGGTTGATGTTATACTGAAAATGTTGAACAAATTCAGAAGCCAAATCATCCCAGCTGTTCCATTTATCGATATCTCGATCGATAAACTATTCTGAGGCTAGATCTGAAAGACTCTCGCCAAAGAAATCCATGAGCAGTTCTTCCTTTCCTCCTGCAGCCCTATACTGGTTGCAATAGCGTCTCAAGTGTGCCACGGGGTCACCGTGTCCTGCATACTTCTTGAACTTTAGCATTTTAAAACCGAGGGGAAGGTTGATGTCTGGGAACATGCACAGATCTTTATAAGAAACACTCTTATAACCTCTGATTCCCTGGAAATTTCTCATGGCCTGTTCTAAACTTTTCAACTTCCGCGCTATGACTTCCTGTTCCTCTGTTGCGACAGGTTTCTCTGAATCAAATGGAAATGCAGGTGGCTGAGTGTACCCATACGGGTCATTCATTCTCAAAGTCGGCTCCGGGGCATAATACTGACTATCTGGAACCTTCAATACTAGCTCACTGGAAGACCGAGGAAGCCCCATTGTCGGACGCACAACATATGCGGGAGCTCCAGGTGGTGGCGGAGCAACGAATACCGGTGTGATCGGTGGCGCCGGCTGAGCAGCGGGTCTTGATTGGGGAGCTGCCAAGGGTACACCAGAACTGCCAGGATAATAATGTCGTGGAGTGAATCCTAGCGCGTGCTCAGGTGACTCAGTAGGAGCAGAGAATTGCGCCTGAGAGACCGGTGGGCAATTAGAGATATTCCCAAGACCTTCAGGGAGCGGAGGAGGAGGCATTCCGCTGGCCCATGCCCGGTGCAAATCTATCAATTGTTGTCTGAGCCTTACTACCTCATCATTGTGTTCTGAACTTTCTTCTCTGTGATCCAGATCCGGGTCAATGAGCGAATTTTCAATCTCCCTGCTAGCCATGGCGAGCTTTGCTTTGGATCTAGTTAAGTATGGGTGACTAGCCAGAGTGCTGCAAACCTACCACTATTATCTGAAAGAACATGCTCATCAAAGACGACATCCGTTAGGATTAGGGCACACAACAAGCATGGGAATCACATTGGTAAAATTGTCCTAAATTCATGTTCATTTCTACCAGCTTTTGAGGGTAGCGAGGTCATTTCAACATCATCCCAATTTTTATCTACACTCTCTCTTTTTTTATATATTTTTATATATATATTTTTTAGTTTATTTTTTTTGTATCCATCTCTATTCTTTCCACTTCTCTCGTTATCTACCTTTATTTTATTATTCTTAATGGCTTTTGTTTTTTTCTTTAAAAGAGGAAAAATAATGAAAAACAACGAAACAAAATGATTAGATCGAACCCAAAAGGAGGTTGCCTACGTATCATGTTGTACATGAATCAGATCTTGCGTAGTTCGGGCGGCTTATGCATAAACATCACACAATTGAAGGTTTTTTTTCACGAGAAACGAAAACAAGTAAACAAAAGAAAGACGTAACATCCTAACATTTCGATGAAAGACAGCAAAACATACAACGAATCTGGGACCACTTTAAAACTAAACAACAAATACAAAAAAACATTCTAAACCCCTAACGACATGCGTGCAATAAAGACCCAAATATCAAAAACAACTTGACTCCGACTTAACACAGACACCAACCTACAATGACAGAAACATAAAAGACTCAAAACCACATAAATATAAGACATGCTCTTTCAAACTGGTTCTCTGCGTGACGTCCCTGGCTGAGATGAACCCATCTGTGAAGTCCCCACTTTTCCCCTCAGACTTTTCAAGATATCCTGCAACAACGTTTTGATACCCGGGAACAAATTTCTCACCTGTATCCCTGCCTCTTGGAGAGTACACCCGCAAAGGTTTCTCTGACACCCATCCACAGTTGTGATCAAACGTGACAACTGAACTCTCAAAAACTCCAACTTGGCACCCGGATCTTCCTGCTCATCATCCTCTACCATGATTGCTTCTCGTATTCGCCCTCTAAGTTGGGCTGGTAAGGGTCTACTAATGCCACGGGGAAGAGATTGTAGCCAGATTTCATAGTTTTGAGTGCATCCTGGATTTTCCTCGAGAGTATCGACACCTAGCTTTATCGCGTTATTCCATAATTGCTCATATTTGCTTTCCCCCACGGCTTAGTCTTTAAAGTACTCTACTTCCTTTAGAAGGTCCATTATTGAGGGGACGTCTTGCATCCTACCCAACTGACACATCACCCTTCTTGGACTGTAAGGCCTAGTGCAGTTAAGTCCTATCAAAACTAGAAAAAGTTGCATTTGAGATCCAATCAAGATTTTCTTAGGACGAAACCACATATAGCACCAAAGAATGTTGTTCGGAGTTCTTGATTCGAGAAATTCGATCCAAGAATTGACTCCAATAGGAAAAGAAAATTTGTCAAAACGCATTCTTTCTTGCATGGCTTACACTCGATCATTCAGACAACGGTCGATCACATCTGCTCTAATCAAAGAAGGCGTATGCAAGTGCTCCATCATCCACAACTGCAATATCAGATTACTCCCCTCAAAAAATTGTACCCCCCCATTTACTTCAGTTAAAGCCTTATATATTTTTGTTAAGATCATTGGTACAATGGTGACCTCATCTTTTTTCTTGAATAAAGCTATTACCACTGATTGTAGACGAGTATTGATACACCTCTCATCTAACGGGAACACTAATATACCCAACAAAGCCAGACAGAAAACCGCAAGATGACGTTGTTCCCAGAATTTTTTGGTAGTACAGAATTCATCCCAAAAGCAGTCGAAACCCTCTAAGGACCCAAATCTAGCAAACAAATAGTCCAAGGAAATCCAAGATTGTTTGAGACATCCCAGATGCTTGTTATCTTTTATCCACAGAGTCGAAAGAATTTCTTACGAGTATGATTGCGGGCCAAAATCATCTGCTGACCCATGTAAGTCAACCGAAACAAATGAGATACTTCTTCCAGGGTAGGAGTCAATTCACAACTTCCGAACCTAAACACCAAATTATTTGGATCCCAGAAAGTCAACGCAGCTTCTATTAGATCCGGACGAGGCGTGAGATCCATGAGTGTTACAAGATTGCCTAACACTTTCCTCACTTTGTGCTTTTCAGAGTAATTGAACGTGCCCCACCACTTGATCAACTTTTTGGGTACCTTGACAACCATAAGGACTTTAGACTTTGTGGACAGATCCATCCTGTAGTAGCAGATAAGAAATTATCTCAAAAATTTGATAAGAGCAAAAGGTTCACAACCAATGGGAATTTGATGCGGACATACGTCGATGGGACAGACCACTTCATGACTCCCAATCGCCGAACAGTAACGCTGAATAAAATCAGCCTACTTGGCTAACAACTTTAGGTTATGGGGTAAAAGACCTAGCCTAATACTAAGACGAAGGCCAAAATAAAGGTTACCGGACCCACCGAGGGTTGCCTATGTATCCCGCCCCGAGGGACGGGAATCAGGTATGCGTAGTTCGTCCAGATTGGACACTTAACGATTAACTAATAAATTGACCCTAACTTAAGAGACAACCAAAAACAAACGAGTGAAAACTTTTTGGATTTTCAACTAGACATTTCAACTAAGACTGACACCACCAATTATACAAAAATCTTTTTGGTATTTTGTTTTTGACAAATAAGTAGAAAAGGCAAACAAAACCCTCTTTTTTCATTTTTTTTTGTTGAACTTACGGTACTTTGAGAAGATAAATGCAAAACGTAAAAAATCTTTTTGAGTTTTGGATCGTGAAGAACAAAAGCCATAAAGAACTCAAAAATAAACTACGACACTCCTTTTGATTCATTCTTTTCGACTCACTTTTTTTTTTCTTTTTTTTTTTCACACTTTACTTCTAACACATGTTTTCCCCAAATCGGTCCGTCAAATGACCACGTTACTCTTAAAGATGCAACATTTAGCATGTAGGGATGCTTTAAAGGTGAGTCTCCTACAAAGGACCGTGTGGGCCCCGCTAGGTCTCAATATGATGCACATAAGAATGACCTAAAGGCTGACCTACGTTGTGGTTTACTAACAAGGCCGTTCGGGGGAGCATATGGTCGATAGCGGCTGCTTTGCTTTCCACCTACTCCATACATCCAACGGCTCCCCCACTAAAATAAAGGTGACTCAACTAGAGTTCGTGCGCACGACGTGCGCTCCGAGACTTGTTGCAGAAAGAAGGCCGGGGGATGGACTCATGATGACAGAGATAAAGTGGTAACACATAGGATAAATACTATAAACAAAGAGCACGGAAACGCACAAAAGTGAAAACAATAACACAAACAATAATCACAAACAATGCTTATACACTCGTAATGCCAAACAAAGCCGATATGACTCAAAAATAAGCTCGAATTCTAAAATAGTCCCCAGCAGAGTCGCCAGAGCTGTCACACCCCTTTTTTACGTACTCCAAAAGATTATGTTTAAGTGCGAAAGGGTTTTATTATTTAAGTTACAAGAAATGAAAATTTGTTTCGGAAAAGGATATTT
The DNA here is from genome assembly GCA_030864215.1 of Capsicum pubescens. NCBI lineage: Eukaryota > Viridiplantae > Streptophyta > Magnoliopsida > Solanales > Solanaceae > Capsicum > Capsicum pubescens. Next base: position 304,277,901 of record CM061549.1, on the reverse strand, counting down.
ACATTTTTTTATTCAGAGTCGCCACTTGGCATAATCTGGTGTGCCAAGTCAACATTGGAAAATCCTTTTCAAAACCATTTGACTCTTTAAACTGGTTTGCGAATAGAGACTCCAGCAAAGGAATTCTTTTGACCGAGGGGAAGGTGTTAGGCACCCCTCGATCCCGTGGTTCAACCACGGTCGCCTGGTAGAGTTTATCAACTATTTTGGCATTACGAAATGTATAAACCACACAAAAGCACGCAAAATAATCAAACAATAAACAAAACAAAACAAAATGTAAAGTCCAGTCCAATTATTACAACCCGAAATAAAAATACTGAAATAACCTACACTAGTCCTAAACTATGCTTTACCCGATGTCTCGGGCCTTGATCACGAGCATCCTTTGCGTACAAAATTCTTCGGGGCATTCCCCGGTGAGAAAATACAAATTTCCTCGGGGCATTCCCCGGTTAAATAAGTACAATTTAAACTTTTCGTGCAATAAAGTAGAAAGTACCATTCATGCACATATTCAAACACTCCAACAAATTGCAATTACTAAATTTGCCTACCCGGCCTACGTTTGCCTACGCTTTTGCCATTCGTATCATGATACTACTGCATTTCAACCATATTTATATTCAAACCAAATTAAACAAAATGTCTTTAATCAATCCAAAATTCCCCATTTTTTATCAAATTCTCAATTCCGCCCCAATTTCATTTTAATACTAAATTTTCACAATTCACCATTTCTATTTCAACGACCCACAATCACTTTTCAACGAAATTAAACAATGATTCAATATCAAAATAACAACCTATCACCAATCAAGACAACATACATTCATCACCAACAAGTATCAAACAACACCCGAAGCTTAATCCAAACACCAAAGCATAGTAAACAATAAAATAGAACTGGAAAAGAGTAGAATTGAACCTCGATTGAAGCTTTTATTGTGCCAAAATATGTGATCAAAAGACAAAGTCGGATCCAAAAACTCTCGATTTGAACCTCGGATCGCACCTCAATAACGAACTCGGTTTAATCACCACATCAGACCAAATATTGTAATAATGAAAACCCACAAATGATTTCACCGGAACCAAGTTTAAATGACCACTTAGCCTAGTTTAGAAAGAACAACGGCAAAATCCAGTCCAAAAATATCAATTGACCAAGAACAGAATGCAAAAAAAAACCCGCGCCCGACCCGATTCAAGCAGAACCGAAACTGAAATTGTAAAAAATCGAGAAGACCCATACACGAAATCTCGTTGAAACCAACTCGAATCTCACTGGAATCGATGGAAAATAGGTCGGGTGTTATTGTGGGACGATGGTTTTACTATTTCCGGAGAGAAAACAGACGGAAAATCCTGAGACGGGTTTTCGAAGAACTCGTCATTTTCCGGTGGGTGAGGCGGCGGTTGGTGGTTTTTGCTACCTTCTCTGGCGGCGATCGACGGTTATCACCAGAGATGGGAGAGCGGAGCGGGAGCCCGTGTTGTCTTAATGGATGTTGACCGGTGGACGGTTGACGGCAAGGGACGAAGGAGAGATCGAGGGGAGAGAGGAGGAAGATGCGGTGGCCGCATCACTGGCCGGCCGACGGTGTTCGCCTGTGGTGGTGACTGTTGCTGTCTGGCGGTGCCGGTGACAGAGATATGGTGATATTTTTTATTGTTTTAGAGAGAGGGTCGAGAGAGGGAGAGAGGGGGATGATGTTTTGTATATGCCTGAGGTCCTTCCTCCTCTTCCTCCATTGGTGCGTATGGTACTCTGTGTATATAGGCTGTGAGGGTGGGTATTGGGGTAGGGTAGGTGGGGTAGGGTATGGGGTAGTGATGTGTTATCCAAAATTGATAGGAGGGGTGGTTAATTTTTATACAAAAGAATAATTGGGGATTAGGTTTGTTAGTGGGTTTGTTATTTTTTTATTTTTATGGGATATAATCATACAGGTGAGGGCACGTGGTAATACAGGGATAAAAATGTGTAACTTGGGTCTTCGGGAGGGACAGAATTAAGTATCTACAGTCTACGTCTAGTGCTCGGGCTTTAAACAAAGGCGGAAGTTCCTTCAAAATATTTTCGAAAGATTAAGCATTAATAAGTTATATGAACATACATTAGACCTAACTCAAAACATTTTTCGAAAGGGTAACTTCTCAAAAACTATATTTACAGAACTAACATTTCTTATTAACCATTTGTTGTGCTCTAAAATCTTCTTTTGACATGTCAAGAGAATTCAACAATTTAACTAAGATAAGGTGGGAATTTTTAGGAAGGAGTAAGAATTTTTTTAAAAGAAAATTGAACTATTTAAAGTAAAAAAAAAAAGACTTTATATATATAAATAGTTTAATTTTTAAGCGACCATTAAAATTTTATAATAATAAGAACCTGAATCTGGTATCTTTTGTTGTCAAACCAAATTTTGACTTGTGTTATGTCAAGCCCTAGCTCCCCACTCAGCTGCTCTATTACATCATTTTCTGAATCTGGCATCTTGCTGAACATTCTGATCAGAAAACAAAAATTATAATGATATTAAAACAATTGATAAAAAAACAAAAGAGTAACAAAACAAAGAGGAAAATTAATAAATGACAAGAAAGGAAAACCATGAGAGATATGAACATCTTTTGTCATTAGACAATAAAAAAACGCCGCTAATCCTATTTGGATTAAAGAATTCTTCTTAATTATCATTAATAAATTCATATAGTTACTTTTTAAAAAAATTTATAATAAGATAAGAAATTATCCTCTTTCATGATTTACATAATTATATCAACCTTTTTCTTTTACTTTATTCAAAATTAGTGAAGTGAGAAATATGCTTTTATTTTTAGTCATGTTAAAAACTAAAATCTGAACAAATCATAAACATCACAAATCAATAAAGTTGCATACTTGATAAATTCGAAATCAAAACTAAAATGAGAACATTTTTAAAAATGAAAAATGAAAAAATAATTTAGCAACACGAGGTAAGACATATATCTTAAAGTTATAGATCTCACTATCCAAAAAAGAATTTTCAACGGAGGTTCAATCAGAATGTCATCGAAATTTTTTTGACAAGTCAAACTCCCATTCTAAATAATGAGATGCACAAAAAGCTACAAAAGATACCGTAAAGAACATCACAAATGAGTAAAAATCTAAAAAAAAATTAAAAAGGAAACAAAATTATTTATTTAACAAACTCACTCTTCAAGTTTTTCGATCACTTGTTCAAATGAATATCGACATATTAATTTTTCATTCTCTTGATCAGAATTTGGCCCAACATTTTCATCATCTTGAGAAGCCATGAATGATCGAAAAATGAAATGAGAGAAGATAAAAATATGACGGACAAATAAAGAATTCTTATTATAGAAAATATATATAGGAAAAAAGTTTGACCCGTTTTAGATTTATTAAATATCTCACATGAAAAATATTTGACAATTCATGAATTTTTGTTAACAAATATTTAGTGTGAAATTATGTAGTTTAACTACTCATTAATACCACCACGAAAAGTCAAACATTTTAATAAAAAATTATTTCACAGATAATATTTAATTTAATTAAAATAAAGATGAGGTGCTTAATTTACTTAATGCAATTTTTGGTTATTGCATCTAAATTTGACTACACTTTTGTAGTCTAGTCAATTTTCTTTTCTTTTTTCAAATTATTTTATAAGAGTTAAAGGATTAAAAAATATACTTAAACTATTTCAATTTTGGAGTTTCATATAACAAAATTATTGGGGGTGTAAGGATAAAAAATATACTTAAAACTATTTCAATTTTTTAGTTTCATATAACAAAATTATTGGGATTTGGGGGGAGTGAATTCTTCTCATCTGCGCCCCCCACCCAACCCCACCCCACCCCACCCAAACCAACACATACACACACCTCCTCAATCTTGATAGTTAGAAATATGAATAAATTGTCACGTTAAAAATAAAATTGAGATTAAAATAATTTTTTTGTAAAAATATTTTTAAGTTGTGAACGAGTAGACACATATTTTACAACAAAATTAGTTTTCATCACTACATACAGTACCATGAAAATATATTGATAACAAAAATTTAGTTTCAAGATTTTGATCAACATTCAAGATAGTTAAAAGAGTAACTGAAGTTTATTTCTAAGAGGGAAAGAAAAAAAAATCCCAAATAGTACATGCATGTTAGTAGTTAATTAAAAATATATATATAATCGTGACATCCGAATCGATTTTTGAGAATCTCGACTAATTTTATAAAATATTCATCACCTCGCACTAGCAACATGCATCAGATAGTTTTATACATCAAAATTAGGATAGTATAGATGGGAGGAAATCACCTAGTGTCTTAATTTTTTAATTTTTCTTTTCTAGCAAAAAAAACACAAAACACACATACACTAGGTGATTTTTTATTATGTGTCTATGTATTAGTGAACAAAGTAACTAAGTATTAATTATAATATAGTGAGAGAGATAACTCGTGAATTAGTCCAGATATATTTAAGTTAAGTCGAACACCACAATTATTAAAAGAAGAAAATGAGAAGAGAACAATTAAAGAGAAAGCGTAAATATAGAATGAAACATGCAAGAAAATCACATAAACCATGAAAAAGTTTTTCATTGTCAATTATTTCTATTTTTCAAAGTGAAACTTCAATAATAATAAGAACAAAAAAGACGTTGGTTGAAATTACGTATAACTCTAAGAGGGGTGAATTTATGTAGTTTTCAATTACGCCAATTAAAAGGTAATTCTATGTACAAACATAAATTGATGACATTTTAAAATGAAAAACACACACTCACACACTAATATATATATATATATATATATATATATAATTGATAACATTTTGCATGTCTTGTAGGATTTGTTCTTGCTCAGGATTATAGCAATTAGCACAAATCCTATTGTTAAACTCTGAATGCATTTGAAAAATCTCAGCATGCAATCTTTCATTTTCCAAACGAAGAATCTCACGTTCTTCCATATCCCTTTGGACCTGAAATTTGTGTAATGATATATTCAAAGATATATTTGACCTTTATATATAAATAGTTTAATTATTAAGCAACCATCAAAATATTATAATAAGAACCTGGATGTCGCATCTTTTGTTGTCAAACCAAATTTTGATTTGCGTAGGGTCAAGCTCGAGCTCATCACTCAGTTGCTCTATCACATGATCTTCTGGAACTGACATCTTACGAAATATCCTGGTCAGAAAACAAAAATTATAATGCTGAAAAATGAATTAAAAAACCCCTAAAAAGTAACAAAACAAAGAGGAAAATTAATAAATGACAAGAAAGGAAAATCGAGAGAGATATGAACATCTTCTGTCATTAGACAAGAAAAATACGTTGCTAATCCTATTTGAACATCTTCTGAACATCTTTTGTTAATTGCTTGTTCATATGAATATCGATATATTGATTTCTCATTCTCTTGATCCGAATTTGGCACAAGATTTTCATCATCTTGAGAAGCCATGAATGATCAAAAAATGAAATGAGAGAGAAGATAAAAAAGTGACGGACGAATAAAGAATTCATAATGAAGAACATATATATAGAAAAATAATTTGACAAATTTCTGAGTTATGAAATATTTCAAGTAAAAAATATTTGATGATTCATGAATTATTGTTAAACATTTAATTATTGAGATTATCTAATCTAACTACTCATTAATACTATTAGGAAAAGTTAGATATTATTTTAAGATTTATGTCATAGATAAAAGAAAGTTTAATTAAAATAAAGCTAAAGTGCTTAATCAGTTTAATGCAATCTGACTGCACTTTTCTCATATTTTGGTCAATCTTTTTTTCTTTTTTTCACATTTTCTGCTAGAGTGAAGGCTTTAAAACACAATTAAACTTTTTCAGTTTTCGAGTTTCTTATTGAATTAAGTGTAAATTTCCTCCTACATGAATTATTATCATATAACTAGTGAAATACATCTAGACGTTGATTAGACCAAATATTTGTCTACAAATGCTTCTAGGTACTTTTGGACATAAAATATATGTCCATTAACATATGTAACGAGTTTATTAGCTAACACATTATCTTTTCTTTTTTAAAATATTTTCTGATTGATTCTTTAAGACCTTAGTCTCTCCCTTTCAAGTTAGAGATATTAACACCACGGCTGCGATGAGACTATAACTAAGAAGGTGGAGAAGAAAATATTGATTATCAGGATAAAAAATAAACTAATTTGTAGCGTGATAATTTTTTGCCTTTAACATAATTTTTTAACCTAATATTAATTTATTTAAGTTTTTTTCAGTAGTTCTTTTTCCACATAGAATGCTCCATGACAAAATTCTTAAACAAAAGAGATAGTTCACATGAACTATTAGATGATTGTTCAGATAACAAATTTACATTTTTAATAATTTGAATATGAAACTCAAAAATTGAAATAATTTAAATATATTTTAGACTTTTAACTCTTTTTATAAAAGCTAACAACTGGAGTTTATTAAACATTTGACAAAGATTAGAAATACTGTATACATTACCATCAAAATATATTAATAAAAAAACTTGTTTCAAGATTTTGATCAACATTCAAGATAGTTAAAAGAGTAACTAAAGTCTATTGCTAAAAGGGAAAGAAAAAAAAATCCAAATTGTACATGCATGTCAACAGTTTAATTAAAATAACAAGAGCTTAGATTTTTTTATTTTTTTTTTATAATTGTGGTATTCGGGCCAACTTTTTTGTATCTCGACTAATTTTATGAAACACCCACCACCTTTTAATAGCAACATGTATCAGATAACTCTATTAACCAAGATTAGGATAGTATAGGTGGAAAAAATTCACTTAGTGTTTTGATGTTTCAATTTTTCTTTCCTAGCAAAAAAATCACAAAACACACACACTAGGTGATTTCTTATTGTGTGTCTAAATTTTAGTGGACAGAGTTACCAAGTCGTATTTATTATTATAAGATAACTTGTGAATTAGTTCAGGAGTATTCAAGTTGATCCGAACACCATAATCAGCCAGTGATTTGCCAACTTGGGTTTCAGTTGCTGATGCGTTTAATTATTCTAACAACAAGAATGTTTTGTCAAAAAAACTATAATTATCTACGAAGTTCATCGTTAATTGCTCGTATCTAATATAATCTTTTGTAATATAAAACTTCTATAACTATCTCTACCCTTAATTGAGGATATGTATAATCAACTATATAAGCTAGCTAGTCTTTAAAAAATTGTTTGATTCTATACGAAATTTGAAAAAAGAAGGAATGTTTTGAATTGCGATCTTCATCAAATCATATATATCCGTGTGACTATAAATCATCTCATTGTATTTGCTCTTATTCTATAGATCACGATGAAAACTCTAACAGAGATTTTTAGTGGGGGAGGATTAACCATGTGGACAAGGTGCTTGATGAAACTTCCAAAGAAATAAACCCGATTTAATGAAGCGCATATCAAGCTAGTGGCACAATCAAAATTTTCATCGACGCAATGTTATAAAGAAATAAATTCACTAAGAAACTAATTCAGACATCCATCGCATCTTACTACTGTTTCAAACTTCCTATGATATGTATGTCGATCGTACCACTACCTCACAGAGGTACAAAGATTATTTTTGATAAGATCCTTAACTCAAAAATAAAGAGTCTAGAGAAGTATATATAAAAAATGAAATAACTGAAAATACTATAGACAACTGGACAAATCACCCTAAACATTATTCAGTGTTGTCACTAATAAATTTTTATTATGTTCATTTTATTGAAGCATCAAAATCTATCTTTGCCGTTATGGAATATCTAGGTTTCGAAGAGGTTGACTTAGGTATACAGGGTAGGGATCAATGTCAAACTTCCAACCATCTTAAGATTCTTTTTGTATTTAATATCTTTGTCATGAAATTGTAACTGACATCAACAAATAACTATTTAGGGAAACAACAAGAAGCTCCCATCAACTTTAAGAAAAGTCTACTATTTTGTTATTTATAACACCAACTCTATCAGATATATCGACTACAATATACATAACTCCGACTCAATAAGAGCAACAAAATATGTCGTGTATTCCCACAAAATAGATCTAGGGTGGGTAGAGTGTACGGAGTCCGCATCACTACTTCAGAAGTGAGTAAAAAGACCGTTTTCGATAAACCCTCGACTCAAGACATAAGTTAAACTCTGATTAGATTTTAAATTTTATATAGTATCAGTGTGTAATGATCTTAATCATATCCAATTAACTAGATGTTAGAGACAATTCTAAAACTATGAGTAGTAGAAGAATATATAAAAAGTTAGTTGTAACTTCTTTTTTGGGTTAAATGAAGGCAAATAAAAACTAGAAATTTGGTAATGTCAACATAACATAAATATATGAAAAAAAAGTAACATACTTATGCATCTGATAATTAAAATCCAAAAGTAACATAGTTATGCATATAATAATTAAAATCCTTGTTCTACATAGTTGCAACATTAAACTTGAGAGAATACTAAAAAACCTAGTTAAATATCACTCAATCCTCTTAACATTTACTTTTCGATCTTTAAATAGCCTTCAAATAATTCCAATTCAATCTTGAAAAATTACGAGATCGAACATCATCCCAATCTGAGCTCCAAATCTGGGCCATTTGGATCATCATTACATTCCAATCGGAGCTCCAAATCTATGCCATTCGGATCATTGTCGCTGTCATCAGGGTCTTCCTCAAAATGAGCAACCATATTGGACATCCTCGTAATCTATTAGAAGAGGGAGAAGGAAAAAGTATGTGAGTGATTGTATGTTAAAAATAATATTTATTAACCATATTAATATATAAGTGCATATCTATTCCTCCAGAAGTAGTTCATTTTCTAAGGTTTCAATATGAATGCATAAATATTTTTAAAGAGTCCGAGCAACATATAATAAATTAATAGGAAATGAAAACAAACCTCTTCCGTTAATCTGCTATTCTCATTTTGCAAATCTTGTAGGATTTTTTGTTCTTGCTCAGCATTATTGCAATTAGCACAAATCCTTTCGTTCAACTCAGAATACAGTTGCAAACTCTCAGCATGCAATCTTTCATTTTTCAAACAAAGAATCTCATTTTCCTCCATATCCCTTTGGGCCTGAAATTCGTGTAATGATATATACAAAGATATATTTGACCTTTATATACATATAAATAGTTTAATTTTTAAGTGATCGTCAAAATTTTACAATAAAAACCTGGATGTGATATCTTTTGTTGTCAAACCAAATTTTGATTTGCGTAGGGTCAAGCTCTAGCTCGTCACTTAGTTTCTCTATTACATGATCTTCTGGATCTGGCATCTTACTAAACAATCTGGATAGAAAATAAAAATTATAATACAGAAAAATAATTGATAAAAGATAAAAAAAAGGAACAAAACAAAGAAGAAGATTAATAAATGACAAGAAAGAAAAATCGAGAGAGATATGAACATTTTCTGTTATTAGACAATAAAAATATGTCGCTAGATTTATTTGGATTAAAAAATTCTCTTTAATTTGTACCTTTAAGAAAGACATAATTACTTTCATCTTTTGTAGTGTATGGCAGTTTGAGCATTGATTTAAAAAATATAACAAGATAAGAAATTATTATTTTTCATGATTTACATAATTGTGTTAAACCACTTTGTTTTACTTTCTTTACAATTGGTGAAGTGAAACATTTGACAAGTCAAATTTCCATTCTAGTAGTGAAATGCACAAAAAGCTATGATAGACAATAGTAAAAAAACCTAGAGAACATGCAATTTTGTTATGTGACACACTAAAGAACATCATAAATAAGTAAAAACCTAAAAAAAATTAAAATATAAATAAAAGAGTCTAAAAAATATAATTTATCTAACAAACTCACTCTTCAAGCTTTTTAATTGCTTGTTCAAACTCATTCTCTTGATCAGAATTTGACCTAATATTTTCATCATTTTGAGAAGCCATGAATGATCGAAAAATGAAATGAGAGAGAAGATAAAAATGTGATGGACAAATAAAGAATTCTCAATGAAGAATATATATATAGAAAAAATTTGACCAATATCAGAGTTATTAAATCTCTCAAGTATAAAATATCTAATGATTCATGAATTCTTGTTAACAAATATTTAATTATTGAGATGATCTAATCTAACTATTCATCAATTCTATTGGGAAAAGTCAGATATTATTTTGAAATTTATGTCATAGATAAAAGTAAGTTTAATTTAAATAAAGTTGAAGTACTTAATCAGTTTAATGCAATTTGACTGCATTTTCCTGGTATTTTGATCAATTTTTTTTTCTTTTTTCATATTGTTTACTTGAGTGAAGGCTTAAAACCCACAATTAAACTATTTTAATTTTAAATTTTTTTATTGAATTATTGGGAGTGTAAGTTTCCTCCTATATGAATTATTACCTAATGATCGGTGAAATATATCTGGATCAAATATTTATCTACAAATGCTTCTAGGTACGTTGGGATATAAAATATATGTCCATTGACATATATAACGGGTTTATTAACTGACACATTATCTTTTATTTTTTAAAAAATATTTTCTAATTAATTCGTTGAGTCCTAAAACTCTCTCCTTTCAAGTCAGAGATATCAACACCTCGGCTGAGATGAGACTACAACTAAGAAGGTGGAGAAGAAAATATTGGTTATCGGGATAGAAAATAAATTAATTTATATGGTGATAATTTTTATTTTAACCTAATATTAATTTATAACTTTGTCACGGTGATTGTTTTCCACATGGAGTGCTACATGACAGAATTCTTAAACAAAAGAGAAAGTGTAATATGTAAGCAGTCATATATTATTGAAGTGTGTTTCACAACTATTAGATGATAGCCCAGGTAGCAAATTTACACTATATAATTCAGATATGAAACTCAAAAGTTGAAACAATTTATATATATTTTTTACTGTTAGCTCTTTTTATAAAAGCTAACAGCTAGAGTTTATTAAATATTTGACAAAAATTAGAAGTCCTCTCATCATACTAATTCTAAAATTATTATTTCATACTTGCCTCTTATCGTACTAATTCTAAAATTATTATTTCATACTTGTTGATTTTTTTCCCAATTTTTTTTAACAATTCTTCTCATCTGCTAACACCCCACCCCCCACCCCCCTCCGTCCATTTAGAAATGATGGATAAATTCTCACGTTAAAAATAAATTTGAGATTAGAATTACTCTTTTGAAAAAATATATGTGAGTTGTGAGCGAGTAGACACATATTTTACAATAAAATTAGTTTGCATCACTGTAGACAGAACCATCAAAATATATTAATAACAAAACTTTTTTCAAGATATTGATCAACATTCAAGATTGTTAAAAGAGTAATTGAATTCTATTCCTAAGGGCGGGGGGGGGGGGGAGAAAAAAAAAACCCACATATATATCAAAAAATTGTGGCATCCGAATCGATTTTTGTGCATCTCGATTAATTTTATGAAATATCCATCACCTCGCACTAGAAACATATAACAAATAATTTTATCCATCAAAACTAGAATAGTATAGATGGAAAAAAATCATCCAGTATTTTGATTTTTCAATTTTTCTTTTCTAGCAAATTAAAAAAACACAAAACACACACACACGAGGTGATTTCTTTTTATGTGTCTATGTATTAGTGGATAGAGTAACTAAGTATTTATTATGATATGGTGAGAGAGATAACTCGTGAATTAGTCCAAATATATTCAAGTTGATTCGAACATCACAATTGTAAAAAGAGGAAAAGGAGGAGAGAACAATTAATGAAAAAGAGCAAATATCGAATGAAACTAGCAAGAAAATCACACAAACCATGAAAAGGCTTTTCACTGTCAATTATTTCTGTTTTTCAAAGTGAAATTGTAATAATAATAAGAAGAACAAAAAAAGACGTTGGTTAAGATTATGTATAACTCTAAGAGGGTTGAATTTATATATATAGTTTTCAATTACGTCAGTTAAAAGGTAATTCTATGTACAAACATTAATTGATAACATTTTAAAATGGAAAACAATATATATATATATAGATATATATATATATATATATATATATATATATATATACACACACACACACACATTGTTTCAGACTAAAATTCTCTTTAACTATGGCCAAAGAAAGTAATGAAACAAAACATGTCAAAATATACAATATAAGGAAATCTTTTAATTAAAATTAGAAGTGCAGTCGAAACTTTGTGCAAACAATAATTGATAACGTTAAAGAAATGAAAAATTGTCTTCTATTAGTAGGTCAAAATATATTGATATATAGTGTACAAGGAAATGTTTACTTGGGTTTATTAATAACGAAGTGTTCAATTAATCATCAAGAACCAAATTTGTATACTCTTAGATTTATTGACTAGAGTATACATAACTTAAACTTTGATTGCATTTGAAAATCTATATATATCGTCGATGTATAAAGATATTAAACATATCCAAATTACTAGATGTTAGAGACAACTCTAATATGACTAGAAGAAGAACAAAAAATAAGTTGTAACCCCAACATAACATAAAGTAAATATATAAAGAAAAGTAACATAATTATGCATATGATAATTAAAATTCAAGTCTTACATAGTTGCAAGATTAACTTAAAAGAGAATACTAAAAAAACACTAGTTGAATACCACTAATTAACCCGTTTTTCATCCGCTTCCCAATCTTCAAATACCCTTTAAAACGTTTCAAACCTTCAATTCAGTCTTGAAAAATTGCCAGATTGAACATCATCCCAATCTGAGCTCCAAATCTGGGCCATTTGGATCATCGTTACATTCCAATCGGAGCTCCAAATCTATGTCATTCGAATCATCATTGTAATCATTAGCGATTTCCTCGATATGATCAATCATATTGAACATCATCGTAATCTGTTAAAACGAGAGGGAAGGAAAAAATATGTGAGTGATTGTATGTAGAAAATAACAATTATTAACCATATTAACTAGTGCATATCTGATTCTCCAAAAATAGTTCATTTTTTGAGGTTTCAACACAAATATACAAATATTTTTAAAGAATTCGTGTAACATATAGTTAATTAATAGGAAATGAAAGCTGACCTCATCTGTAAATGTAGCATTCTCGTTTTCATTTTGCATGTCTTGTAGGATTTGTTCTTGCTCAGGATTATAGCAATTAGCACAAATCCTATTGTTCAACTCTGAATGCATTTGCAAAATTTCAGCAAGCAATCTTTCATTTTCCAAACGAAGAATCCCACGTTCTTCCATATTCCTTTGGACCTGAAATTTGTGTAATGATATATTCAAAGATATATTTGACCTTTATATATAAATAGTTTAATTATCAAGCAACCATCAAAATTTTATAATAAGAACCTGGATGTCGCATCTTTTGTTGTCAAACCAAATTTTGATTTGCGTAGGGTCAAGCTCGAGCTCATCAATCAGTTGCTCTATCACATGATCTTCCCGAACTGACATCTTACGAAATATCCTGGTCAGAAAACAAAAATTATAATGCAGAAAAATGAATTAAAACCCCCCTAAAAAGTAACAAAACAAAGAGGAAAATTAATAAATGACAAGAAAGGAAAATCGAGAGAGATATGAACATCTTCTGTCATTAGACAAGAAAAATACGTTGCTAATCCTATTTGAATTAAAAAATTCTTGTTAATTACAAGAAAGACATAGTTGCTTCCATTTTTTATAGTGTATGACATGTTGAGCATCAATTAAGAAAATATAACAAGATAAGAAATCATTCTTTTTCATGATTTACGTAATTGTATTTAACCATTTTGTTTTACTTTCTTTATAAGTAGTGAAGTGAACCATGTAATTTTGTTATGTGACACACTAAAGAACATCATAAATAAGTAAAAATCTATAGAAATTTAAAAACATAAATAAAAGAACCGAAAAAATATAATTTATCTATCAAACTCACTCTTCAAGTTTGTTAATTGCTTGTTCATATGAATATCGATATATTGATTTCTCATTCTCTTAATCAGAATTTGGCACAAGAATTTCATCATCTTGAGAAGCCATGAATGATCAAAAAATGAAATGAGAGAGAAGATAAAATGTGACGGACGAATAAAGAATTCATAATGAAGAACATATATATAGAAAAATAATTTGACAAATTTCAGAGTTATTGAATATTTCACGTAAAAATTATTTGATGATTCATGAATTCTTGTTAAACATTTAATTATTGAGATTATCTAATCTAACTACTCATTAATACTATTAGGAAATGTTAGATATTATTTTAAGATTTATGTCATAGATAAAAGAAAGTTTAATTAAAATAAAGCTAAAATGCTTAATCAGTTTAATGCAATCTGACTCCACTTGCCTCATATTTTGGTCAATCTTTTTTTTTTTTCACATTTTCTGCTAGAGTGAAGGTTTTAAAACACAATTAAACTTTTTCAGTTTTCGAGTTTCTTATTGAATTAAATGTAAATTTCCTCCTACATTAATTATTATCATATAACTAGTGAAATACATCTAGACGTTGATTAGACCAAATATTTGTCTACAAATGCTTCTAGGTACTTTTGGACATAAAATATATGTCCACTGACATATGTAACGAGTTTATTAGCTAACACATTATCTTTTTTTTTTTAAAATATTTTCTGATTGATTCTTTAAGACCTTAGTCTCTCCCTTTCAAGTTAGAGATATTAACACCACGACTGCGATGAGACTATAACTGAGAAGGTGGAGAAGAAAATATTGATTATCAGGATAAAAAATAAACTAATTTGTAGCGTGATAATTTTTGCCTTTAACATAATTTTTTAACCTAATATTAATTTATTTAACTTTTTTTCAGTAGTTCTTTTTCCACATAGAATGCTCCATGACAAAATTCTTAAACAAAAGAGATAGTTCACATGAACTATTAGATGATAGTTCAGATAACAAATTTATATTTTTAATAATTTGAATATGAAACTCAAAAATTGAAATAATTTAAAAATATTTTGGACTTTTAACTCTTTTTATAAAAGCTAACAACTAGAGTTTATTAAACATTTGACAAAGATTAGAAATACTCTATACATTACCATCAAAATATATTAATAACAAAACTTGTTTCAAGATTTTGATCAACATTCAAGATAGTTAAAAGAGTAACTAAAGTCTATTGCTAAAAGGGAAAGAAAAAAAAAATCCAAATTGTACATGCATGTCAATAGTTTAATTAAAATAACAAGAGCTTAGATTTTTTTTTTTTATAATTGTGGTATTCGGGCCAACTTTTGTGTATCTCGACTAATTTTATGAAACACCCACCACCTTTTAATAGCAACATGTATCAGATAACTCTATTAACCAAGATTAGGATAGTATAGGTGGAAAAAAAAATCACTTAGTGTTTTGATGTTTCAATTTTTCTTTCCTAGCAAAAAAATCACAAAACACACACACTAGGTGATTTCTTATTGTGTGTCTAAATTTTAGTGGACAGAGTTACCAAGTAGTATTTATTATTATAAGATAACTTGTGAATTATTTCAGGAGTATTCAAGTTGATCCGAACACCATAATCAGCCAGTGATTTGCCAGCTTGGGTTTCAGTTGCTGATGCGTTTAATTATTCTAACAGCAGGAATGTTTTGTCAAAAAAACTATAATTAGCTACGAAGTTCATCGTTAATTGCTCGTATCTAACATAATCTTTTATAATATAAAACTTCTATAACTATCTCTACCCTTAATTGAGGATATGTATAATCAACTATATAAGCTAGCTAGTCTTTAAAAAATTGTTTGATTCTATACGAAATTTGAAAAAAGAAAGAATGTTTTGAATTGCGATCTTCATCAAATTATATATATCCGTGTGACTATAAATCATCTCATTGTATTTGCTTTTATTCTATAGATCACGATGAAAACTCTAACAGAGATTTTTAGTGGGGGATGATGAACCATGTGGACAAGGTGCTTGATGAAACTTCCAAAGAAATAAACCCGATTTAGTGAAGCGCATATCAATCTAGTGGCATAATCAAAATTTTCATCGACGCAATGTCATAAAGAAATAAATTCACTAAGAAACTAATTTAGACATCCATCAATCTTACTACTTGTTCAAACTTCCTATGATATGTATGTCGACCGTACCACTACCTCACAGAGGTACAAAGATTATTTTCGATAAGATCCTTAACTCAAAAATAAACAGTCCAGAGAAGTATATATAAAAAACAAAATAACTGAAAATACTATAGACAACTGGTCAAATCACCCTAAACATTATTCAGTGTTGGTTCTAATAAATTTTTATAATGTTCATTTTATTGAAGCATCAAAATCTATCTTTGCCGTTATGGAATATCTAGGTTTCGAAGAGGTTGACTTAGGTATACAAGGTAGGGATCAATGTCAAACTTCCAACCATCTTAAGATTCTTTTTGTATTTAATATCTTTGTCATTAAATTGTAACTGACATCAACAAATAACTATTTCGGGAAACAACAAGAAGCTCCCATCAACTTTAAGAAATGTCTACTATTTTGTTATTTATAACACCAACTCTTTTAGATATATCGACTACAATATACATAACTCTGACTCAATATGAGCAACAAAATATGTCGTGTATTCCCACAAAATAGATCTAGGGTGGGTAGAGTGTACGGAGTCCGCGTCACTACTTCAGAAGTGAGTAAAAAGACCGTTTTCAATAAACCCTTGACTCAAGACATAAGATAAACTCTGATTAGATTTTAAATTTTATAGATTATCAGTGTGTAATGATCTTAATCATATCCAATTAACTAGATGTTAGAGGCAATTCTAAAACTGCCTTCTTTACCTATACCTTATTAAACTATGAGTAGAAGAAGAATAAAAAGTTAGTAGTAACTTCGTTTTTGGGTTAAATGAAGGCAAATAAAAACTAGAAATTGGGTAATGCCAACATAACATAAATATATGAAAAAAGTAACAAACTTATGCATATGATAATTAAAATTCAAAAATAACATAGTTATGCATATAATAATTAAAATCCTTGTTCTACATAGTTGCAACATTAAACCTTAGAGAATATTAAAAAACCTTGTTCAATACCACTCAATCCTCTTATCATTCACTTTTCGATCTTTAAATACCCTTCAAATAATTCCAATTAAATCTTGAAAAATTACGAGATCGAACATCATCCCAATCTGGGCCATTTGGATCATCATTACATTCCAATCGGAGCTCCAAATCTATGCCATTCGGATCATTGTCGATGTCATCAGGGTCTTCCTCAAAATTAGCAACCATATTGGACATCCTCGTAATCTGTTAGAAGAGGGAGAAGGAAAAAGTATGTGAGTGATTGTATGTAAAAAATAATATTTATTAACCATATTAATATATAAGTGCATATCTATTCCTCCAGAAGTAGTTCATTTTTTAAGGTTTCAACATGAATGCATAAATATTTTTAAAGAGTCCGAGCAACATATAATTAATTAATTGGAAATGAAAACAAACCTCTTCCGTTAATCTACTATTCTCATTTTGCAAGTCTTGTAGGATTTTTTGTTCTTGCTCAGCTTTATTGTAATTAGCACAAATCCTTTCGTTCAACTCAGAATACAGTTGCAAACTCTCAGCATGCAATCTTTCATTTTCCTAACGTAGAATCTCATTTTCGTCCATATCCCTTTGGGCCTGAAATTCGTGTAATGATATATACAAAGATATATTTGACCTTTATATACATATAAATAGTTTAATTTTTAAGTGATCACCAAAATTTTATAATAAAAACCTGGCTGTGATATCTTTTGTTGTCAAACCAAATTTTGATTTGCGTAGGGTCAATCTCTAGCTCGTCACTTAGTTTCTCTATTACATGATCTTCTGGATCTGGCATCTTACTAAACATTCTGGATAGAAAATAAAAATTATAATACAGAAAAATAATTGATAAAAAATAATAAAAGGAACAAAACAAGGAAGAAGATTAACAAATGACAAGAAAGGAAACTCGAAAGAGATATGAACATTTT
Source organism: Capsicum pubescens (assembly GCA_030864215.1). NCBI lineage: Eukaryota > Viridiplantae > Streptophyta > Magnoliopsida > Solanales > Solanaceae > Capsicum > Capsicum pubescens. The sequence goes on along the minus strand of CM061549.1, from coordinate 304,259,829 downwards.
CTCTCATTAGACAATAAAAATATGTTGCTAGATTTATTTGGATTAAAAAAATCTTTTTAATTTGTACCTTTAAGAAGGACATAATTACTTTCATCTTTTGTAGTGTATGGCAGTTTGAGCATTGATTAAAAAAATATAACAAGATACGAAATTATCATTTTTCATGATTTACGTTATTGTGTTAAACCACTTTGTTTTACTTTCTTTACAATTGGTGAAGTGAAACATTTGACAAGTCAAATTTCCATTCTAGTAGTGAAATGCACAAAAAGCTATGATAGACATAGTAAAAAAACCTAGAGAACATGTAATTTTGTTATGTGACACACTAAAGAACATCATAAATAACTAAAAACCTAAAAAAAATTAAAAGATAAATAAAAGAGTCAAAAAAATATAATTTATCTAACAAACTCACCCTTCAAGCTTTTTAATTGCTTGTTCAAACTCATTCTCTTGATCAGAATTTGACCTAACGTTTTCATCATTTTGAGAAGCCATGAATTATCGAAAAATGAAATGAGAGAGAAGATAAAAATGTGATGGACAAATAAAGAATTCTCAATGAAGAATATATATATAGAAAAAATTTGACCAATATCAGAGTTATTAAATCTCTCAAGTAAAAAATATTTAATGATTCATGAATTCTTGTTAACAAATATTTAATTATTGAGATGATCTAATCTAACTATTCATCTATTCTATTGGGAAAAGTCAGATATTATTTTGAAATTTATGTCATAGATAAAAGTAAGTTTAATTTAAATAAAGCTGAAGTACTTAATCAGTTTAATGCAATTTGACTGCATTTTTCTGGTATTTTGATCAATCTTTTTTTCTTTTCTCATATTGTTTACTTGAGTGAAGGCTTAAAACCCACAATTAAACTATTTTAATTTTAAATTTTTTTATTGAATTATTGGGAGTGTAAGTTTCCTCCTATATGAATTATTACCTAATGATCGGTGAAATATATCTGGATCAAATATTTATCTACAAATGCTTCTAGGTACGTTTGGATATAAAATATATGTCCATTGACATATATAAGGGGTTTATTAACTGACACATTATCTTTTATTTTTTAAAAAATATTTTATAATTAATTCGTTAAGTCCTAAAACTCTCTCCTTTCAAGTCAGAGATATCAACACCTCGGCTGAGATGAGACTACAACTAAGAAGGTGGAGAAGAAAATATTGGTTATCGGGATAGAAAATAAATTAATTTATATGGTGATAATTTTTATTTTAACCAAATATTAATTTATAACTTTGTCACAGTGATTGTTTTTCCACATGGAGTGCTACATGACAGAATTCTTAAACAAAAGAAAAAGTGTAATATGTAAGCCATCATATATTATTGAAGTGTGTTTCAAAACTATTAGATGATAGCCCACGTACCAAATTTACACTTTATATAATTCAGATATGAAACTCAAAAGTAGAAACAATTTAGATATATTTTTTACTTTTAGCTCTTTTTATAAAAGCTAACAGCTAGAGTTTATTAAACATTTGACAGAAATTAGAAGTCCTCTCATCATACTAATTCTAAAATTATTATTTCATACTTTCCTCTTATCTACTAATTCTAAAATTATTATTTCATACTTGTTGATTTTTTCCCCAATTTTTTTAACATTTTTTCTCATCTGCTAACCCCCCTCCCTCCATTTAGAAATGATGGATAAATTCTCACGTTAAAAAATAAATTTGAGATTAGAATAAGTCTTTTGTAAAAATATTTGTGAGGTGTGAGCGAATATACACATATTTTACAATAAAATTAGTTTACATCACTGCATACAGTACCATCAAAATATATTAATAACAAAACTTTTTTCAAGATATTCATCAACATTCAAGATTGTTAAAAGAGTAATTGAATTCTATTCCTAAGGGGGGAAGAAAAAAAATCCCACATATATATCAAAAAATTGTGGCATCCGTATCGATTTTTGTGCATCTCGATTGATTTTATGAAATATCCATCACTTCGCACTAGCAACATATAACAGATAATTTTATCCATCAAAACTAGAATAGTATAGATGGAAAAAAATCATCCAGTATTTTGATTTTTCAATTTTTCTTTTCTAGCAAATTAAAAAAACACAAAACACACACATACGAGGTGATTTCTTATTATGTGTCTAAGTATTAGTGGATAGAGTAACTAAGTATTTATTATGATATGTTGAGAGAGATAACTCGTGAAATAGTTCAAATATATGTAAGTTGATTCGAACATCACAATTGTAAAAAGAGGAAAAGGAGGAGAGAACAATTAATGAAAAAGAGCAAATATCGAATGAAACTAGCAACAAAATCACATAAACCATGAAAAGGCTTTTCTCTGTCAATTATTTCTGTTTTTCAAAGTGAAACTATAATAATAATAATAAGAACAAAAAAAGATGTTGGTTATGATTACGTATAACTCTAAGAGGGGTGAATTTATATATATAGTTTTCAATTTCGTCAATTAAAAGATAATTCTATGTACAAACATTAATTGATAACATTTTAAAATGGAAAACAATATATATATATATATACACACACACACATTGTTTCAGACTAAAATTCTCTTTAACTATGGCCAAAGAAAGTAATGAAACAAAACATGTCAAAATATACAATATAAGGAAATCTTTTACTTAAAATTATAAGTGCAGTCGAAACTTTGTGCAGACAATAATTGATAACGTTAAAGAAATGAAAAATTGTCTTCTATTAGTAGGTCAAAATATATTGATATATAGTGTACAAGGAAATATTTACTTGGGTTTATTAATAACGAAGTGTTCAATTAATCATCAAGAACCAAATTTGTATATTCTTAGATTTATTGACTAGAGTATACATAACTTAAACTTTGATTGCATTTGAAAATCAATATATATCGTCGATGTATAAAGATATTAGACATATCCAAATTACTAGATGTTAGAGACAACTCTAATATGACTAGAAGAAGAACAAAAAATAAGTTGTAACCCCAACATAACATAAAGTAAATATATAAAGAAAAGTAACATAGTTATGCATATGATAATTAAAATTCAAGTCTTACATAGTTGCAAGATTAACTTAAAAGAGAATACTAAAAAAACACTAGTTGAATACCACTAATTAACCCTTTTTTCATTCGCTTCCCAATCTTCAAATACCCTTTAAAACGTTTCAAACCTTCAATTCAGTCTTGAAAAATTGCCAGATTGAACATCATCCCAATCTGAGCTCCAAATCTGGTCCATTTGGATCATCGTTACATTCCAATCGGAGCTCCAAATCTATGTCATTCGAATCATCATTGTAATCATTAGCGATTTCCTCGATATGATCAATCATATTGAACATCATCGTAATCTGTTAAAACGAGAGGGAAGGAAAAAATATGTGAGTAATTGTATGTAGAAAATAACAATTATTAACCATATTAACAAGTGCATATCTGATTCTCCAAAAATAGTTCAATTTTTGAGGTTTCAACACAAATATACAAATATTTTTAAAGAATTCGTGTAACATATAGTTAATTAATAGGAAATGAAAGCTGACCTCATCTGTAATTGTAGCATTCTCGTTTTCATTTTGCATGTCTTGTAGGATTTGTTCTTGCTCAGGATTATAACAATTAGCACCAATCCTATTGTTAAACTCTGAATGCATTTGCAAAATTTCAGCATGCAATCTTTCATTTTCCAAACGAAGAATCCCACGTTCTTCCATATTCCTTTAAACCTGAAATTTGTGTAATGATATATTCAAAGATATATTTGACCTTTATATATAAATAGTTTAATTATCAAGCAACCATCAAAATTTTATAATAAGAACCTGGATGTCACATCTTTTGTTGTCCAACCAAATTTTGATTTGCGTAGGGTCAAGATCGAGCTCATCACTCAGTTGATCTATCACGTGATCTTCCCGAACTGACATCTTACGAAATATCCTGGTCAGAAAACAAAAATTATAATGCAGAAAAATGAATTAAAAAACCCCTAAAAAGTAACAAAACAAAAAGGAAAATTAATAAATGACAAGAAAGGAAAATCGAGAGAGAAATGAACATCTTCTGTCATTAGACAAGAAAAATACGTTGCTAATCCTATTTGAATTAAAAAATTCTTGTTAATTACAAGAAAGACATAGTAGCTTCCACATTTTATAGTGTATGACATTTTGAGCATCAATTAAAAAAATATAACAAGATAAGAAATCATTCTTTTTCATGATTTACGTAATTGTATTTAACCATTTTGGTTTACTTTCTTTATAAGTAGTGAAGTGAACCATGTAATTTTGTTATGTGACACACTAAAGAACATTATAAATAAGTAAAAACCTATGGAAATTTAAAAAGATAAATAAAAGAGTCGAAAAAATATAATTTATCTATCAAACTCACTCTTCAAGTTTGTTAATAGCTTGTTCATATGAATATCGATATATTGATTTCTCATTCTCTTGATCAGAATTTGGCACAAGATTTTCATCATCTTGAGAAGCCATGAATGGTCAAAAAATGAAATGAGAGAGAAGATAAAAATGTGACGGACGAATAAAGAATTCATAATGAAGAACATATATATAGAAAAATTATTTGACAAATTTCAGAGTTATTAAATATTTCACGTAAAAAATATTTTATGATTCATGAATTCTTGTTAAACATTTAATTATTGAGATTATCTAATCTAACTACTCATTAATACTATTAGGAAAAGTTAGATATTATTTTAAGATTTATGTCATAGATAAAAGAAAGTTTAATTAAAATAAAGCTAAAGTACTTAATCAGTTTAATGCAATCTGACTGCACTTTTCTCATATTTTGGTCAATCTTTTTTTTTTTTTTTTCTATTCACATTCTCTGCTAGAGTGAAGGCTTTAAAACACAATTAAACTTTTTCAGTTTTCAAATTTCTTATTGAATTAAGTGTAAATTTCCTCCTACATGAATTATTATCATATAACTACATCTAGACGTTGATTAGACCAAATATTTGTCTTCAAATGCTTCTTGGTACTTTTGGACATAAAATATATGTCCACTGACATATGTAACGAGTTTATTAGCTAACACATTATCTTTTCTTTTTTAAATATTTTCTGATTGATTCTTTAAGACCTTAGTCTCTCATTTTCAAGTTAGAGATATTAACACCACGATTGTGATGAGACTATAACTGAGAAGGTGGAGAAGAAAATATTGAAGATCAGGATAAAAAATAAACTAATTTTTAGCGTGATAATTTTTGCCTTTAACATAATTTTTTAACCTAATATTAATTTATTTACGTTTTTTCAGTAGTTCTTTTTCCACATAGAATGCTCCATGACAAAATTCTTAAACAAAAGAGATAGTTCACATGAACTATTAGATGATAGTTCAGATAACCAATTTACATTTTTAATAATTTGAATATGAAACTCAAAAATTGAAATAATTAAAATATATTTTAGACTTTTAACTCTTTTTATAAAAGCTAACAACTAGAGTTTATTAAACATTTGACAAAGATTAGAAATACTGTATACATTACCATCAAAATATATTAATAACAAAACTTGTTTCAAGATTTTGATCAACATTCAAGATAGTTAAAAGAGTAACTAAAGTCTATTGCTAAAAGGGAAAGAAAAAAAATCCAAATTGTACATGCATGTCAATAGTTTAGTTAAAATAACAAGAGCTTAGATTTTTATTTTTTTTTATAATTGTGGTATTCGGGTCAACTTTTGTGTATCTCGATTAATTTTATGAAACACCCACCACCTTTTAATAGCAACATGTATCAGATAACTCTATTAAACAAGATTAGGATAGTATAGGTGGAAAAAAATCACTTAGTGTTTTGATGTTTCAATTTTTCTTTGCTTGCAAAAAAATCACAAAACACACACACTAGCTGATTTCTTATTGTGTGTCTAAATTTTAGTTGACAGTGTTACCAAGTAGTATTTATTATTATAAGATAACTTGTGAATTAGTTCAGGAGTATTCAAGTTGATCCGAACACCATAATCAGCCAGTGATTTGCCAGCTTGGGTTTCAGTTGCTGATGCGTTTAATTATTCTAACAACAATAATGTTTAGTCAAAAAAACTATAATTAGCTACGAAGTTCATCGTTAATTGCTCGTATCTAACATAATCTTTTGTAAAATAAAACTTCTATAACTATCTCTACCCTTAATTGAGGATATGTATAATCAACTATATAAGCTAGCTAGTCTTTATCAAATTGTTTGATTCTATACAAAATTTGAAAAAAGAAGGAATGTTTTGAATTGCGATCTTCATCAAATTATATATATCCGTGTGACTATAAATCATCTCATTGTATTTGCTCTTATTCTATAGATCACGATGAAAACTCTAACAGAGATTTTTAGTGGGGGACGATGAACCATGTGGACAAGGTGTTTGATGAAACTTCCAAAGAAATAAACCCGATTTAATGAAGCGCATATCAAGCTAGTGGCACAATCAAAATTTCCATCGACGCAATGTTATAAAGAAATAAATTCACCAAGAAACTAATTCAGACATCCATCACATCTTACTACTTGTTCAAACTTTCTATGATATGTATGTCGATCGTACCACTACCTCACAGAGGTACAAAGATTATTTTCGAAAAGATCCTTAACTCAAAAATAAACAGTCCAGAGAAGTATATATAAAAAATGAAATAACTGAAAATACTATAGACAACTGGACAAATCACCCTAAACATTATTCAGTGTTTGTACTAATAAATTTTTATAATGTTTATTTTATTGAAGCATCAAAATCTATCTTTGCCGTTATTGAATATCTAGGTTTCGAAGAAGTTGACTTAGGTATACAAGGTAGGGATCAATGTCAAACTTCCAACCATATTATGATTCTTTTTGTATTTAATATCTTTGTCATGAAATTGTAACTGACATCAAAAAATAACTATTTAGGGAAACAACAAGAAGCTCCCATCAACTTTAAGAAATGTGTACTATTTTGTTATTTATAACACCAACTCTTTCAGATATATCGACTACAATATACATAACTCTGACTCAATAAGAGCAACAAAATATGTCGTGTATTCCCACAAAATAGATCTAGGGTGGGTAGAGTGTACGTAGTCCGCGTCACTACTTCAGAAGTGAGAAAAAAGACCGTTTTCGATAAACCCTCGACTCAAGACATAAGTTAAACTCTGATTAGATTTTCAATTTTATATATTATCAGTGTGTAATGATCTTAATCATATCCAACTAACTAGATGTTAGAGACAATTCAAAAACTGCCTTCTTTACTTATACCTTAAACTATGAGTAGAAGAAAATTAAAAGTTAGTTGTAACTTCGTTTTTGGGTTAAATGAAGGCAAATAAAAACTAGAAATTCGGTAATGCCAACATAACATAAATATATGAAAAAAGTAACATACTTATGCATATGATAATTAAAATTCAAAAGTAACATAGTTATGAATATAATAATTAAAATCCTTGTTCTACATAGTTGCAACATTAAACTTGAGAGAATACTAAAAAACCTCGTTAAATACCACTCAACCCTCTTATCATTCACTTTTCGATCTTTAAATAGCCTTCAAATAATTTTAATTCAATTTTGAAAAATTATGTGATCGAACATCATCCCAATCTGAGCTCCAAATCTGGGCCATTTGGATCATCATTACATTCCAATCGGAGCTCCAAATCTATGCCATTCGGATCATTGTCGTTGTCATCAGGGTCTTCCTCAAAATGAGAAACCATATTGGGCATCCTCGTAATCTGTTAGAAGAGGGAGAAGGAAAAAATATGTGACTAATTGTATGCAAGAAATAATAATTATTAACCATATTAATATTTTTAAAGAGTTCGAGCAACCTATAGTTAATTAATAGGAAATGAAAAATGACCTCTTCTGTTAATCTGTCTTTCTCATTTTGCAATTATTGTAGGATTTCTCGTTTCTGCTCAGCATTATTACAATTAGCACAAATCCTTTTGTTCAACTATGAATACATTTGCAAATTCTCAGCATGCAATCTTTCATTTTCCAAACGAAGAATCCCACGTTCTTCCATATCCCTTTGGACCTGAAATTTGTGTAATGATATATTCAAAGATATATTTGACCTTTATATATAAATAGTTTAATTATCAAGCAACCATCAAAATTTTATAATAAGAACCTGGATGTCGCATCTTTTGTTGTCAAACCAAATTTTGATTTGCGTAGGGTCAAGCTCGAGCTCATCACTCAGTTGCTCTATAACATGATCTTCTGGAACTGACATCTTACGAAATATCCTGGTCAGAAAACAAAAATTATAATCCAGAAAAATGAATTAATACCCCCCCTAAAAGTAACAAAACAATGAGGAAAATTAATAAATGACAAGAAAGGAAAATCGAGAGAGATATGAACATCTTCTGTCATTAGACAAGAAAAATACGTTGCTAATCCTATTTGACTTAAAAAATTCTTGTTAATTACAAGAAACACATAGTTCCTTCTATTTTTTATAGTGTATGACATTTTGAGCATCAATTAAAAAAATATAACAAGATAAGAAATCATTCTTTTTCATGATTTACGTAATTGTATTTAACCATTTTATTTTACTTTCTTTATAAGTAGTGAAGTGAACCATGTAATTTTGTTATGTGACACACTAAAGAATATCATAAATAAGTAAGAACCTATAGAAATTTAAAAAGATAAATAAAAGAGCCGAAAAAAATATAATTTATCTATCAAACTCACTCTTCAAGTTTGTTAATTGCTTGTTCATATGAATATCGATATATTGATTTCTCATTCTCTTGATTAGAATTTGGCACAAGATTTTCATCATCTTGAGAAGCCATGAATGATCAAAAAATGAAATGAGAGAGAACATAAAACTGTGACGGACGAATAAAGAATTCATAATGAAGAACATATATATAGAAAAATAATTTGACAAATTTCAGAGTTATTGAATTTTTCACGTAAAAAATATTTGATGATTCATGAATTCTTGTTAAACATTTAATTATTGAGATTATCTAATCTAACTACTCATTAATACTATTAGGAAAAGTTAGATATTATTTTAAGATTTATGTCATAGATAAAAGAAAGTTTAATTAAAATAAAGCTAAAGTGCTTAATCAGTTTAATGCAATCTGACTGCACTTTTCTCATATTTTGGTCAATCTTTTTTTTTTTTTTTTTATTCACATTTTCTGCTAGAGTGAAGGCTTTAAAACACAATTAAACTTTTTCAGTTTTCAAGTTTCTTATTGAATTAACTGTAAATTTCCTCTTACAAGAATTATTATCATATAACTAGTGAAATACATCTTGACGTTGATTTGACCAAATATTTGTCTACAAATACTTCTAGGTACTTTTGGACATAAAATATATGTCCACTAACATATGTAACGAGTTTATTAGCTAACACATTATCTTTTCTTTCTTAAATATTTTCTGATTGATTCTTTAAGATCTTAGTCTCTCCCTTTCAAGTTAGAGATATTAACACCACGACAAACCACTAGAGTTGGCATGGTGGTTCAGCGCCATGTCCCTTAAGCAAGAGGTCGGGGGTTCGATCCCAGCCTCTGACGAATGGAGCGAACTCTGTGGCCAGTTTCCTACCGCTTAGTGCGCTGACAGAGGAACGGAGGATTAGTCTCACGGCTGCCGGCTGTGGGGATACCATGGGAAACCAAAAAAAAAAAGATATTAACACAACGACTGCGATGAGACTATAACTGAGAAGGTGGAGAAGAAAATATTGATTATAAGGATAAAAAATAAATTAATTTGTAGCGTGATAATTTTTACCTTTTCCATAATTTTTTAACCTAATATTAATTTATTTAACTTTTTTTCAGTAGTTCTTTTTCCACATCGAATGCTCCATGAAAAAATTCTTAAACAAAAGAGATAGTTCACATGAACTATTAGATGATAGTTCAGATAACAAATTTACATTTTTAATAATTTGAATATGAAACTCAAAAGTTGAAATAATTTAAATATATTTTAGACTTTTAACTCTTTTTATAAAAGCTAACAACTAGAGTTTATTAAACATTTGACAAAGATTAGAAATACTGTATACATTACCATCAAAATATATTAATAACAAAACTTGTTTCAAGATTTTGATCAACATTCAAGATAGTTAAAAGAGTAACTAAAGTCTATTGCTAAAAGGGAAAGAAAAAAAATCCAAATTGTACATGCATGTCAATAGTTTAGTTAAAATAACAAGAGCTTAGATTTTTTTTTTCTTTTATAATTGTGGTATTCGGGTCAACTTTTGTGTATCTCGACTAATTTTATGAAACATCCACCACCTTTTAATAGCAACATGTATCAGATAACTCTATTAAACAAGATTAGGATAGTATAGGTGGAAAAAAATCACTTAGTGTTTTGATGTTTCAATTTTTCTTTGCTAGCAAAAAAATAAAAAACGCACACACTAGGTGATTTCTTATTGTGTGTCTAAATTTTAGTGGACCGAGTTACCAAGTAGTATTTATTATTATAAGATAACTTGTGAATTAGTTCAGGAGTATTCAAGTTGATCCGAACACCATAATCAGCCAGTGATTTGCCAGCTTGGGTTTCAGTTGCTGATGCGTTTAATTATTCTAACAACAAGAATGTTTTGTCAAATAAACTATAATTAGCTACGAAGTTCATCGTTAATTGCTCGTATCTAACATAATCTTTTGTAATATAAAACTTCTATAACTATCTCTACCCTTAATTGAGGATATGTATAATCAACTATATAAGCTAGCTAGTCTTTAAAAAATTGTTTGATTCTATACGAAATTTATAAAAAGAAGGAATGTTTTTAATTGCGATCTTCATCAAATTATATATATCCGTGTGACTATAAATCATCTCATTGTATTTGCTCTTATTCTATAGATCACGATGAAAACTCTAACAGAGATTTTTAGTGGGGGACGATGAACCATGTGGACAAGGTGCTTGATGAAACTTCCAAAGAAATAAACCCGATTTAATGAAGCGCATATCAAGCTAGTGGCACAATCAAAATTTTCATCGACGCAATGTTATAAAGAAATAAATTCACCAAGAAACTAATTCAGACATCCATCACATCTTACTACTTGTTCAAACTTCCTATGATATGTATGTCGATCGTACCACTACCTCACCGAGGTACAAAGATTATTTTTGATAAGATCCTTAACTCAAAAATAAACAGTCCAGAGAAGTATATATAAAAAATGAAATAACTGAAAATACTATAGACAACTGGACAAATCACCCTATACATTATTCAGTGTTGTCACTAATAATTTTTTATTATATTGATTTTATTGAAGCATCAAAATCTATCTTTGCCGTTATGGAATATCCAGGTTTCGAAGAGGTTGACTTAGGTATACAAGGTAGGGATCAATGTCAAACTTCAAACCATATTAAGATTCTTTTTGTATTTAATATCTTTGTCATGAAATTGTAACTGACATCAACAAATAACTATTTAGGGAAACAACAAGAAGCTCCCATCAAGTTTAAGAAATGTGTACTATTTTGTTATTTATAACACCAACTCTTTCAGACATATCGACTACAATATACATAACTCTGACTCAATAAGAGCAGCAAAATATGTCGTGTATTCCCACAAAATTGATCTAGGGTGGGTAGAGTGTACGTAGTCCATGTCACTACTTCAGAAGTGAGTAAAAAGACAGTTTTCGATAAACCCTCGACTCAAGAAATAAGTTAAACTCTGATTAGATTTTAAATTTTATAGATTATCAGTGTGTAATGATCTTAATCATATCCAATTAACTAGATTTTAGTGACAATTCTAAAACTGCCTTCTTTACTTATACCTTAAACTATGAGTAGAAGAAAATAAAAAGTTAGTTGTAACTTCGTTTTTGGGTTTAATGAAGGAAAATAAAAACAAGAAATTCGGTAATGCCAACATAACATAAATATATGAAAAAAGTAACATACTTATGCACATGATAATTAAAATTCAAAAGTAACATAGTTATGAATATAATAATTGAAATCCTTGTTCTATATAGTTGCAACATTAAACTTGAGAGAATACTAAAAAACCTAGTTAAATACCACTCAACCCTCTTATCATTCACTTTTCGATCTTTAAATAGCCTTCAAATAATTTTAATTCAATTTTGATAAATTATGAGATCGAACATCATCCCAATCTGAGCTCCAAATCTGGGCCATTTGGATCATCATTACATTCCAATCGGAGCTCCAAATCTATGCCATTCGGATCATTGTCACTGTCATCAGGGTCTTCCTCAAAATGAGCAACCATATTGGACATCCTCGTAATCTGTTAGAAGAGGGAGAAGGAAAAAATATGTGACTGATTGTATTCAAGAAATAATAATTATTAACCATATTAATAAGTGCATATCAAATTCTCCAGAAGTAGTTCATTGTTAAATGTTTTAATACGAATACATAAATATTTTTAAAGAGTTCGAGCAACCTATAGTTAATTAATTGGAAATGAAAAATGACCTCTTCTGTTAATCTGTCTTTCTCATTTTGCAATTATTGTAGGATTTTTCGTTTCTGCTCAGCATTATTACAATTAGCACAAATCCTTTTGTTCAACTCTGAATACATTTGCAAATTCTCATCATGCAATCTTTCATTTTCCAAACGAAGAATCCCACGTTTTTTCATATCCCTTTTGACCTGAAATTTGTGTAATGATATATTCAAAGATATATTTGACCTTTATATATAAATAGTTTAATTATCAAGCAACCATCAAAATTTTATAATAAGAACCTGGATGTCGTATCTTTTGTTGTAAAACCAAATTTTGATTTGCGTAGGGTCAAGCTTGAGCTCATCACTTAGTTGCTCTATCACATGATCTTCTGGAACTGAAATCTTACGAAATATCCTGGTCAGAAAACAAAAATTATAATGCAGAAAAATGAATTAAAAAACCCCCTAAAAGTAACAAAACAATGAGGAAAATTAATAAATGACAAGAAAGGAAAATCGAGAGAGATATGAACATCTTCTGTCATTAGACAAGAAAAATACGTTGCAAATCTTATTTGAATTAAAAAATTCTTGTTAATTACAAGAAAGACATAGTTGCTTCCATTTTTTATAGTGTATGACATTTTGAGCATCAATTTAAAAAATATAACAAGATAAGAAATCATTCTTTTTCATGATTTACGTAATTGTATTTAACCATTTTGTTTTACTTTCTTTATAAGTAGTGAAGTGAACCATGTAATTTTGTTATGTGACACACTAAAGAACATTATAAATAAGTAAAAACCTATAGAAATTTAAAAAGATAAATAAAAGAGCCGAAAAAAATATAATTTATCTATCAAACTCACTCTTCAAGTTTTTTAATTGCTTGATCATATGAATATCGATATATTGATTTCTCATTCTCTTGTTCAGAATTGTCACACCCCTTTTTCGACTCAAAAAAAGATATGTATTTTAAGGTTTTAAAGGGTTTTTTATTAAAGTGACAAAATGAAGATTGGTTCCGAAAAAAGATTGGTTTTAGATTCAAAATCAGAGACGCCACTTGGCATAATCTGGTGTGCCAAGTCACCATTGAAAAATCCTTTTCGAAACCATTTGACTCTTTAAACCGGTTTACGAACAGAGATTCCGGCTAAGGAATTCTGTTGACCGAGGGGAAGGTGTTAGGCACCCCTCGATCCCGTGGTTCGACCACGGTCGCTTGGTGGAGCGTATCGGCTAATTTGACATTACAAATGTACGAACCACATAAACACACAAAACAAGCAAACAAATAAATCACACAAAATTCAAAACAAACAAAAATAATGTTCAGTCCAAATTATACAATCCAAAATAAAAGAGGTGCTGAAATATAAAACCTATTCTATTCTAAACTAATCCTAAACTAAACTCCACCCGACGTTCCGGGCCTTGATCACGAGCCTCCTTTGCGTACATGCTACTTCAGGGCATTCCCCGGATAAATCAATACAAATCCTTCGGGGCATTCCCCGGCCAAATGAGTACAATTTAAACTTTTCGTGCAATAAAGTAGAAAGTACCATTCACGCACATATTCAAACACTCCAATAAATCGTTATTCCTAAATTTGCCTAACCGGCCTACGTTTGCCTACCAAGTTCAACATATCACAATTCTATCATGTTTAACATTATCAATACATCAAAATTAATCAATATTCATTTTCCTCCATTTTTAATCCCCACCTTAATTCATTTTTAACCACGTGATTAACCCATTTCAATACACAATCCACCAATCGAGAATAACGAAAATTCACCAATCATGCTTAGCACATCACACACCCAAATGTCACCAACAGTTCACATCAACAAACAAACCACGGTATCGAATCACACGCAATCACAATCACATAAGAGTTAAATAAAAGAGAAGAAAGAATTGGACCTTAAATTTGAAGCTTTCAAACTCAATGTTATTCGAATAAAGAGAGTCCGCACCCGGAAACCTCGAGGCGAACCTTAACACCAACAATCCAACTTGACAAATAATGACCCGTTCACCGTCACTTTTCACGCCATCACTGTTCACTGGTCACTGTTCACCGGTTACTGTTCACCGGTTATTGTTCACCGGTTACTTTTTTTTTTTTTCGTTGTTGTTCTTGTTCTTGTGAGGAAGATTATTTGGTGATTCTTGTTATTGTGGAGAAGATGATGATCAAAGAATGAGCCTCCCTTTTTCCTCTTAGAATTTTTCTTTTATAATGAGCATGGATTTGTTATGATGTGGGAATTTTGGTGGGTCCCCCATATATTCTTTCTTTGTGGACAAGAAAAAGGAGGGGGGGAATCACATGGGTAGTTAGGGTAGATGGAAGCTTTTGATTGGGTAGGTTGTTAGGATAAGATAAATTAGTTAGAGGTATTTCTTTGTTTATTTTTGTATTTTTGTGGGATATAATTACATGGTGTTGGACACATGGTAAGGTGAACTAAAAATGAATAAAATTAGACTTTGGGAGGGACAAAATTAGGTGTCTACATCATGCCCCCTTTGAATGTAAACACGAAGTATTTTCAGACAAAGAAGTAGACAGCGAGACCAAATTTTGACCCGACCATTATTCAAAGAAAGAAACAGAAGGAAGAATGACAACCGGGTCTTGAATTAAGACATCCTTCCTACCCAAATTATGAGAGAATCAAGTCACGGGTATTTCAAAGGATTGGAAGAGAAGTGGACTATACCGAGTTGGAGAGTCGAGTGAGGTTCCATCGAGGTTTCGGTCCGCGACTCTGTCATTACATCAAAAAATGAAAATTACAAGTTAAAACATAAATGAAATTACAAAAATCCTATCTATAAACGTTTTGTTGGCTCTTAACCCGACTTTTATCACCCTATTCTTCAGGCGGGCTCCTGATTTGCAATTTCTTTCACCCTGTTCTCAAGGCGGGTTCCTGACTTGCTATTTCATCTACTTGTTGCCATGCTTTCAACTTCTGCACCCTGTTCTGCAGGCGGGCTCCTGACTTGCTATTTTTCAATCTGTTTAACTTTCAATTTCTTTACCTTGTTGCTTGATTTTCCATTTATTCGCCCTGTGCTTTGGGCATGCTCCCGAAATCACATCAAAACTGAAAAGAAAATTATCCCAAATAAAGAAATGCAATTTCAATGAGTTAATTGGAATGACTCGACTAAAAGGTACATCTTATAGGAATCAAGGGAAATGACTCGACTAAAAGGTACGTCTTATAGGAATCAAAGGGGATAACTCGACTAAAAGGTACGTCTTATAGGAATCAAAGGGGATGAATCGACTAAAAGGTACGTCTTATAGGAATCATAGGGGATGACTCGACTAAAAGGTACGTCTTATAGGGGTCAAAGGGGATGACTCGACTAAAAGGTACGTCTTATAGGAATCAAGGGAAATGACTCGACTAAAAGGTACGTTTTCCAGGAATCAAGGGGGATGACTCGACTAAAAGGTACGTCTTATAGGAATCAAAGGGGATGACTCAACTAAAAGGTACGCCTTATAGGAATCAAGGGAAATAACTCGACTAAAAGGTACGTCTTCTAGGAATCAAAGAGGATGACTCGACTAAAAGGTACGTCTTATAGGAATCAAAGGGGATGACTCGACTAAAAGGTACGTCTTATAGGAATCAAGGGAAATGACTCGACTAAAAGGTACGACTTCTAGGAATCAAAGGGGATGACTCGAATAAAAAGTACGTCTTCTAGGGGTCAAAGGGGATGACTCGAATAAAAGGTACGTCTTATAGGAATCAAAGGGGATGACTCGACTAAAAGGTACATCTTATAGGAATCAAGGGATGACTCGACTAAAAGGTACGTCTTATAGGAATCAAAGGGGATGACTCGACTAAAAGGTATATCTTATAGGAATCAAGGGAAATGACTCGACTAAAAGGTACGTCTTATAGGAATCAAAGGGGATGACTCAACTAAAAGGTACATCTTATAGGAATCAAAGGGGATGACTCGACTAAAAGGTACGTCTTCTAGGAATCAAAGGGGATGACTCGACTAAAAGGTACGTCTTCTAGGAATCAAAGGGGATGACTCGACTAAAAGGTACGTCTTATAGTAATCAAGGAAAATGACTCGACTAAAAGGTACATCTTCTAGGAATCAAAGGAAATGACTCGACTAAAAGGTACGTCTTATAGGAATCAAAGGGGATGACTCGACTAAAAGGTACGTCTTATAGGAATCAAAGGGGATGACTCGACTAAAAGGTACGTCTTATAGGAATCAATGGAAATGACTCGACTAAAAGGTACGTCTTATAGGAATCAAAGGGGATGACTCGACTAAAAGGTATGTCTTATAGGAATCAAAGGGGATGACTCGACTAAAAGGTACGTCTTATAGGAATCAAGGGAAATGACTCGACTAAAAGGTTTGTCTTCTAGGAATCAAAGGGGATGACTCGACTAAAAGGTACGTCTTATAGGAATCAAGGGAAATGACTCGACTAAAAGGTACGTCTTCTAGGATTCAAGACTTAAGTTAGGAAGTTCATTACCTAAGAAGCAAAATTCAAATTACCCAATCAAGAAAGTGTGTTTCCTTTTCAATTTTGTTGGAATTATCAAAATAATGAAGTGCGTCTCCTTACCAAAGCTGCTTGAATTACCAAAACAAGGAAGTGCGTCTCCTAGAGATCTTGAATTATTAGTTTTACCATGGTTTTGATTACCAAACCTGTGCAGCAACCTTGCCTCTTGCATTTGTTGAGGTGAGAAATTACGTCCTTTGATGTTTAGGCTCTGAAATCCCTGATCTGAATGCAACATGTATTCCTATTACATACAAAGAAAACTTGTGAGTTTAAAAACATGGTGGCTAGTTTGTGGCTTTGGCTTTTGAGGCAATTGCTCCTTCCCCCGTCACATTTAGCTTTGCTTCCAACCATTAGCATATGTCATTGACTTGCTGTATCATTGACTCAAACTCAGCTTATTAAGAGTGACTCTGAAACAAACACAGTATTTCTGTTTTGTCGTGTTTCTCAAATAAACCCTTTGAACCTTGGTATTTCCATGAGTTCCCTGAATTCTTTGTTGGCAAAACTTCCTGCATGCCTTTTTTGGTCTCACAATCATGTCTCTTTCATGTGCTAACTTTTGTCTTGCTTTGTATAATTAAAGAAACTGGTAGCCAGTTTTGAAATCTTTTCTCACTTGTTTTGACATGGACTTGACTCAAAAACATGAAACGAAAAAAAAGAATGACAATTTTGTTTTGATAACTGACTCAAGAAAGATAAAATTAAAATAAAGAGAAGAAAGAAAAGACAATGAATGTCCCCTTTTAAAACAAACAAACAAAAATTCATCTAAAAATGACAGTCAACACTAATGATTATGCCATGCATTTTGAATTAAGCAACTTGATCTTTTCATCCAAACTTTCTACCCATTGTTGTTGAGTTAATGGCCTTGAAACTGATTTGCTTTCTTAGGTCAATTGCATTTAAGACCCCATTCAGCTAGTGGCACCTTGAAGGGTTTTAGCCAACAAGCTTCTTTCATTTTCTCTCGGCTCACTATCGTCTTATGGTGCCCGTGAGGGTTTTCACCAATAAGACTCTTTCATTTTTATATCTCTCAACTTACCATCTCCTTATGACTCTATCATTTTTATTTCTCTCTTGATTCGCTATACTGAGGAAGACAAATAGTTCCCAAATACATCATCATATTCCTTGCATGCTCCGCCTTAACATCCTCAAAGATTGATCTGGAGGTCTTTCTTTGGTTGTAACTTGGCTTTTGGATAAGGTTAGAAAGAAAGGATGGCATGGGGCCCAAACGACACTTGAAGTGGGGTAGGACTTACAACTTTTGGAATCGACTCAAACAATGAGGATTAACTCATGCCCCAGTTTCTTTTGACTGGTGACTCTAAATTGTTTATTTGGTTGGACCGAGCCCTAAGTAGGGCAACCTACGTATCTCACCCTCGAGAGAGGAGAATCAGGTCATGCGTAGTTCTGGCAGCTTGTCCTTTTACTTTGATCTGATTTTTTTTATTTTTTTTTATTATTCGCTATTTTCACTTTGCGATTCTTTTTTTTCTAACTCTATTTTTCTTGACACTGTTTTTTGGAAATATTTTTGTCTCTTTTTTGTAACTTTTGACTTTATCTTTTTGCTTGACACTATTCTTTGAACTTTGCTTACTCTATCTTGATTCCAAAAGAGGGGTATGAAAGAAAATGACACTAAGGTTCAAATGGGGTAAACAAAGGATGACACAATGTTTGGATAGCAGAATGAAATGCCTTCATCATATCAATCTTTGAAAATGCAAGTACATATCATGCAATATGAAAGTGCACGATCAAGATCACTTATGAAATGTTTTACAACACTAACTTGCCCCGAGCATGTGTGCCACCTCTTTTCTACACTTGCCCAGCATACAACTCCACTTTGTTGTACATTCCTCATGCTGAAGGACTCATGACTTCGTGGAGCTAATTTTCTTCCTGTTCCTCTTGATAGGATCACGTAGACACTGTTTGACCTAATTAATATATGTCTTTCAATTGGTGACCAAGTTATTCTCACGATTTTCAAAATAATAGCCTTAATTTTCAAAGAAGGTTTCAACTTGATCACCAAATGCCCCAGCACTCTATCTATTTCCTCAGATGCTCTCTTTTTCTAACTTTAACCCTCTGATTCAATGTTCATTCTTAAACTGGATGTTAAGATCTAGCTGTAAATTTCACTAGCATATCATATCACTAGAGTCAACATAAAATGTACTATGTAAAAAAAAACATATATTTAAAACACAAAGAAAAAGGGGACACTCCATTTAATAAAAATGAAAGATAGAAGGGTTTGAACATAAACGAAAAAGGGACAAAACAAGATAAATCCCGAACTACAACCCTAAAATAATTCGGAGAATAGAAAATAAAACAAAACAAACTACCAAACCCCTTCCTGGTAAGGAGAGGGGTGACTTCTCCATTGCTCAGCCTGACATCTTAGCCACTGGCTTGCATATCAACATGACTGGAGCTTCCACCACTGTCAGACATATTTCCTTCAACAAATAAGCTCTGGATCCCCATGCTTAACTCATTGCCTCCCACAGATTGTGCAGTACCGCGTGCTGGTGAAGAACTCCGTGGGATGGTCGAAGGGTCAATGTTTTGCACCACAATCAATTTATCTTGAATTATCTTTTCTATTTCTCTTTTCAAAGTGCGACAATCTTCAGTACTATGACCATGAACATCAGAATGATATGCACATCGCATATTAGGATCAAAGCTTCTTGAATGCGGGTCAGGAGTATACCCAAGGAGAGGAGTGATCATGCCCTGCTGTACCAATCTCTGGAATAAACTGGCATAGGATTCCCCAATAGGAGTGAAATTATCTTTTTCCTTCCTCCTCTTTGCGAACTCTGGCCTCGGATGAAATTTGGATTTAGAGGTCCCTTGGTAAATTTGTGGGGGTCAAGGACGATGTTGAGGGACAGGGGCATGCCATTGTGGATAAGAAGATGGATGAGCATACAATTGTCCATTGTTCACAGGATATCGAGGAAGTGGAATGGGATTTCTTGGATTTCGGAGAAAGAAACCTTGTTGCAAGTGGTTATGTGGATCTGATATGTACGCTCGGTATTAAGGCTGACAGTATTGGTGGGTTGAACCTCCCAAACTCTGCTTTGGCCCTGTCATGACAATAGGTGCGTTTTCCTTCTTCTTTCCTTAAGTTTCTCTTGGTTGATTGCAATGTCGTCCCGAATATTTCACAGAATCCTTCTGTCCATCAGGCTCCCCAAATTTTGATGTCTCAAAGCTGGGAGGAAGGTTAACACTTGAAGACATGCCCCAGTTTTTATATAAAACATCTTCATAGCCCATAAGTCCAGGGGAATTTTCATATCATTTTCTACACTCTTCACTTTCCCAACCATTTTCTCTGGCTCTTTTGGCATGCTAGGCTTCTTAGTAAGAAATTTTGGCAGTTCACTTAACTTAACTATAGGCTCAAGAGTATACCAATGATCATCAACAGTATTGAACGTGGAGTCACTAGTGGACTGGGAAAGCACCATCGTTGGATTGATAGTCAAAGTGGAAGCCTTCGTAGAAGGTTGAGCAACAAAAGCACAGACGGTATGTGGTGCTGTGAATGTGGTAGACTTATACTGAGGTATAAAGAAAGAGTGGTGGAAGTATTGAGGTGCATTTGACGTGGAATGGATTCTGAGGCATGCTGTGGGGCATCAACAACAGTAGGAAACTGACTTTGCGATTTTGGTGGAAGACTCAAGGTATTTGCAGGGTCAAAAGTGGAGAACGGAGGTGGAGGCAGCCCACTAGCCCAAGCTCGGTACATTCCCATCATTTGTTGTCTCAGTCTCATATTCTTTTCCTTTAAACTCTCAATTTCCCGACTCTTTGTTTCATCCATGATGCCACTCTCTATATCCTTGTTGGACACAACTAACCCTTCCTTGGAATGGTGTGATATGGAGGACCATCCAGGAAACCACAAACCAACCACCTTAAACTAACTGAACAAGAGGTAACAAATATGTTAGAGTTCAACATTTTTTTTTCTTCAAAACCTCTTCTTCTTTTTTTCTTGAAGAAAAATCACCGAACCCTAGAAGGGCGCCTATGTATCTCACCCCCGAAAGGGGAGAATCAGGTGTGCGTAGTTCGTGAAGTTTTGCCAAAATGGCCAATTAAAATCTTTTTTTTCTTTTTCTTGAAACTTTAAAAAGAAAAGAAAATAACAAATTATCAAAAGAATTGACGAAAATCTTTTTGCATTTTTTAGGTTTAAACTCCCTATACAAAAATGGAATCTGTGATTACCAAAGAAGAATCTTTTTGGGTTTTCGATTTAGAATTTCATAGGAAAATAAAACTTGAAACTATTAAAGAAAAATCTTTTTGTAGTTTTGTTTTGGAGATGTATATGAAACACCTACTCTAAGTGAAGAGTGAAGAAAATCTTTTTGAATTTTTCAGATTCCTGTACAACATGAAATCTATGGTTACCGAAGAAAATATTTTTGGATTTTCGATTTTAAATTTCATACGAAAATGAAACTTGAACCTATTAAAGGAAAATACATTTTTTTGCTTTCTTTTAAAGATGTACATGAGACACCTACTCTAAATGAAGAGTGGAGAAAATCTTTTTTGAATTTTTGAAATAAGATCCCCGAACCTAAAATAGGTTGCCTACGTATCTCACTCCCGAGAGAGGAGAATCAGGTGTGCGTAGTTCGTCCAGATTGGACAATTAACGATTAACTCTCAGATTGACCCTAACTTAAGGGCACAACCAAAGACAAACGAATAAAATCTTTTTGAGGTTTTTTTTTTTTTAATTAGACACTTCAACTAAACTGACACCAACAATTATGAAGGGAAAAAAAAAATCTTTTTGGTATTTTCATTACATGAAATGTACAAATTTCTACCATTTTTTGCATTTTCTGTTATAAAAACTGCTAAAAAAAATCTTTTTTTTTGAAAATTTCGAATTATGAATGCATGCTAAAGGAGACAAATGAAAAATCTTTTTGATATTTTCGTTTTTGAGAAATGAGTGAAAAAGGTAAAAATCTTTTTTTTTTTTAATTTTTGGATTGTGAAGAACAAAAGCCATAAAGAACACTAAAAGCTACGACACTCTTTTTTTTTTTTCTTCTTTTCGACACACTTCACTTTTTTTCTCTATTTTTTTCAATAGTTCTTGCCTACGCACCTTACTTCTAACACATGTTTTCACCAAATCAGTCCGTCAAATGACCCCATTACCCTTAAAGATGCAACATTTAGCACGTAGGGATGCGTTAGAGGTGAATCTACTACAAAGGACCAAGTGGGCCCCGCTAGGTCTCAATATGATGCACATAAGCATGACCTAAAGGCTGACCTACGTTGTGGTTTACTAACAAGGCCGTTCGGGGGAGCATATGGTCGATAGTGGCTGCTTTGCTTTCCACCTACTCCATACATCCAACGGCTGCCCCCCTAAAATAAAGGTGACTCAACTAGAGTTCGTGCGCACGACGTGTGCTCCGAGACTTGTTGCAGAAAGAAGGCCGGAGGGATGGACTCATGATGACAGATATAAAGAAGTAACACATAGGATAAATACTATAAACAAAGAGCACGAAAACGCACAAAAGTGAAAACAATAACAAAACAATAATCACAAACAATGTTTATACACTCGTAATGCCAAACAAAGCCGATACGACTCAAAAATAAGCTCGAATTCTGAAACATTCCCCAGCAGAGTCGCCAGAGCTGTCACACCCCTTTTTCGACTAAAAAAAGATATGTATTTTAAGGTTTGACTGGGTTTTTTATTAAAGTGACAAAATGAAGATTGGTTCCGAAAAAAGATTATTTTTACATTCAACATCAGAGTCGCCACTTGGCATAATCTGGTGTGCCAAGTCACCATTGGAAAATCCTTTTCGAAACCATTTGACTCTTTAAACCGGTATACGAATAGAGATTCCGGCTAAGGAATACTGTTGACCGAGGGGAAGGTGTTAGGCACCCCTCGATCCCGTGGTTTGACCACGGTCGCTTGGTGGAGCGTATCGGCTAATTTGACATTACAAATGTACGAACCACATAAACAAACAAAACAAGCAAACAAATAAATCACACAAAATTCAAAACAAACAAAAATAATGTTCAGTCCAAATTATACAATCCAAAATAAAAGAGGTGCTGAAATATAAAACCTATTCTATTCTAAACTAATCCTAAACTAAACTCCACCCGACGTTCCGGGCCTTGATCACGAGCCTCCTTTACGTACATGCTACTTCAGGGCATTCTCCGGATAAATCAATACAAATCCTTCGGGGCATTCCCCGGCCAAATGAGTACAATTTAAACTTTTCGTGCAATAAAGTAGAAAGTACCATTCACGCACATATTCAAACACTCCAATAAATCGTTATTCCTAAATTTGCCTAACCGGCCTACGTTTGCCTATCAAGTTCAATATATCACAATTCTATCATGTTTAACATTATCAATACATCAAAATTAATCAATATTCATTTTCCTCCATTTTTAATCCCCACCTTAATTCATTTTTAACCACGTGATTAACCCATTTCAATACACAATCCACCAATCGAGAATAACGAAAATTCACCAATCATGCTTAGCACATCACACACCCAAATGTCACCAACAGTTCACATCAACAAACAAACCACGGTATCGAATCACACGCAATCACAATCACATAAGAATTAAATAAAAGAGAAGAAAGAATTGGACCTTAAATTTGAAGCTTTCAAACTCAAGGTTATTCGAATAAAGAGAGTCCGCACCCGGAAACCTCGAGGCGAACCTTAACACCAAAAATCCAACTCGACAAATAATGACCCGTTCACCGTCACTTTTCACGCCGTCACTGTTCACCGGTCACTGTTCACCGGTTATTGTTCACCGGTTACTTTTTTTTTTTTTCGTTGTTGTTCTTGTTCTTGTGAGGAAGATTATTTGGTGATTCTTGTTATTGTGGAGAAGATGATGATCAAAGAATGAGCCTCCCTTTTTCCTCTTAGAATTTTTCTTTTATAATGAGCATGGATTTGTTATGATGTGGGAATTTTGGTGGGTCCCCCATATATTCTTTCTTTGTGGACAAGAAAAAGAAGGGGGGGAATCACATGGGTAGTTAGGGTAGATGGAAGCTTTTGATTGGGTAGGTTGTCAGGATAAGATAAATTAGTTAGAGGTATTTTTTTGTTTATTTTTGTATTTTTGTGGGATATAATTACATGGGGTTAGACACATGGTAAGGTGAACTAAAAATGAATAAAATTAGACTTCGGGAGAGACAAAATTAGGTGTCTACAAGAATTTGGCACAAGATTTTCATCATCTTGAGAAGCCATGAATAATCAAAAAATGAAATGAGAGAGAAGATAAAAATGTGACGGACGAATAAAGAATTCATAATGAACAACATATATATAGAAAAATAATTTGACAAATTTCAGAGTTATTAAATATTTCACGTAAAAAATATTTGATGATTCATAAATTCTTGTTAAACATTTAATTATTGAGATTATCTAATCTAACTACTCATTAATACTATTATGAAAAGTTAGATATTATTTTAAGATTTATGTCATTGATAAAAGAAAGTTTAATTAAAATAAAGCTAAAGTGCTTAATCAGTTTAATACAATCTGAGTGCACTTTTCTCATATTTTGGTCAATCTTTTTTTTTTTTTTTTTTCACATTTTCTGCTAGAGTGAAGGCTTTAAAACACAATTAAACTTTTTCAGTTTTCGAGTTTCTTATTGAATTAACTGTAAATTTCCTCCTACATGAATTATTATCATATAACTAGTGAAATACATCTAGACGTTGATTAGACCAAATATTTGTCTACAAATACTTCTAGGTACTTTTGGACATAGAATATATGTCCACTAACATATGTAACGAGTTTATTAGCTAACACATTATCTTTTCTTTTTAAAATATTTTCTGATTGATTCTTTAAGACCTTAGTCTCTCCCTTTCAAGTTAAAGATATTAACACCACGACTAACCACTAGAGTTGGCATGGTGGTTCAGCGCCATGTCCCTTAAGCAAGAGGTCGGGGGTTCGATCCCAGCCTCTGACGAATGGAGCGAACTCTGTGGCCAGTTCCCTACCGCTTAGTGCGCTGACAGAGGAACGGAGGATTAGTCTCACGGCTGCCGGCTGTGGGGATACCTTGGGAAACTAAAAAAAAATATATTAACACCACAACTGCGATGAGACTATAACTGAGAAGGTGGAGAAGAAAATATTGATTATCAGAATAAAAAATAAAATAATTTGTAGCGTGATAATTTTTGCCTTTAACATAATTTTTTAACCTAATATTAATTTATTTAACTTTTTTTCAGTAGTTCTTTTTCCAATAGAATGCTCCATGAAAAACTTCTTAAACAAAAGTGATAGTTCACATGGACTATTAGATGATAGTTCAGATAACAAATTTACATTTTTAATAATTTGAATATGAAACTCAAAAATTGAAATAATTTAAATATATTTTAGAATTTTAACTCTTTTTATTAAAGCTAACAACTAGAGTTTATTAAACATTTGACAAAGATTAGAAATACTGTATACATTACCATCAAAATATATTAATAACAAAACTTGTTTCAAGATTTTGATCAACATTCAAGATAGTTAAAAGAGTAACTAAAGTCTATTGCTAAAAGGGAAAGAAGAAAAAAATCCAAATTGTAAATGCATGTCAATAGTTTAATTAAAATAACAAGAGCTTAGATTTTATTTTTTTTATAATTGTGGTATTCGGGTCAACTTTTGTGTATCTCGACTAATTTTATGAAACACCCACCACCTTTTAATAGCAACATGTATCAGATAACTCTATTAACCAAGATTAGGATAGTATAGGTGGAAAAAAATCACTTAGTGTTTTGATGTTTCAATTTTTCTTTCCTAGCAAAAAAATCACAAAACACACACACTAGGTGATTTCTTATTTTGTGTCTAAATTTTAGTGGACAGAGTTACCAAGTAGTATTTATTATTATAAGATAACTTGTGAATTAGTTCAGGAGTATTCAAGTTGATCCGAACACCATAATCAGCCAGTGATTTGCCAGCATGGGATTCAGTTGCTGATGCATTTAATTATTCTAACAACAAGAATGTTTTGTCAAAAAAACTATAATTAGCTACGAAGTACATCGTTAATTGCTCGTATCTAACATAATCTTTTTTAATATAAAACTTCTACAACTATCTCTACCCTTAATTGAGGATATGTATAATCAACTATATAAGCTAGCTAGTCTTTAAAAAATTGTTTGATTCTATACGAAATTTGAAAAAAGAAGGAATGTTTTGAATTGCGATCTTCATCAAATTATATATATCCGTGTGACTATAAATCATCTCATTGTATTTGCTCTTATTCTATAGATCACGATGAAAGCTCTAACAGAGATTTTTAGTGGGGGACGATGAACCATGTGGACAAGGTGCTTGATGAAACTTCGAATGAAATAAACCCGATTTAATGAAGCGCATATCAAGCTAGTGGCACAATCAAAATTTTCATCGACGCAATGTTATAAAGAAATAAATTCACCAAGAAACTAATTCAGACATCCATCACATCTTAATACTCGTTCAAACTTCCTATGATATGTATGTCGATCGTACCACTACCTCACAGAGGTACAAAGATTATTTTCGATAAGATCTTTATCTCAAAAATAAACAGTCCAGAGAAGTATATATAAAAAACGAAATAACTGAAAATACTATAGACAACTGGATAAATCACCCTAAACATTATTCAGTGTTGTCACTAAACGAAATATCCCACGTTCTTCAATATCCCTTTTGACCTGAAATTTGTGTAATGATATATTCAAAGATATATTTGACCTTTATATATAAATAGTATAATTATCAAGCAACCATCAAAATTTAATAATAAGAACCTGGATGTCGCATCTTTTGTTGTCAAATCAAATTTTGATTTGCGTAGGGTCAAGCTCGAGCTCATCACTCAGTTGCTCTATCACATGATCTTCTGGAACTGAAATCTTACGAAATATCCTGGTCAGAAAACAAAAGTTAAAATGCAGAAAATTGAATTAAAAAACCCCCTAAAAGTAACAAAACAAAGAGGAAAATTAATAAATGACAAGAAAGGAAAATCGAGAGAGATATGAACATCTTCTGTCATTAGACAAGAAAAATACGTTGCTAATCCTATTTGAATTAAAAAATTCTTGTTAATTACAAGAAAGACATAGTTGCTTCCATTTTTTATAGTGTATGACATTTTGAGCATCAATTAAAAAAATATAACAAGATAAGAAATCATTCTTTTTCATGATTTACGTAATTGTATTTAACAATTTTGTTTTACTTTCTTTATAAGTAGTGACGTGAACAATGTAATTTTGTTATGTGACACACTAAAGAACATCATAAATAAGTAAAAACCTCTAGAAATTTAAAAAGATAAATAAAAGAGCCGAAAGAAATATAATTTATCTATCAAACTCACTCTTCAAGTTTGTTAATTGCTTGTTCATATGAATATCGATATATTGATTTCTCATTCTCTTGATCAGAATTTGGCACAAGATTTTCATCATCTTGAGAAGCCATGAA